>OZ010800.1:339342699-340542699 GCA_963932465.1 Maratus speciosus
TGTGGTAGCCCTGAAAACGGAATATTTTGTGGCAATCTTTTATTTTTACTCACATATGTGTTAAATCCTATTGTTCTTAATAATGCTCATTCTGATCTGCAGTAGATCATCATAAATTTATTTTTTATGTGTCCCTTAGCCTCTCCTACAAAGAAAAAAAAACCTATACACGATACTACGGCCATTTTTAAAACGTTAAGGTGCATATATACAATGCATTAAAATTTCTTGGCGATTGGACTAATTTTTATGAAAATTAGAGACTAGAAAATTAAAAGTACTCAATATTTTAAATGAATTTAATGACAAAATCTAATGTTATTTTTGAAAAATCTTTGGAAAACATTCACTGTTAAAATTTTTCCTTCAACTCTGAACTAAAATAAGGATACAATAATGGGTACAATGCAATAATGAGAAGAACCAAAATATGGTACTTCATTATTTTCAAAAACTCCCTTTCATAGTGTAAGTTTGGGAATTATGCTGATTTGGTACTAAGTTGAACCATGCAATGGTAGTTATCATCAGTCATTTAGAACAGCATGTCTAGGACGCTTACATAAGATAAGAGAAATAATTGCATTTTCGTTCGTGACAAATCATCACACATAAAAAAATTCTTACACATTCTGAATATTTAGATCATGCCTAGAACTTCCTAAAAAAGATGCGAATTGATAAGCATCCCCCTCTCCCCCCGTCACATAGAGGTCTTTTAGGTAGCTTTCATTACAAAAAGCTACCTATTGCAGCCGTTCGGAGGAAAGCGATTTCAAAAAATTTTGGTATATTTTCATCGATCATGACCCTCAGACCCCGAAACCACCCTCCGTTCAAAAGTTGATATATATACACACACACACACACACACACACACACATATATATATATATATATATATATATATATATATATCCATATATATATATATATATCTGACCTTTGTCATACTGTAACTCTCGAATTTATGAACCGATTTGGATGTAATTCGGTATGTACATAGTACATACCAATGTCTCGACCGAGTTCGTTGGCCAGCTTCATCCGCCATTTTGTTTCAAAATGGCAGCCATTTAAAATTTTTTTAAAAATTTTAAATTTGAAATGTGGTACCAAAGAATTGAAAAAGGAAAAATATTTTTTTCTTATGTATTTGACCTTTATACAAAGATTCCGGAGCAGTTTTTGTTTCGTCTATATCTTAAAAAATGGCTGAGTTATAGCATTTTGAATTTCTAGCGTGGCTGATATTTTGAAACGTCCTGAACTTTGTCACGCGATAAAAGGCGTATTTATGAACCGATTTGGATGTAACTTCGTTTGTACATAGTACATACCAATGTCTCGACCGAGTTCGTTGGCCAGCTTCATCCGCCATCTTGTTTAAAAATGGCAGCCATTTAAATTTTTAAGAAAAATTTAAATTTGAAATGTGGTACCAAAAAATTGAAAATTGAAAAAATATTTTTTTCTTATGTATTTGACCTTGATACAAAGATTCGGGAGCAGTTTTTGTTTCGTCTATATCTTAAAAAATGGCTGAGTTATAGCATTTTGCATTTCTAGAGTGGCTGACATTTTGAAACGTCCTGATATTTGTCACGTGATAACAGGCGTATTTATGAACCAATTTGAATGTACTTTGGTGTGTACATAGTACATACAAATATCTCGACCGAGTTCGTTGGCCAGCTTCATCCGCCATCTTGTTTCAAAATGGCGGCCATTTAAAAAAAATTAAAAAATTTAAAATTTAAAATGAGATACCAAAAAATTGGAAAATGAAAAAGATTTTTTTCGTATGTGTTTGACCTTAATACAAAGATTCCGGAACAGTTTTTGTTTCGTCTATATCTAAAAAAATGGCTGAGTTATAACATTTTGAATTTCTATTGTGGCTGACATTTTAAAACGACCTGATTTTTGTCACGCGATAACAGGCGTATTTATGAACCGATTTGGATGTAACTTGGTCTGTACATAGTAAATACCAATGTCTCGACCGAGTTCGTTGGCCAGCTTCATACGCCATCTTGTTTCAAAAGGGTTGCCATTTAAAAAAAATTAAATTTAAAATTTAAAATGAGGTATTAAAAATTTGGAAAATGAAAAAGATTTTTTATGTGTTTGGCCTTAATACAAAGATTCCGGAGCAGATTTTGTTTCTGAAAATTTGTTCTTTTGTTTATATCTTAAAAAATGGTTGAATTATAGCACTTTGAATTTCTAGTATGGCTAACATTTTGAAGCGATCTTGTATTTGTCACGCGATAGCACTCGTATTCGCCTATTTCCATGTAAGAAGGCATGTGGATTGTATACATCAACATCTCAGCCAAATATAAGTTACTTTAAATAAAAGCAGCTTGGATAAAGCTGACTAATTTCGTGAAATTCTCATTCATAATGACTTAGTATTGATAAAAATTAGTATTGAATCTCCTATATTCGGTTTCCACTAAATTGAGCTTCGTGTGTTTGAATAATATAAGTTGGCTTTTTTAAAATAAGGAATTTGAAAGCTACCTCTTCCTCCCGGCACTGACCGGAAGGACTTTTTTTCTTTCCTTTATAAGATGCTTTCATTGCTTAAATATAATTTAGGATTTATATTTACTGTTTCTATGTTTGATTTTTGTTTAAATATTCCTTGCATGAAAGATCAGAAACTTAATATTTATCTAGAAAATTATTAATTCATTTCAGTCACATCAATTTGAGAAGTTTATACAGTGGCGGTCAAAAGTTTCCGGCCAGCATAAAAGTTTTTGTTAATTTGTAAGTATAGCCATATGAAGAGGAATCTCAAAGTGATCCTTATACACTTTATTGACATAACAGTTAAGAACTTATTTATGGAATAAAAATTAAATGTTAATAAATTTAACTGACAAAATTAATTGCAAAAGAAAACGCATGTTCTCAAAAGTTTCCGGTCACCTTTGCAAGTTTGGAAAAAAGGGTGTTATAACAGAAAATAACAGTGGTCAACAACATTTACAATTTTTATTTTGTATTCATACATTTAGAAACAAGTATTGCGGCGCAGCAACGTGGCATCGATTCAATGAACTGTTGTAGATCATCAATGTTACGTTTTGTCCACGGTTCTTACAATTTTTGTGAAAATGCTGCTGAATTTGAATATTTATAATTCCACACACGTTTTCAAGTTAGTATCAAAGATTTTCTATTCTATTCAAAACGGATGACTGGGCTGTCCATTTCAAAAGCGGAATTTTTTTGTGCGAAAGCTACTGCTTAACGACCTTGCATGTATGCTTTTGTCGTTATCATGATGAAACAAATAGTTGCGACCACAACTTTTCCTCAAATAAGGCAGCAAATGATCTTGCAAGATATCCTTATGCATTTCACTATTCATATTGCCGCAGATTTCAAATAATGCACAGGCGCATTTTCCAGAAAATGCTCCCCACAGCATAACGTGTCCTCCGCCGTGCTTCATTGTAGGAATAATATATATCGCATCTTATCTTTTGTTTTTAGGTCGTCGGTTATAATGTTTTTTATCACTACCAAAAAGATTGAACGTTGATTCACCGGAAAATAGTACTTTTTTCCAGTTTTCACTTGACCAGTCTTTGTATTCCTTGGCAAACGCCAGTCGGGCCCTCTGAATTTTTTTAGTTATGAAAGGTTTTTTAACACCGACTGTTTCATAAAGTTCTACGTCACATAAGCTTCTTGATACTGTAGACAGACTTATTTCAGCAAAATATTAACACCGTAAATAGCGTGGAATTGCAGCGGCATTTTTACGCGGTCATCAACTGCTTTTCTTCTGATAATTCTGCTTACAAGAATAGTCGTTTTCCGGAGTCCCCCAGACCGTGGCAAGTTCCGAAGGCCATGACCATCTTTATATTTTTTAAAATATCGTTTACAGCAAATTTTCCTATCGACAACTTTGCCGCAATCTCACGTGAGGATAGTCCCTTTAGCGACAAACAAATCACTCGTTTAGGAACAATAAATTATTAAAATTTTCATTTTTGAATCTCAAATGCATTATTCACGTTGATTAATTAACAAACATGGCCAAAAAAACACTTTAGCGGTAGCAAAAACTAATGGATGACGAATGGCCGGAAACTTTTGCACGCGCAAATTTCGATTCCCCCCCCCCCCCTTTACATCAAGTATCTTTAGCATCCAATCAAAATGATCACGTGGTCAGAAGTACTTTACTTATTCCTAACTTTTGGAGCAATTGTGCTTCTTCTTCACTAAAACGTTCTATCAAACAAATCAAAGAAACTAACCGGCCGGAAACTTTTGACCGCCACTGTATATACAGTAGAGCTCGGCTAATCGAAACTAACTGGAACCGGTGCTTGTTCGGATTACAAAAAATTTGGATTAGCAGAAATTTCGATAAAATTAGAAAATAAAAAGATTCGCGCTAAAAATAAAAGTAAGTTATAAGTTCTCAGTAGTACAGTAAACATCCTGTAATCCGACATCCTAATGTCCTGTATGCTGAATAATCCGGCATGACTTTCGGAAAAAATAGTATTCCTTATTTATTGACTCCTGATGTTTATAATAATCCAATGGAAATTGAGAATGAGGAATTACGTAACAACCCACAAAAGGTTCAAAATTGCGAATCTATAAATAGTCCAGTCACCACGTCGATTAGGGGGGAAGAAAAAAACTTTTCTGTAGATAATTTGAGAAATCAAACTGTTGAAAAGAAAAATAAATTTTTATCATCTGAATTAAATACTTTTTGCATTTTCGAAAAGAATTTTATAGTGACTGGTAAAACAAACTAATATTCGAGATTTTTTTTACAATGGCATCTACGAGTAGGCCTACAATGCACGCTTTCATTTTATATTCGCGCACTTTTACATTATTGAGTATTTTTTTTTAAATTCTATTCAAACTGTTTAAAGAATAAAAAACATGCTTTACTGTCATTTTTTGTTTAATTCTAACTTCTACACGTTTTCCCCGACATTCATCCTATAATCCGCAAAATTTCGTTATCCGACATGCTTCAAGTCCAGTAATTTTTAAAAATACAATCGAAAATAAAATTTTCGAAAATGAAATAGGTTCGGATTAACCGGAATTTCGAATTAGCAGGGTTCGGATCAGCGGGGTTATACTGTATATATATATATATGTATATATAAAGCCACCATAACATCAGCGTAGTTTTTTATGTATTTTAATATATAAATTATAATGTAAAACATGTGGGTCGTTGCTAAATTTGCTAAAAAAAAAAAAAAAAAAAAAAAAAAAAAAGTTTCTGATCTTGTAATTAATCTTCAAAGAAAAATTAATCGGAGAGACCTTAAATTATATAAACTTAGAATATCTTAGAAAAAAAGAGCAAATTATTTTACCATGTGTGCCTGTGTGTGTGTGTGTGTGTGGGGGGGGGTGACGGGGTTAAAAATCCTTGCTTATCTCCCTGCATATTTTAGTGCTACATTGAATCAACTTTCGATGTTCAACATGAGAGGGATGTTAGTGCCGACCAGTTTAGTCATTTATTAAGAAAAAAAAAAAAATGTGATGAACTAATCGTATATTTAAAATGATATCAAGTAGTAGTAGTACATGTTTAAGTGCAGAGAATATATGGGGAATTACATTAAAATTTATTGGAAATTTTGACTTCAAGTCGAAAACAATAATTAGCACTTTACTTTCCTGCACAAGCAAACTCTGTTATGAAAAGGCAATGTTTTTATAGCACTGCTTTCAATTTAAACTAGCATTTCATTCAAAAATATTTTTCTTCTAATCTATATTATAAAGCAAAAACATGCTTGCGAGTAAAGCTGACGACATACCGACATTGGTAACGAGCTGAACTCTCAATTCTGCTTTTTTGAAAATTTATTAACTTCTAAGCATAGTACAACATTAATTTTTACACCGTCGAATATGGAAAAAATTCCTACCAAATGCAATTTGTTTGTAACCTGTATATAAAATTACTGATATTTTATATTTTTACTTTCTTCTATCTTCAATAGAAGAAAGTATTGCAATCGAAATTTTTTTCGACTTCCGGTTTTCGACGGATTTACATGTTTTAGGGGTCAGAGATCCCCCAAAACATGTTTATAGAAAATGTCTTTCTGTCCGTGTGTCCGTCTGTCTGTCGCCATTGTACCATCAAAAAAGTGTATGAAGTTATGCATAGAATTGAACCAAATTTTTATTTTAAGTTTTTGACTATGGCAAGCAGATCCTCCCTGAATTTGGAAAAAAATTACCGGTAAGGGGCGCTGTAATAGCGATTTTTGTGCGATTTTGAATATTGTACCATCCAAAAGTGTATGAAGTTATGCATAGAATTGAACCAAATTTTTATTTTAAGTTTTTGGATAGCAAGTAGGTCCTCCAAGTAGGAATTTGGAAAAAAATTGTCAGTAGGGGGCGCTGTACCAGCGATTTTTGTGCGATTTTGAATATTGTACCATCGAAAAGTGTATGAAGTTATGCATAGAATTGAACCAAATTTTTATTTTAAGTTTTAGGCTATGGTAAAAAGATCCTCCCTGAATTTGGAAAACATTCGCCGGTAGGGGGCGCTGTAATAGCAATTTTTGTGCGATTTTGAATATTGTACCATTTAAAAGTGTATGAAGTTATGCATAGAATTGAACCAAATTTTTAATTTTAGTTTTTGGCTATGGCAAGCAGGTCCTCCCTTAATGTTGAAGAAATTCGCCGCTAGAGGCGCTGTAATAGCGATTTTTGTGCGATTTTGAAAATTGTACCATCGAAAAGTGTATGAAGTTGCGCATAGAATTGAACCAAATTTTTATTTTAAGTTCTTGGCTATGGCAAGCAGATCCTCCCTGAATTTTGAAGAAATTCGCCACTAGGGGGCGCTGTAATAGTGATTTTTGTGCCATTTTGAATATTGTATCATCGAAAAGTGTATGAAGTTATGCATAGAATTGAGCCAAATTTTTTGTGTTTGTTTTTGGTCATGGCAGGAAGGTCCTCCCTGAATTTGGAAAAATTCCGCCGGAAGGGGGCGCTATAATTGCAATGTCTGTACCGTTTTCATTATTGTACCATCGAAAAGTGTATGAAGTTATGCATAGAATTGAATCAAATTTTTATTTTAAGTTTTTGGCTATGGCAAGCAGATCCTCCCTGAATTTAGAAAACATTCGCCTTAGGGGCGCAGTAATAGCGATTTTTGAGCGATTTTGAATATTGTACCATCCAAAAGTGTATGAAGTTATGCATAGAATTGAACCAAATTTTTGATTTAAGGTTTTGGCTATGGCAAGCAGATCCTCCCTGAATTTGGAAAAAAAATTACCGGTAAGGGACGCTGTAATAGCGATTTTTGTGCGATTTTGAATATTGTACCATCCAAAAGTATATGAAGTTATGCATAGAATTGAACCAAATTTTTATTTTAAGTTTTTGGATATAGCAAGTAGGTCCTCCCTGAATTTGGAAAAAAAATTGTCAGTAGGGGGCGCTGTAACAGCGATTTTTGTGCGATTTTGAATATTGTACCATCGAAAAGTGTATGAAGTTATGCATAGAATTGAACCAAATTTTGATTTTAAGTTTTAGGCTATGGTAAAAAGATCCTCCCTGAATTTGGAAAACATTCGCCGGCAGGGGGCGCTGTAATAGCAATTTTTGTGCGATTTTGAATATTGTACCATTTAAAAGTGTATGAAGTTATGCATAGAATTGAACCAAATTTTTAATTTTAGTTTTTGGCTATGGCAAGCAGGTCCTCCCTTAATGTTGAAGAATTTCGCCGCTAGAGGCGCTGTAATAGCGATTTTTGTGCGATTTTGAAAATTGTACCATCGAAAAGTGTATGAAGTTGCGCATAGAATTGAACCAAATTTTTATTTTAAGTTCTTGGCTATGGCAAGCAGATCCTCCCTGAATTTTGAAGAAATTCGCCGCTAGGGGGCGCTGTAATAGTGATTTTTGTGCCATTTTGAATATTGTATCATCGAAAAGTGTATGAAGTTATGCATAGAATTGAGCCAAATTTTTTGTGTTTGTTTTTGGTCATGGCAGGAAGGTCCTCCCTGAATTTGGAAAAATTCCGCCGGAAGGGGGCGCTATAATTGCAATGTCTGTACCGTTTTCATTATTGTACCATCGAAAAGTGTATGAAGTTATGCATAGAATTGAATCAAATTTTTATTTTAAGTTTTTGGCTATGGCAAGCAGATCCTCCCTGAATTTGGAAAACATTCGCCTTAGGGGCGCAGTAATAGCGATTTTTGAGCGGTTTTGAATATTGTACCATCCAAAAGTGTATGAAGTTATGCATAGAATTGAACCAAATTTTTAATTTAAGTTTTTGGATATGGCAAGCAGGTCCTCCCTTAATGTTGAAGAAATTCGTCGCTAGGGGCGCTGTAACAGCGATTTTTGTGCGATTTTGAATATTGTACCATCTAAAAGTGTATGAAGTTATGCATAGAATTGAACCAAATTTTTATTTTAAGTTTTTGGATATGGCAAGTAGGTCTTCTCTGAATTTGGAAAAAAATTCGCCTGTAGGGAGTGCTGTAATAGCGATTTTTATGCCATTTTGAATATTGTACCACCGAAAAGTGTATGAAGTTATGCATAGAATTGAGCCAAATTTTTTGTGTTTGTTTTTGGTGATGTCACGAAGGTCCTCCCTGAATTTGAAAAAATTCCGCCAGAAGGGGCGCTATAATTGGATCTCTCTGCCATTTTCATTATTGTACCATCTAAAAGTGTACGAATTTATGCATAGAATTAAACCAAATTTTTTGTGTACGTTTCTGGCTATGGCAAACAAGTCCTCCCTGAATTTGAAAAAAATCTGCCGGAAGGAGGGCGCTGTAATAGCGATGTTTGTGCCATTTTCTTTGTTGTACAATTGAAAAGTGTATAATATTATGCATACAATTGAATCAAACTTTTTGTGAATGTTTTTGGCTTTGGCCAACAGGTCCTCCTTGAATTTGTAAATGTCGCGCGGTAAAGGGGCTCTGTGATAGCGATTTTTGTATACTTTTCTTGATTTTTCGTAGTTCTATTGTCAATCGGCGGCTCGTGCAAGGGCGGGAACTCGCTTTCTGCTAAGCCGGCTATTCGCAAACATCTGATGACAACAGAATAAGGAAAAACTATTAATTTTAACAAATATCATGATATAGATTAACTCGTTTTTAGTTCGTTTAATTGACTAAAGCAGAAATTTAAGAAGAAAATCAAAGTTGGTATAGTATTGAACTAATAATATTGAAGTATTAACATGTGTAACTAGATTTTGAAATATTAAGATGTGTAAGATAGAAGAAAGTTTTGGGATTGGCACATCCAACTAGTTTAATTAATTTTCATGCATGATATTAAAAAAAAATATCACAGGCAAAATTTTTCCTGGAACCCGATTACGAAAGATTAACCCGTTTGACCTTAAAACAATATAAATAAATAATGCAGTTGTTTGTTTCCGTGCAATCTTCCATAACTTGATTACCAAACGAAATTAAAACTTCAATAAATTAACAAATAAAACAGGAATTTAACAGATGTGTAAAGGAACTACGTGCTTTAAAACTCGAAACAATCAGAATCAAAAAGGTTGCTTTAAATAGGTAAGGCTAATACGAAAGTAGGAAAAATGATTTTTTGAACTTTCAAAAAATCGATTTCTTGATTTTGACGGAAATTAAATCTTTATAGTGTTTATAATTAAGGTAAAAAAATTTATAGTGGCACCTCAATTATTTAGAAAGATATGAACAAAAACGTGAGCTCGCGCACGATCAAAATATATTGAATCCTAAAATTTTAAACTAGATTTTCTGGAAACTACATTGTTCAACATGGGTAGCATGATAATTTGAACATATTTTAACATTTTTGGATAAAATTTGCGCTCATCTAGGCATAATTAACACTAGAATGCCCGGAAATTTTACCCAAGTTACATAAAAATATTCCACGCCAAAATTTTTATTTAAAATTATTTAACGTATTTCTGCGTGGTTTAAATTTAACTTATTTTATGAAAATTTTTCTGGCTCTAATTGATATTTACTCCTTTGGTCGGAGTCGATTCGACTCCTTCCGGGCGTTCTAGTGTTAAGCAGTTTAAGGGCCATTCAGCCATTTTTTGAAAATTTTATTTTTTATATTTTTCCAATAAGTAAGGGGTAGTCCAAGTGTTGTTTCTTTTTTTTATTGTGAAAGAAAACGCATTTTCTAAGAGTGAAAATCGAAATTCTTTATTGAACATCTGAAGATGGGTCTGCGCCATTTATGTATGGAATACAATATCGCAAATGTGGCTTTGCTACGCTTACATGCCATCATCCGAACATCAAAATTTTCGATGACTTCTTCCAGAAAGAGCCGATCCATGACCAAAATTTCACCCCGGATGTTACGTTTGAGGTCTTGGACTGTGCGGTGGGCATTGGCGTACACTTTATTTTTCAGAAACACCCAAACAAAATAAACCATTGGGGTTAAATCGCACGATCTTTCCGGCCAATTCGCATCAGAATTTCTTGAAATTACACGATCTGAAAATTTCTTGTTCAATAACTTGATGGTTTGGCAAACAGTGTGAGCCGTTGTACAGTTGTTGTGTTGTCAACGAGTCCATAATTACAAATGACATACATTTGACAGTTCATACATGCATGACACATGACAGCTGACACAAATAACCTGTGAAATATACATAGTTCAAAAAAGAACAGACAGGTGGACCACTCTATATAACGGTCAAAATTTTAAACAAAAAATGATTTTTTTTTTTTTTTTAATAGCGGAATTTTTACATTTTTCAAAAATTAAAAAGATTGAGCCACGGTCCCCTACCTACAATCTTATTTTACTAGAAGAAAGTGAGATTTTAATAATTTTTTCTGTTACTACAGGATGTTATGATGCTATGAAGACGTTTTTTGCTAGTGAAGAGATGGCCGTTTTTGTGTTGACAAGGTGGTGAAATTTTTAACACCAGGTCCTATTAAAAAAAACTCCAATTCGGGTAACCGAAGACATAGTTTATTTTCATGATGAAAGTCCAAGGGAGAGGTACAGGGGGAAAGCAATAAGGAGCCTCTTTTAAGACGTCATCACGAGGCTAGAGACAGAGCAGGAATGTGTTGAATATACAGTTACAACTTTCTTGCTTGGCGGACTACAATATCGCCAATCTAAAAGTGTTTTTGCGCCATGCACAAGAGGCTAATGGAAACATTGGCTGGTATGTTCGCCAAAAACATACGGTAGGCTTCTATCATATTAATTGTGTAGGGGGGGGGCAGATTGTGGGCTGCAAACATTCTTGACTCATGATAGGCGCAGACTAATCTGTACATTGATACAGCTGCGGTTAAAAATAATAAAAAAATAAAAAGTGTTTCTGGAAAAGGCCTAGTAACAGATCGAAATCGTTAGGCGAAAGGCATGAGAATGTATTTTTCTAGACCAGATGTTAAATCAAAGATAAACCGCTTTACCACAAAAATGCAGAATTGCCATACATCTGAACAAAAGGGTGTGAAGCGAAGATAATTCTAATGAATAGATTGCATGTAAAGTGATTTTAAATGATGAGTTATATTCATGCCCAAATAAGGAAATGACCGAAGTTAAAAATGCTTTTGAAACTAACAGTCAGCCGTAACGAATTTTCTACAAGGTTAAATCGTATGTGTGAAAAGTCCTAAAGTAAAAATTGAAGACTGAATCACTGATTTTATTTTATTAAAGAGATGTGTAACTAGAATAATTTAATTTAAATGTGCAGGGCCATTAATACAATCGCTTTAGTTTTTAAATGTTGAATTTAAATTAGGGGCTGCACTGTTTAACTATAGTGCACTAAAATAGATAAGTTATTAAACCGAATTTAATTGAAACTGGTGTGTGTGGGGGGAAATGGAATGCAAACATGTATAACGAGATAGTCGTTATTATCTCGTTATAGATGCTGCCCATTGGGTCCGGATATTTTGGTACAGGTCAACGCGGTTGTAGGTTTCCGACGTAATATGTGACCAAATGTAACAACAAAATGTATAATTTTAAATACTTAAAGCAAAAAAAAAAAAACAAAAAAAAAACCCGTGGATTTATTAGTTTTTCAATTAACTTTACTCCCTTCCTAAAAGAAATTCCAAAATGTGTCGATTTTTCGCCATTGAAAACGTATGTAACCCTTTAACACGTTTAGCCCAGGTTGGATAGCCTGGTATATTTAAAGATGAAATATGCATGAAATGTTTAGGTAATCATTGGATAAATTACGGGATCAAGAAGTAAGAAAAAATCTTTTCTGTGGATAAATAGAAAAAAGAACATATTTGGCGAGGAAATGTATGATGTTATTTTGGCATCCAAAGCAACTGTCAGAGATGTGATTTCCGCGTTTTTGTACACCAGTATTTTGTTAGAGAAAATGATATTTCATTTAATCGGAAGATTTTTGCGATTTAAGAGAACAAAATTTTTTCTAAGAATATACTGGTGTGCAAAAACGCGGAAATCACATTTCTGACTGTGCACTGTAAAAAATAGGGATTAAAATACGGAAATTGTACTGGCAATCGAGACGCCAGTACTATTTCCGTATTTTAACGGAAAATTTCCCCCGTAAATTCCAGAAAATTGGAAACTTTTCTGGAATTTACTGGGAAAATTTTCCGTTAAAATACGGAAATAGTACTGGCGTCTCGATTGCCAGTACAATTTCCGTACTTTACTCGGTTTTTTCTTTTACAGTGTGTATTTCATGATACGGCCTTCTAGTCGTGAGCTACAAATTTCTAGTCACCAGTGACGACTTGGCGATTAGAAGTATCGTGCCCTTCTATAAAATCTATACCATAAATATCGTCGGTACCATGTCAAACTATCTAATATGAAAACTGCGTTGCCAATGGGCTACTTTTTTAAAATTCAGATTTCTTGATAGGCACCGCTTTTTTCAAATAGTAAAATTTGCCTGATTTAGCCGTATTTAATGACATACTATTAATAAATGCGAAAACAAGGGGAATTTTAATCATTTTTAGAAAAGTGGTGGCAATCAAAAAATCAGAATATTAAAAAAATAGCCCACTGGCAACACTGTTTTCATATTGAAATGTTTGACATGATACCAGCGATATCTATACTTGAAAAATGGAGGAAAAGTAAAATGAAATAAAATTAACAAATAAAATAATATATACATAAAACAATGCATCAACATCTTCTTATACTGAATATGAGAAATAATCAAAACTTGGATTTAACATATATCTTTGATTTAACAATTTTAACTTTAGCGACAAATTTAGGTTCCAAAGAATGTTAAAAAAATTACTTCTAATATACTATATATTTTTTCAAGTATACAGAATTAGAATATTACCATAAAGGCAATAACTTAAGTTTCGGAAGCATACGTGCTTGTTTATGAAAAAAATATTGTTAAACATTCTTGAAAACACTGTGAAGCTAATAAAAGAGTTCCAATACAATTATTTTGAATACCATTACATAACATTGTAATGAAAAAATTTAATGAAAAAGCACAAAATAAATAAATAAAAAGATGAAAGCAAATGTTTTCCCCCAACAAAAAATAAACTTAAAACGTATTTTTTTTTTATAAAATTTTAATTTTTCGCTTCAGCGGTCAAGGATTTAAAAATATAATTTTTATCTCGAAACATTAAAAGTTAAATCGATTTTGTTTGTTCAGATTAATTTCTTGAAGCGTGTTTGATAGCATTGAAATGTACAGTGATTTTATTTTCTGCCAGTAATTACCTCACTATATTGCTGTAATTTTACGATTAATTAGAGGCGTTGTAAAAATGCTTCCAAGAACAAGTGATGGTTAAGCAGACACAGTATCCTTTCAAAAAATTTTTTAATTTAAATATTTTGTAAAAGTTTTTGACATTTTATGGAAGAAAATGATAAAAATACAATTCTTATGTTAAAAGAGGAGAAATATACATATATAGAAACAGTCGAACTCGGTTAATTCGTGAAGCAAAGTGAATATCAAAATCCTTGTACCAACCGTTACTCATAATACCCGTGTGAATATAATAAAAATCTTAAAAATACACACATAAATCAGCTAATTACAACTCTTAATTGCTCTAATTATCCCACTGCTAAAATTAACATAATATCATAATTTTCGCCAGAAACTCTGTTAACATTGCAGTTAGTAACTGCAATTTTCGTCGCTGCGATTCACATATCTTTTACATTTTAACAGTGAAATGAGAGACTGAAAAAGACCGATTAATATGGCAAATAGCCCTTATTTAAAGAAAAAATAATTAAAGGTTTCATTCCATGCTCCTTCCGTAACATGGCACAGTTGTAATTGTTACAAAGGAACGGGTTTTGAAACGTCATTATCTCTCTTCTTTCTTTCATTTTTTCGAGACCTCAGAACATTCCTTTACCTTTTTTGTGTGTGCGTGAGGGGCTGGGGATGGCCTCTTTGGGGGTTGAAATTCTATCCAGTAAAGCTGCTATATTAATAAATTTTAACAGACAGTTGAAATATAGAGATATATAATATCCAAGTGCATGAAAGTGTAGGGTAACCATTCCGGGGCGAACCGTGCCATTTATATATTTAAAACACAAGGCTGTTTTTTTAGTCATCTTCCCTGAACTTTCTATTCAACTGATTTTGCTAAATATTACTTTTTAAATGAAAGCTGTTTACTTGCAGATGTGCCCGCGCTATTTAAAAAAATAATCCCATTATTATATTTTAATTTAAGAATTTTTTCATCAAATCTCTTCTTCCATTGTTTCAGATAAAAAAGAAATATTGAAAAATATTCAGACACGCGGATTTTTGAATGAATTTTCTCATTTGCAACGCTGAAAAAAAAAGGGGGGTTCTCAAAATTGAGTAAAAAGTGCTCATTTGAAAATACGTCACATGCTCAAAATAGCTCCAATCCAAATGTGCTCAAAGTTCAGAAACAATTGTACTCATTTTTGATTACATGAATGTGTCCAAATATGAACTTCGAAAGTAAATGCTCTTTGTTGAATATTCAATAATTTTTTTTATATTTTATGCAGTCAGCCGTACCTCCTGTAAATATTACATTAATGCAAATATTAAATTAGCACAGTATTTTAAAATAATTTAGAAGTGTATTAAAACAACGCTCTTGTTAAAAAAATATGAGGTAAAACAAGATGGCGTCCAAGATGGCTGATTAGTAACACGTGCGAAACCAAAATAAGGTACTGCGCTAAAAGACACGCATATAAAGCACTTTCAGAACTAAAATAAGCTAGATGGAAAAAATATTTTTTTTTGTCAAAGAGGCTATATACCACCGCCGGTGGGGAGCTCCCTGGGACATTTTATTACAGATTAAAGTAAAAATGTTTTGCCATTTATTTTCCACTCAAAATTATTAACAAGAAGCATTTAGTTGTTTATTTACTTAAAAAAAAAAAAAAAAAATAGCAAACTTTTTCTCAAGAAACGCTAACCAATTATTTTTATGAGAAGATCATTTTTTCCAAGAACTTTTAAATCATTTTAAAATACTGTGCTATAACTTAGTATTTATATTAATTTAATATTTACAGAAGGTAGAGCTGATTACATTAAACAAGAAAAAAGTTATATTCAAGGCTGGAGTAGCACAGTTGAACTTTATTCCAACAGAGCGAAAAATGTTCTGACCAGAAACCTTGATACTTGGCGTGCCGTGCCAATGCTTTACCTGTTAAGCTATCCGTACAATACCTGGCTGACATAATTCACTCTTATTTGTTGGACATGGCTACGAACTGCAGTGCTAGTTTCATTCATCCGAGCTATAACTATAGAATTTACATAATGAAAGTGTGTGATGAATGAAACTAGCGCTGCAGTTCGCAACCATGTTCAACAAATAAGAGTGAATTATATCAGCCAAGCATCGTCCAGGTAGCTTGACAGATTGGCACAGTATTGGCACAGCGCGCCAAGTATCCAGGTTCGATTCCTGGCCTGGACATTTTTCGCTCTGTTAGAATAAACTTCAACTGTGCTACTCCAGCCTTGAATATGATTTAATCCAGTTGGGAAAAATATTCGATCTCAAATGTATGATCATTATGAAGAAAACAAATGTATTGAATATTTAACAGACAGCACTTATTTTCAAAGTTGCCGGAGATATATGGAAAATCCCATTCTTCTATTTTTTGTTTTCACGAACAAATCCGTCTCACTTAGCACACAAACCAGACCGAATAGACGAAGCACTGATAAACAACAACACAATGTAACCTTACGCATTATTACGTGGCATATTATCGTGGCATTATAAATGAGATACGGGTTATAGTTCCTTCCGAGGAATACAAATGCAATATTATAGCTCTGATTTCAAAGGTATATTAGATTGTTTTTCTATTACAGAACGTCTTTTAAAACGCCACGAATGAAATAAACCACTACAAAGTACAAAATTATCGTTTCGTTTGGGTTTGATAACATGTATGATGAATCAAAATTGAGAAAACATAAGTTCATTTTTCATCCAAACATGCTCAATTCGATATGAGTACATCGATTTACTCATTTTTGAGCACTTCATTTTTTTCAGTGAAGTTATTTTTTGTAAAAAAAAAATAAAAAAATGTATGCACGTGTACTTTATTTTTATGAGCTAATAAAAATTCATATTTATTGCAACCCCACGAAAATATTGTTTATTGGGTTTATTTTATTTTTATGCTTTATGAATTTATTAGTCTTTTTCAATTCAATTAAATAGAAAATATATTTTTATTTCAATATACTGTGGTTAAGCATAAAAGTGCGTACATGAAGTATGTTTGAAAAGTTCGCGCCGGTGACGTTATGCTTAGCTTGAAATGTATTCTTACATTAATGCAAAACAAAGGAGAAAAAATTCTTTGTTTGTGTCAACATGACGTTATTTCCACTGATTTTTCATTTCTTAATTCTAACGATTAGAATAGGAGCAATTATTGGCCGTTCAACTATTTCAGAAATTGAATATTGAGTAAAAGAAATATCCTCATCATTTGTATTTGTAGAAATCAATTGTCATTTTTAGCTCACATGCTATCAAATTCTGATAGCTAATGTGTCCGCAGGTTCTGTATTTACGTACGTACGTAACGCGATAAATCTTGATAGAAATATCTTGCTTCAATTAATTTTTCTAGGTTCATTCTGATAAGGCGCTTCCCTAATTAGTTTTGGAAGTTCATTGGTTGAGTATAAAGTGGGGGGGGGGGGGGACGTTGACTACTCTCACTAATTTAGATAAATGGGTTTTTTATGCAGAATTGCCCGATTTGATTTATTTAGTATACTGGTTTTTCTGAAAAGGCGCTTCCCTGACTAGATTTGGAGGTTCATTGGTTAAGTATAAAAGGGTGAAAAGGGAGAGCTAACTCCCTTTAATTAAACTAAATGGGTTTTTAATGCAGAATTATCCGATTTGTTTCAAATTTGGTATACAGGTTTATTCTAACAAGGCGCTTCCCTGATTAGATTTGGAGATTCATGAGTAAAAATAAGTACAAAAAAGGGGGGGGGTAATCCCTCTTAATTTATTTTTTCGGGGCATTATTGTTTGAAATAAGTGTATAACATACAATTAGTGTGAATAGCCTGTGAACTCAATATCATCAGTTTAAGTTGACAATTTTCTTTTTTATTTAAATGTACTTTTCTACAATAATAACTTTTCGATAATAAAATCTGCTGTTTGTTTGTACGAAGTATGTAATGTTTTGAAAGTGAAGCGCAGATCAACATTACATCATTTTTGAGAAGGAGGGTGATATACAGCAGAACCCCGCTAATCCGAACAAATTGGGACTGGTTCGTGTTGGGATTACAAAAAATTCGGATTATCCGAAATTTCGATGAAAATAGAAAAGAAAAAGGTAAGTACTAAAAAAAGTTATAAGTACTCAGTAGTACAATAAACATCCTCTAATCTGGCATCCTAAGGTCCGGCATGCTGGACAATCCGGCACGACTTTCGGAAAAAAATAGTATTCCTTGTTTAATCATTCCTGATGTTTATAATAATCCAATGGAACTTCAGAATGAGAAATTACGTAACAACACATTACAAACGGTTCAAAATCTGGAATCTATAAATAGCTCAGTCACCATGTCGACGAGGAGGGAAGAAAAAAACATTTCTGTCGATAATTTGTGAAATCAAACTGTTGAAAGGAAAAATTAATTTTTATAATCTGAATTAAATACTTTTTGCATTTAAAAAAATAATTTTACAGTGACTGGTAAACAAACTGTTAATCGAGATTTTTTGAAGATGGCTTCTACAAGTAGGCCTACAGTGCACGTTTTTATTTTATATTCGTGTACATATGTTGTACTTCTACATTATTATTTCTTTTATTCTATTCAAGCTGTTTAAAGAATAAAAAAGCATTCTTTATTGGCCTTTTTTGTTTAATTCTAACTTTTACACGTTTTTCCCAACATTCATCTTTTAATCCAGAAAATTTCGTAAGTTAAACTTTTCAGTTAATCTGTTGAAGAATAATTTTCGAAAATAAAATCGGTTCGGATTAACCAGAATTTCCGATTAGCGAGGTTCTACTGTACTAGTATAGAAATATTATCGCTGTGAGGGAACAATGTTCGATAAGAAAGGGTTTTATTCCCTAATTCTATCCTACTTTTCACATAAAATCGCATTGAAATGAACAGATGTTTTGCTCGTATTAGTCGAGATCGAGGCTAACGAAAAATACATTTCTGTAGATAATTTGTGAAAACAAACTGTTGAAAGGAAAATTAATTTTTATCATCTGTATTAAATACTTTTTGCATTAAAAAAAAAAAAAATCGCATTGAAATGAACAGATCTTTTGCTCGTATTAGCCGAGATCGAGGCTAACGAAAAATACATTTCTGTAGATAATTTGTGAAAACAACCTGTTGAAAGGAAAATTAATTTTTATCATCTGTATTAAATACTTTTTGCATTAAAAAAATCGCATTGAAATGAACAGATGTTTTGCTCGTATTAGTCGAGATCGAGGCTAACGAAAAATACATTTCTGTAGATAATTTGTGAAAACAAACTGTTGAAAGGAAAATTAATTTTTATCATCTGTATTAAATACTTTTTGCATTAAAAAAAATCGCATTGAAATGAACAGATCTTTTGCTCGTATTAGCCGAGATCGAGGCTAACGAAAAATACATTTCTGTAGATAATTTGTGAAAACAAACTGTTGAAAGGAAAATTAATTTTTATCATCTGTATTAAATACTTTTTGCATTAAAAAAAAAAAATCGCATTGAAATGAACAGATGTTTTGCTCGTATTGGTCGAGATCGAGGCTAACGAAAAATACATTTCTGTAGATAAAAATGTGAAATCAAACTGTTGAAAGGAAAAATTAATTTTTATCATCTGAATTAAATACTTTTTGCGTTAAAAAAAATCGCATTGAAATGAACAGATGTTTTGCTCGTATTAGTCGAGATCAAGGCTAACGAAAAATACATTTCTGTAGATAATTTGTGAAATCAAATTGTTGAAAGGAAAAATTAATTTTTATCATCTGAATTAAATACCTTTTGCATTAAAAAAATAATTTTACAGTGACTGGTAAACAAACTGATAATCGAAATTTTGAAGATGGGTTCTACGAGTAGGTCTACAGTGCACGTTTTTATTTTATATTCGGGTACATATGTTGTACTTCTACATTATTGAATATATCTTTTATTCTATTCAAGCTGTTTAAAGAATTAAAAAAAAAAAAAAACATTCTTTTTTGGCGTTTTTTATTTAATTCTAACTTCTACACGTTTTTCCCAACATCCATCTTTAATCCGGAAAATTTCGTAAGTTAATCTTTTCAGTTAATCTGTTCAAGTATAATTTTCGAAAATAAAATAAGTTCGGGTTAACCGGAATCTCGGATTAGCGGGGTTCGAATTAGCGAGGTTCTACAGTACTAGTACACAAATATTATCGCTGTGAGGGAACAATTTTTGATAAGAAAGGGTTTTATTTCCTAATTCTATCCTATTTTTCACATAAAATCGCATTGAAATGAACAGATGTTTTGCTTGTATTAGTCAAGATCAAGGCTAACGAAAAAGACAGGCTACCGCGGTACATCCCACGTGTTTTTTTTTTTTTTTTTTACAGACCGTTAGAGTGACGTGATGCTCTTTTCGCACACCTGTAAAGGTGCATTCGAGCATCACGTGACTCCAGCGGTCTGTAAAAAAAGATACATGGATTGCACCGCGGTAGCCTGTCTTTTTCGTTAGCCAAGGTCGAGATCCTGCTTTTTTCATCGTAAACATAGAAGAAAAAAGTGTTTTTAACAAGACTATTGGAGATAATACATTTGCTTTAACCCCTTAAGGCTGTTCTCAAATCCAAAAGGGCAACTTTATGACATAAGTTTTAATTTATTTTTGTTCGAAACGCATGAAACTAGCAGGTGTTGTTGTTCAGAAACTATGTAATCGAACTGTGTTTTTCGTGTTTTGCAGTAAATCTTTCAGAAATATTGTCAAAGTGGGAATTTTGAACTGAATTTCCGCGCGAAAGAAGAATAACCACTCAAGGAAGGGGGAGAAACGGCTTTGTCACGTGATCAAAATCTCTTGTAACTCAAAAGGTAATTTATTTATCAAAAAATGGAAAACACAGTTCGATTCTAAATCGCTTCCATAGTCATGCTTTCCAATTTTATATCTTTCCGTTAAAAAATGAATTTGTAAATATGTCAAAACGTTTTGCGCTTGTTGAGCAGAGCAGTTGAGAAAAATCTCCAGGATCGCTTAATATTTATAAAAAACATCAAAAAAGTACATTTTTTTATTGCAGAAATTGAGTAATTATAAGATTTCTAAATAAAATATGCAATTAGTTGTATATTTGAGGCGAAAAGAAAGATGTTATAGAACAAATTTACATTTACAGAAAAGCCATCATGCGAGAATTTCGCACCTTGCCATACAAATTATTTCGACTAAGACCGTTATTTTTCAAAGTTTTACTCCTTTATAAATCTCTACAAATAACATTTAAAGTACAGTCATTCAGGGTAACTTTGATCCATGGGGTGTAACTTTGCGCCACGTCCTAATTTTCAATATGTTTGACTTCAAAAAGCTGAAAAAACTCCAGTGGTACACTCTGTTGGCAAGATTATAAACTGGGCTTTCTACTCTTTATTTTAGAACATAAATTTGCAACATTATACACAATTAATTGCATCATCCAACTATTATTGTGAAGTACTGATTTCGAGTTAATTTTGAATGCTGCTTTGAAGTTGTTGTAATCCAATTAAATTTTTATAGTAAGTAACAATATACTCGTTTATCAGTCATATTATAATCTAAAAAAAAAAAAGAACTAAACCTGTGGCTGTAGGATCCATGAAGGATCAGGGCCTGCAGTGCACAACTCTGTTTACTTGACCCTGGGCTCCGAGGTGCTTTTGTAGCATGTGCCCCTGCCGGGTGGTCAGCCTAGCACGAGACCCTCGGTGTTTAGTTCCCAAGCAAGCTTGGTACTCATTTTATCGACTCCGAAGGGATGAAAGGTTGAGTGAACCTTGCTCAGCCGGGAGCCGAACTCGCGGCCTGTAGCGTAGCAGAAAGGCGTGCTAACCACTACGCTACTGGGCTTCTATTATAATCTAAATGTTATAAATGTGTTATTATTTTGCGATTATGTATTTACTAATAAGCAATAACATGTAAAATTAGAAGGCACTACCATTTTACCTTATTTTTAGTATAACTTTGAGCCGACTCAAAGCTAGGCAAAGGTTTATTGTTTACTGATAAATACTGTAAAATTTTGTGTTCATAAAAACTATGTGAAATAATGATAAAAAAAAATACAAAAATAAAAATCATATCTGATGGTTATACAAAAACACCATTTTCTTGTCAAAAATTCACCATATGTGCACGTATATTATATATGAATGCCGAAAGTGCGCATTGGATATAACATGTAAATGTTTTCAAAAATATGTGTAAAATACATAAAATTCATTTAAAGACATTATTTGGGGATTAGCTACTCAAATTTGATATTCCATACATTCGACCAGGGATGCCAGTTCGGTCTCAAATCTCAATCCGACATTTTAAATTCATACCGGAAATTTCCAAAGAAGAATTTTCACTTTCTGTGATCGTTAAATCTCTCTTATTAAATAAAGCGTAAAATACTATTCTTTATTTCTGGTATAGACGATAAATTTCTGAATGAGAATGGAGGCCAAACTGGCAACTCTGCATTCGACATTTTTTATTCTTGTGTGATTAATACCAATACTAGTATATACTAATGTAACTATGGATATATTATTGAGTTAAAATATTGAAAATTGTTTTTCACTGCATTTTTATATTTTATGTGAACAATAAACAGTTATTTTTTGATAAATATTCATGTTTTTCTTCTTCCACTCTTCTTATGTATAATATTCGTTGTAATATCATAAATAATACAAATCTTGTGTATGTTGGGAAAGGTAAATTAGGAGTCTTTAAATATCTGAAAAAAAATTTTTTTTCGCTTCAAAGTTGTCTTAACGATGATACTTTTTTTATATGATATTTATAATATGGTGCAAAGTTACCCTACATGGCTGGATAACTTTGAACCAGGATAAAAATGCATTTTTTATTCGTTATATCATTGTTATTCCTTAATTTCTGATAGTCGTACAATAATTCAGGAACATTTCTTTTCTTTTATGCCACTAATTGCAACAATATTCTTAAAATAAGAGTGGGACATCGGAAAATAGAGAAATTGCGGATCAAAGTTACCCTGAATGACTGTAATATCTATACGTAAAATTTGACTATGAGTTAAAATCAAATTATCATCAGAAATGCTTGATTCATCAGAATTTATAATTTACTGAAACATAGATCGTACAAACTAAACCCTAAAGCGAATTTTCATAGACTTCATATGGAAATGCCAGTTACTTTTTTTCTGGTTTCAGAGGTTTCTATCGGCTTTAAATCTTCAGCCCGGCAATATCACGGGCGCGATAAATAGACAACGACACCTCAACCCGTCATATTGACAGGAGCGAGAATTAAGGGGTTAAGAAACTAATTATTGGCTTTAGTACATTTAATTACCCGCGAGATGAAATCATTGACTACGACTTGGAAGAAATGACGTCCAGAGGAGTTAAAGAAATTTGAAAATACTATAAACATAAGTACGAATGCTAGAAAGATTTACATATAGGCAGATAGACTTATATAAGCCGGATATCTGCTCAAAACCTTTTAGTACTTATAAACGTATATACACAGTACTGGCCAAATTAGTATCGTAACAGGAAAATTTACACATAAATCAGCCTAGAAGTTAGTTAATTGTATTACATTTAATATTGGTTGAATATACAGGGTGTCCGGTCTCAACAGTGTCCAATGGCTAATTCGTAAACCGTTAGTCATAGACATATACTAGTTCCAATTACAAAAAGGTTTTAAATGAGGTAAAGAAGTATTTTTAAAGCGATTTGGGTCAAGAAAAACATTTATTTAAAAATTACGAAATTAAAATTTTTGTACGGTCCCCCGGTCCTATAAGTGATATTTAGTAAACTTTTCCTATTCCTCTAACAAATACGGCAAAAAAAGTCCCATTCATCTAACACTAAAATTGACCGAGTTATGGCATTTTCAATTTTATGACTTAAACCACTTTTCTGCAACTGAAAAGAGATGAGTTGGACCAAGCTTTCAGGGGTCGTACGCGAAGTGCTTAAAGTATTATAAAGGGCGTCCACTCCAAACCATGTTCAATGGCTAATTCCTAAACCGTTAGTCAAAGACATATAGTTCCAATTACAAAAAGGTTTTAAATAATATAAAGAAGCATTTTTAAAGCGATTTAACAGAAGGTGCTGCCCCCCCTATAAATATTACGGTAGTGTTAATTTTTAGTAATTAACTTTCAGATTGGTTAAAATAATTGAAGAAGTGAGTTTCAAAACTCGCCTTATCGAGAAAATCAAATTTTGGGAGATCGCGTAAAACCTTTAAATGCGCCCATTGGTATTCATTGAAAATTTGGAGATTGTAGTGTTTGATTGGTACAGTTATACCAATAGAATAGATTGAAAGAGAAACACGATTTTTTAAATTTCGGATAAGGTCAGTTTCGAAACTGACGTCCTCAATAATTTAATATATGTTTTGATTTAACAATATTTTTTCCCTGATTTTTAATTAAACAATAATTAAAAAAATAACTGATCTAATGAATATTTGCTGAGGGGAGAGACAGTGGAATTTTCAGAAGGGGTAATGTAAAAATAATAATAATTATTATTATTTTTATCGTTACAATCAAATGACAAATGGAACAAAATCTTAAAAAAAGAAAAGTTAATTAAAAAGAGAGAATGTGGGCGGTTATATGATGTCCGACCTTTAATGGATAAATCTGTGCTCTATTACAACAAAATATTAAAATATTGTAACAATTTTGTTATATTTATTTAAATCACTGAAATAATCGCACAGGTTGAATCATATAATTCAAATAATTGATGTTTATTGTAAAAGAAAATAAAAGTGATACGAGGATCATTTTCAAAAAGGGACATATTAATTTCCTTAACATATTCAGAGCAGCCATTCAAAAGTTATGTATAAAAATATACGCATACAAAAAAAAAAAAAAAAAAAAAAAAAAAAAAAAAAAAAAAAAAAAACATTAAGATGGTACAAGCAAATTACTTACAAATTGAGCTTTCTTGTGTCTGTGCTTGGGACGGGAAGGATGGGGGGAGGGGATGTAACAAAATTCGGAGTGGAGATTTCAGGGGGAATTGATACGACTGTTTAGTGTTCATTACTACAACAAATATTGCTGCCTCAATAAAATGTAGTTATCAGGATAATAAACTTTGTGTGTATGAGAGACAGTGAGGGAAAAGTTTAAATTGCAATTTCAGGTGGAATTTAGATTATGGATTACTTATTAATTATTGCAGCAATAAAGAAGACGGACCTTTCCCCCCCAAGTTTTACAGCGTGATAATTCTTTGCACATCAGTAGATTTTTGCTTTTTTTTTAAGACTACATCTAAATTAATTAGCCCCTTAAATTTCTACTTCCTACTTTTTGCTTCACCTGCACGCAAAGTTAAAATTCTATAGAGGTTTTTATATATTTTTTTACTATTCTACTCTATTTGTCAAATTAAATAATGCATCTTCTAAAACTGCACGCCCGTTAAAAATTTTATTTCCTATTGTCTTAATTATACGACTTAATTATTAGAGCATAAAGAGGTAATAATTTTAAAAATTATTAAATTTAAAATCATTAAAAAAAGATTCAAATTTATAATTTATATAAGCAATTATAGATTTCAATTATAATTTTATTTAAGTATAAATTACTGATTAAATTAAATATATATATACATACTGTTAAATTAAAAAATATAAAAAGTACATTAAATTTAAAATTATTAATATTAATAACTTTATTAAAATGTTAGGAAAATTTTCTACTTTGTCTTTGTAGTTAGCTATTACTTTATAGTTATAGTAAGTTACTGATCATCTCAATCCTCCCTAAAATTTATACTCACCCCCCCCCCCCCCCCCTCCAACTTTTGCTCGGCCAATACATACTGTCTAAAATTATGTATGTATTTTTCCCTATATTTTATTTTATTATGCAAGAAATAACTAACCAATCTACCACATCAACCCCCCCCCCCCCCCTAAAAATTCTACTCTCTCTTCCTCCAATTCACGCGAAAACACCCGTTCGCTATGTTAATCCCATGGAAGTATTTTTTTAAGCTAGCTCGTCACAGAATATCACCCTCCCCCTTCTGCTGTAGATGATACAGATTACCTTTTTTTTTTTTTTTTTTTCGAGGGTGTGGGCGATATTTACACATTAAAAGTTCAAATAACGCAAGTTAATATTTAGAATTGATTGATTGGATAAAAAAAAAAATCCAAATAGAAAACTAAGTTAATATAATTCTATTAATTCTAAGATAGTTTAGTTTTTCTAATTCTCCTGGTCCTCATACGAATCACTTTTTTTTTTTATCGAAACTCTATCCTCTGATGGCTTTCGCCAAGCACGATTCCCGCCAAGAATTGTCACTTTGATGCTGAAACTCTGACCAATCAAATTACGAGATACAGCATAAATGGCAAAATGTGGTTGGAAAAAAAAAAATATTTTGTTTTAATATGTGAGAATGAACAAAAATCTCAAAATATATTTGTAATGTTAATTTACTATCAATGTTTAATGTTAAATTTTATATCTGACGATTATTTTTATTTCTAGTAAATTTGTGACTGACCCCTATTTTGCAGCAAAAAAGATACTTCAACTTTAAACATCTATTACTCGGTCAGTTTTAATCGCAGAGGAATGGGACTTTTTTTGCCTTACTTGTCAGTCAAATAGGATATTTTTACTAAATATCACTTATAGGACCTGGGGACCGTATAAAAACTTAAATTTCGTAATTTTTTAAAAAATGTTTTTCTTGACCCAAATCGCTTTAAAAGTACTTCTTTACCTCATTTGAAACATTTTTGCAATTGGAACTATATGTCTATGACTAACGGTTTAGGAATTAGCCATTGGACACCGTTGAGACCGGACACCCTGTATATGCATTACTTACAACGATCATATTTATAGATGCCCACTCATGGCTTTTAGTACTTCGTATACCCATCTATAGCAGCTATGACTGCCTTTATACATCTTGGCATCGCTTGCATGTTTTTTTGACAGTCGTTCCATTTCATCACTATGACGCCATGCACGAACTAATCGCTCAGTTAGTTGAACCTTGTTGACTCTGGTCTTCGAGTCAACAAAATTGCAGCAACAAACAAGGTTCAACTAATTGAGCAATTAATTCGTGTATGGCATCATAGTGATAAAATGGAACGACTGGTTCAGAAGGAGGGATGCCAAGACGTATAAAGTCAGTCATATGCTGCTAAAGGTGGACCTACGAAGCACTAAAAGACATGAGTGGACATCTGTAACTATGTCAATGGTAAGTAATGCATATACATTCGCCCTGTATGAAATGTAATACAATAAATTAACTTCTAGGCTCATTTATGTGTAAATTGTTCTGTTACCATAAGTATTTGGGCAGTACTGTATATTTGAACGCATATGCTTATTCAGTGTCAATCTACAAAAGACATGAATATAGAAGATAAACACATACATCTTTTTACACAGAAATTTGATAGTTTTCCATCATAAAGTTTTAATTGTTACTTTCGAACCATTATACCCGGTTACCATTTTCATTTGAAATCGACAAGCTATGAATGCAGATAATTAAATGGTAACCAGTGGACAATGTATTTGTATCAGGCATCTTTAATCACGGTCCACTTCAGTACCGGGCGAGGAAGCTTTTGCTTGTTAGGGCAGTGACTGGGGGCGGAATTCATGACGCCAGATCACGTGATCAATGCCCACTCAATCGTCTGAGAATACCGTCGTAGGGAGTGAAGCAACGAGCAAGTGATTTTTCAGCCAATTGGGTCTGCCTGAGATCCCATGAGCTGATGTCATGAACTGCATCGTACGGCGGGAAAAACAACAAGACGAAAATTGTACGTCAAACGTGGTAAATGAGGTGGTTCGCTCGTATTATAACTAGCTTTATAAATATTCAGATCTTTGTTCAATACCTGTTGCACTATTATGCAAAAATGCATGAATACAAAATTTATTACGATTCTATATATTAAATTCTGTAATACGGAAACCATCTTTAAAAAAAAAAAAAAAACGTTATCACCATGGCAACCTAGAATCCTTACTTATCATGGGACAACATTGAATTAATAACGTATGATAAGATTCAATAAAAGGAAGAAAACTTTTATTACTATCTTCCTAAATTTTGATTCGATTTTCATAAATTTGAAATGACTCGTCAAAATTCTGCAACGATTCTGCATATTAAATTTCAAACCATTCGGTTGGGTAGTTTTTGCGCTGTTGTATGCCAACAGACAGACAGGCAGACAGACGGACATACCAGACGACGACTATAGGTGCTACGTATTTATATAATTACGAACGCATCTAAAAGCAAACAAGAGCTTTTTCGGCCGGTACTGCAGTCGGTCGTGATTTAACCCGGAAAGCCTAGATTGAAATGCCTAGTTTTTATAAATGAACGTCTTATTTTATTTTATTTTTAACTTTGGTGAAAATCTAAGACTTTAATTTTATCTATCATTCATTTCACATGCTCTAAAATGTTTCAATATTTCGAATACTAATGATACTAATGATACTCGAATACTAATGAGCTGCAAAATCACACAGTCATGTTTCCCATGGCGCTTTATTTTTGTTATGTAAGAATAGATGAAGGTCATAATTCATACATTTTTTTAATGTAAATGTATAAAAATTTTCGTAACTAAAAATATGCGTTCGATTTTAAAAAAATCTCTCGAATACTAATGATAGGTATGAGCTGCAAAATCACACAGTCATGTTTCCCATGGCGCTTTATTTTTGTTATGTAAGAATAGATGAAGGTTATAATTCATAAATTTTTTAATGTAAATTTATAAAAATTTTCGTAACTAAAAATATGAGTTCGATTTAAAAAAATCTCTCGAATACTAATGATAGGTATGAGCTGCAAAATCACACAGTCATGTTTCCCATGGCGCTTTATTTTTGTTATGTAAGAATAGATGAAGGTTATAATTCATAAATTTTTTAATGTAAATTTATAAAAATTTTCGTAACTAAAAATATGAGTTCGATTTAAAAAAATCTCTCGAATACTAATGATAGGTATGAGCTGCAAAATCACACAGTCATGTTTCCCATGGCGCTTTATTTTTGTTATGTAAGAATAGATGAAGGTTATAATTCATAAATTTTTTAATGTAAATTTATAAAAATTTTCGTAACTAAAAATATGAGTTCGATTTAAAAAAATCTCTCGAATACTAATGATAGGTATGAGCTGCAAAATCACACAGTCATGTTTCCCATGGCGCTTTATTTTTGTTATGTAAGAATAGATGAAGTTTATAATTCATAAATTTTTTAATGTAAATTTATAAAAATTTTCGTAACTAAAAATATGAGTTCGATTTAAAAAAATCTCTCGAATACTAATGATAGGTATGAGCTGCAAAATCACACAGTCATGTTTCCCATGGCGCTTTATTTTTGTTATGTAAGAATAGATGAAGGTTATAATTCATAAATTTTTTAATGTAAATTTATAAAAATTTTCGTAACTAAAAATATGAGTTCGATTTAAAAAAATCTCTCGAATACTAATGATAGGTATGAGCTGCAAAATCACACAGTCATGTTTCCCATGGCGCTTTATTTTTGTTATGTAAGAATAGATGAAGGTTATAACTCATAAAATTTTTTAATGTAAATTTATAAAAATTTTCGTAACTAAAAATATGCGTTTGATTAAAAAAAATCCTGAAGTATGTCGGAGCCCATTCACTGTATCTATATCTAAAAGCAAAAACATGTCCGTGAATAACGCTGACGCCATTTAGAGGGTGGCAACCTAAACAATGAATTTTGTTATATCGCAATTTTTTTAACTTGTAAACATCGCACAGTTTCAATTTTAACACCATCAAATAGAAGAAAATATTTACTTCCAAATGCAATGTCTTTGAAAACTGTATTCAATTTACTGATTTTTTCTGTTTTTAAAAATATTTTTCAAGCATGAATTTTTTTAAATCCATCTACAAAATCAACGTGTAACCCGATTAGGGAAACTCGTTGGCATTTAAAATTATTTAATTATTATTATTTTTGTTTGTTTCCGTGTAATATTCCATAACTAAATTTTCAAACGATATTAAGGCTGTACAAATAAATAAATAACACGAATTTAACGGACATGCAATCGAACTACGCGCTTCAACACTGAAACCGTCAAACTGAAAAAGTTTGCTATGAATGCATACATAAATCTTTTGCGATTAACGGCTGGCAAGCTGCTAAACACCAAAAATGCTGTTCGGTATAATTGATTGGCAGTCTAAGAAAATATACTAAATGCAAAAAATCTATTAGAGTTTTCAATCAAAAATGATTTTCACCTAAATTCTGTACACAGCGCAGTATATTAGGCATCGAGTAGCTCTGTCTGGGTTGCATCACCCGGTCTTATTAAAATACAAATATTTGAATAGGATAACTTTTACAGAAGACATGCATATAAGTTTGCGATATGGATTTAATAATAGTATCCTCAGTGTCCGAACCTTTCTAACTTTATGAAGATAAAAAAAAAAAAAAAACTCCCATAAATTGTATTCTGTCTTCAGACTGATTTTAAGTGTCAAAGTGAGTCCAACTATATAAAAACAAATGGTGCTATTTTTAATATGTAGACAGCTGAATGATAATATATGTATATCATTAAATAATAGATATTATTCCCAGTCGATTGTTACTTATATATTTTGATATAGTAGGGAGGCAGTGTCACGTTTTCGCATGCAATTTTAGCGTCGATGATTTTGGTTTATATGATAGATTAAATGGTACGGATAATGAAACTACCTAGTCATTCGACGTCCCAGGATGGAAGGAGGGAAGGATTGCCGTAACATCCAAATTACACCCCACTTAAGTGTGAAATGAAAGGCAATCCCATTACCGATTATGTCATATATTTATCGTGTTGCTATTCACTTAACATTCTAGCAGATTGTGCGATGATGCTATTGCAACAGCCCCACTGAGAAGCCATATGACCGTCACTTCCGTTATCTGTATTATCTAATCTACATACCAAAATCTTCGACGCTAAAATTAGCTTCCAAAATATGAAGCTGGGTCATTCCACACAAAATGAGCAAAAATTTAAAAAGAAATCCGTGGCTACATATTAACCGATATGAATAAAATTTGATACACAGATTCAATTCATATTCAAACAGAGCATTGCAAAATATTTCGACAAAAAAAAAAAAAAAAAAAAAAAAAAAGAAGTTCTGAACTTTTAAAAAACTTGTGACATAGAATGGCATGTGTGCAATCGTTCAAAGTTGCAAGTTTGAAGTTCCGTATCTTGAAAACTATTTAACATAAATTAAATCTTTTTGTAATATTGTATTCTCTGGAAAATTATCTTCATATTTATTTAGTCATAATATTTTGGTAATGTCATGATTAGTCTTAAATTTGTTGTAAAAATTGAAAATTTGTCAATTTGAGAAAATGAAAAAAGTTATAAAATCAAAGGCATCCAAAAACATCTGTGAAATTAATGCCTGAAGTAGTGTTACATATATTAAGATCGAATTGCTAAAGTTTTTTAGTTGCCATGTATTTCCTCCATCTTTAAAAAAATTTAGAAACTCAAAAAAAAAGTTACAAAATCATAATTTTTCTTTTTATTGATAGGCAAAAAAAAAAAAAAAAAAAAAAAAAAAATTAATGAAGGAAAGGTCAGAAAGGTCAGTTATTACACAGATATAAAGATCAATAAGTCCATGATATGCTAAAAAATATTCAAGATTGCCTTTTGATTCCTAGCGTAAGAAAATTGGGTTAAAAAAGTAATATTTGTTGTATTCCATGGGCTTTCCTCTTTGAATCCGCGTGCGTTTTTTACAATATTACAGGATCGCATGAAAAAAATGCGTAATGCTGCCATCTATGGATTTAGGATTAACGTATAATTTGTTGTTCAACGAAATCATTTTTTTTTTCACTGTAGTTTAAAATAAATATATTAATAGCCAAAAATAAACTGAAAGCAAGATTAAAAGTTTCTATATTTAAAATATATACTTTTTTCTATAATATCAAATAATTTAAATACCTTAAAAGAGGTTTCCTTTACGAACAAATAGGCGATAGAAATATTTCACTTTACCAGCAACATTTTTTACTATTTATTTTTTTTCTCATTAAGGAATAAATAGGCAAGAATAAAAGTTTCGATATTTCAAATACATACTTTTAGCTATAACGTCAAGTTATTTTAAACTTGCCAGAGCTGTCCTTCATGTACAAACGAGCAATAGCAATATTGCCTTTTTTCCTTTAAAAATTTTCAAAAACGTTTTTTTTTCTCATTAAGGTATAAAAATACAATTACTAACTTACGCCAATCTGTTACTTATTATTCATTCTTAATTATAATTAATTTTTAATATAATCTTTTTATTCCTAACGCTAATAATCAAAATTGAAAATTCAAGCATGTAGACAATACCTCGATTTTGCATCAACTTTTACTGTAAATTTTAATATTTAAATAAGCAATTCTGAAATCTATTATTTTACATTTACTCATAAATAGATATGATCTACTTATATACTGATTTTTATTAAAATCAGTGACATGCCAGCCACAGCTGATCTGCTCATTTTGTATGGCGCTAGCATACCCTGCTAATAGTCTGACTAATCAACTATTTGCAGCAGAAGTAGCCGGGTAGTGATCACTTTCTTCCTTCCAGGACTGTACAACAGGGTGGAACTAAAAAACGAAATTTCGAATTTTATATTCTAATAGTGATTATTTTTTTTCCTTTTTAACTACATAAAAAGAAAATATTTTTCTTTTAATTTTAAAATGATATTTTCCGGTTCCTCAAAGCATTTGATTTTCCATAAAAAATGAATAAAAGCCAATAATTGCATGAAAAGTGTTTTAAGCTTATTGTTAAATTTATATTTTGCAAAATTAAATTAATGAAGTGTTAATGTCCTGTAATAAAGAGAATAATTTAGTTTTAGTGCCATGGAAAAGATGGCCCCACTTTATTCGAGTTCTGTAAAAACCAGCGTAGTGGGCATAGGCTTTCATTGCCTTTGATTTATTTGGCTGCGACTCATAACAAGTTAGTCCAATTTAGCGTGTGTTAACAGTTTCTTCGATTATTTTTCAATAAACAGTCGGTGTGAAATGTGACAATGTCTGCTAACATATCTAAATCTAGAAAATTGTTTTGCATTTTACGAACCAAAATAATTAACATTTGACTGTCATCTTTGGCGAAAATATGAAACATAATTTATGGATACAATTTAACTTAACATCTGCCATCTGGAATCTGGAACACACTGTTTGTGAAACATCTAAAGCTGTTGCTGATACAGTTAAAAGTGTATTGCTGAGACCTTCAATTCCAACAGTTTCTGACACACAAATCATAAAAAAGATTAGACTATCGTGGGAAATGTCAAAATTTGAAGAAAAATATTAAGATTGGAAAGAATAATCCCACATCTACTATAAAATTGCAAAATGATAAGTAATCGTGCAAAAAACTTTTCTTTGTGTAATTGCGCTAAATATTCTCGTGTATCAGAACAAGAACGTAACTTTCTAAAAGACCAAAGAGAGATAGGGTGATGGCAATAGGATCAATAGATATAAAAACTACAAAAAAAAAAAAAAAAAAAAAAATGCGTAGCAAGGCTGGAAAAGGCAATATCAAGGAAAGAAAAAGATATTTTAAAACAAAAAAGTGATGTTTTGATTGAATTATCGTCAAGTGAAAAAAATAGTTCAGAAGGAAATAGTTCAATCGATTGTTCTTCTAAACCTGAATTTGATAATCAACAAGGTGAAAAAACCGGAGTATTAGACAGAACTGCAAATATTATTGCAAATGGCAGCCTAGAAGATATGGGTATTTCTGATGATAATAAAGAAAAGGTAACTGAAAGAAGGACTTGAAGGCGACAAAGAGAAAATTTGAAAGAACAAGAAAGACAAAATGAGTTAATTTTAGAAGGATTGTATTTTGATGTCAGAAAGGATAACATTATGATAACTGAAGCAAATGGAAAAAAGTACAACTAAGAATCATTAACACGTTCACGCCGGCGCGGTGGGTCACACTCGACTGTCTCAGAGCTGGCAAGTCTCCGGCCTTTTGGATACCAGTATTTTAATAAAGAAAATATTGTTTTGTTTAACTATAACAATTGGGCGATTCAAACGAACAACCTTTTCTCTAAAATAATAGTGGTGTGCAAAAAGCCGGGGACTTGACAACTCTGAGACAGTCGAGTGTGACCCACCGCGCCGGCGTGAACGTGTTAAAGAAGAACACATGGTCTTAGTTCAAAAACCAGGATCAAAATATATTGGTCATATTTCATTGTCCTCTTCTTTTTATATTAATAGAGCCACTGCAATTTTGCTGTATTTTCAAAATAATAATACAGACATTTCAAGTTTGAAATTTTTGGGTGAAACAGAAACGCCGTCAATGCAGGAAGCAAATCTAGAGTTGTCAAAACATCGGAAGCAAGACTCTAAAAACTTTATAATGGATAATTTGCTTATTACATGCAAATGAACTTTTTTTAGATACTTATTTCAACCTCTTGCTGGAAGAACTACGGGTACTAAAGGATTTTCTGGACCAATAGGAAAGCAACTTGAAAAAATGCGAACATATTGAAATTATAGACTATAAAAACATGGATCCTGTCTTGACGGACTGATCGGATGAAGAACTTTTAAAAAAAAGTACAAACAGGGGATGCACCTGAATTTTATATTTTCCTTGTCATACTCAAACAGTGGAAACGTTTCTCAAAATTGTCCCGAGAGCGGCGTCAACCATCTTTAGATATTAAGCATGAGATGGCTTTATCTTGGGAAAGTTGAATTCCCACAATGTAATGACAAAACTTGCCTAAGCAGCCAGTAGGTTGAATATCCAATTCAATTAATCCATAACAAAGGGAGGTAAGGAGAGTGGAAGTCGATATTTAGCCATCGCCTCGTGGTGACTTTTGGGTAGTATTTGCTTAATATAAGCAGATATTAGCTAACAGGTACGTTGTTTACTTTAAGTTACTTTATGCTGAAATTTTAAAACGTTGACGTCCTTGATGAACCGGAAAATAAATTTTTTAAAAAACCTTTTCAGCCAAAAGTTTAGACATGCATAAAGGAAAAAAGTTTTCACTATTGCACAATAAAACAAAAAAGTTTTTTTTTTTTACCTTATGCTTAAGTTCCACCCTACTGTTCAATAAGATCATTTTAACATAAACTATAAAATAAATACTAATTCGAAAAATTATTCTGCTAAATTCATATTATTGGTTTCACCCCTATTCCTTAAATATCGTCGGTAAATCTTATATAGATGGGTTGAAATTGGGAATTGTACATTGGAGAACGCATTGTTAATTTTAAATAATATTTATTGCCGCATAATCTACATTTTGTGTACCGCCCTCTGAATAATAGGACTGAGAGCTGAGAGCTGAGACCAAATTGGCGGCTGCCAAAGGCGGATATTTTTCTCAGCGTTTGTACTGTCCATTGAATTTGAACCAATAATTTTTACCAATAATTTTTTAAAGAATATTTTTCTGTGATTAAATAAATCAAATAAAAAATTTTGAAAATTACTGGTGTCTAAGTTCAGAGGACCGTAAAAACGCTTAAAAAAATCCACCTACGACAGCCACTATTTTTGTGTCAGCGTTCAGGCCTTGAATTCAGGGGCGGTGTTTTATTCATGAAATATCGTCGCCTCGGGGAAACAGTAAGACATCTCGTAATAATCGAAAATGAGATGTCTGACTTACAGTTATTAAAAACTGTGTATGCATCTAGCATAACAGTGGGGAATCTTTATAAAAAACATCTGAGATATAGTATTACATATATAGTGTGTTTCAGAAGTTGTTCCACCTAGATGCAAACACAGTTATTCATAGCACTAAGTCAGACATCTTATTTTTAGGTGCGTTCGTAATTATATAAATACGTAGCACCTATAGTTGTCGTTCAGTCCGTCTGTCCGCATATAACAGAGCAAAAAACTACCCAACCGAATAGTCTGAAATTTAAATATATTATTGTTGCAAAATTTTGTCGAGTCATTTCAAATTTTATGAAAATCGGATGTATACTTTAATGACAGGGACAGTCAAATTTTTCCGTTACATTACGGCCAATGGGAAAAAATCATTGCAAGTGCATTTTAACGATGTTACAGCCTTCCGAATGGTCTGAAATTTTAAATATAAAATTGTTGGAAAATTTTGTCGTGTCATTTCAAATTTTATGAAAATCGGAAGTAAAGTTTAATTACGGGGACAGTCAAATTTTTCCGTTACATTACGCCCAATGGGAAAAAATCATTGCAAGTGCATTTTAACGATGTTACATCCTTCCGAATGGTCGGAAATTTTAAATATATAATTGTTGCAAAATTTTGTCGACTCATTTCAAATTTTATGAAAATCGGATGTATAGTTTAATGACCCAAAAGTTTCCGGTACATTACGGCCAATGGGAAAAACTTATTCCAGGTGCATTTTAATGATGTTACAGCCTTTCGAACACAATGAAATGGATATGCACTTATTAAATGCACTAAAATATACATTCAGTACAATATACGGTGCAAAAATATTTATAAAGCTAGTTACAGTACAAACGCACCTCATTTGCCACGTTTGAGGAGCAATTTCTAACTTGTTTATTATTACTGGATGCCCTGAGGCGTATAAGGTGGGGCATGTGTCGCCTGGTAGAAGCAAGTAGTACATTTGAGAAAGGAAGTTTTTTTTAATGTATATAAATTTTGAAGTAATACGTTTATTTATGATAAACTGACGTACATGAATTTTCAAAATATAGAAATCTTTCGATAGAAAATTTTAATCATCAATTTACAGAGAGAGATTTTATATATCTTAGATTATCCCATTTTTGTTTATTTCATCCGGAAGCTATCCATTCTCCGTAGATTAGCACGAGCGGGTCTTTATCAACGGACTCATGAATTAAATTATTTATGTGGCGAAATCTCCATTTACATGCTTTTATGATACTGTTATTATTAATTTATTTATTTATTAGTTTAAAATAAATTATTTTATTTATATATTTTCTGTTTACATGTACATTCTGTTTACATTCTGGGTCCCGAACACAGCCCGGGCTATACGCTGCAGAAGGCATCCCCTCCCCTCCACCGCCAAGTGGCGCTCTAGTTTTTTAATATTCATTACTAAACATGGACGCTAAGTATAATATTTGTATTCTTTTAACCATGATTTGAAATGATTATAAAATCCACCATATAAACCATTTTTAAGGGTGATGTGGCTATTAATACCTACGCGACGAGCATCATTCACAGAATTTGTATTCTTTTGTGACCGGTATTTCGAAATATAAATATTTTGTAAATAGAATTGGTTCTGTGATTAAAGAAGGCAAAATTTTCCATAAAAAATTAGTGGTAGGAATAATCAAGGATTTTGTCTACTCTATTCGTCATGTGTACGCAATGACTATCGCGAAGAGTTTAACAGGTAAGATTAAGAATTTTTTTTTCTTTTACATCCGTGAATTATTGCCATCAAAACATAATAATTTTCTTTAGCTTCTAATACATACCATTATGATATTATTTATCTTTTTATGATAAATTAACACACGTTCATTTAAAGGTTAAACGTCACGGATATTCTTTTTAAATTTTTTAAACTAATATTCAAATCTTACAAATTTTCTAAAAATTGTTAATTATTAATTATTGCAAATTTATTTTCCATCAATAGGTGAACACAAATTAATTATAAAAACAAATAAACATACGCAAATCACACGCAGTCTATTTAAAGTAACATTTATTTTTTAATTTGCATATTATATATATTGTTATGGCTGCATTATATATAATTTATTTAATTTTCCTAAACAATTCAATCTACTCGCAATGTATTTTACCCATAAATTAATCAAGTTTCTGACTTTAATCATGAATTCCTCGAAGCGGACAAGGTCTGAAAATAATTGTAAATCAGATTAATAAGAAAGAAAATGAATGACTCAAATAACTAAGAAACTAATTAGATTTTACTCAAATAATAATAATAATAAATATCAACCGGAAATTTTATTAAATACTTTTTTAATAAGATTTGGCATTTAACTGCAATATACTTCATGCAATTAAAACGGCAAACTTCTTTCCAGAAATAAAACTGGTGATTGAAAAATTAATTTTTATCATAATTAAATATGGAACCAATTTCATCTTTCATTTCTATAATCTCTTTTACTTAATTAAATTGTCTGCACTCATTACGGAAATCCATCCTTTTTCCTACGTTTATTATCCGCGCATTTTTTAATAAGAAATAAATTTGATTTACGGAAAATCATGCAACGTAGAGTGGAAAAAAATGAAGATAGAAAATGTTTTCAGAGTTTCAAATGAGGATTATAATTATTTTTTTAATTTGTCAGTAAAAATCTTAAGGAATGTGTGCTGGAGGGAAAAAATTCGTTAGTGAAATAAAATTAGAATGCGGGAATAGAAAAAAAAGAAAAAAAAAAGAGTATGTAATTTATTTTTGTCGCTGTTCACTGAGTTTGGGAAAATTAAAAACCAAGTAAAATGTAACAGTGTGTGTTTGAAAGATATTTAAATTAAACGTGAAAGATACAAACGATAAATAAGAAATTTCTTTATGCCATCTCGAGAGGAACATTTTTTATTAAAAAAATATATTGGTATATGAATAAATTACTTTTTATACAGGATTTTTTTTTTGTGTGTGTTTTACTTTGTAATCATTTCAGTGGTTGAAATTTTTTTTTTTTTTTTTTTTTTTTTTTATAAGATAATAAAAAGAAGAAAGTTAGAAAAAAATAAGTCATTGTTTTTGTGAACAAATGAACCAAATTATCATTTCATTTACCAGCAAGGTCGCAAACAGGAAATAATGATTTATAAAACATCTCTAAAAATCAGAAAGTTTTCAGTTTGATATAAATGTGTTTTTTGCGACAGGTTTGAATAGTGCTGTCAATCAAATGAAAAATGCCATTTTTGACAAAACCACCCCAATAAACCACTGTAAAAAGATCAGTATTTCTCAATTGAATTATATATAATATAACCACAAACGCATATACACAGTAATCCCTTCCGAGCTACACACAATACAGAAAAGCGTTGTTTAGAAACCTCAGAAACTAATATATTTTCGAGATTTAAAAAAGCATTGACAAAAACAAATATATTTTACTGCCAGTAATAAAATTAGAATGAGGGAATAGGAGGGGGGGGGGGAATAAAAAAATAAAATATGTAATTTATTTTTGTCCTGACTTGTCCTATGTTTTGGCCGGAAATCGAGTTTGACCGGTAAAATATATATTTCAAAATGTTAGATATTATATAAAGTAAGATGAAAATTAAAATTGACATTGAGGCCTCTGATCTGAAGGTTTATTGATATAGATATAAATATGTAAGAAGTATGCATGTAAACATATAAGAGGCGAAATAATGTGCACTGTTAAAAATTTGCAGCATTTTGGCAGGTCATTTGATCGTTTTTTCCGAAAACGGTTACACAACCGTGAATTTAACACTATTCTGACCATATTATTGGCCATTTTATGGTCAGAATATAGTTAAATTATGGTTATGAATCCGTTCTTTCAAAAAATGGTCGAATGACCTGCCAGAATGCTGCAAAAGTTTTAACGGTGTGTGGAAGTGTGGAGATTATTAGTTATAATGTATTCAGCATAAAGGTTACTTAAAAATTAATGTTGTGTCTAAATAAAATTCACCAATATGTAAGAGGTAGTTTCAAATTTAGAGGGAAACAAGGACGAAAAATCATGCCTACAGCATATATTATGAAACACTTTCCAACGCATTCAAAATACTATAACGAAACTTCACAGTTTACTAAAGTGAAAGATGATGTCTAAATGAATAGTTTAAAAACGCATAACCATAACGTATTTGAAAACCCAATTTCATCTACTACCATGAATAGTCGAGAAAATATGCAATTTTTTGTGCATCTCTGTGTATATCATCTATGGATATGTATGTATGCTACAAAATATGTTAAATGTTAGTTCAGTTAATGCATAGCGCAGTTGAAAATTTCCATTCAGGAATTTCCGCCGATAAACGGATCTTGTTGAGAAATTTTGTGTGGCCCTGCATAGGATCTATAGAGTTCATAAACACTAAGTGATATTTAAATAATAGTTAAATTTAAAAACGCATACCACAACTGAGAACGCACTTCCAACAGTTATTATTCGTAGGTTTGAATAGTTCAATTATTGTTAACTTTCTTCTGTACCTCAGTTCTTTTTTGTGTCCCTGTAAATGAACGACGAATTCTATGCACAACATATTCTATAATAAAAATCCGATAGTAAACATCAGTGATATATATCAATTTCAATATGTTTTAAAAATAGTGTCGTATCATTAAAATACACAGCAAACGATTTTTTTCCCATAGACCGTAATGCAACGGAATTCTTTTGAGTGTCCCTGTAGATGAACCGCAAATGCTACACAATTCATTTTCAATATCGAACATGCTGTAGTAAACCCCAATAACATATATCAATTTCATGGCAATCGAACTATATTCGCGCAAGTTAGAGCACGGACATACAGACATACGGACAGAGAAACCGACTGCATAAATACTTTTCATCTATGCTGGAAAGTGTTAAAAAAGGAAGATGCACAGAAAAAACTGTTTTCTTGAAACAACTAAATTTTGGTTAATATAGCTACAAAAAAAATTTTTTGGTTGGAATGACCAAATTTTGGTTGGACTAACCAAATGATTTGTTGAATTAACAAAATCATTTGATTAATCTAACCAAAATTTGATCATTCCAACCAAAAAACTTGGTTGGAGCAATATTAACCAAAATTTAGTTGTTTTAACAAAACAGTTTTTTTCGTGTAGTAAATATTTTTAGAATTTAAAATGCGGATTAAAGTTATTTTTAAATTTGTCAGTAAAAATCGTATAAAATATTTGCTGGAGAGAAAAAATATTGTTAGTGAAATAAAATTAAAAAACGAGAATGAAAAAAAAATGCATGTAATTTATTTTTGTCGCTGTTCAACGAATTTGAGAAATTTTAAAAGTCAAGTATAATATAATAGTGTCTGTTTGAAAGATATTTAAATTAAACGTGAAAGATGCAAACGGCAAATAAGAAATTTTTTTCTATCATCTCGCGAGAAACAATTTTTATTAAAAAAATATATTGGTGTAGGAAAAAAATTACTTTTTAGGATGGAATATACTTTTTTAAGTTTAACCTTATGATCATTTTAGTGGTTGAAAAAAAAATAAGTAAAAAAGAATAGGGTTTAGATAGAAAATAAATCATTATTTATGTGAACAACCAAATTATTATTTTTTTTGCAAGCAAAGAGTCTCAAACAGGAAATAATTTTTAATTAAAAATCTTTAAGTTTCAGACGTTTTCCTGTTTGATGTATGTATTTTAAAGCGAAATATATGCATATGGCTTGCTGTCACAAGAAAAAACGGTCACGTCGTTCATATTAAAACTACCTCGATCATTGAGACACATGATTTATAGCAATTGTCATTTGGTTGTTGAATAGAATTATGGAAGATTACTAGAAGCAGTACACCTTTAAATTTTTAATTTTTTAAAAATAATTTAATGAAAAGGGTAAATTTTACAAGAAAAATATTTTATGTATCTTATGAATAACACAATGTGGAAGGTTTTAAGAAAATGTACACAAAGTAGCTGTGTCCCAAGTTAATCCGCTCAAGACCGGCATCTTTTACACGAATTTTATTCGTTTGGCACCACTTTTTGTTAATTATTTGACTTAACTTTATAATTCACGAAAATGTCGTAATTAAATCAAATCAATTTTATTTTCTTTTTTACTGGTATTAAACTCAAGCGTTTTAAGCTTTTTTTGAAGATGCATATATGCACCCATGGTCCCGAAAGGGTTAAAACGTAGCAAAACTCTATTGTGGATCTACTATACCGGGTGAGCAAAAAGTCCGTAAAAACTTTAAAAAATCATAAAAACCGAAAAAATAACCGAAATGAAAAACTGTTTGCAGAATTAGCATCTATAGGTCATGGGATTTTTTTAAAGACAGAAATAAAAAATAACTCAAAAAACAGCCGACAGATGGCGCTGGTTCGTGCGATTTTGGTGGAAATATGCAAATGAAACTGTTTTAAGAATTTGTGCTACTAATCCAGAACTACTTCACCGTTCTGAGCCATGTACTTGATTAAGGATGCTGAGTGTATAAAGGATAAAGCTTTGTTGGTGAAGTTATTTTACGTAGAAAATTTCTGGATTAGGAGCGAAAGTTCTTATAACCGTTTCATTTGCATATTTCCACCAAAATCGCACGAACCAGCGCCATCTGTTGGCTGTTTTTTGAGTTATTTTTTATTTCTTTCTTAAAAAAAAATCCCGTGACCTATAGATGCTAATCCTGCAAACAGTTTTTCATTTCGGTTATTATTTCGGTTTTTATGAATTTTTAAAGTTGGTACGGGCTTTTTGCTCACCCGGTATATGTGGACGTGAGTTTCAGAACTCGCCTTATCTAAAATTTAAAAAATCGAATTTTCTCTATGAATCTATTCTATTGGTGAACCTGCATCGAAAAAAACACTACAATATGCAAAAAACAAAAAAAGTTTTATCGTGTATTTTTGGCATTGCAATCAAATTGCAATCATTGCAAGCAAATTGCAATCTTGGTTTACAATCAAAACCAATGGACGCAACCAGAGGTATTTCGTAATTTTCCCAAAATTTGATTTTCTGGATAATGACCGTGCAAGAACATAGAATAGATATTGGATATATAGAATAGAATATCTATTCTATGTTCATGTATCAATGTAGCATTCTGTTGAAAACCTAAACACGCAACATTAAAAAAAGAAAGATCAAAATAATGTAGACGCTCAATAACAAAATTAGTACAAGGATGGCAAGTTTCTTCCCCATTGTCACTAAAGGCGATGCGATCGCAATCGTATTACCATTATGTTCTATGGAAGTGTCCGATATTGTATGTTAATCTACGTTTCATCCTAATTGAACTCGGGTTAATGAAAAATTTTGGAAAAATAAAAACATGGCAATGAAAAGCAACGATATGTACTTTGTTTTGTGTGAAATGTTATAACATTACGAAAAATTCTGGGAAAACAAGGGTGCTCAAGCAATCGATGATACCGTATGAACTGATAATAACAGTCTACAATGTGAAGCGTTAATTTTATACTGCTGGCGCGTTTAATGGAAACTTCTACCACTTTTTTTAGGTGGCGTCTTAATTATAACAAACGTTCGGATGTCTATTAATAGTTTCATTATAATATACTTCAGTTTTCTGAAAGTTAATATCGTCAACCCAAATTAAGTTAGGGAAGAACACCGTGTAGTTTTGATTAAATATGTGGTTTGCGACCCCATGGTCCATGATAATTTTTCAACATCTTGATGCCTTCTATTACCCCTCCTAATTTGTCGGTCAAATTTTGGAACACCCTGTCTAATGCTGCTGGATTAAAGAAAACCTAGAAGACCATCTCCTTGTCGTAATAGTGACAAATTTTAAAATAATGAATGCTAACACCTAATTTTGATATCATATTTAGATTCTTCAGTAAATTATACTTCCGGATACCAAAATTGAAGTCATTCAGTTACGAAGTTTAAGAATTATGAAGACATAAAATTTTGAACTCTTAATGTTAAATTCACATTTAATACACTGCTGGCCATTAAAATTGCAACACCATGAAAGAAAGAAAATATAAAAAAGATATTTATTGTACGTAAAGAGTATGGCATGAAAACGAAATGATTGAATATGTAAGCAATTTTGGGATTTACAGGGGTGCGAAATTAGTAGGAACAGCTGCCCCTCCTGGCAGCTAAAATTTCTCTTAGCCGGTTAGGCATGGAGTCGAACTGGGCTTGGGTGACAGAAACGGGCAACTCATTCCATGCTGATTCAATACTATGCCACACTTCATCAACCGTATTAGCTTGAGAGGGGTGGCGGTTTAGTCTCTCAGCAATCCATAACCAGATGCTTTCAATGGGTGACAGATCTGGAGACCGTGCAGTCCAGGGCAGCAATCGGATATCCTGTGTATCGAGGAAGATCAAAACATGACGTGCAACATGTGGTCTTGCGTTATCTTATTGGAAGATGGCGTCTGGCAGGCCTCGAAGACAAGGCATAACCACTGGACTTAAGATGTCAGAAATGCATCGATCTGCGTTCAAATTATCGTCGATCCCAAGTAGAGATGTGCGTGTCAAGTACACAACGGTTGCCCAAACCATCACACCAGGTGCAGCGCCCCTATGCCGATATGGAATGCAAGCAGGCGACGAGCGTTCTCCTCGGAGCCTCCAGACACGTATACGGCTATCAGAATACTACACGCAGAACCGGGACTCATCTGAAAAGACGACATTGTGCCACTCCTCTATCAAACTTTGTCGTTCGACGCACAAGAGTCGCCGTCTCCCTCTATGCTGCATTGTCAAGGGAAGCCACAGTAATGGTGGTCGTGCTGACAGTCCATGCTGCTGCAAACGTCGTCGTACCGTACAAGCTGATACTGGGCGCGCTGCAAACATGCCCATTTTCTGACTAATGGTCCGTGATGTGGTTGTACACGGTTTTGCAGGGCCGACCTCAGAATATGTCTGTCCTCTCGGGCGTTAGTCATGGGAGGGCGTTGAGATGCTGCATGCCGTTCAGTATGACCCTCAGCAACCCATTGATTCCATAATCGCATGACAGTGGTTGGATTTCGACCAGTGCGACGGCCGATATCACAGAACGATAACCTACACTTTCGATAGGCAACGATCCTGCATCTATCGAATCCCGACACTTGCTCGTAAGCATTTCTTTTTATTATTCGAGGCATAACATGATATTCTGAGCAAACGCCGACCTTACAAAGCGCTTTTCGAATGAGAAATCCACTACGCAACTTTTCTTTTATGCAGTGCTTCAGATGCCGTTTCTCCCGCCTGCGTCGTCTAAATTCGCTGAAATACTAATCATTTGCATATTCTAAACTATTCTTCTTTTCATGTGATTTTGATGTTCGTCAGATCATTTCTTCCTGGTGTTGTAATTTTAATGGCAGTAGTGTTGTTGCAATGCAGATTGCAATTCTGGAAGTTTTGTAAGCGTAACTCAAAAACTACTTGTCGAAATTAGTGTTAGAAAAATGTAATTACCTCAAATTAGAATATTTTAACAGGAGTAGAGAAAAAATAGAGATACCTTGAACTCTTGAGTAGCTCAAAATGAGTGGAAGCTTCGGATCATAAATACAAGAGTTTTAATTTCGAGATGAAATGATTTTAATGCGTAATTAAGGTTTTTCCTATGACGTAAAAGACTTTTATTCGCATAACATTTTTTAATGGATTTTTCTGTGTTAATCTAGAATAGTGATGGGCGATAACGAGATGTTTTTCTCGATTTTCTCGATTGTATGTACATCTCGATATTTTTCGATTGTGTAAATTTTTTCTCGATGACTGCAGTTTGCAAATTTCTTTTATAAATCATATATTATGTATTATATACGTCATACATTTATCAAGAATCGTCTGCGGGTGAACTGGAATGTTAATAAAGACTAGGTGACTTCGACCGCTAGCGGGAACCTCCTTTAATCGGGGCCCCTAATTTATACGTAATCTTGTAAAAGGAAATCACGAACAGGTTACCCGCTATATACGGCACTGATATATGATAGCAGGCGGGTGTGGTGTGCACGCACTACAAAATCTTGTAAAAAATATAATATCGAAACGAATGAACCTCGGACCAGATCTCTTGGGGGAGGGGTCAAAGCGAGCGGAGGGACACAGCAGCTGCATAATATGATTAAGTCGTCACAGGTCTTTAGGCCTTTCCAACCATATGTCACATGAGAAGTCTGGATCTGAATTTATAAAAAAGCCCTCCCCGAGGGGGCAAAGGGGGGGATGGGTGCGGGAGGTGGATAACATAAGTAAGTGGTCATAAGCCTTTCCAACAATATGTCACATGAGGGGTCCCGGCTAAATTTAGAAAAACACCCCGGGGGGGAAAAGTGGGGGGGGGCGGTCACCGGAGGTGCATTACATCAATAAGTAGTCACAGATCTTTCCAACGATATCTCACATGTGGGGTCTTGGCTAAATTTGAAAAAGTGTCCCCCGGGAGGGGCAAATTGGGGGAGACTGTCACCGGAGGTGCATAACATCAATAAATAGTCACAGACCTTCCCAACGAAATCTCACATGTGGGGTCTTGGCTAAATTTGGAAAAGTGCCCCCGGGATGGGGGCAAAGTGGTGGTGGGGACGCGGATTTGGAATCTTCCCTCGATTCACGCACTTTTGGCGAGATTTGTTTGGCGAGAAATGCATTTTGAGATGAAATGAAAAATATGGAACCGAAGTAGCGATCGTGCGCGAATCGAGGGAAATGCCCAAAGAGAGTTATTGTTATGATTTCGTTGTCGCTTGTTGTGGCGCATTTTCGGTTGGAATTTTATTTGCGTTTTTCGTGTGTCAATAACAATAAACCTTTTTTATTTTATTTATTTATTTTTTTTTTTTGTGTTCGTGCTGAAGAACTAGCGATGTTATTGTATCAAAAAGCGTCCTTTTTAAAAAATATTCTGACACAATAAATATCTTTCAACTAACTGACACATTGAAGACTAGAATCAGAAGATTTCATGAAGTACTTTTAAAACATACAGATTTAAAGAATTGTTTATTAAACATAAACATTTGTCAGTGATTAAAGTAAATTATTATTCTTAAATTTTTCTTTTCAATGTAACCAATATGTTTTTTAATATTATTAGTAAAATTATAAATAAAATATGATTGGAATATAATCCTTAATATAACTTTCTCTCCAAAACTTTGGAAAGGAATGTAGTTACTCCCTTAGTGTTGACTTTAGAAAAAAAAGGCCGCTGGGCGGAAATTTTTCAAAAAGGGGACACTATTTTACTACTAAACACTATATTAAATTTTTTTAAACAGGCCGGGTGAGCAGAATAAAGACAATTTTTGCTATAATGGTCTAAACCGAACTGATAAAAAAAATTAAGCGGGCTGACCGACACAGTACAACAAATTGGAAATAAACTACGCTGATAAAATAGAAACAATTTTCAATGGACATGACTGGTATGAGAATAAGTACAAATATGCTGCATGAGCTGATGCTAGTTTCACAACATCAATACAGAAACATAATATGTCCATTTTAGAGATTGGCATCGGACAGTTAGATGTGTGCCAGTCAGTGTTGAATTTTTTCAGCAGACTCTGAGAGTGCCAAAATCAAGCTTACATTTTCTCTACATACTCGGGCCAGGTCGAGCTATAACAGGACTTAATTAATCACAGAACGTATCAATGCAATTTATTGTAAAAATAGTAATAGCAATAATGAATTTCAGTTAACAGAATCTTTAAATATGTATTATAATAAATTCTAGAATTAAAAAAAAAAAAAAAAACTAAATTTAGTTTCTTCTATCTTTACAAGAAGAAAGTATTGGATTCATGAAAAATTTTGACTTCCGGTTTTCAATGGATTTATACATTTTAGAAGATCCTGAACATGATTTGATGGTTTTTAGAAAATATCTATCACTCTATGAGTCTGATGTTACTTTATAGGTAACTTTAGATAAAGGAAATCATCCATTTATTAAATATTGTGTTAATACTAAAAGTAATTCATGAAATTTACGGGGAGAGGGGGGGGGGGGGGGGGTGCACCTTCCACTGCTTGGGCGCACATTCTTTCCTTGGCTTATAAGGGCCCAATTTCAATAGGATTTGGTTCATTCAATTTAGATTACAATTCAGCTACTTTCTGTATTATAAAATTTTATCTTAAGACTTCAGTTGCCAACATTTTTGAACATTAATGGTGCATTATTTTTTCGGGCTCTATGGGCTTGCTTGATTACTACGAGAACTGGCACATTCAACTTGACTTTCGATTATCTCTGGCACATGCAAAGCACTTCCGGTACATGCTTGCCTTAAGTTGCGAGGAATGCAGTTCACAGGTTCCTTCAGAGGGAGGTTTGCTGGGAACACACAAGACACTGCAGAAGATAATGGGGCCCCCAAAACTAGGTTCATTTATTTAAAATATTTTCAAAAGATATAAAATCATACAAACTTCAGTTTTATTTTAGGTTATTATAATGGGCCCTGGGCAACACCGGACATACAATATAGATTCAACTACACAGGGTGTTCCAAAAGTGCTGAAAGATGTTTCATGAAACACACAGGAAATTCAAGAAATGATAGAGGATGCTTCACGAGATCTAATGATTCAATTATACTTAAGAGGCTACTTCACTAGTGCTGTAAAAGTACCGACTAAATGAACACCCGTATGTATTCGTTACTTTCAAACACACTACCCATTAGAAAATATTTGTTACTCATTACTCTTTAGAAAACTGATATTAAAAATTATCCTAAGTACTAGTACACATATATTCGATGTATTTTCTAATTTTCTGAGTTGGTTTTTTTTTTATTATAATTAGTTTTAACTGTTCCTTAAAATAATAGATAAAATCTATATGGATGCTTACACTAATTTAACATTTCATAAAGTATAAAATTGGGCATTCAAAATACTGCATGTGAAATATATGGTCATAAGACTCCAGTAAATATAATTATATACCGTATGTGAGATCTTTTCAAAAATTTGTTACTGTTACATAGACCCATAATAAAGTTTTGTATGAAACCTTTCTGTAACAGAAATCTGTGTAAAAGTGGAATTTACCTTGAATTGAAATATTCCAAGATCTGATTTCCATAAAAATAATACAAGGAAATGCATCTGCTAAGATGAAAAATTTCTCTGAAACAGAATTCTTTAGGGATTTCTCACAATTCTATCTCCGTAAGTATTACTGTATGTATTAAAGAAAAAAATAGTAATTGAGTATATTAATAGAAATATTCACTGCTTACTGAAACCAGTAAAACATGACAACTGAACGTGTCTATAACGGAAACTAGCATGAAATCGGTTCTCAAAGCATATTTACCTCTGCTCGACATTGCAAAACTTTCTGACACATTCATATACTCAACTAATGCATAAACTCATAAAATTGGCAGTGATGCGAATGATATGGAAACGAATAGCGTTTTTTCATTTTTCGATAAGTTCATCGCAGTTCAAGCTATAATCAAGTGCTTTTATATGATGGCCCTTCAATTACTGTCACATCCAGAAATTTGGTTCTAAACACACATTTTCATAGTATATCGTTAAACAAATCTTTTGAATTTAAAGGAAAAAGAGACACTAATCCATTTCTTAATTTCTGATCAAAAGTGCTTACAGATTTTTTGCGAATATGAGTAAAAAGCAATGATTTAAAAAGTTATATTTCATAAAAATACTTTATCATTCCTTAAATGCAGCTACAATAAATATTTTATTCTGTTATAAGCTTCAGTTTTTTTTACAGTAAAATTATGAGCAATCTTAATAGATTAAATGCATAATTAATACGAAATTAATCTAATTTAAATATTAAATGATAAACATATCTTGTCTCTTTATTGCTTGGATCCATGCTTCCTTTTTTTAAATGCATTCATAAAACCTCTTGGCAAAAAAAAAAAAAGAAAATCAATTATTCTCTCCATGTTTGAAAAAAGCATATAACACTTCATATCTGAGAAATAAAAAAGAAAAATGCCCTTTAAACTGATGGCATTGAGCTCACATGCCATTGACATTAATTGTATATTATACTCTTATTTCAAAGAATAATGCCCCTCGAAAAATAAATTAAGGGGGGATTACCTCCCTCCCGTTTCCCCTCTTTATACTTAACCAATGATCCTCCAAATGTCATCAGGGAAGTGCCTTATCAAAATAAATCGGTATACCAAATTTGAAGCAAATCGGATAGAAAAAAACATTTATCTTAATTAAGTGGGTATTAGCCCCACGTTCCCCCCTTTATATTTAACCAATGAACTTCCAAATCTAATCAGGAAGCGCCTTATCAGAATTAACCGGTATACCAAATTTGAAGAAAATCCGATAATTCTGCATGGAAAACCCATTTATCTGAGTTAAAAGGAGGATTAGCCCCCCGTTCCCTCCCTTTTATACTTAACCAATCAACCACCAAAACTAATCAGGGAAGTGCCGTATCAGAATGAACCTAGAAAAAAAAATTGAAGCAAATCGGATATTTCTATCAAGAGTTATCGCGTTATGTACATACAGAACCGGCAGGCACATTATCTCTCGGGCTTTGATAGTCTGTGAGCTAAAAAGTACAATCCCTGAAAGAAAAAACGATCTCATAGTAATCGTTCTTCTAAAAGCAGTTTGTTCTGCTATTGACCATGTGACTTCCAAATCTTCCTTCCAAAATTATTCACACGGACATTTTCGGCAAATAAACGAGTGCTGAAGCAAAGCCACTGAAGTAACGAAACGATTAAATGAATACCCATATGGGACACTAATACGGGAACAACTGATTTCCGAACACAAATTCACATCTTTCCGCATCAGACAATGCGGCTCTGTTCATGAATCACGAAATGAAAGTAACGTTTGAAGTTTGTTTCTAAGTTCTGCAGTAACGACTCATATTCCGAACTAATGATTTGGTACTTCGTACCAGAGAGATTACCCGTTACTCAGTAAAGAATACATGTGGTTTGCAATGCCTCTATACTTCACTCATGCAAAAAAAGTGCTCAGAAATCTGTTAATCCTATGGGAGAAATTTTTTAAAATATCTTGTTTGGATTTCCACATTTTAATTTGTTTTGTTTTTTGCATTGGATAGCTGAGGTTGATCTCTACAAAGACTGCTTTTTACTTTCAATTTTGTTTACAGGTTTTTATTTTTTAATTAGAATACTTTCCCTTTCTGAACTGGTTTTGAAAGTGGAAGTATCCTCATAAAAAGAATAAAATATATAGACAATTGAAAAAGTAAAACATTGCCTTTGAGGAGATCAACCTCAGCTATCCAATGCAAAAAATAAATAAATAAATAAATATTGAAATGCAAGAGATATTTTTAATAATTTCTCCCATAGGATTAACATTAGCAAGTGGGTGTTTTCATATGAATGAAATAGCCCGGAAGATGAAATTAAAGACTATGAAGCTCGCAGAAAAATGTGTTGATCCCATAAAATGTAAAAGAGTTAAATGATGAATATGTTATATGTATGGATGCCTGACATCTAGCATGCAAGCAAATAAATCTACAATTTTCAACTAAACACTAGGACTACACAAAGCCTCAATATCTCCATTCCTGGCAAAAAATCCAGAGAATCAAAATAACGATAAGGCTAATTGTACAAAATCCGGTATTACCAAAAGATGTGCAACCCCCAAACGGACAGCAACAGCAATCAACCGAATGACTAGGAAGAGTCCCAACTGATCCTAGACTTATATTTTGCCCAGATGATGTTTTGGCTAACCCAACTCTAAAAGAATACGTATTGAAAAATGTTATTGCATGTTCAAAAGACATACATATTTACCGTATCTTTTATAGAATTTCTTATTAAATTAACATGTAAAAATTAACCGAGTATCCTGCACATTTTTTTTTTTTTTTTTTTTTTTTTAGGGAATAACATGGAAAAGTACAGTCGTGGAAAAAAAAAAAAAGTAAACACCCCCTACTAACTCCTCAACAAATTATTGTAGAAGAAAGTTACTGGTACTGAACGATTGGAAATAAAGTCTACTTTTAAATGATGTATATAAAATTTGCTTAGGGGGCCATCTACATATTAAAATGAACCATAACTTTGTTTTTTTTAATAGCAGTACTCAATTCTGACAGCATAAATGAACTCTACACCCTTCAAATAGCCTAAAAACGAATTTTTATGCAATTCGTACCATAAGTTTCCGAGAAATTAATTATTTTAAAACGAGCTTATTTTAAGGGCTGTATCCAAATTGAAGTTCCATACTGGATTGTTAACCGAGAGAGCCCCTTCCTTGATCAAGGCACCTTAAGCGCCACTCAAGGAGTCAATGAAGTGTGTTAGATTACAGTACAGCAGAATAAATTTCAAAATGTCTACTCACTTCCATCATAGACGGCCCCTTAAACCACCATTTTGCCGTTTTTTAAGCATAATTTGAAAACTACTTATAATAAAAATGTGAAATTTTTGAATTTCCATAAAGCAGGACTTAATAAATCTAAATCCATCAAAAAAACTGTAGGCTGCAATTCATAATTTTTTCGAATATTAATTTCATAATTCATATCATAAAATTATAAAAATTGCAAATTCAGCTTATTTATGTTTGGATATATTAGTATTATTACTACAAAAAAAAAAAAAATAGCACATTAGGAGCATAATTTCGGGAGATATGAAAATGTAATTTAACATTGGAAGCACTAAATTTTGAATGTTTATAATTCAAAAACTTATCCTTCAAATGACTTGAAATTTGGTGTCTAGGCATAGTTTGAACTGAAGATTTGAAATATCTCGTTAAAATTGGGCATTGCCATTGAAAAAAATGAAGTTTGGATTCATTTTAATATGTAGATGACCCCTAAGAAAATTTTATATACATCATTTAAAAGTAGACTTTATTTCCAATCGTACGGCACCAGTAACTTTCTTCTACGATGATTTGCTGAGGAGTTAGTAGGGGGTGTTTACTTTTTTTTTTCCACGACTGTACATAGACATGACGCTCGACATTGCTTTTAAAGCTATCCAGATGTATTTTAAGAATCACTGCAAGTGCGAAAACTCAGGTGACCAGATTGATAGTGCGACAGGAGATGACAGGGATGATCTATCTGAATTTGAGTTAGAAAAGCTTCGGGATAGTTCACGTGATGCGCTGCTTAGTTATTTTCTCACCGAAGATGAAATGCGTGTGTATGAGGCTAGAAAACAATTGTGCTGGGAAGCCGAGGGCCCTTTAAAATGCAAAAAAGAACTAGATGCAGAATAGGGATGCACCGAATAGTGATTTTGGCCGAATACCGTATATTCGGCCAACAGGTGAACCGAATACTGAATATTCGACTAGCCGAATAGTAACTGCTAGGCCGGATACCGAATATTTGGCTTGTCGAATACTTTTATATTTCAAAGTTTAAAGGCATTAAAATGTTAAATTTTAAAACGATTTTACATAATATTTAAAACAGAAATTTTTATTCTAATAAACAAGAGCTTTTTTCAAGTAAACTTTATGCTGAAAAAAATCTGCTTTGAGTTATTTACAAAGAGGATAGTTATAAAAAAATTTTAATTAATAAAATTTTTAATTTCATAGCTTCTTCTGAGAATTAAAACAAATGAATAAAATTTTCTTAAATTCTAAAACAAACATTTTAAAATCAAAGAGAGATTGTAAAAAAATTGTACAGGATCATATATTTGCTTGTCAGGAAGAGACTAATGTAAAAGTTAATAATACAATCAATTCAAATTTTATATGGTGACAACTCAGCAAGAATAACTGTTCCACTCCCTTTGATTAAGCAAGGAAATTTTTAAATGCATCCTTGATCGGTGTCTGGAGTGGGCAATCATTTTCAGAGATTGTAAACATTGTTCTTAAAATCTTAGCAAAAACAGATTATTTTTACTGGACAATGTTGAGGAACTTGCATTTGTACATAATTAATTCCTATGAAAATCCTCATGATTGGCTAATTTTCTTAAATAATACTTAACAAACAGCAAATAAATAATGTAAAAACATTATCTTTTATTTAAGTATGATTTTGTTTCTAATTATTCTGAATATCTTTATAAGTTGACTGTTAAACGTAGAAAATGTATAAGGTTTTAAAATATATGTTTTAAAAGCTCCGAATATTTCGATATTCGGCATGCCGAATAATTTGCTATTCGGCCAAAGCGAATATTTGGTAACATGGCCGAATACCGAATATTCGGTGCATCCCTAATGCAGAATACAGCAAAATTATTGAAAGTCGACAGTTGGGACACAAAGTACCTGATATAACTAAAGATCTGTTTAAAGCAGGTCTTTCATCATTGATTTACTTTATACAAGAGTGTTCTTCACATGCAGGTTTCGAGGAAATCCAATGTAAAGTAGACCTGCAAAATAACTCTACTTGGATTCGAATTCCTGCTAAAATTTTGTGTATTGGTAAACCTTGCATGATATCGAACTAAAAACTGAAAAAGACTTAAAGCGTAAAAAAAAGTCCTCAGGAATGGAGGAAGGTGAAGAGCGATCCGCAATGCCCTTTGAAATATTCGAAAATACTCTGGAAAATTTTAATATGTGAAAAATATTAATCCTACCTTCAAAAAAAAAAAAAAAAAAAAAAAAAATTATACTTACTTGTATTTTTTTTTTGGTTTCTTGAGTAATTTGTTATTCTTTGTAATTGTAAATTTAGCAAGACCAAGGGGATCATCCCGAGTGAGTGGCCAGACATGTTGTCAGGCGCTACCCGCTCTAGATTCTCTCCAGGCTGTTGCCTTTTATTTACAATATTTTACATTTTGAATTTACATGCTGAGTAATCCTTGTTTTGACAGTCGATGCATACACTGCAGGCAATCACTTTATGTTCTTTATGAGAAGGAAACAGGTTCCTCTGATAGGCTCTAGGTGAAGAAATGGCTGGGATGCACATCCATGCAGCCTGCTGAGGCCCCCAAAATGACATCCTTGCTGTTCTCCTGCGTTGTTTAAGTCCATTTCTAGCTGGTAAAGGAGTTGATGGTGTATCGGTGGAGGGCTTGGTGGGGTGTTGGGTACCGATACTTTCATCTGAGAGCATTCATCGTCCGAACTAACCGAGGATGTTATTTTGGCACACTGTACAGTTCCGATGTTTTTTCTGAAATCTTAGAAATAGAAAAAAAATTAAGTAAAATAATATAAAAAGTTATACTACTTAAAAATAAATATACTTACTTTTCAAACTGGCCGCGAGCTCATCCTTAAATAAATCTCTAAGATAGCTGGTCTCCGATATCAAATTTTAATCCCAATAGTTCACATACTAAAAAAAAAAAAAATTAATGTATACGTTGAAAAATAATGCTAAAATGAAATTATTACTTACGTATAACAAGAGCCTTCTTATCAAAATGGACTTGCTCAAAATCCAGAAGATGGTGTTCAAAGAATTAGTTATTGGGTATAAATTTAAAAAGCTGGATTCTGACAGAGACACATTTGTACATATCAGAATTAAAGTGCTCCTCATTAGTTGTTAGGATCCCCGGAGGAAAAAGGACAAGAAGTGGGTCTTCCCCCCCCCCCCCCGAGAGAAACTCAGTGATCACCATCCAGCATTTCTCTCATACATCTATCTATATTACGAAAACCCGTGGAGGTAACATCGTCTAGATGCACAAACCGTTGACCGATAGTCTGTCCCAGCTGAAATGTTAATCTATTATCTTCATTTGTATTAACATTTATAGGAATCCCGTTAAAAAGTTCTACTATAGCCGAAGCAAAAGTTGTTTTACCCGAATTTTCTGGACCCTGAAGCGAGACCCATCTTTTTTTGGGTTCCCCAATTTGATAAGCCTGGAATACTTTAGTTAACAAATTTTTTAATTTAAACTCCCCATGCCATCTTTTAGTCAATTCAGCTAGGATAACATAGTCGTCCTGTTTGGTTTGAGGAGTCATTACGTCACCCCACCAGGTATAGATTTCTCGAAGTTGTGTTATTAGATAATCCGTATTAGTAGTCCTGTTAGTAATTTCTGAAATATATGAATGCACAACCCTCGATGCCGCAGTCTATCGTTTTTAGTTGCAAGCATCATTTCCACAACACAAAAACCCACTTCTTCGCATTTGCCAAGATACTTTCCATTTCCAAAATAAATACATTTGAGCATTTTAGTAGCAAAAAATTGGGTGATCAGTTCAAGTTTAGATAAGAAAAAAGCCAAAAAGAAGAATTTTCCTGCCCGGTTATTAGCGCCTGTGTGCTCAAATTCGTTAATAAACCGGGGTTTTTCAATAATCCATGGTTCGTATAATGGTAAACAAACATATTGAAACTTATGAATGAAATAGCATGTTAGTGAAGGTAAGAAAAGTTTAATTTACTGTAAATAACTAGTAATTTTCTTCTCATTTAGCAATCAAATAGAATGAATCATTTATAGTTTGTATTGCTATACTATAATTAACATTTTTCTTTAATCAGGAAAAAAAAAAAAGGATAAAATAGTCACATTTTTAGGATTATCATATAAAAAGGGGATACATTACCATTTAATAACATCTTTACCTATTTCCTAATGTAAATAGTCTGATATTTAATTTGTTTGTTACTCTACAACTATTTCCTTAACATAAGCTGATTAATAATAAATATAGTAAATTAGAACATTCTAGATTTAATTTGTGGTACAGGATACAGTGAGAAAAAATCATTGATACACATGGTCTGTTTATATAAGGATAAGGGCAAACATATATATTGAAATTTATGAATGAAGTAGCTTGTTTGTTGGTAAGAAAAACTTTATTTACTGTAAATAAGTAACTTTCTACTCATTTATCAAATAGAATGAAGCATTTAATAAAGATTAATATTTGACAATTTTGTTATTATTTTTTCAAAACAAGATAAAATAATGATACTTTTAGGCTTATCATATAAAAAAGGTATTTTTAAGATAGCCTATTTTAGAATGTAACTAGTCTGATATTTTATTTAATTATTATTCAAACTATTTCTTTGGCATAAGCTGACTAAAAATAAATTTAATTTAATAAATTGGAATAGTGTAGATTTAACTTATGGTAGATACAGTGAGAAAAATTTATTCATACACATGATCAGTTTATATGCTATGCTAATGGTAAACAAACATGTTGAAATTTATGAATGAAATAGGTTGATTGTGTAAGAAAAACTATTTACTTGTATATAAATAACTTTATTCATTTATATCAATCAAATAGAATGAAACATTTAATAAAGATTAATATTTTGTTGAACTTTTAATCTATTTTTCAAAACAAGGATAAAATGTGTAAGAAAAACTATTTACTTGTATATAAATAACTTTATTCATTTATATCAATCAAATAGAATGAAACATTTAATAAAGATTAATATTTTGTTGAACTTTTAATCTATTTTTCAAAACAAGGATAAAATAATGGCACTTTTAGGCTTATCATATAAAAAGTTACATTTTTAAAATAATGTTAGCCTACTTTATAATGTAACTAGTTTGATATTTTATTTATTTATTACTCAAAAATTATTTCCTTGACATAAAGCTGGCTAAAAATAAATTTAATTTAATAAATTAGAATAGTGTATGGTGTACTTATGTGAGACTTAGTGTACTTATGGTGAGAAAAATATATGTACACACTAGCAGGCTATGCCCGCTGCGCTGGTCAATATTTCCAAATGGACTTTGCATTAAACTAAATGGTGAATTTGAACTTGTATTTTAAACAATATGGATCTTCAGCTTGACCTTGCTCATCACTGAAAACGATGCGAACGCCATTGCGATATAATGTTATCTTAAGCGTTGGACAAAATTTAGCAATTAAGAAGTAATTGTTTTAGTTGATTATAAACAGCGCACTTATGGTCGGGTAATGAGACCGTTATGACAACAGGAATTAATACCTCTGTAACTAATCAACATATAATGAAATCGTATATACTAACACCATTCCTAAAAGTCATGCAACAGGGCCACTTGTAACAAAATATGGTCTGTAGATTTTTTTTAAAAAGGCTAAACTTTCATAATCAGGTTCACTTAATATTTGAACTTTTACTGTTGCTCTATAACTAAGTACCCTTGAACAATATGTATACACTAAAACCTTTCCAAAATTATTACCTAACTAATTGTGGTATATCCTACGATAGTATTATAAACAATCGGAATGAAATACAAATTTCCGTTGTAAATATATAGTAGATGATGATGATGCGATTTTGTGTAATAGTAAAGTTTTCGCTTCAAACATAAACGATGCTTTCAACATTAAAGCTAATACACCAATATGCTAAGTATCCGAATACGGAAGGTTAACTTAAATTCTCATGAGCAACTACTCAAAGAAAAGTGAATATGTGGCTTTTGTGATATTTTTATGTCAGCCGGGCGCAGATAATAAATCAATAAAGATTGTTTTCATAGCATATTCTTATTTTATTATTTTCATTTAAAACACAAACCTTTCACTCATTTCATTTAAAATGCATGCCTTATACTAATTTCATTTAAAAAACTGAAAAGATAAACAATAGCAGGAAATAATGCCATAATTAAAAACAAAAAAATATTTTTAATTTACATACGCAAAATGTAACTACTGCTACTGGGAATTTTAAAAATGCTATCAGCGAAATGTGCGCACGGTTGTTATAAATGTAACCATTTTTTCTTCTTATCGAGGAGCAATTTATAAATCGCACAATATTATTCCAATTCCAATTTCTTTCATTGAGGAACCTATGACCGGAAAAAATGCAAAAAGACTTTTGTAGATTCTTCGGATGACGGCATCTGACGCCATAAACCGAGTTTATATATATGAAAATAATTTTTAAGTCGTTACAAACATTGCTTTCATACTTAAATATTTTCATTGGTACTACTTGTTATCCCGTCGACCAATTTCGCCAAATTATATAAATCGCCAAACCATTCGCCAAATTATATAAATTGACATAATCTTTATTTTAAATAACGAAATAACAAATAAATTAGTATAACATTAATAAAAATACAAATAAAACGTCGAAATTAAAATCACTTGATGACGTAAACACGTGTAGCTTGTTTAAATTCAAGTGAATTTGATATTTACGATCAACCATTATTGGCATTTAATCTTATAGTTTGACGATAAATTTTTGGTCGACGGAATATCTAAGTAGTACATTTTCCATTTTTGTTTTATAACGCTAAATTCTCAGTAATTTTTTTCCTTTTATTTTACATAAAATCACTATTTTTTAAAAAAAATTAAGATGCTTGCATTTTTATTTCAAACTCATAGAGCCGTTTTTATTTTTCAGCCAAAAGGGTTGATTTGAATTTTTTCCGTTGCTAGAGTAACGGATGTAATGATAGATATTTTGAGGTTTAGATGCCAAAGACACCGCCAAATTAGAAAAATATGAAATGTGCCATGAACTGTTGGCTTATAAAAATTTATTTGGTAGCATTCGATTCAGCATACAAAACTACATTAAAATATGCTATCATTTGACGCATAATTTTTATATTCGATTTTTTTCCCCTCCACGTGCAAAAACCATTAGGGGTGACACTTTAGTAAGTCCTTTCTTAGCAGAAGTCTATGTCATAAGAAGTATTTTTACCACGATTTTCAAGATTTTAGGTTCAGTAGTTTGCGCTGTGCGTTAATTAGTCACCTAATCCAGACTTTATTTTATATACTATATTAGATATTCCATTTTGCGATGAATCGATGATCGAAAATTAGTCCAATATCATTTGAAATATTACATAACAGAGGAGAAAGTACGAAGAAAGACGAAGAAGAAATGACGAATTACAAAAGACTTGTATTTTTTTTTTTTTCAAAATGTTGAATTTTTCGATAGTAATAACGTATTAAAACATAAATTTCCTTAAAAATTATCTTTATTTCCTAGATTTCGAATCTGTGAATTTTCCTATAAATGAAATTGGCGATATGACTTGAGAAAAAATGAAATAAACAATAGATAATATTTGCTTATATAAAATGGGTAATATTCGTTGATCTGAGTTCGAGTTTATAAATATCACATGCTTTCGGAATTACGGCGAAAAACATTTTAAAAAGTATGAAATTATTTTACAATATGTATGTGTGGCAGAGATTCACACTGAAATTTAAGCATTCGATTCCATTTTTAAAATATTAACTGATATCTATATAAGTTACAATTGAATATGAAAATGTACCCAAAAAATGATCTCTTTCACCTAAAAAAACACCATTTGTGAGAACATCCTCAAGCTAATGTCACGCTTATGCATTTTTGGCTTAAAATCACATCGTTTGGCGACAAAAGAAAAATAAAAAATTGTAAAGAAACAAATAGTAATTACACATGTGACTCACAATTACATCTGCTTGTTTCTTCTTTAAGTCACGTGATGGGACAATTAGATATAAAAAAAAAAAGAAAAGAGCAGAACAGAAAGAAAATGTCGTTAAAATTTCATCTAATCAATTTTTCTGATTCGTTTCCATATCTAACGCAAGCGATAAAGAGCCAAATATTGCGTATCAAGTGTAATATTTCTTATTAAATTAATTTTTAAGCATTACAAATATTTCTTTCAGGTTTTGATTAAATGTTTCCGTTTTTTAATATTATCACTCATTGAAACGGATTTTCTTTTTCTTTTTTTTTCATTTAAATAAAATTAGTAACAGTTTTTCTTTTATTTTTCGAGGTTTAATAGCCGTTTCAATTTTTTTTTATCAACGATGAATTTCGCCAAGAAATAAAATGGTAACCTTATCGCCCAAAATAACAGAGTTTTCCGTCATAATTCTAAAACTAATATAGGTAGAATAATGTGTTATAGCTTAAAACCTTCCCTGAAACAATACCTATCTAACGGTATAAGTTCCGTAAAAATCCATGCAGTAGAACTCGAAATCTAGGCGTTCGGAACGAAATTTCCGTTTGGATTTTATATATATAATAGATAATAGAATAGATAATAGATTTTATATATATATATAATAGAATAGATAATAGATTATGCGTTATGAACTATCTCAAAGTTTAAAACAGATCGCATTGTTAGATTTCCCAATTTTAACAATATCGCGTTATGTTAGTTCCACATTCCACCACCAGGGAGCGCACTCTATTCTTAACGAAAGCGTATCCAAACGAAACTCCTTCGTGCAACCTTTCCGTAGATACATGAATCGGGAGGGTGGCGGTCTTAACGAATAATGTAAGATAATTGCTGAAATTACTACGAAAAATATGTTAAAGGGGCCCTACGCGGGCCCCTAATAGAGTTAGAGGAAATCGGAAGACGGCAAAATAATCGCGGGGAAAAGTTTGCTTGGGTGCTTCGGAGCTACTTTTGGCGCGAGATCTAAGCTCTACGACCAATAGGAGCCCAGATATTTAAGGAAATATGAAGTTACAAAGTTCAATATAAAAGAATTTTCCGTAATAATTCTATAACTAATCTAGGTAGAATGATGTGCTATAGCTTAAAACCTTCCCTGAAACGATACCTATCTAACGGTATAAGTTCCGTCAAAATCCATGCGGTAGAACTCGAAATCTCGGCGTTCGGAACGAAATTTCCGTTTGGATTATATATATATAATAGATGGTCAGTTTTACGCTAATGGTAAACATATTGAAATTTATGAAAAATGTTGATTGTGTAGGTAAGAAAAACTATTTACTTCTAAATAAATAACTTTCTTCATTTATCAATCAAATAGAATGAAACATTTAATAAAGATTAATATTTTGTTAAACTTTTAATCAATTTTTCAAAACAACAAAACTGCAGCATAAAATAATGGCACTTTTAGGCTTACATAAAAAGTTACATTTTTAAAATAATGTTAGCCTATTTTATTTGTAACTAGTGTGATATTTTATTTATTACTCAAACTATTTCCTGGATTTCAGCTAACTAAAAATAAATTTAATTTAATAAATTAGAATATAAAACTTATGGTACAGTGAGAAAAATATATTCATACACATGGTCAGTTTATATGTTAATAAACAAACATTGAAATTTATGAATGAAATAGGTTATCTAGGTCAGGGCTTAATTTCTAACAAAAAAAGTACCGGAGCCCTAATATTCTGTAATACTAACAACCGTAGCGTGCCCCCCCCCCCCCTCCCGTCACTGCAATCCGCATATTTATATTTCATTCATTATTTGCAAATTCAAAGCATTTTTTTCTTTCGCAAAATAATTTTAAATATATCTATTTTAAATATATCTATCAGCATACACTTATAATGCATAATTATTTAATATACTTAGCTGTCAACTAATCCACTTTTTAGTTATCACTCCTTCCGAAAAGAAACCTTTGCCTAATTTTAATGTTAATTAATTGTAGAATTTTTCGATTAAATATGGTAAGGATTATGATTCGGAAATAGCGCTAACGTAAAAAAGGAATAGTTCGCCAGTTATGCCTTTTCATGAAAAAGTGAATGAAATTTATAGAAATTAATATTTATATGTTGAAGAATGGAACAGCGTTTTTCAGTTTCCTATAAAAGGTGCATATCTGAAACTATAAAATGATTCCTTCCGCTTAACAATCTTTTGTGGCGAGTCCCTGAAAATCAGATTAAATTAAAAATTTGACACCGTTATCGGAAATATTCGATACGTTTATACAAAAATGGGGAAACACTGCTCAATTGCTTTCTATCAGAATAACAATGCATGGTAATTATATCTACTTATAAATGAAAATGACTTCGTAAATGTGCAGAGCAGAGCCTTAAAATGGGCAGCGTTCATGAAAAAAAAAGGGGGTGGGCTATTGCTTTGGGCTCCGGAACCCTTCATTTATGAGCTCCGGTGAATTCCGTGCAATATTTAAATATTTACTGAAAACAGAGAAGTACCGGAGCTCAGCTCCGGTGGGCTCCGGCGCAAATTAAGCCCTGGTCTAGGTAAGGAAAACTTTATGAATAAATGATTAGCTTTCTTTTCAATTATCAATCATAAACATAATCGAATAGAATGAAACATTAATATTTTGCATTATTATTATTCTTTTCTCAAAGCAACAAAACAAAACTGCAGTATAAAACTATACTTTCAGGCTTATAATATAAACAGTTACATTTTTAAAATAATGTGAACGTATTTTATAATGTAACTAGTCTTTTTTTTTTTTTTTGGTAAAATCACCATCAATCAAAAATGTATAAGTCAAAATTAACTTTTTTACTCACTGGCCAGTACATGATTTTTTTTTTTCATTAGCCAGATTTTTTATGCACTGGCCAGTAACAAATTTACAAATGTTTGATTAAAAAAAGTGCTTTTCGTTACTGTTATATCTTTCATCGCATCAGGCAAAGACATTCACGAGCTAAAATCTAAGGGAAGGTTCTTTTCCAATATCTCATTTGCATTTCAATATTTTAAAATAATTTTGTTTCCATTGGATAGCTGAGGTTGATCCCTACATTAGCCCTTATTTTACTTTGAGTGCATTTTTATGATGACACTTTTACTTTTGGAAATGATTCCAAAAGTGAAAATAGCATTTAAAAATGTATGCAGCCAAAAAAAAAAGTAAAAAAGGGTAAATGTAGCGATCAATCCCAGCTATCCAATTAAAATTATTTAAATGTAAATGAGATATTAGAAAAGAACCTTCCCATAGGTTTAACATTAGCTAGCAAGTATCTTTGTGGGACGGGAGCCTTAAAATCATGACTTACTAACATCCTTTATTTACCCTTTGACAAGATTACACTCGACATAAAAAACTGGCATTTACTGCAGTCAAATTATAATATAAGTGATAAACTATATTTAAAGATATCAGCATATCCTTAAATACAATATCAGCATATGTTATATAAACGAAAAATGGATTTTTGAAATTAGAATATACTTTAATTTAAAAAATGATTTCACATCATGGATATTTCATTTTTACCTAGTGGAATCTATTATCGCAATTGACGAGTGTCAAGTGGCAACTTAAATTTGCACAGTTGTGGCAATAAAGTCAATCTCTAAATTTTCAGTATTACTCGCTGATTGGCGAGTGCTAATTTTTTCTTGTACAATAATGCAGTTATTTTTCACAAATTTTTTTATAGTTTATATATAATAAAATCTGATGTTTAAGGGAAATAGCTACATAAATTTTCATCATCAACAATTACAAATTTCACAAAGAAAAAATTCTCCTTGACTTTCAATGTTTATTACTCACCCTCACCCTCTCAACTTCATTCATGAAATTTTTTTTAGTCAATGACCATTTTGTTTTTGTACTTTTAAAAATATCATTTTACCCCTTCAAATAAAGTCAATGAATATTTCCACTTAAAAAAAAACCTTAATTAGGCCTATATGTGTTATAGACACAAATTACATTGTTGATGTTGTCTTGCCAACAGAATTGGAACTGTACACTGGATAAAGGGTAAAACTGCCACACCCCTCCCCCTTTACGAAATCTGTTTTCACAAGATTATAAGCCATGGCCATAGATCTCCCACTCCCGAAATAAAAATTTTTCTGGGGTACAGACTTTGGCCCTTGAAAACCTAAACATTTATATAACTGAATCTTCTCTTATAAAAGGTTGTGCCCCCTAATATGCAGGATGTTTCTAAATTAATGGAACAAACTTTCAAGCATAACTACTCCTGAAAATTTTTTTGTACATAAAACCAGACCACAATATATTTATTTCAAGAATAAGATAGTGCACCTCGCTGAATTCAACCTTTCGTTCACAGCTTTCACAATATTGAAGATTTTTATCAGATTAGTTTTGTATAAATGTGATAACATCATTGGAAGTGTGAAATTTCGATAAGTGACACAGCATGTACTGCAAAGTTTAGGTGTATATTTTTAATAACCACATACATATCATTTACAATGTAAAGAATAAAATTTTCAGTTAAGGGGGTTGGTCACACAGCTTCCAATTTCCCCTCCCTAATGTAAAGTCTATGGGCATTTGATACATTCGTCTATTTAAAATATCTCCTCGGGAAATTAATATTTTTAACTTCTATTTTAGTGTACCTTTCCTAAGTTGTCTCTTTTTTCCTTAGCTCTCAAAATATTTCTAAAGTATAGGCTTAATTTTATATGAAGTGTTAAAATTTTACTCACAGTTTGCCGCTTTTAACACATAAAATATTAAATTCAGCATAGATTTTAAAAATATTTTGAAAACTAAGAAAAAAAAAAAGATGTTAAAAATAGGAATATCCCGGAGAAGATAATTTAAATATATGAATGCATCAAAAGTCCACTGACTTAAATTACGGAGGAGAATTCCAAAGCTGAGTGACCAGCCACTTTAAGATTCAGATTTAAAAAAAAATCAAAATGGTCATTTTGATTAGTTTATTAGATACTGGGGTAAAAAAATGTGTGGGTAAAGCAGAATATCATTTCATAAATGAAAAAAATTATACTAGGCTCATTAAATCTTCTAAGCAATCATCAGTTACTGAATCAGAGGTGGAAAAAGTATTATAGTATATTTATATACAAGCTGTTTTATTATTCTTAATTATTTATAATTATCTCAAGCTGTTTGGCTTTTTTTAAGAGTGGCAAAGGTATATTGGAAATTTCCTTAATATAATTTCTTTCGAGAGATGCGAAAAATATTTAAAAAGGCTTTTAAAATTGGAAAACACATTAAAACTAATGCGTAACAAAAAAAAAACTGCATGAATTTACTCTTGCTGTAATAAACATTTAGTTATTTAACCAAGAACATTTATGAATGCATTAAAATTAAATTAATGCAAATTAACTGTAAGCCACCTTTATTTTAAAAAAATAGATCCCGCTTTTTCTGGTAAAAAGGAGAAGGAAAATTAACACTAAATTAAGTACTTCATGATAAGCAATGACCAAAAGGTGTTGTGTATATAACTGTAGCACGATATAGCAACATGTAAATAATATAATTATATTAAAACAACAAATTAAACCTTCGCAACAAGAAAAATATGATATAGTTATGTTTTACACACTAAAAAGAAGAAAAAAAAAAGACTTACTGCATCAAATCCCTAACAAAAATACCCGTGCAAAACCACATGGCAATATATTTTCCAGCGGGCGGGGAACGTATCGTTTACAGCAACCCAGAGTACCGGTTTTTCAACCGCGCCATTGACCACGCCAAGCTTGCTTCGCCAAATGCGTGAATCGAGGGAAGATTCCAAAATCGCGGTGGGGACACCGTAGGTACATAACATCAATAAGTAGTCACAGACCTTTCCAACGATATCTCACACGAGGGGTCTTGACTAAATTTGAAAAAGTGTTCCGGGGGGGGCAAAGAGTGGGGGGACTGTCACCGGAAGTGCATAACATCAATAAGTAGTCACAAACCTTTCAACGATATGTCACATGTGGGGTCTTGGCTAAATTTGGAAAAGTGCCCCCGGAGGGGGGGCAAAGTGGTGGTGGGGACACCGTAGGTACATAACATCAATAAGTAGTCACAGACCTTTCCAACGATATCTCACACGAGGGGTCTTGACTAAATTTGAAAAAGTGTCCCGGGGGGGCAAAGAGTGGGGGGACTGTCACCGGAAGTGCATAACATCAATAAGTAGTCACAAACCTTTCCAACGATATGTCACATTAGGGTTTGGAAAAGTGTCCTGAAATTACATATATTATAAATAATATTTAGCGGAGGGCTCTATAAAAAAATCTGATCTAAAATGATAAAAACGGAAAAAACTACCCTCGCAGTGGGGGCCGAATTGGGGAGGGGAGGAAGAAAGTCTCATAATATGAAAGAGTCATCCGAGAGCTTACCGATGACATATCACATGACTGATCCAAAAAAAGTTTGAAAATTGCTCCCCCTCCCACCCCCCGTGAGCCCACTCTTTCGCCCCGGAATTCACACAGCCGCCACTTTAAAATTTTTATGTTCAATAAATAATATTTACCGGAAGACTGCACAAAAAACCCACATCTAAAGTGATATTTAAATTTATTATAGAAATCGGCTACGGTTTTAAAAATTTGTTCGCCCCTTTTCCATCCCCCTTTGGGCGAAGAAAGGTTCATAGTATGAAAGAGTGGTCAAAGGGCTTTTTGATTATATGCCACAGGAAGGGTTCGGTAAAATTTTTAAAATTGCACCCCGCATGATTCCCCTCTCACGTCCTCCTTCCTCGAAATCACCCGACCCACCTTCCTCTTTGAAATTTTTATATTTAATAAATAATTTTTATCGGAGGTCTCCAGGTATGTGACATCTTGGTAGGGCTAAAATAAGAGAAACTTTGAAAATTAGGGCTTCATTTCACAGCTCATTGTCATGCCTCTTTCTCTATCTCGTCCCTTGGTACTCTCGATAAATTTTCTTACTTTTCTTCTCTGCCGAGGACGAGAGAAATCCTCGAAAAGCTTCTCATAGCGAAATGTTGAAAAGCGCGAGCGAAATCCTCGAAAGGCTTTTCGTTGGGAGATTTCGAAAAGAACGAGAGAAACCAGCGAGAGGCTTCCCATCGGGAAAGGTTGAAAAGGGCGAGAGACACTCTCGAGAGACTTCCCATTCCGAAAGTTTTAATACCGCGAGAGAGCCAACCATCGAGCAGCTTCCCATCAAAGAAGTTGGAACTAGTATTCCTTCTTCCATGCTTCCCATCTGGAAGCGTCGAAATGCTGGAAAAATCATCGAGATGAGATTGGCCGAAATGCGAGATGGAAATGAAGCTTTTAGAGTCAAACTTACCGCATTTCTGGTTTAAGTCATAATTTCTCAAAGGAGTCCATCTGCTTATCCAATCTCTTTTTAGCTCACAGGCTATCTAAGCCTGAGAGCTAATGTACCCGTCGGTTCTGTGTGTATGCATGTACGTAACGCGATAACTCTTGATTAAAATGTACGATTTGCTTCAATTTTTTTTATGTTTATTCTGATAAGGCGTTCCGCTGATTAGTTTTGACGGTTCATTGGTTAAGGATAAAGGGAGAGAAGGGGTGCTGGTCCCCCCCCCCCTCCTTAATTTAGATAAATAGGTATTTGCTCCAAATTTCGTATACCGGTTTATTATGTTAAGGAGCTTTTCTGATTAAACTTGGAGGTTCATTAGTTAAGTATGAAGGGGGGAAAGGGGGTTAGACCCCCTCCTTAATTTAGATAAATGGGTTTTTCATGCAGAATTATTCGATTTGCTCCAGATTTGGTATACCGGATTATTATGTTAAGAAGTTGCCTTGATTAGATTTGGAGGTTTACGGGTTAAGTATAAAGGGGGAGAAGGGGGCTGGTCCCCCCTTAATTTAGATAAATGGGCTTTTCATGCAGAATTATTCGATTTGCTCGAAATTTGGTATACCGGTTTATTATGTTAAGGAGCTTCCCTGATTAAACTTGGAAGTTCATTGGTTAAGGATAAAGGGGGATAAGGGGGGCTGGTCCCCCACTTAATTTAGATAAATGGGTTTTTCATGCAGAATTACTCGATTTGTTCCAAATTTGGTATACCGGTTTATTATGTTAATGAGCTTCCCTGATTAAACTTGGAGGTTCATTACTTAAGTATAAAGGGGGGGAAAGGGGGGTAGACCCCCTCCTTAATGTAGATAAATGGGTTTTTCATGCAGAATTATTCGATTTGCCCCAAATTTGGGATACCGGTTTATTATGTTAAGAAGCTGCCTTTATTTGATTTGGAGGTTTATGGGTTAAGTATAAAGGGGAGGGACTGGTCTCCCCCTTAATTTAGATAAAAGTGTTTTTCATGCAGAATTATTCGATTTGCTTCAAATTTAATATACCGATTTATTCCGATATGGCGCTTCCTTCATTAGATTTGGAGGTTCATTGGTTAAGTATACCAGGGCGAAAAGGGGGCAAGTCCCCTCCCCTTAATTTAGATAAATGGATTTTCATGGAGAATTATTCAATTTACTTTAATTTACTTTTTTTTCTATGTTCGTTGTGATAAGGAGCTTTCCTGATTAGATTTGGAGGTTCATTATTTAAGTATAAAAGGGTTAAAGGGGTTATACACCCTTAATTTAGCGATATGTTTTTTTTTTTTTCATGCAGAATTATCTGATTTTCTTCAAATTTGATATACTGATTTATTATAGTTAAGGAGTTTCCCTGATTTGATTTGGAGGTTCATTGGTTAAGTATAAAAGGGGCAAACGGGGTATATTTCCCTTCATTTATTTTTTGAGGGACATTATTCTTTGAAATCTATTTATATAAAATCCAAGTCTCTGTGTGTCCCTCACTATTCCGGTAGGACCGCCTCATTGAAATGAGTAATTGTTGAAAAATATCAATGCAGGTTTACCACAGTAGCGTCAAATGTTAGCCAACTTGGCAATAGCTGGCTAATTTGGCGAAATTCCCATTTAAAACCATTAATCTTTCATAATGGAGGTCACCGAAATTTAATTTAAAGTCCACTCATTTAAGATATTTTTTCGAAATCTATGGGTGAGAATTTAAAGTACATCTTTATATCTTCCTCCCGATGCTACTAATAAAATAACTGCCAATAGACAACGGTGTACTGTGTGAGCTCCTAACTGCGCGATTTTAATGCGCTTTAGGTACTTTTAGAGTATAGGTGCCTTGGCGAAAAGGAAATTTGGTAATATATTTTCCGGGAACATATTCACTGTTTCATTTTATATACACACGCATTTTTTCGATATTTAAACGATTTATTTAACATAAAAAAGCCGTTTCTCTAATTTTATACAGAAACAGATGTAATTTGTACATAAAAACATCAATAATATACATATAAAACAAACAAAAACGCTCATCAAATTTGTTTTCATAGCTGTTTAGATGATTTGACAACAAATCTCGATATTTTTCCGTTATACGGACACCATGCCAAAATGTATGCTAAAGCGCCAATTATTTCAAAATGCTAAAAGATATTTGTAATTTTCTGCCAGCAGTTTAATATGAGTTTTATTGCTTTATTTTATAGCAGTTATTTGTTCACTTATTTTAAGTATATATTTGTGATTTGATGAAATAGTTCGTAAAAGTCTGGAATTTTCAAATATTATATATTTTAAATGCTCACAAGTATCGACAATGTTTTTTTTTTTTTTTCAATTGCTTCAATTCACGATTTTGCGCCAACTATTACGCTTGGCGACAATGGTGTCCGCATAACGGAAAAGTACCCAAATCTCACTTTCTGATGCCCAAATTACACCAAGCTTTTTTTAAAAAAATGCCAAAGCCCCTACAGTGGAAAAGTACCAAACTGTCTATTATTTTGCGCTATCCGTGTTATAGTTTGTACTATATGCAAGGGGAGTGGAGCGAAGAGTTTAAACATTAGTTATTAAAGTTTCGGCACAGATGTCATATACACAACGGGTACTTAACTGGCGCCAAAGTGTCGTAATTTTGCTTGATATGGTAATCCGGATGTTGTTGTTTTCGCCAAATTGGCGTCAGAAAAAAATCGCGCCAATATATGATAACTTATATGACAACTGTGCCAAAGTTTCTATAAGGTTTCTATAAGTTTCTATAAAGCAGTATAAGCAATATAATTAAGAATAAAATAAATGCAAAATAAGACTAAAGAAAAAAGAAAAATCATGCGTTAAGAAAAGAATATGAAACACTTTCCAACACATCCTGAATGCTTTAACAAAACTTCGTTATTTAGGGAAATAAGGTAAATAAGATAACGTTACTTCTTAGATATCCCGTCGACAAATTTCGCCAAATTATATAAATCGTCAAATCAATAGTAAAACATTAATAAAAATACAAATAAAACGTCGAATTAATGGTTTTATTGGCCATTATTGGCATTTAATTAATTAATTAATGCCAACCATTATTGGCAATTAATCTTACAATTTGGCGACAGTAATTTGGTCGACGGGATAACTAAAAAGTACCAAGATAACTAAGTAAAAATTTTAGAAAACGCATAAAAAAATTTAAAAATTGATTTCAGCAGTTACCGTCCATAGCCAATAGTACCGTTATTACATGCTACTATTTAGCTAAAATTTAATTTAAACTACTCTTAAAACTACTGAAATCACATTTCCAGATATTATCATCCATAGACGATTATGTATCCAATTCTTTGCGTGACCATGTATATCATTTTATCTATATTCCACAAACATTTCTTAGGAAACTAAATGCAGTTCAGCATAAAAATGCATAACTCCTTTAAAAACCACCTTTAAGCAATTTACTCTCATACTCAGTAACCCTTACTAATTATTTTGTGTAGCCCTGCATATGAACTGTAGCATTTATACACACAGTATGGTATGCATAAATGTAGTGAAACATAAAAGCGCATATCATAATTAAAAATGTATTTCTAGCAATCATTGCTTATGTACAATACTTCGGAGAAAAGTTTCTTGGCGAGAAAGAAGTTTGCCAACGTATTTTCTGACAACCTATTTACAGCTTCATATTCACAATCAATTTTTTCCATATGTGTGCAATTTATTTTACATAAAAAAGCTATTTACTCATTTTTATAAAGAAACAAAAGTAATTTTTACACAAATGTCATATACGCATCGGGGTTGGCGTGATTTTTCTCTGACGCCAATTTGGCTGAAAACCCGCTTTCGAATACCAGTTACTTATATATTTTTAAATTATTTGCTATCATTTTGTAAAGGTAATAACTATGAATAAATAAAAGTTTGAATAATAACTATAGAACAAAGCAGTTTATATAATTAAAAAACAGAAAATAAAAGTAAATAAACAATTTATTAATAAATAAAAAACAATAGCCGGGTTACCATAGCAGGCAAAATAACACCATCTTGGCGCCAGTTAGGTATCTCGGTTCATATCTGAAATCTGTGCCGTAATTTGTATATAAAAAAATTATATATATTTAGAAACGACTTTTTTATGCATATAAGTGCATATATAAACAAAGATAAAAGTTCATTAGATTTGTTTTCATAGCTGTTTATATTTTTTCGCAACATATCTCACTTTCTGATGCCCGAATCGCGCCAAGCTTTTTTTAAAAATGCGCTATACTGGAAAAGTACTTAAATAATTAACAAAAATAACAAATTATACCAACTAAAACTTCTTATTTCGAGATCAAAGCATTGTTTTTAATTTCGATTAAAAATACATATATCCTTGGATAAATTCAATTGAAATTAGTTTCACAGCTTAATATCTCATTCCATAAACCGAAACAAACACAAGTGATTCATTCATCGTGAAACGTCAAAAATATTAAATCATTGAGGTAATCATTTCACAAAGTAAGTTCTCCAACAATCAATGGGCAATATTCTAATGAGGTCATAGTAGGTAACATGGAGGCGGTATCGTTTGTTTATGATTTGTAATCACAAAGATTTAATTTTGCAATGTCTCTTAGTTACATTATTTTATTGTCATATTTATGAGTTCAGAACAAAAGCCTATTTTTTCATTATTTAGTTATTAAAGACGGAAAAAAAATCATAAATGCATGATTTGAAAATTTTAAATAATTTTCTTTCTTAATACTAAAAAATAACATCGGGAAGTAACAGCGGGTTTAAGTTAAATAAGTTTAACTGTTTAATTCTGTTGTAATATTCAAAATAACTATATTTATTAGATTTCAGTACTCAACATCAGGGCCCGATTAAACTTTGAAGTTAGAGGAATTACAATGTCATTTCAGGCCCTTTCTTTTGGAGAAGCTTTTCTAAATTCCATATATACATGGAAAATCTTCAGTGTTAGAAATATTATTCCTAGGACTGACATAACACGAGAACGGGCTGCAATTTTACACAAGTTTTTGAAAGATACTTTATATCAGAAATTTTACTAAAAACTGGTTACTTTTTTGTTATAGCGGCCCACACTATTAGGATTATGACAAGTTGCAGCCAATTTCGCCACCGTCGTAACCAAGATCGTGAAACACACACATATAATACCATATAATACCATTTCATGAAATCGTATACGATAATTTAATAGTTTTTAACCTTACTTCAACTGTGTTATTTATTTATTTTTAAGGCTCAACAATCTAAATTGTCCAATATATGAATTAAAAAAATGTAAACAAAGATTGAATAGACATGACCGCAAAAAGCCTCAAATCTGCACAACACTTGGAACCAAACTGTGCAGATTACCGTACACAGTTTCTCATAAATGTGTTTCGTTCTTAAAATGTGTTATTTTCATCTATCACTGCGGAACAAACGAGAAAACTCATATTCTTGCACATGAAATGTATATATCTTTATATCTAAATTTCCGTCATTTTTGACGGGCTACCTTTCTAGTAAGAGTATAATATACAATTAGTGTGAATTACCTGTGAGCTCAATGCCATCAGTTTAACTGGCACTTATCTTTTTATTGCTATTAACCGATGTGGGTTATGAAGCATAGTGGTTTATGTATTCAGTTCTGTATAGTCCTAGTTTCAAACTTTACTGTTAAATTTAGTGTCATTTTGCCCCGAATTTTCAATGTTTCTCTTATTTTAGCTCTGCCAAGCTGCCCCATACCTGGAGACTCAGATAAATACTATTTATTAAATATAAAAAGTTCAAAGAGGAAGGTGAGTGAATTCTGGCGTGCGCGAGAGTGGACAAAGGGGGGGGGGGGGTAATTTTCAAACTTTTACCAAACCTCTCCTTGACATATCATCGGAAAGTCCTTTCACCACTCTTTCATATTATGAACCTTTCTCCTCCCAGACTTGAATTCCGGAAGGGGGGGGGGAGCAGTGCGGGGGTGATTTTTTTTTTTTTTTAATTGTAGAGATTTCTACAATAAATATCATTAAATGAGGTTTTTTAATGGAGCTCTCCGATAAATATTATTTATTAAATATAAAATTTTGGTGGCTGCGTGGGGGGTGCTGTGGGTGAAAAGTGGGGCTGCGTGATTTCCGGGTATATTCTAAGATAAAAGAGGGAACCCACGTGGGAGGGGTAGATTTCAAACTTTTTTTGGACCAGTCATTTGATATATCATCGGAAAGTTTTCGGTTATCATCGGAAAGTTACTCTTTCATATTATGAACCTTTCTTCTTCCCTCCCTATTTTGGCGCCCCGAGAGAGGCACTTTTCGAACTTTTTTGAAATCGTAGCGTTTTTAAACATTTTAGATCGGATTTTTTTACGGATAATTTTTAATATATGAAAATTTCAAAGAGAAGGATGGGCAGGGTATATTTCGGGGGACACGATAATTGGAATCCTGGTAGTTGGGACTCTTTTCTATCTTTTGCTGATACCCCTCATGTGATATATCATTGGAAAGCTCTGTGACTACTATTTCATTTTATATATCGCCCGCGCCCCTCCCCTTACTTTGCCCCCGCGCGGGGGCACTTTTCTAAATTTAGCCGACACCCCTCATGTGACATATCGTTAGAAAGTCCTGTGACCACTTATTCATATTATGCACTTTCTTTGCCCCTGCCCCCTACTTTGCTCCCCGCGGGGGTTCGTTTAATGTATTCCAGTCGAAGTCTTTCTAAAAATTGGGAAATTAAAGATCCAATCTCAAATGACGAAGAAAAATCAATAAAAAATTTTGATCCCTTTTATCATCCTTTAGTTCATGTTTTTGCCACTAGGGAGTGCTTTTGATTCGTATTTCTTTGGCCATTTTGGTGCTAATTGCCGAAAAATTCTAATTTTTGATACTTAAACTCCCCTTACCGCTTCATAGCTACTCGCGTTTTTTCAGCTTTTTTCAACCAGGTGGCACCCTTACAAGACTTTTCCAGTCTTATGGCTCCTTTATAGCCTCCCTTTGTTTTTGTTTTTTTTATTCCATCTGTTTTCAGTTACCCTATATTTAATAAAATCTGCCTTATATATATGTAAAAATAATGATTTCAATAATCGATTCTAGAACATCTCCTTTGTAGATTCTCGAAAATAATCGATGATTGTATCGATTGTGTATTTTACGATAACGATTTTTTTCGATTGGTAAATTTTAGAGAATCGCCCATCACTAAGCCCTATCACTACTATGAAATTGTCGGCCAGAATAATAGCTAAGTTTTCCAATAACTGTTTTTAGCTTTTCTCGTTATAATCGATTGCAAAACATCTCGATTGTAGATTCTAGGAATTAATCGATAGCTGTATCGATTGTGATTTTTTACGATGACGATTTTTCTCGATTGTCGAATTCTCGAGAATCGCCCATCACTAATTTAGAAAGCGTATTTGTTGTAAACGTAGCAAAAATGTGTGCTCCAGAATTATGTGTAATATTTAAAGATATGCAGGATATTCCAAAGTTCGACCAACAAATTCAGAAGGGTGATCAAGAGGATGAAAAATTACCACAGAACATGGGGTCGGAAACCACGTATTTAATCAAAAATACAGAGTGTTTCATCCAAATTCAATTTCAGCTGACAGTAATAACTTTCCGAAAACTGCAGTGTATTATAATAAAACATTTAACAGATATTATTACTTTTATTCTAAATGTGATAACACCAAGCAAAAGGGGTGGAAGTTTGCAGCATACGCGCCAGCAGTATGCACTTGACGCCCTATATTTTGGACTGTGATTATCACTTCATACGGTATCGCCGATTGCTTGAGCAATATGTTTTTCCAGAACTTTTCGTGATGCTATCACATTTCACACAAACCAAGGTACATGTCGTTGCATTTTCATTGCATTGTTTTTATCTTTCTCGAAATTATTACCACCAACCTGAGTTCAGTTAGGATGAAACACCGTGGTTTTCGACGCACAATTTTCCATCCTATTGATGCCTACTATCACCCCTCTGAAGTTGTCGGTCGAACACCCTGTATAAATTTATTTTTAATATCACAACCATGGTAATAATTTCAAACATGCAGTACTTTAAACAAATAATCTTAATCATCTTTTTAGCTAGAAGTGGATTTAAATATTTTATAATTATAAGGATACGACATGCACCGTCCTAAACTATTGGATTAACGATATGGACTGTCTGAAATTAAAGGTAAGGGACCTTATGCACGCTACCTGAGTTTGAGGCTAAAATTTGTCTGCTGGCTGTATTTACAGACGTTGTTTAGCAAAGGATGGTGCTATGGAGTGTGCGTTACTAATGCTTGTTTGTAAAAAATACCGCAAACAAATTCTTTATTGTAGCAGCATATACTTTGTAATATAAATTCAAAATTTTGTTCTGTATGCGAGAAAATTTTCAGTTAAAATGTATGCACTCAACCTGGATCAAGGATAAAATCGTCTGCTAGCGTTATTTGCGCCTGCGTATACTGGCATTTTGGCGGTTCAGTGGCTAGAATAACAGATCAACATACCGCCAGCTCCGGCGTCTGACGCCAGCTCCATAAGGTCCAGTGAATTTTATTGTTTTATTATTGAAATTTACCTGTAACATAATATATTGTACTACCAAGAGCATTTTACAACAATTAGCAAATATTTTGGGTACGCCAGTTGATTAGTTTGTGGTGACAACATATTAGGAACAAATTTGAAAATTTTTATTAATTTTATTTCTGATAATTAGGCAGATTATGCTAGAGCCGATGTGTCACAATTAATATCAATCTACTGCATTTGAAGTTTCTAGAAATCGATTTCTGTAAAAAGTTACAATACATATTTCTTTAAAATAATGATTTGTTAATTTGTAGATATGGATAACTGAACTTTCTTTGTTCATTCAGAATTACAGAAAACACAATTTCCAGTCAAATGGTACTTTTTCACAAAATGTTTTGATAAAATTGCATGGAGGGTTGAATTTTTATACCCACTGTACAATGTCATTTAAATTGAAATAAACAAAAATTATCATTCCAAAAGAAAAACTTGATGCGTCTCACACATATAACCAATAACATAAAGTACAAATTTACCATTGTATTTTCATCACATACAATTGAAACTACAAAATACACTTGATTTGTTTTCCAATGTTATTCTTTAGTGATTACTACCTCCTTTGTCTTGAAGTTTCAAATTTTAAAATACTGTAGACTATGTAAATGCTATTTGATGTGAGTCGAATTTAACAGCGTCTGCGTAATCTATGACATGTTATCATTACAAAAAAATTGAAAGTAAAATCTTTCCACTGGGATGGCAGTAATACTCGTCTTATTTTATAGGAAAACAGACTGTTTTACTTGTGAGTATTTTGTTTTTTAAACAGTCAAATTGTGTTTTAACTGTAAAAAAAAAATAAAGACATTTCTTCGTAAAATAAGTAGCTATTTTATTTTCATTTAAGGTGACAGGATTTACTACGTTAAAGTGATGGCGTTACTTTTTTTAATTTCTGGATTGCATTATTTTTAAATGATTTTTTTTTTTTTTTTTTTTTTTTTTTTTTTTTTTACATAGGATATCTAAAATCTATGTATAACCATCTTTTCACCGTTTTCGATTTTGTTGTAGTCTTTTCTTTTGAGTATAATTTGAGTTTCGAATGTGCTCCCAAAATTAAAAGCGTCTTAAAAAAATAAATAAATTACAGTGAAATTTGAAAAAGTACTAAGATATCGGTCAGTAACTGACTTCATTTAAGTTACTATTGCTCGACACTCCCTTCTCTTCCTACACTGTTAAAAATATCGTGAAAAATTACCTCTGTTTTTCAAGACTATCTATTTTCTGACCAAGAAGACCGCTTCATAGGTGTTTATGTAGCGTTCTCATTGGTCAGAAAATAGAGAGCCTTTAAAAACAGAGGTAATTTTTCACGATATTTTTAACGTGTACGCCCTTGGAGAGTATCGACGATTGGTGACTGAAATGGTCTACATTCTTGAGATATATATAGGACCAGGAGTCAAATACATGACTGAGCATTGACGTAGCTGAAATAGACCGGAGGTTTCAATTTCGCCTAATAGTTCTTAAGGATTCTTCTCTAAGCTGCTGCTGATGTTTGTTATCCGTACCAGTCAATAGGGTTGGAAGAGGAGTTAGCATTCTGTCACGTGACCCAAGAGAAGTGAATTCGGGAACTTCTCGGCAGTTATATTACAATGTGTGGTTCAATTTAAAAATCAAAATTTTGGATATCGGGCACATGTAAACGAACTTGAAAATAGAGATCTCGATTATCTTGAGATAACTTATCTTGATCTTGAGATCGATTATATCGAGAGATCTTGATTATCTCGTCAAACAATTTTGTCAGATTATACAAATCGCCAAACTATTCGCCAATTTATACAAATGAAAGAATGTTTACATTATAAAATTTTAAGTTAGGAAAATTAAGGAATTTAAATTTTTAAAAAATCGCTATCGAATAGGATTACTTTAATGATGGCGTTTACTTATGATGTAGAGTACATATCTAATGTAAAATTTGATTTATTCAGAGGATTTTGGACAAAAGAATACAAAGCATAGTTTACGTATTAAATTCATAATGATTCAATTAACCCATAAACAAAGATATTTTTAAGATATTGCATTTGTGAATAAAATTTAAGTATTTTAAATTTAATAATCGAATAAGGGACATAAAAAATATTAATGATAACGGAAGATTATAAAGAACTTAATGCTCTTTATTTAGTCAAAAAAGTAGACGGATATAACTAAAAAATACCTATAATAAGCCATATATCTATTATATTTTTTCTCTTTTAATATCATGAGGTAATCGTTTATGGACATAAATTTTATTTTAAATAACGAAAGAACAACAACAAAAAAATACTAAACCATTAATAAAATATAAATAAAACGTCGAATTAAAAATCACTTGATGACATAACGAACACGATTAGCGTGTTTAATGTCAAGTGAATGTGACATTTACGATCATCCATTATTGGCATTTATTCTTATAGTTTGGCGATAGTTTTTTAGAAGACGGGATAATCAAGTAGTACTAAAAAGAGTAATAATTGAGCATTATTAAGAAATATTTTTATTTTTTAATCTTAAAATTTATTTCCAAACACCACAACAGAAATATATTTAATGAATATTTATTGTTAATGTAGTTTACGCATTTTGCTTACGTTTAAAGGCGCTTTAGTTGAAACCAAACTACTTCAGATATTATTAAAATAAGATAAAATTTTTAATTTAGCCTTACAAAGTTAAAATTATTTCTAAAAATGATAACTTTAAATATTGTTTTCAGCGAGAAAAAGAAACAGTTTAAATTTCAATTTTTAACGTACGAAACTCTTTTTTTTATGATACTAGGGGGCTCTGCCCCCTACGAGATACGCTCGTCAACCCCCGTTTAGACACCGCAGACTCTAACAGCACGATAATTTAATCGGCTTTAAAAAGATTTCGGAAGATTGAATTATAATTTGAATCTGAGAATTATAATCTGACGTAATTTTCAGCAAACTTTTCTTTTTCTTTTTAATATTCACGTAAAAATACTTTTGTTAGAAATGAAATATTATGATCATCTTAAAATATCAACTAAATGTCTCGAGCAATTTTTAAATTTAAACTGCTCTGCAATATTATTTTTTGTTCATTTTATATAATAAGTGTAATGTGACGTAAAGGTGACGTAAATTCCCCTATTTAAGACTTCTAACGCATAAAAATTTTACAATATTCTGTCTCTTTTAAAATCCACGTGTAATTATAATTTTTATGACGTAATTTTCAAGTTCCTGCTTTTTACATTTTCTGTTTATAATAGTCACGTGTAAAATAAATTTTTAATTTGAAGTAAACATTATTATTTGCGCTGTTTATACAAATGGCAACAGTTTAAATTAATAACATTTTCTAAAATTTGTAAAAATATCTCTCGAAATGCTGAAAATTTTAATTTAAAATTGAAATAAAACCTCAAAAAATGACTCAAATAAGAAAAATAAATACAATCTGCACACCGGAACTTATAACGTATAAAAGGATCTAAAAATGATTAAATTCTCATGTATAGTTTTTGCTCCATTAAAACCTTTTTAATGGAACGATTTTGTCCAAATTTAGCATTAAATATCTCTTAAAACAATTCTTCGATTTGAAAACTGTCTGCATCAGCGTGTTTATCAAACATTTCTCTATAATACCACCGATTTTCATATTTTTGTATGCAACAGTTTTTTTAATATTAACGATGAAAGGCCATGCTTAAGCATTCAAATTGGATGTGGATCTACCCGGAATATCTACGCAGATTTTTATTGGTCCATTTCCAAATCAAAACTTTTTTTTATATATAGAAGGATATGTACTCGTAGAAACTTCGAATAACATTGAACGGAATTTTGCCGTTATAATCACTGCAACTATAAGACGGTGAAAAATTTTGCCATGTTTTGGTACTTTGTAATAACCATAAATTGTTCAATAATGAACAGTTAAGTTGCAAAAAGATAAAAAATGATAGGCAAATTATTACAGAATAAATGGATAAACTATTAAACAACAAAAAGGACGCCCTTATAGTCTCATAAAAGGACTAACCTCTTATTTAAAGCAGAATCTGACAAACTACGAACATTCGAGCTCAAATGGGGATTTAAATATGATACCTCTTGAAATTCAGCCAGTGTTCTAATCACTAAACAAGCAGGTGAATATTCAATACTATTATAACTTTTGATAGTGCATATAATTATTTGCTCTGATTCGATGCACTTTTTGGTGAAACACAAAATCATTTTGAAAGGAAAAATCATGATGAAGATTTTTAAATTAAAAAGAACAATGTTGTGGTTCACCTAATTACTTTCAACCATTGGAGGGTTTAATTTTAAACTAAAAATTTTCGCTGAGCAGGATAATCAATTCCTGCGTTAGATTTTCTGAATTCAAACATTTGATAAATCGATAATTCATTAATTTTAATGCTAACTCGTACTCCTTAAAAATGATTCTGAATTATCGTAGGAAAATCTATTTGACTCACAGATTTTCAAGTCAAGAGGGAGTTCGAAACGTGCCTAATTTAAATTACGTATTTTATGCATAAGAAGTCGATAAGAAATGAGCGTAGATAGAAATTCAATTCTTTATAGAGATTGAAAAAGAGAAGAAAATGTTAGTTTGTATAATTTTTTCAAAAGAAGGCAAAAAAAGTAACCCTCTTTCTTCGAGAAACTTTTTTTCCAGTATATAATTAAATAAGGAGGAAAAAATGAAAGTTGTAGAGTAACAACAAAGAATAAGGATACACAATAAAATGTAAATTAAAAAAAGGCCTCCCTAAAAAATGCAGTATAAAAGTAAAAACATAACCATATAAAAATTTTTGAAGAAAACTATACAACCGTTAGTAGGAAAATATGCATATAAGGTGCCCCGAAAAAAAAGATTTCCTATCTTTAAAATTCAATAATTCATTAACTATAATAATATGTAGAAAAAAATAAATGACTCGTTTTTAAGCTAACTCGTGAATTTTGTATGTACCCATTTTACAAATAGGTAAAATTTTAGCCAATAGATATTGTTGCGCTTCTGGAAGACGTAACGATTTTCAAGTTGAACATTAAAAATTAAAACACAATTTTCCTTTCCTTTTCTTTTTGTTTTTAAGCAGCTAGATTGAATGAAGAATCAAAACAGAGTTGCGTCTGATATAGCTTGATATGTTAGATTGAACAAGCTGAATCCACATTCTACGTTGGTTAAATTTAACTTTTAAAAATGACTGTGTATGGCTTATTAGTTATACATTACAGACTTATGAATGTCTCATTTGCTTCATCTTTGGTTTAGTTAATGAATTATGGAATTATTAAGATTAAAAAAAAAGTTGCGTTAATTTATATAAATGCCGAGTGTTCTGTGGGAATCAAATGTAATGTGCAGAATTAAAATCGTTGCTTCGAGAAAATAAATTTTGACCAAAGGACCATACCTCAGCGATCCACAATTTTTGACCAAAATGCCAAAGAAAATGTTTGACCTAATATCCCATGCAGATAAATAACCTTTATTAGAAATATGGGTTAAAATTAATGCATAGTCCGTGAAGTATGACAATGGAATGAATTTTAATACAATGAAATGAGATGTCTAAGTAAGATATTTAAACAAAATACAGAGGAATTTTAAAAAGCATAGTACAACGGAAAAAGCACTTCCAGCAATTATGAATCATATTAGTAACTACTTTAACATAATTCTTTTGTGTCTCTGTAAATGAACAATAAATGCTACGCACTCCACAATCTATAAAATACATGTTGGGGAGCACCTCAGTGATCTTTTATAATTTCATCATTTTAGAAATATCATAACATCATTAAAATGCATCGCAAACGATTTTTTTCCAATAGATCATAATGCAATGAAATTCTTTTGTACGTCCTTGTAAAGGAACTATAAGTACTATTTATTCAATACTCCCGAGGAAGAATGTTCTAGTTCTCTTTAGTGCTGCATATATAATAATATATATAATATTTAATATATAATATATATAATATTTAATATATAATATATATAATATATAATATATATAATATTTAAGTATGTTTGAAACATCGTAACATCAATAAAATGCACCATAAACAATTTTCCCCCTTAAAGCATAATGTAACGGAATTATTTTGGTGCGCTCCTGTAAACAAATTATACATGCTATAGCTTTCATTTTCAATACCAAACATTCTACAGGAAATTTTGATAACATATAAAATTATAATTGAGCAATATGTTTTTCCAGAACTTTTCGTGATGTTATCACATTTCACACAAACCAAGGTACATGTAGTTGCATTTTCATTGCAATGTTTTTATTTTTCTCGAAATTATTATCGTTCACCTCAGTTCAGTTAGGATGAAACACCCTGTATTTGTGACTAAATAAGTGGTTTGCGACACACAATTTTTCATCCTATTGATGCCTACTATCACACCTCTGATTTTGTCGGTCGAATTTGGAACACCCTGTGTAAATTTATTTTTAAAATCACAACCGTGATAATAATTTCAAACATGCAGTACTTTAAACAAATAATCTTAATCATCTTTTTATCTAGAAGTGGATTTAAATATTTTATAATTATAAGGATACGACACGCACCGTCCTAAACTATTGGATTAACGATATGGACTGCCTGAAATTAAAGGTAAGGGACCTTATGCACGCGATCTGAGTTCGAGGCTAAAATTTGTCTGCTGTTATTTACTGGCGTTGTTTAGCATAGCAGACTATGGAGTGTGCGTCATTAATGCTTGTTTGTTAAAAATACCGCAAACAAATTCTTTGTTGTAGCAACATATACTTAATATATTGTAATATAAATTCAAAATTTTGTTCTGTATGTGAGCAAATTTTCAGTTAAAATGTATACACTCAACCTGGATCAAGGCTAAAATCGTCTGCCAGCGATGTTTGCGCCTGCGCATACTGGCATTCTGGCGGTTCAATGGCTAGAATAACAGATCAATATACCGCCAGCTCCGGCGTCTAACGTCAGCTCCATAAGGTCCAGTGAAATTTCCTTACTTGTAATATAATATATTGCACTACCAAGAGCATTTTACAACAATTAGCAGATATTTTGGGTACGTATACAGTAAATTCCTGTTGATTAGTTTGTGGTGATAACATATTAGGAACAAATTTGAAAAGTTTTATTAACTTTATTTTTGATAATTAGGCAGATTGTGCTAGAGCCGATGTGTCACAATTAATAGCAATCTATTGCATTTGAAGTTTCTAGAAATCGATTTCTGTAAAAATGTTAATAAGCTACAACACATATTTCTTTCAAATATTGATTTGTTAATTTATGTAGTAGATATGGATACTTGAACTTTCTTTGTTCATTCAGAATTATAGAAAACACAATTTCCAGTCGAATGGTACTTTTTCACAAAATGTTTTGATAAAATTGCATGGAGGGTTCAATTTTTATACCTACTGCACACTGTCATTTAAATTGAAACAAACAAAAATTATCATTCTAAAAGAAAAATTTGATGCGTCTCACAGATATAACCAATTGCATGAAGTACAAATTTACCGTGGTATTTTCGTTACATACAATTGAAACTACAAAATACACTTGATTTGTTTTCCAATGTTATTCTTTAGTGATTACCACCTCCTTTGTCTTGAAGTTTAAAATTTTAAAATACTGTAGACTATGTAAATGCTATCTGATGTGAGTCGAATTTGCCAGCGTCTGCGTAATCTATGAGATTTTATCGTTACAAAAAAAAAAAAAAAAAAAAAAAAAAAAAATTGAAAGCAAAATCTTTCGACTGGGATGGCAGTAATACTCGTCTTATTTTATAGGAAAACAGACAGTTTTACTTATGAATATTTTGTTTTTTAAACAGTCAAATTGTGTTTTAACTGTAAAAAAAAAATACAGACATTTGTTTGTAAAATAAGTAGCTATTTTACTTTCATTTAATGTGACAGGATTTATTATGTTAAAGTGATGGCGGTACTTTTTTTAATTTCTGGATTGCATTATTTTTAAATGATTTTTTTTTTTTTTTTTACATAGGATATCTAAAATCTATGTATAACCATCTTTTCACCTTTTTCAATTTTGGTTGTAGTCTTTTCTTTTGAGTATGAGTTTCGAATGTGCTCCCAAAATTAAAAGCGTCTTCAAAAAAAAAAAAAAAAAAAAGTCCTTCCGGCCAGTGCCGGGAGGAAGAGGTAGCTTTCATAATCCTTATTTAAAAAAAGCCAACTTATATCATGCTAACACACGAAGCTCAATTTAGTGGAAACGAATATAGGAGATTCAATACTAATTTTTATCAATATAATGAATGAGAATTTCGCGAAATTAGTCAGCTTTATCCAAGCTGCTTTTCTTTAAAGTAACTTATATTTGGCTGCCAAATTCGGCAATTTCTTAAAGTGCCTGTCATTTTAAGACAACATGGTGGATGAGGCTAAGCAGTGAACTTGGTCGAGACCTTAGTAATTGCTGTGCACATGCTCACTCACATCGGAATCGGTTAATATATAGGAGTGCTGTCGCATGCAAAAAATCAGATTTTTCAAAATGTCACCCACAATAGAAATTGAAACTGCTATATCTGAGCCATTTTTTAAGGTAAAGACAAACAAAAAATGCTCCTGAATCCTTATATCAAGATCAAATACTTAAGAAAGAAACCTTTTTCAATTTCTAATTTTTTTGCACCTCACTTTAAATATATATATATATTTTAATTTAATGGCCGCCATTTTGAAACAAGATGGCTGATGAATCTGGCCAGCGAACTTGGTCGAGGTGTTGATGTATACTATCCACATGCCTTCTTACATCGAAATAGGCGAATACGTGTGTTATCGCGTGACAAATACAAGATCGTTTCAAAATGTTAGCCATGCTAGAAATTCAAAGTGCTATAAATCAACCATTTTTTCAGATATCAACAAAAGAACAAATTTTCAGAAACAAGAACTGCTCCGGAATCTTTGTATCAAGGACAAACACCTAAAAAAAAATCTTTTTCATTTTCCAATTTTTTAATACCTCATTTTGAATTTTAAATTTAATTTTTTTTAAATGGCAACCCTTTTGAAACAAGATGGCGAATGAAGCTGGCCAACGAACTTGGTCGAGACATTGGTATGTACTATGTACAGACCAAGTTACATCCAAATAGGTTCATAAATACGCCTGTTATCGCGTGACAAAAATCAGGTCGTTTTAAAATGTCAGCCACAAGAGAAATTCAAAATGCTATTACTCAGCCATTTTTTTTTAGATATAGACGAAAGAAAAACTGTTCCGGAATCTTTGTATTAAGGTCAAACACATACAAAAAAATCTTTTTCATTTTCCAATTTTCTGGTATCTCATTTAATTTTTTTTATTTTTTAATTTTTTTAAATGGCCGCCATTTTGAAACAAGATGGCGGATGAAGCTGGCCAACGAACTCGGTCAAGATATTTGTATGTACTATGTACACACCAAGGTACATCCAAGTCGGTTCATAAATACGCCTGTTATTACGTGAGAAAAATCAGGACGTTTCAAAATGTCAGCCACGCTAGAAATTCAAAATGCTATAACTCAGCCATTTCTTAAGATATAGACGAAACAAAAACTGCTCCCGAATCTTTTTATCAAGGTTAAACAGATAAGAAGAAAATATTTTTTCAATTTTCAATTTTTGGTACCACATTTCAAATTAAAATTTTTCTTAAAAATTTAAATGGCCGCCATTTTTAAACAAGATGGCGGGTGAAGCTGGCCAACGAACCCGGTCTAGACATTGGTATGTACTATGTATAAACGAAGTTGCATCCAAATCGGTTCATAAATACGCCTTTTATCGCGTGACAAAATTCAGGACGTTTCAAAATGTCAGCCACGCTAGAAATTCAAAATGCTATAATTCAGCCATTTTTTAAGATATAGACGAAACAAAAACTGCTCCGAAATCTTTGTATAAAGGTCAAATACATAAGAAAAAAATATTTTTCCATTTTCAATTTTTTAGTACCACATTTCAAATGTTAAATTTAAAAAAACATTTTAAATAGCCGCCATTTTGAAACAAAATGGCGGATGAAGCTGGCCAACAAACTCGGTCGAGAGATTAGTATATACTATGTACACACCGAATTACATCCAAATCGGTTCATAAATACGCCTTTTATCGCGTGACAAAATTCAGGACGTTTCAAAATGTCAGCCACGCTAGAAATTCAAAATGCTATAACTCAGCCATTTTTTAAGATATAGACGAAACAAAAACTGCTCCGGAATCTTTGTATAAAGATCAAATACATAAGAAAAAAATATATTTCCATTTTTAACTTTTTGGTACCACATTTCAAGTTTTAAATTTTTTTAAAAATTTTAAATGGCCGCCATTTTGAAACAAAATGGCGGATGAAGCTGGCCAACGAACTCGGTCGAGACATTGGTATGTACTATGTACACACCGAATTACATCGAAATCGGTTCATAATTACGGGAGTTACAGTGTGACATAGGTCAGATATATATATATATATATATATATATCAATTTTGAACGGAGGATGGTTTCGGGGTCTGGGGGTCATGATCGATGAAAATATACCAAAATTTTTTGAAATCGCTTTCCTCCGAACGGCTGCAATAGGTAGCTTTTTTGTAAAGAAAGCTACCTAAAAAAAAAGTCCTTCCGGCCAGTGCCGGGAGGAAGAGGTAGCTTTCATAATCCTTATTTAAAAAAAGCCAACTTATATCATGCTAACACACGAAGCTCAATTTAGTGGAAACGAATATAGGAGATTCAATACTAATTTTTATCAATATAATGAATGAGAATTTCGCGAAATTAGTCAGCTTTATCCAAGCTGCTTTTCTTTAAAGTAACTTATATTTGGCTGCCAAATTCGGCAATTTCTTAAAGTGCCTGTCATTTTAAGACAACATGGTGGATGAGGCTAAGCAGTGAACTTGGTCGAGACCTTAGTAATTGCTGTGCACATGCTCACTCACATCGGAATCGGTTAATATATAGGAGTGCTGTCGCATGCAAAAAATCAGATTTTTCAAAATGTCACCCACAATAGAAATTGAAACTGCTATATCTGAGCCATTTTTTAAGGTAAAGACAAACAAAAAATGCTCCTGAATCCTTATATCAAGATCAAATACTTAAGAAAGAAACCTTTTTCAATTTCTAATTTTTTTGCACCTCACTTTAAATATATATATATATTTTAATTTAATGGCCGCCATTTTGAAACAAGATGGCTGATGAATCTGGCCAGCGAACTTGGTCGAGGTGTTGATGTATACTATCCACATGCCTTCTTACATCGAAATAGGCGAATACGCGTGACAAATACAAGATCGTTTCAAAATGTTAGCCATGCTAAAAATTCAAAGTTCTATAAATCAACCATTTTTTCAGATATCAACAAAAGAACAAATTTTCAGAAACAAAAACTGCTCTCGGAATCTTTGTATCAAGGACAAACACATAAAAAAAAAAATCTTTTTCATTTTCCAATTTTTTAATACCTCATTTTGAATTTTAAATTTAATTTTTCTTAAATGGCAACCCTTTTGAAACAAGATGGCGAATGAAGCTGGCCAACGAACTCGGTCGAGACATTGGTATGTACTATGTACAGACCAAGTTACATCCAAATAGGTTCATAAATACGCCTGTTATCGCGTGACAAAAATCAGGTCGTTTTAAAATGTCAGCCACAAGAGAAATTCAAAATGCTATTACTCAGCCATTTTTTTTTAGATATAGACGAAAGAAAAACTGTTCCGGAATCTTTGTATTAAGGTCAAACACATACAAAAAAATCTTTTTCATTTTCCAATTTTCTGGTATCTCATTTAATTTTTTTTATTTTTTAATTTTTTTAAATGGCCACCATTTTGAAACAAGATGGCGGATGAAGCTGGCCAACGAACTCGGTCAAGATATTTGTATGTACTATGTACACCAAGGTACATCCAAGTCGGTTCATAAATACGCCTGTTATTACGTGAGAAAAATCAGGACGTTTCAAAATGTCAGCCACGCTAGAAATTCAAAATGCTATAACTCCGCCATTTCTTAAGATATAGACGAAACAAAAACTGCTCCCGAATCTTTTTATCAAGGTTAAACAGATAAGAAGAAAATATTTTTTCAATTTTCAATTTTTGGTACCACATTTCAAATTTAAATTTTTCTTAAAAATTTAAATGGCCGCCATTTTTAAACAAGATGGCGGGTGAAGCTGGCCAACGAACCCGGTCGAGACATTGGTATGTACTATGTATAAACGAAGTTGCATCCAAATCGGTTCATAAATACGCCTTTTATCGCGTGACAAAATTCAGGACGTTTCAAAATGTCAGCCACGCTAGAAATTCAAAATGCTATAATTCAGCCATTTTTTAAGATATAGACGAAACAAAAACTGCTCCGAAATCTTTGTATAAAGGTCAAATACATAAGAAAAAAATATTTTTCCATTTTCAATTTTTTAGTACCACATTTCAAATGTTAATTTAAAAAAAAAAATTTAAATGGCCGCCATTTTGAAACAAAATGGCGGATGAAGCTGGCCAACGAACTCGGTCGAGAGATTAGTATATACTATGTACACACCGAATTACATCCAAATCGGTTCATAAATACGCCTTTTATCGCGTGACAAAATTCAGGACGTTTCAAAATGTCAGCCACGCTAGAAATTCAAAATGCTATAACTCAGCCATTTTTTAAGATATAGACGAAACAAAAACTGCTCCGGAATCTTTGTATAAAGGTCAAATACATAAGAAAAAAATATATTTCCATTTTTAATTTTTTGGTACCACATTTCAAGTTTTAAATTTTTTTAAAAATTTTAAATGCCGCCATTTTGAAACAAAATGGCGGATGAAGCTGGCCAACGAACTCGGTCGAGACATTGGTATGTACTATGCACACACGGAATTACATCGAAATCGGTTCATAATTACGGGAGTTACAGTGTGACATATGTCATATATATATATGTATATATATATATATATATATATATATATATATATATATATATATATATATATATATATATATATCAATTTTGAACGGAGGATGGTTTCGGGGTCTGGGGGTCATGATCGATGAAAATATACCAAAATTTTTTGAAATCGCTTTCCTCCGAACGGCTGCAATAGGTAGCTTTTTTGTAAAGAAAGCTACCTAAAAAACAGTGGCATTCTGGGAGTGCCAATGGAAGTGAAAACTTCAACAATTAAGTGTGTGTTTTTTTAATCGTCAGGAAATGTTTTATGCGTTGAATTGTGTAGCAGCACTAATGAAAGCATCTGGGGACACGGCAGTGCCCCTGCCAAGTCTTGAAAGCACAGCCGTAAGTATCTTTTTCTGGAAGCAACTCAGGGTACTTTTGATCCCCCAATATCTTTGTGTTGGTGATTCCCAGAAACTTGAAACTTCGTAAATCTAAAGTAATGTGGAAATGGAACTAAATGCTGAAATTTCACGTTTCTATCTTTTTTATTTCAGAAGATATATGAACTTAAACTTTCGCCTTTTCGACACTGATTCACCGATCATCAAAACTCAGAGGTACGTCCTGTATCCCTAGAATCTTGAAATTTGGTATGAAGGTAGTGTTTGCGATACAATAAAAGGGAAAATTAAAAAAAATCCGGAAAATTTGGATAAAAAGTCGAAAAATCAAAAAACCGAGAATTTGTCAGAGATGTGATATACGAACCAGGTTTGGCGCGATTTTTTAACGTCAATTTGGCGAAAGCCCGTTTTCCAATACCAGTTACAATATATATTTTTAAATTATTTTCTATTGTTTTAAAAAGTAAACAACAATAAATAAACGATAATTTCATTAATAACTATAGAACAAAACAATTGTACAATTTAAAAAAATAAAATAAAAGTAAATGAACAATTTATTAATAAATAAGCAACAGTAGCCGGGTTACCTTGTAAAATAAAGTAACGCCATTTTGCTGTCAATTAGGTACCCAAGTGCGTATCTGACATCTGTGCCCCGTATTTTATCTTCCGTAATCGAAATTCCCGCCAATACTGTTGGTCACTGACCAGACCATCAACACGATAAAATACAGCGTTATCGGTTACACGAAATAGGTAGGTCACGGATACAGTATAATTCATTTTAACTGACGAAAAACAAAATAATAATTTGTTTTAGCAATACACGGGGAGAAAAAGTGAGTTTTAGCTTCCTTCTTCTTTTGTGGATTGAGCTGAAGAGGGAAAAGTTCCTGTCATTCACAGCTTGGCGCGCTAGTGTCTATGTGTCAAAATGCTATCATGTCGGTTACGTTACAGTGTCTCGAAATCAGTGGTTTTTCCCCATCTCAAAAAAACTCAACGCGCCTAAAGAAGTTTTCACTTCAAAAATTACAGCGAAATTTGAAAAAGTACTAAGATATCGGTCAGTAACTGACTTCATTTAAGTTACTATTGCTCGACACTCCCTTCTCTTCCTACACTGTTAAAAATATCGTGAAAAATTACCTCTGTTTTTCAAGGCTATCTATTTTTTGACCAAGAAGACCGCTTCATAGGTGTTTATGTAGCTTTCTCATTGGTCAGAAAATAGAGAGCCTTTAAAAACAAAGGTAATTTTTCACGATATTTTTAACAGTGTACGCCCTTGGAGAGTATCGACGATTGGTGACTGAAATGGTCTACATTCTTGAGATACATATAGGACCAGGAGTCAAATACATGAATGAGCATTGACGTAGCTGAAATAGACCGGAGGTTTCAATTTCGCCTGATAGTTCTTAAGGATTCTTCTGTAAGCTGCTGCTGATGTTTGTTATCCGTACCAGCCAATATGATTGGAAGAGGAGTTAGCATTCTCTCACGTGACCCAAGAGAAGTGAATTCGGGAACTTCTCGGCAGTTATATTACAATGTATGGTTCAATTTAAAAATCAAAATTTTGGATATCGGGCACATAACGAACTTGAAAATAAAGATCTCGATTATCTTCAGATATCTTATCTTGATCTTAAGATCGATTGTATCGAGAGATCTTGATTATCTCGTCGACCAATTTTGTCAGATTATACAAATCGCCAAACTATTTGCCAAATTATACAAATGGAAGAATGTTGCCATTATAAATTTTAAGTTAGGAAAATTAATGAATTAAAATTTTTTTTTAATCGCTATCGAATAGGGTTACGTTAACGATGGCGTTTACTTATGATGTAGAGACATATCTAATGTAAAATTTGATTTATTCAGAGGATTTCGGACAAAAGAATACTAAGAATAGTTTGCGTATTAAATTCATAATGATTCAATTAACCCATAAACAAAGATATTTTTAAGATATTGCATTTGTGAATAAAATTTAAGTATTTTAAATTTAATAATCGAATTTATTAAGGGACATAAAAAATATCAATGATAACGGAAGATTATAAAGAACTAGATGCTCTTTATTTAGTCAAAAAAGTACACGGATATAACTATAAAATACCTATAATAAACCATATATCTGTTATATTTTTTCTCTTTTAATATCATGAGGTAATCCTTTATGGACATAAATTTTATTTTAAATAACGAAAGAACAAAAAAAAAAAAAAAAAAAAAAAAAAAAAGAAAAGAAAAAAAAATACTAAACCATTAATAAAATATAAATAAAACGTCGAATTAAAAATCACTTGATGACATAACAAACACGTGTAGCGTGTTTAATGTCAAGTGAATGTGACATTTTCGATCATCCATTATTGGCATTTAATCTTATAGTTTGGCGATAGTTTTTTAGTCGGCGGGATAATCAAACAGTACTAAAAAGAGTAATAATTGAGCATTATTAAGAAATGTTTTTATTTTTTAATCTTAATATTTATTTCCAATCACCACAACAGAAATATATTTAATGAATATTTATTGTTAATATCGTTTACGCATTTTGCTTACATTTAAAGGCGCTTTAGTTGAAACCAAACTACTTCAGATATTATTAAAATAAGATAAAATTTTTAATTTAGCCTTACAAAGTTAAAATTATTTCTAAAAATTATAACTTTAAATATTGTTTTCAGTGAGAAAAAGAAACAGTTTAAATTTCAATTTTTAACGTACGAAACTTTTTTTTTATGATATATGTACTCATAAAAACTTCGAATAACATTGAACGGAATTTTGCCGTTATAATCACTGCAACTGTAAGACGGTGAAAAATTTTGCCATGTTTTGGTACTTTGTAATAACCATAAATTGTTCAATATTGAACAGTTAAGTTGCAAAATGATGAAAAATGATAGGTAAATTATTACAGAATAAATGGATAAACTATTAAACAACAAAAAGGACGCCCTTATAGTCAGTCTCATAAAGAGACTAACCTCTTATTTAAAGCAGAATCTGACAAACTACGAACATTCGAGCTCGAATGGGGATTTAAATATGATACCTCTTGAAATTCAGCCAGTGTTCTAATCACTAAACAAGCAGGTGGATATTCAATACTATTATAACTTTTGATAGTGCATATAATTATTTGCTCTGATTGGATGCACTTTTTGGTGAAACTCAAAATCAATTTAAAAGTAAAAATCATGATGAAGATTTTTAAATTAAAGAGAACAATGTTGTGGTTCACCTAATTACTTTCAACCATTGGAGGGTTTAATTTTAAGCTAAAAATTTTCGCTGAGCTGGATAATCAATTCCTGCGTTAGATTTTCTGAATTCAAACATTTGATAAATCGATAATTCATTAATTTTAATGCTAACTCGTACTCCTTAAAAATGATTCTGAATTATCGTAGGAAAATCTATTTGACTCACAGATTTTCAAGTCGAGAGGGACTTCGAAACGTGCCTAATTTAAATTACGTATTTTATGCATAAGAAGTCGATAAGAAATGAGCGTAGATAGAAATTCAATTCTTTATAGAGATTGAAAAAGAGAAGAAAATGTTAGTTTGTATAATTTTTTTAAAAGAAGGCAAAAAAAGTGACCCTCTTTCTTCGAGAAACTTTTTTTCCGGTATATAATTAAATAAGGAGGAAAAAATGAAAGTTGTAGAGCAACAACAAAGAATAAGGGTACACAATAAAAAGTTAATAAAAAAAAGCCTCCCTAAAAAATGCAGTATAAAAATAAAAACATAACCATATAAAATTTTTTGAAGAAAACTATACAACCGTTATTAGTAAAATATGCATATAAGGTGACCCGAAAAAAAAGATTTCCTATCTTTAAAATTCAATAATTCATTAACTATAATAATATGTAGAAAAAAAATAAATGACTCGTTTTTAAGCTAATTCGTGAATTTTGTATATACCCGTTTTACAAATAGGTAAAATTTTAGCCAATAGATATTGTTGCGCTTCTGGAAGACGTAACGATTGCCAAGTTGAACATTAAAAATTAAAACACAAATTTCCTTTACTTTTCTTTTTATTTTTAAGCAGCTAGATTGAATGAAGAATCAAAATTGAGTTGCGTCTGATATAGCTTGATATGTTAGATTGAACAAGCTGAATCCACATTCTCCGTCGGTTAAATTTAACTTTTAAAAATGACTGTGTATGGCTTTTTAGTTATACATTACAGACTTATGAATGTCTCATTTGCTTCATCTTTGGTTTAGTTAATGAATTATGAAATTATTAAGATTAAAAAAAAGTTGCGATAATTTATATAAATGCCGAGTGTTCTGTGGGAATCGAATGTACTGTGCAGAATGAAAATCTTTGTTTCGAGAAAATAAATTTTGACCAAAGGTCAAAACGGTCAAAGGTAGACCTTCACACCTGGATAAGCTAAAGCGTTAGAATTTGGATCAGAAATCCAATGCTTCGTACTATGTGAGTTTTTGATTGAAGCATCGTTGTGATGAAATATCCAGTGAAGGTCCTTCTTAAACGTCGTGCTGAAATCTTCAATCTGCCTGAAATTTCATCAAAGAGAAATAGTTCTTGCTATTGTGTCATTTAATACATTGTCGAACTTTGTTTGCTATGGAGAAATGCCTAGCAGGTTTGGTCAGTAAAGCCAATCGCCTCCGAAACATATTGAGGCTTTCCTCTTTCCCGTCTACTGAGGAACGTACGTGGCCGTTTCTTGAGGTTATGGCAGTAACTATTCCAGGCATCGGGACCATCCAGATTTAACTTTTTCATCGCTGAAAAATACAACGATTCACTTGTCCCACTACGACATGTACTTTCAGGCTCAATTCATTCTGGCCTGTTTGTTGTGTGATTTTTGTGGCGGTGTGCAACGTATTTTCTTTAACCGCTTCCCTGTGTATCCCGAGTTATCTCAGGTTCGTATATATTACAATTAATGGCACAGATGTCATATTCGCCCCATATTGGCGTGATTTTTTTCTGACGCCAATATCATATAGGCAACGGGTACTTAACTTGCGCCAAAGTGTCGTTATTTTGCTTGATGTGGTAACCCGGATTATGTTGTTTATGCTGTTGATGTTTTCGCCAAATTGGCAACCGAAAAAAATAGCGCCAATATGGGGCGAATATGACATCTGTGCCCAATTAATTATTATCCCGAGAAAGCTCTGGCGTGGTATAATTTGCACTACGATTTGTTTTATAACGTTTTTATTCGGCCTGAAGCTTAAAAAGAAAGAAAATATTCTTATACAATATAATAAGTTATATATAATTAAATTATATGTAATATTTGATTGGCAGTTTTCCAAGTTTTGTGATACAAAATGCAAATGGCAAAAAATGTGATGATTTTTTGCAGTTTTTTTTCAAAAAAATTGGTAAGGGGAGCATATAAAATAATATCATTGCAGTTTCTTATACCTCTATGTATTATGTTTTTTGAGACATTGACAACAAGATTATTTTTAATTTTTATGACAAATAAGGACTCATCAATGATAGAATCACCCCACTAATATTTTATTATTTTATCATTTTTGAAGTATCATAACATAATAAAATCTTTAACACGAATCATCCAATTTTTAAGTCACCATGAACACGTGTTCCAATTGGTTGACCGCATCTTGGTTTCAGATCAAAATTATTCTTCCCAGCAAGTACTTTGAATATACTTCGCTTTCTAAAAATTTCAATAACGGGCTTAATTTTAGATTTCAACTGAATATCTTTAAAATGGCCTCTTTTCTGAATTCCTTAGCTTTCGGTTTCTTAAATAACAAACACAATTTGAAACGCTTTCCATTGCTAACAGAATATTGTATTTCAATCTTTTAATACAATGAAATGAGATGTCTAAATAAAATGTTTAAACAAAATATAGAGGAATTTTAAAAAGCATAGTACAACGAAAAAAAGCACCGACCAATTATGAATCATATTAGTAATTCCTTTAACATAATTCTTTTGTGTCTCTGTAAATAAACAATAAATGCTACGCGCTCCATAATCTATAAAATACATGCTGCGGAGCACCTCAGTGATCTTTTATAATTTTATCATTTTAGAAATATCATAACATCATTAACATTTTTTCCAATAGATCATAATGCAATGAAATTCTAATGTACGTCCCTGTAAAGGAATTATAAGTACTATTTATTCAATACTCCAGAGGAAGAATGTTCTAGTTCTCTTTAGTGGTGCATATAAAATAATGGGGCATTCCACATCAAATCAGGCAGTAAAATATCAATATGTAACCCACTATCACAGATTTTAATGAAACTGCGTGTGTTTGTTCTTACTATTAAGATATGATCACCAGTCATTTTTTTTGCTCCTTGGTGAAATAGTTTCTGAGAAAAAAATTGTCAAAATTTTGAAAAACTGCCGTCAGTTGGCATTCTTGACAGCTCGGTTTTCAAATGTAGCATGTCATATATATAATCATGTTTCAATATCTACTTTACAAATCATCTTCAAATAATTTATGCATAATATTTAGGGTACGCAGTTTATGAAAAAAATATATTGTTACGCTTATAACATTTTAAGTGTGTCTAAAAAAATATTTAAACTTTGAAGTCGTGAATTTTTTATGAAAAATAATGCATTAAGAAAAAAAGCATTATCAACAAAAGGCAGTATTTTTATTAAGTTTATTTTTTGTGGGAGATATACTTAAAGGTGTCCTTTACCTGATTCTGAAATAAAAATAGTGGGATTTTGGGTGTTATTGGTAGTATTTCCTATTTAAAAATTTTTTGAGGTGCATTTCAAATCAAATCAAGCAGAGTCATTCCATGTCAGTTCCCCATAGCCATTTAATCATTGTCACAAATTTCAATGAAATTGGGACTGTTTATAGCTTATTTTAAGACGTAATCACCTTTAATTTTCTTAATCCTAAGTAAAATATTTTTTAAGATAAAAAATATCAAAATTTTGAAAAATTGTTTTAATTTTTTTTTATGACAGTTCAATATTCAAAGACTGCATTTTAAAAAAAAGTCATTTCAATATAAAATCACTAAATAGGTTTCAAATAATGTATATATGACAAACAATGTAGGCAGATTATTATTTCTTGTTTTTTATCATGTTTAAACACTAAGAGTGTCTTATCTTGTGATTTTTAAAATCAAGAATTTTGTCAAAAATAATGTGTTAATCAAAAATTTATTACTAACCGAAGGCAGGGTGTTATTGCTTTTTTTAATTGTACGTAAAAATATCTTTTAAATGGTTATAAAATAAAAATAGTGAAAATATGAGAAAAAAATATCAAAGTTTTGGAAAAATGCCACGAGTTGCCATTAATGATTGTTCAATTTTCAAAGGCCTCATTTTATATATAAAATCATATTTCAATAACTAATAAAGAAATCTTCTTCGAATAATTTAAGCAAGGTAAATAAAGTATGTAGATTATGAAAAAAAATATTGCTGTAATGTTAAAAAATATTTAAATGTGTCTAAAAAATTGTATAATCTTTGAAATCAAAAATATTTTACAAAAAATAATGAAATTATTAAAAAATCTTTATCAATCAGAGGCAGAGTTTCTATGACTAATTTTTTAATTTTAAATTGTACATAATACTACATTATAACTGGATCTGAAATAAAAATAGTGGGATTTTGGTTGGTTTTAGTAGTATTTAAATCATATTTAAAATTATCAATATTTTCAGATGTAAAATCTATCCAATGTATCATCCCTGGAAATATTTTTATTTATACATTTATTTTATTTTTCAAATTATCTTTTATGTTCGTTTCTTAAGGAAAAAAATAAACAATATTGTTTTTTAGTAAAACTTCTAGGGCGAACAGCAATTATCCTTTTCCAAAAAAGAGAAAAATCACTAACTCCTCACCGCCCAATAGAAATTTTCAAAATGACAGTCCTAATCTTTAAACTCTCATTTCGCTGTTAATATTGAAAATTTAGCATTGAGCTGCTAATATTGAAAAAATACCAAATTTCACTCTTTTGAAGAAAATTTTGACGTATTGTGCTTTAAATATATGCAAAAAATGCATAATCCATTTAATTTATATCTTTCAAATAACTATATCTAAAAAATTATTTAAAACTTAATGAGTTGCACTTTTGTAACTTTATTCAGTTTCTAATGATATGTACCGTAATTTCGGGTGTATAGCCCGCAGATCAAACAATTCAGTTTGGACCCAGAAATTTTATTCAGTATTTGAAGACCAATATTTACTGTGATCTAAAAAGTTACATTTTATTTTTAAAAATTTCTGGGTCGAAACGCGATTGTTTGATCCGCAGGCTATACACTGGAAACTACGGTAATTTGATTTATTTCATCACAATATTGCTGAAAGATGGATTTTCAACATATATATATGTGTATATATATATCCCTGTTCTCAAACAAATTATTTAAAAATTATTCTTTTATGTTTAATAAAGCATATATATATTGTTTATACACTTATAGAAAATACATATAGTACAATTTATGATATTATGTCAATAATGTCTAAAAGTAAAGAACTTATCTAATGGTATGTAACGAAAAATTTAACATCTGGTGTAATGTCAACAAAATTTTATAATTGTTTTACTTAATGTGGATGAATGAAAAAAGCTTACATGTTTATATTTTATTGAAGTACAGGTGAAAATGTCACAAAGACATTCCTATCTAAACAACCACTGAGTATGTCACATTCACACTACAGATGATTTTTTTTTCTTTTTGATCTTTCGGGTTTGATTTCAGATGGTAATAAATTAATTAGTTTTGTTAGAAGTGTCATTGCAGTCAGCATATTAGGTTCACTATTTTTTTTTTTATAATTTGTTTTGATTGACTCGATGAACAACAACGATTAAAGGGACCATTTCATAAATTTTCAATTAAAAGCTGATTTATAAATTCATTATGTTGTTTAGTTATTATTATCGTCTTAAGATAATAAGTTGATATTAAGATTTTTAAATGTAGTTTATTTATTATTTGAACAGTTGAAAGTATTTTTCAGTAAGAGTGGGCTGTTGATTTTAAGTCGGCTATTGAGCAATGTAGTGTTGGTAAAGGAACTGGTACTATTTAATTTAATTTTTATTGCTGTAAATAATATTTGTTATTTTATTATTGTAAGTATTATATTTAAGCAAGAGTAGCAAAACACGATATCGTAGTCATTATAGTACATATTAGCATGAAAAGCTTCAATATTTATCATTAAACATTCACATTTTATGAAAATTTTGCTAAAATTGCTCATATTTTAACTATTTTTATTTTATAACTATTGAAAAGATATTTTTACGTACAATTAAAAGAAGTAATAACAGCCTGCCTTCGGTTAATAATAAATTTTTGATTAACACATTATTTTTCACAAAACTATTGATTTTAAGAATTCACAAGATTAAACACACTCTTAGCATTTAAACATGACAAACAACAAGAAATGATAATCTGCCTATATTATTTGTCATATATACATTATTTGAAACCTATTTAGTGATTTTATATTGAAATGCCTTTTTTTTTTTAATGCAGTTTTGAATATCGAACTGTCATTAAAAAAATTTAAAACAATTTTTCAAAATTTTGATATTTTTTATCTTAAAAAATATTTTACTTAGGATCAAGAAAATTAAAGGTGATTACGTCTTAAAATAATCTATAAACAAACCCAATTTCATTGAAATTTGTGACAGTGAATTAAATGGCTTAGGGGAACTGACATGGAATGACTCTGCTTGATTTGAGTTGAAATGCACCTCAAATATTTTTTAAATAGGAAATACTACTAAAAACACCCAAAATCCCACTATTTTTATTTCAGAATCAGGTAAAGGACACCTTTAAGTATATCTCCCACAAAAAATAAATTTAATAAAAATACCGCCTTTTGTTGATAATGCTTTTTTTTCTTAATGCATTATTTTTCATAAAAAATTCACGACTTCAAAGTTTAAATATTTTTTTAGACACACTTAAAATGTTATAAGCGTAACAATATATTTTTTTCATAAACTGCGTACCCTAAATATTATGCATAAATTATTTGAAGATGATTTGTAGAGTAGATATTGAAATATGATTATACATATGACATGCTACATTTGAAAACCGAGCTGTCAAGAGTGCCAACTGACGGCAGTTTTTCAAAATTTTGACAGTTTTTTTCTCAGAAACTATTTGACCAAGGAGTAAAAAAAAATACTGGGAATCATATCTTAATAAAAGGAACAAACACACGCAGTTTCATCAAAATCTGTGATGGTGGGTTACATGCCTGCCTGAACTGACATGGAATGACCCAATATATGTAATATAAGGATGATATAAGGATAAGGCCGTAGTTAATGAAAAAAGGAGTTTAATGATTCTAGGTTATAGTTTTACATATTAAATAGAAATTATATTTACAAGTACGGGAGGGTAAGGGGTTTTTCTGCGGCATACGCACTCGCAGAATCGTCGAGATTCCATATCGGCCTCCGCTCTCGTCTAGAGCGAGAAAGATACGTTTAACATCAACCGCGTCAGAATGAAATCTGCTCTCGGTTGTCACTTGTTTCCAAGCGAAGAGAATGCAAACTGCATATCAGCAAATTCAGTAACATCTGCTGTTCTGCGGTAACAAGTTCTCATGGAAAAGTGCTGACCATATCTGTTGCTATGAGTAGGGTTTTATGGGAATTTAAAACCACAACTCACACTCGGCCATCTTGTGCGCTTGTCGACCTCGACAGCGCGTTAAATAAGCAACAAGATATGTCAAAAAACAAAAACAAACTATCTAAAAATAATTAAAATCCAAAGGAAAAAAAATTGTCATTAAATAATTAAGAGAATTGAGCTAAATAATAATAAAAAAATTTAAGTCTAAATTTTATGTAAATTAATGCTGAGTTGCCGTGGGGTATCTCCAAAAAAAAAAAATTAAATAAATAAAAAAAATAAAAAAAAATCTCAGGATAACATCAATCATGAGACCGTCTTTCTCATGAGCCATCATCAGGGATGAAAAATATAATCTGAAAGGCCGTCTGCCCATTATATTATCATCAAGAAAACATACTAAAATCTGCCTCATCTTAGGAAGAATTTCGTAAAAAAACATCTTTATCCCAACGTCATTCGGGAATAAAAAATAAAAAAAGAGGTTTGCCTCGTCTAAGCAAAAAAAAAAAAGGATTTCCCACCAAAAGGTTTTTTTTTTCGACAGCCAGCTCTTACTTCTGTAAAAAAAAAAAAAATATGGGGGGGGGGACACATACATATATATAGCAATTCAATAAAAAGTTTACACATAAAATACAGTTTTAAAAATATAAATGCAGTTTTAAAAGTATAAATACAACAATATTCTTTTTCTTCTTGTCAAAAGTGAGTGTTCAAAAAAAATAAAGTCCTGTGTAGATAGTCATCTTAAATAAAGTTGCTGTTTACGCAACATAAAAAAAACACGTGTTGCGAAACAGGCAAATGAAAAAAATAATGCACCATTTGCAGTCCGAGAGAAAGATAACTTGCCATGCGCAAAAAAAAAAAAAAAATCACCGCATGGGTTCAATAAAAAAGTTTTGAGCAGGTATATATCGCTCAGAGATTTAAAAAAAATGTTGAACAGAACTTCGAAAAAAAAAGCACATAAATTCTGTTAATATAAGCTGAAAAAATAAAGAATCTGTTGCATATTCCACAAACTAAGAATAATTAAACAAAAAAAAACACTGTTGATAAAAGTGCTTGGTACGCGATAACTTCTTTAAAAAAAAGCACTTGAAGTTTATCGCACTGAAGAATGGCATGACACACAGAAATACGAAGAAGAAAAAAACGTTCTGTGTTGAAGATTTCCATCAATGATTGGACTCTTGAAATGGTGAGTTACACTGGTAAACACCTCATTCTAATGTTTCGTCCAGAAAAAAAAAATAATCGTGGATGCTTGCTGCAATCGTAAAAAAAAACGAAGATATTGAAATAAAGTTACTAAGAAAGTCACAGATAGTAGCAGTCTATAGTCTGTACGATATAAATGTTCTCAGGAATAAGCAGATATAGGTGTAAAACACAGAATATATAAAAACACAGTAAAAAAAAATAGTAGTAATAATAAAAAACACATTTATGATAAATTCGTTGCTTGCACTAGTCACCTATATACGTGAAGCATATTTCTTTTTGGAAATTTAAGTCTATGTTTTCTCTTTTTCTTTATTGATGGCCCACAGTTTCGGCGTATAAGAAATAAACAAGAAATGATAAGGACACGCAGAATTTCGGTCCAATTAGCAACGTCACTCGAATCTGGAGATGGTTGGGACGTATGGTACGCTGAATGCTGATAAATGAGTCCGTTGGCAGACGTAAACAGTAATAAACAGATGGTCAATAAGACGAGCACAGTCATGAACAGCTTGTAGGATAAGAAATTTAAATCGTAGGAAAAGCAGTCTGGCGATAATGTTGCGAGATGTTTCAGATGTGCTGAGTCAATCACTGGGTCAACTTCGATGTCAGTAGGAATATTTTCATTCGAAAAATCTTTATTTACTGTCGGCGGTTTTAGATCTTGGGGGAAAGAATTTGAAACAAGTGTTTCCATAGTGCATCTTGCATCAGGAAATGGAGATACATAGGATTTATCTTGAGATTTCGTTGCAGATACATTATCAGACACAGTAATGCAGCTTATAAAAATACTTGTGGGTGGAGATTTAGTTAAAGTAGTTCCGTTTTTGTCGCATGTGAGAGTACCCTGAAATATGACATCTGTCCCTATGATAAGTGGCATGGGCATCTGAGAAGACTTAACTACGTAAACAGTAGTAGAAAAAGTATTATCGTCTATCTCTATATCGGTAGAAAACGATCCTATAGGTTGAATAACACGGTTACCGATGCCCGACAATTGTACAGGAGCTCCGGTGAGGGGGGGAGACCCAATTTGTTCATAAATGTCTTCTCTCAGTATCGTCAGTGAGCTTTTAGTGTCCAAGATTGAATTGATTTGTAAATTAAAAATTTTTACAGGTTTCTGCATGCGCGGATGAGAATGACACATTTCTACTACATGGATTTGTTCGTCTCTGCGTGGTGACGTCTTGCGTGAAGGGGAGGTGCCTTGAGTCAAACGCTTACGCTCCGGCGTTTGTTCCGTACATTGATTGGAAACATGACCAAAACGTGCACATTTCATACACTTTTTTCCTTTATTCAAATGCACACAATGGGTAGATAAATGTCCTGGGGCTAAACAATTCCAGCAAGTTAATTTTGCAGTTTTTTCCGTCTGGTTAATCTTAGGAGTGTTGGGTGTTGTCGGTGACTTTGATTGGTAAACTTTAGAACTTTGTTCACAAATTCGTTCGAAAATTTGGAGCTTGTTTTTAAATTCGGCAAGCGTGGCGCACCCGAATAATATAGCTTTATTATGTGGTGTATCGTTAATCCCATTAATTATATAGTGAATTAAAGATATATCATCGATGTTTCCTCTTTGTGCTATTTCTTTCATTTTCAAAAAATATTCCAATAGTTTTTCGTTCGGGCGGCAGCCTCTAGCGGCTAGTAATTGATGTATCTGGGAGGACGAAGCTGATTGTCCAAATTCGCGAAACAATGCTTCTTTGAGCGATGTATATGAAGAAATGTTATTTTCACTACGTACATACAATAATGCTAAACTTTTTAATGCCCGCTCAGCAAACACAAATTTCTGTATGTCGGACAGTTGAAATGAATGGGCCAGAGATTCAAATCTCTGAAACCATGTTTGAACGTTTTCCGTTTTATCACCACTAAACGGTGTAATTAAATGATCAATGTCATGGAAAGAAATTGTCTATTTGGGCGCGGAGTGTGTACAGTGTACACGCGCCTGGTCTGGCTGTACTGCCAATGGCGAAGATAAACCAGTGCTTCCACTACTATTGTGGCTATCATCAAATTCTGTATCCGATTCGGAAACTGCCGTAAACGTGTCTTTAAAAGTCGAAATATCAACTAGTGCGCTTAAAATACGTTGCCCTATATCTTGTTTTGATCCATGGATGTCAATGGATAAGATATTAGCAATAGTAATCAATTGTATCTGATCGTAATCGTCCAAAATTACTTTGAGTTTATTTTCATACTCATCGCTTTTGTCAGTAAAAGAAAAACCTTTAAATTTCCGTAAATTCGCTCTATTCTGGCGATTTTTATCGCAACCAAATATAAATTCATGCAATAATTTGATTTTATCTGTTTTAGCCGATTTCAACTGGCTTTTAATAAAGTCAATTTCTTGTAATTCCATACTAAAAGGCAAGAAAGGAAAGAGAAAAAAAATAAACTTACTTCAAAAGGAGTTATGCAATTGAAAAATAAATTCCTCGCCACGATATATTGAAGTAATCCAATTAATAATCCGTAGAAAAAAAATATACTTGCAATCGAAGATTCATTCCTTGTACAGCGATAACTATCTTGCACAAATAAAAATAAACGAGCTTCAACCAGATGGCTAAGGGGATGAATCACGTCTGCTGGAATACGAATGTTGATAACGGGACTGAGAAGGAAGTTCTCCAATTCTGATCGGTAATAAAGCCTAGGGGATTTTACTTTTTAAATTCGTTTTGGATTCAAATCGGCCTAGAGCTCCCATGTAATATAAGGATGATATAAGGATAAGGCCTTAGTTAATGAAAAAAGGAGTTTAATGATTCTAGGTTATAGTTTTACATATTAAATAGAAATTATATTTACAAGTACGGGAGGGTAGGGAGTTTTTCTGCGGCATACGCACTCGCAGAATCGTCGAGATTCCATATCGGCCTCCGCTCTCGTCTAGAGCGAGAAAGATACGTTTAACATCAACCGCGTCAGAACGAAATCTGCTCTCGGTTGTCACTTGTTTCCAAGCGAAGAGAATGCAAACTGCATATCAGCAAATTCAGTAACATCTGCTGTTCTGCGGTAACAAGTTCTCATGGAAAAGTGCTGACCATATCTGTTGCTATGAGTAGGGTTTTATGGGAATCTAAAACCACAACTCACATATATATAATATTTAATATATAATATATATAATATTTAATAAATATAATATATATAATATTTAATATATAATATATATAATATTTAATAAATATAATATATATAATATTTAATATATAATATATATAATATATATAATATTTAATATATAATATATATAATATTTAATATATATAATATATATAATATTTAATATATAATATATATAATATTTAATATATATAATATATATAATATTTAATTATGTTTGAAATATCGTAATATCAATAAAATGCATCGTAAACGATTTTCCCCCTTAGAGCATAATGTAATTGAATTATTTTGGTGCTCTCCTGTAAACGAACTATACATGCTATACCTTTCATTTTCAACACCAAACATTCTACAGCAAATTTTGATAACATATGAAATTATATGGCAAATGGAGTATATTATAGAGGTTTTAAACAGGGACAGAGGGACAGGCAGATGAACCGAATTCATAAACACTTTTCAAATACTATGTTGGAAATTATACAACAAATAATTTGGTAAGTATTTAAAACCACTAAAAAATATTAGTTCAGAGAAATTTCCATTTATAAATTTGGGGAAAGTTTGGAACTTTCGGTTATATTCGGAATAATACAAGTTTTGCACCGGTAGTTTTGTTTTATTCTCATCAAATTAATATCTTTTTAATTTATTTTGTACCTTTTTATTCTACTATTAATGAAATATGACAGATAATTTCAGACCGGTAGTTTTCCAATGTTCTATCTCTGCATAGTGCCACCAATTATCATTTCGTTAATGCAATTTTTGCAACGTAATGATATTTCTGTCATATAATTTGATTAAAAATTCTCTTTGTTTTTATAAAATTTCAAAATAACCGTATTTTTAAAATACAAATATTTTTAAAAATTTATAATGAAACGCTGTAAATTCTGTTCCATTAATAATGCTGTTCAACTAATAATAAAAAATAGCAAAACGTAGAAATATGCATACACTGGCATATTTAAAGAGATTTCTTAAATAAATCGTAACCAAATTACAAATCTCAATTTAATTGAATATATTTTTTTAATTATAAAAAGCTTAGCAAACAAGGTAAAAACAAATGTATATTTTGTCTTGAAGCAAAGAGACTTTAATCGTAATCATTGCTTTTTATTTGCACTTAACATTCGAAAATTAACTTAGGCCATTACGAGATCGCTGTAGCAAAGAGTGCAATTAGTGTAATTAACGCTGGCTCTTCTAGATTTTTCATTAATTGCTTTAAATCTCAGGTTAATTAATGTGTAGTGCTTTTAGTAGAAGTAAGAAATTTAGATTATTTTGAGTATTTAAATTCAAATAAAAGAATACTGAAGATAAATGATTTATAGAGATTAATGTCAGTTAAATAATGGAATTTATCGAAATGATTCATTAAGTTGGTATTTAATGAAGTTTGTGAATATACACAAAGTTTAAAAATAATAAAAATATTTATTCTGAATCTATTACTTTTTTCTTCATTTATTCAAGGTATCGCTGAGAATCTAAAGTTCTAAAAGAATCTAAAAAAAGAAATGTACTGCAATTGAGGTAAAAGTTCGGCTCTTAATTTGAATATATTAAAAGATATGAAGGTGAACACACGAAAAAACATAAAAAGGCATTTAGTATTTGAGCGTCTATCCATTTTCTTAATATGGGATTTTTCATAATATGTATAGTTGTAAATTTTGTACTAGGGTGTAAATAGAAATTTATAATTAATATTCCCGTTAAAGTTAAATGAAAATTTAAAATAATGATAAAAACATGCATTATCTATTTTAGAAAGTTTATCTTGGAATGCATTTTTTAATTTGAATGGAATGTGAAATTTTAAAACATTGAAATTCAGATTTAAAATTTTAAAACTTGTGTTTCACAAAATGTATAAAAATAATATTTATAAAAAAAAATATGTGATTGTATATTTTATGAAGTGTACATGTTTTCCAACCATTTAAAAATGAATACGAGAATATAAAAAAGTAATGTTGCAAAATGCATAATTTTATTATCTACTGCATTTGAATATACTTACTGCCAGAAACTTATTGTTCTTCTTTTTTTATGAAACTTCAAAAATAGAATCTTCTATTTTTGTCGTTATTTTTGTGGATATGTATGCATGTATGTCCGCAATTTTCACAACAATTACGAAACAGATTTAAATGTAACTTTTTGCAGTACAATTCAAGTAAACAGGGAAAATTTTAAACTATAAATATACACCGTAAGGTGGTTGGTTTTTTTACAGGGACATGACAAAAATTTCAATATATGATTGTCTACTATGTATCAAACGTAGATTTACAAATGTTTGAAAAATTCCGGTTAAACGTGGTAAGAAAGCATTATTTTTTTAACATGATCAAATATGAGATACCTCTGGAAATTAGAATCCGTTTAAAAATCAGAGAGTGGCTACATGCAGTAATAAAATTTGATCGATCGAGAGAGTTTTAGGAAAAAATATGTGAGCTTGACATTCGTACCAAAATGTTTACTGACTTGTTTCACTAATGTCACTCTATAAGAGAGTGGGGACATACGCACAGGGCGTATGTTCTGTGGAAACTATAGCAAACTGCAATCGAGAACTTGGAAATATTCTGCTACGTTTTAAGAAGTATCTGAGTTGAAGTGAAAGGTATTTTAGCACACTAAAGCTAAAAGAAAGAGAATTTAGTTACCCCAGTTTTAACGAAAATGCGGTAAATCTAGAAACTTCGTATTTTTAAAAGTTATAGAGTTTAAATTATACTATAATTATATTTAAATGACAAACTACCAAAAAAAAAAAAAAAAAAAAAAAGAGAGAGAAAATCCTGTACAGACTTTCGTTGTTTCGATCTTTAACATATTTGGCTGCGCATAAAATAAAGTAATTTGGGAAAGAGATTATGACTTTTTTTAAAAGTTGGAGATAGCTTCTTCTTCTAAGTCTAAAAAGTCATATATTAGTACTAATTGACTTTTCACTCTTTAAAATGCCTTTTTGCAGAATTACGTTTAAAGAAGTATATGAGTTGAAGTGCGATGAAAGGTATTTTAGCACATTAAAGCAAAAAGAAAGTTAATTCAGTTAATTCAGTTTTAATGAAAATGCAAACTTAAATGACAAACTACCAAAAAAAAGTGACAAAATTCGGCGCAAATTTTTGTTGTTTCGATCTTTAACATACTGTGCTAAAAAAAAAGGAATATCGGAATGAGTTTTAGGACTTTTCTTAAGAGTTGGGCATATCTTCCTCTTCTAAGTCTAAAAAGACATATATTAGTACTAGTACACTTTTCATCTTTAAAATGCCTTTTTGCAGAATTACGTTTAAAGAAGTATATGAGTTGAAGTGAGATGAAAGGTATTTTAGCACATGTAAGCGAAAAGAAAGATAATTAAGTTAATTCAGTTTTAATGAAAATGCAAATTTAAATGATAAACTACCAAAAAAAGGAGACAAAATTCGGCGCAAATTTTTGGTGTTTCGATCTTTAACATGCTGTGCTAAAAAAAATAATATGGGAATGAGTTATAGGACTTTTCTTAAGAGTTGGGCATAGCTTTCTCTTCTAAGTCTAAAAAGACATGTATTAGTACTAATACACTTTTCACTCTTCATAATGCCTAATATAGTGTTATGCACTTTTACTGACGGAACTAACTGTATTTTATACACACCTCTGAGTATTAATGTATAATTTAATGTATATTAAAAATGTACATTTTTCAATACTTTCCAAAAATATTATACTTGACCTGTATCATAATATTCTTTTGTGCAATTTATTAATCTGAACAGTATTAATTGTTGTAAATTTTCTAGTCCCGTTGATATATATTTATAAATAGTTTTAAATTATTAATTATAACGTGGGTTTAAAGTATTATTATATTTTGCTATCTTTCATTGCCCTAAAAATGATGTTTAACTTTTCTCTAATAAAACAGAGTCATCGAGATTACAAAAAGTTGTCTATAATTTCATGAAGCTGTTTTGAAAGAAAATTTTAATCATTTTAAGAAAAGAAGTATTTCTTTAAAACATTACATTATTAAAATATAAACTGATTTAATATAGTAAAATTAAATGACGCCCTTAGATGTTTCGCGAAAGTTTAATAAGAAAACTTTCAGATTACTTGAATGAATAAATTAGTTTCAAGCAGACTATTTTAATAATATCTTCTAGCTTTGTGCAAATACTTTATTTGTACGAAAATTACGATGGTTTTGCTTACATAGGATTGCCTTAAATTTTCCAATCACCTATGTGAGAAAATATGTTCCAGAACGTTAATCTAAGTGACTCAAAAATGTCAATAGCTCGGATGAACTCTCAACCATGAAGTCTGAAATAAATTTTAATAGTATTTATGGGCCTACCAGAAAGTAACCAACTGGTTTTCACTTAGTTCTTAAAAAATAAGGGTTTCCTTCGAAGAAAAAACTTTGTAACGATTCTGACTCATATATTTTGATATTAGAAATGAAAATTAGAAGTACGACGGCATCTCTTTTTTGCCAACGTTGATGGGATTTGTAAGTTAATTAAGGTGTTAATTATAAAATTTTCTGAAATAGTTATGCGTTGAATATTTGTAAATTTAATAGAAAAAGAAATGGGATTAGTGGTATTGCTAAAAACGATATATATATATTTTAAATTAAGTTCTACAACCTGCTTTTGAAGTTATTACTTCACTTTTATTTCGTGAATGGACATGCTCACTTACGATTTTGTGTCTATGGGTTTTGACTATCCGAGATTGTGTCTATGAATTTTGAATATTCGATTTTGTGTCCAGATGTTATACGGTATAATGTCCCGGTCAAGTTGTAAGTCTGATAAAGATCACCAGGATTTAGTTCTCAAAGAACATTTGGTACTCATTTTATCGACTCTGAAGAGACGAAAGGTTGAATAAACATTGCCCAAACATTGCGGCGAACGTCGGATATGTAATGTGGAAAGGCAGTGCTCTAACCACTGTGTTACAAGACATCATTTCTTTTATAATCTACACACATACATATATACTATATATATATATACAGTGTGATTCATAAAGATCGAAACAATAGCCTATTTCTTTAAATATTGCCCTAGACACATACTTCCAATTATAAAGTTTCACAAAAATGGTGCAGAATTTGCTGACATAAGTTATATCCTCATGAGGTGTGTGTGTGTGTGTGGGGGGGGGGCTACTTGAGAAAATACAAAAACTAAATTTTTATACGGCCTCCGAAGGGTAAAATTTTCAATTAGGAAAATTTTCCTTATCCATTCCTAAAATAAACACAAAAATTTCCATTTTGATAGCTCCAAAACTCACAAAGATATGCCCTTTTAAATAATTCGTAAGTTTTTAAGGGATTAGATACAAATTGAAAAGCGTATAATTCAAGAAACAACGTTAATTTTAGGGGTTGGTGAAACATTTATTTTTTTATTAAATGAGTTAGAATTTTGATTTTTTTTGTGATGGTTAACCTTATAATTTTTAAACAAAATCACATCCTAAAATTTCTCATAAAGTAAAAAAAAAAAAAAAAAAAAAAAAAAATTAATTATTATTTTTTTTTAAGTTGGGTAATTTAAAGTCATTATAACTCGAAATATTATTTGTCGAATTTCAATTTTTTTTCATTTAATTAAAAAGAAAAATATAAGTTTCAATTTCGTTTCAGTATTTTTTTAATACTCATTTTTAAAAAATTCAAAAAATTCAAATAATTTAAAAAAAGATGTAACTTATTTTCAAAAAGTAATATTTTCAGAAGTAAATACATTTTCAATAACTATTTTTGACTTATAGCAATTTAACGACGAGAAATTGTGAAACATTCCATCATGCAGAAAAACGTACTTAAGGTTTTAAATAAAGATGTCTCCTAATAGAATGTTTAATGCTTTTTAAAAGATTGCAGGTGAGTAAGCAGCTCTTTCCTGCAGCTTAAATTTCTGATTCAGTTTAACTTTTGCCATTTCCACCTTCTTTCTGCGCCTTTTTCATTTGATTTAAACAAGGTTTTTCCTAACATGAAGGTTTCGAGTTTTTTCATACTTTTAGCCCTCACAACTTCAGATTTTTTATAGGCCCGGCACAGCCCGTTAAAAAAAATCTTTTTTCTGCCGGCACGGCCCGTTTGAAAGTTTGCCTTCACCCGTGTACGGTGCCTGGACAGAAGCCTATTTTTATTCATGACACTCAGGACGGGCCAGGCCCGAGCCTTACTTTTTTTAAGTCTACCGTTTACTGTTTCAGAGCCGGGCTGTGCTCGTGCTTTATTTTTTTTCTGAAAAATCGGTCCGGGTTGAGACGGGCCTATGGTATTTTTTCCATAACGAGCAGGGGCTGGCTTAATTTTTCCTAGTTCTGTGTTGGCCACAATTTTCATTCCCGGTCTCGACAAAGACCGTATGAAAATCATAGTCTCGGCTTCACCTTGTCTGTGCAAAAATCAGTAAAATTTGGCTAGGTCCAGAAATTTTTGCAAAAAATGCATATAATTTTAAATCGTCATTATTCTACAATTAAACATTATTTTTTTCTCTTGAAAGAATAGTAGATTTCTAGGTAATAAAATTGAAAAACAGTAAAATCTGTTAAAGAGAACCTGCCTATGACGTAATCCTGTCTTAAACCGAAAAACGTGTTGATTCATGCGATCCATGGGATCCAAATGAATATAATTTGGGAGACAAGAATGGAATATATTTACACCTGCTAATAGGGGAACTTGTCTATAACGCATTTTTTTTCTTTCCTATATGATTCCGCCTTAGAATATTTTACCGTATGGATTTTTTTAAAGTCTCCAATACATAAAATATTGATTAACGAAATTAATAATAATTGAAATATTAACATACAAATAGAGATTCCATAAAAAATAAATATCATAGCCTAGGGCGCTTCTTTAAATATGAAGATTATAAAAATGAAAAAAAAAAAAAAAAAAAAAAAAAAAAAGAAACTAAAATAAGTATTTTTGGTCAGAACTCGTACGAAACAATTTTTAACCATATCGATGTAAAAATCCATGTTTTGTCGAAATTCATTCCGGCCGAACCGGGCCGGGACGGGATGAGATTTTAACTGTTTTCCTTGTGAGTCCGGTCTCGGACAGAACTTTTAGCTTTTATACCGGGCCGGACCAATAACTTTTTTGTACGGACCGCGCGGAACTGTTTTTTAAGCGTTGGGCCCGGGCCTGGCTCGTGCAGACCTCTAGCAGATCTCCAGTATATTTCGTAAGTACGTTCAACGTAAAATCATAATGCTGCTATTTTTATGTCCAACAGGAGATGTACTGTCTTAAATCGACTTTTAATATTGTATAATTTGTGGATGATCCTCATCTGTCATTCCAAATGCATCGAGATCTCTTCGCTCAGAGGTATGCTTAAGTAGTGTAAGTCACAAATTTTGGCTATTAATATCTCTGTGAATTTTGCAGATATCAGGATGAAATTTTTTGTGCTTACTTCCGAAATGAATAAGGAAAATTTTACTAATTGGAAATTTTATCCTACGGGTGCCGTATAAAAATTTGGTTTGTATTTTCTCAAATAGCCCCCCCCCCCCTACGGAGTTGCAACTTACGTCATAAAATTTTGCACCTTTTTTGTGGAACTTTGCAATTTAATGTATGTATCTAGGGGCAATATTTAAGGAAATAGATCTTTATTATTCGATCTTTATGAATCACACTGTATATGACACATTTACCATCCATTCATACCTTATATATATATTACGATAATTTGTAACATGTAATAAAATTTGAAGTAATAAAAGTAGACATCGCTCTATTAGACTCTATCAACAGTCTTTAAAATAAACCTTTCGCATAATTCCATATTTAGGAAAGGTAGTTAGCACCATTTGATCAACTATTTGGTGGATATCTTTGAAATAGCTTTATTAAACAGCATTTACGCAGTCGTCCTTTATCCCTTTTAGCCTTTGGTCGAAATACACTGGCAATTTCCCAAGAGATAAAACAACAACTATTCATAATGGAAGAATTTTTATTTCTTCCTTTTAGTGCAATACAGTTGTAAAGCATCCACCGCAAGTAACAGCTTGTTGCAATATTACACGACAACTATCTTAGAAGTTACTTAAACTTAAAGTAGATATTAGGAAAAGATGTTATAATAAACATTATATTACTCTGATGACACGCTACCAGACAGCAGGCGTAGTTTTTTAATACAATTGATGACACGACACGAAATCTAAACTACTAAACTCATGTTTTGGTGTTTTATACGAGGTGTATTCAAGTTCTAAGACCTCCGATTTTTTTCTAACTAACTACTCACTCGAAAACTATGAAACTGCTGTTATTTCTCGACGTAATCTCCCTGCACACGTACACAGTTTTCACAATGTCGACGCCATGATTCCATGGCCTCGGCGAATAGTCCAGGCAATAAGGAATTTTACCTTGCAAAATTAATGGTAGTTCTGGAAATCGGCTTACTTTATGTTTTTTGGATCGCTGAATCCGAATTTGTAACTTCCCATCAAAAGTTCCCCCGGCAACCCCCCCCCCCCAAATTTTGGTAAAAAGCCCTCCCAAAAAAGGTTTTTATAAAAAAAATCAATTTTTCATTGATTTAGGGAAAAAGCATCTAGAAATTAAGAAAGTAGACAAAATTTGCTACAAATTAGATATATGACATTATGACTTAGGATGAAGGGGAAGGGGGGATCTGCCTCGGAACATGTGCCGCGGTGCTGCGTGGACTAAGTTGCGCAATTCCACTTAACCACTGACACGTTTACATTCGCCCTCCCATCTCCCCTCCGAATATTCCTTATGAGGTTTACTTTAAGTTTTTTGGGTTGCTGAATCCGAATTTTTAACTTATCCTCAAAATCCCCCACCCCGAAAATCCACCAAAATAGTTGTTATTAACTTAAATTTCTTATTGTTTTAGGGAAAAGCATTACGAAATTCAGAAACTAGACAACATTTGTAACAAATAGGATACATGACATTATGACGTAGGAAAAACGGGGAGAGAGGGGGCTGCCTCGGAACATTCCCCGTGCGCTTTTCTCAAAAACCAAATTTTTTCAAAAAATCATTTTTTGGGGGGGTTGCCGGGTGAAATTTTGGTGGGAAGTTACAAATTCGGATTCAGCTACCCAAGAAACATAAAGTGAGCCGAAATCCAGAACTAGTATTAATTTTTCCAGGTAAAATCCCCTATTGCTTGGACTTCATAACTTAGTGCACGTAGCGCCGCGGTGCATGTTCAGAGGCAGCCCTCCGCCTCCCCGTTCATCCTACGTCATAATGTAATATATCCTATTTGTTGTAAATTTTGTCTAGTTTCTGAATTTCGTAATTCTTTTCCCCTAAAACAATAAGAAATTTAAGTTAAAAAGAACTATTTGGGGGGGGGGGTCGAGGGAGAAGATTTTGGGGGGAAGTTAAAAATTTGGATTCAGCGACCCAAAAAACTTAAAGTAAACCTTATAGAGAAAGTTCGGAGGGGAGATGGGATGTCGTATGTAAACGTGTGAGTGGTTAAGTGGAATTGCGCAACTTAGCCCACGCAGCACCGCGCGCATGCTCCGAGGCAGATCCCCCCTTCCCCTTCATCCTAAGTCATAATGTCATATATCTAATTTGTTGCAAATTTTGCCTCTACTTTCTGAATTTATAGATACTTTTTTCCCTAATATAATAAAAAAATTGATTTTTCTAATGAAAACCTTTTTTTTTGGGGGGGGGGGGTATTTTACCAAAATTTGGGAGGGGGGGGTCGGGGGAAATTTTGGTGGGAAGTTAAAAATTCGGATTCAGCGACCCATAAAAACATATAATAAGCCTTTTTCCAGAACTACCATGAATTTTGCTAGGTAGAGCCCCAATACGGTCTCTATTGCCTGGACTAGAAGGCTTCTTTAGGAGTCTGTTTTGATCACAGGGAAATCGTTGAAGCAATAGCAGCACGGCTGGTGAATTCCACGTGCAATTTCACGTGCGGGCTGGAGAATTATGTGCGGTCACGGAGAGTGTCTTTCAATGTTGGAACCAGCCAAACGTCACTAGGAGCCAGGTCAGGTGAGTAGGGAGCATGAGCAATCACTTCAAAGTTGTTTTCATGAAGAAACTGTTGCTTAATGTTAGCCCGATGTGCGGGTGCGTTGTTTTGTGAAACAGCACGATTTGCTTCAGCGATTTTCCAGTGTTCAAAACAGACTCCTAAAGAAGCCTTTGCCGCGGCCATGGAATCATGGCATCGATGTTGTGAAAAATGTGTATGTCTGCAGGGAGATTACGTTGAGAAGTAACACCAGTTTCATTGTTTTCGGGTGAGTAGCTAGTTAGAAAAAAATCGGAGGCCTTAGAATTTGAATGCACCTCGTACTACGACGCGGAAAGTTTTTTCTTTGCACTACAGATATGGGGAAGGACTAATAACAGATCAAAGTTGGATTGAACCAATGAACCAATGCAGGGTATTATGAAACGCCTACAAGAGTCGTTATGCTCTTATTTACTTTCAGTCGAAGGTGATCAATCGGTTAGTTCTTGATGCATAGATGGTAAGCAAAAAATTCGGAATTTGCACGCAAATTCCAGAGCATTGAGTTGGTCAAAGCAAACAGAGAGTGAGAGAGAAAAAGAAAAAGGTCCCAATGCCATATAATTATTATTAATATATACAGGGTGTACCAAAAAGGAGTACCTATTTTTAAAAAGGAATAATTAACAAACGAACAGAGTTATTAAAAAAATTCTTGCAGGAAACGGATGTGTGAAGGCTGGAATTTTGTTTAGAGCACTTTATTATGTTAGTTCAAATTCTTACTGACAGATGGCGATGCGGCTACAACATTCATCAGCAACAGATGAAAATCAAAAGACAATATTTTCAATATGTCCTCCATTCATCCCAATAACATGTCGGCTGCGAACCTTTCTTTACATTAAATCTTTTCTGGAAGTTCCTTCTTGTTGATGTGAAACTTTCACCCAATCGGTGATATTCTAAAACAATGAAAATTCTCTCTTCCAACGAATACACCATTTTGAAGAATTTACGCAACGACAACTACTATTTCTCTTGAAATGGTTACTACTGAACTTTCACTGACCGCGTTTACTTCTGTCTGGTCGTCACGCATGCTCCGTTTGATCATATAGCCACCAAAATGTGCTGTAGCGCCATCTGTCGGTCAGATTTTGAACTATCATAATAAAGTGTTCTAAACAAAATTACAGACTTCACACATCCGTTTCCTGCAAGAAATTTTTAATAATTGTATTCGTTTGTTAATTATTCATTTTTAAAAATAGATACTCCTTTTTAGGACACCCTGTATATATATATATAAATTAATCTCAACAAAAATGAATATAAAAAAAATGAATATAAGGGATTTTTAAAGGAAGTTGATATATTCTGGTGCCAATTGCTTAGGCAGGAACGGTGTTTTAAAAATAAAGAGAAAAATAAGAAAATAGAGATTAAAATAATGGGATAAAGAGACAAAATTAGAATATGGAAAAACCGTAATGCTGCGTTTAAGGTGGTTCAGGCCACCTTTGTTTAAAAAGAGGGCCAAAACCATCATCTCTGTTAACGATGACAAGTGGTCGTTTTTTACTAACAGAGTTAGTATTATATGATTTTATTGACGTCAACGTTCCGTTGGGTATATGAATACGATCTCTATGAAAATTTTATGCAAGTTTTTAAATAACTTACGAGATTGGCCGAATTTTGAGATCTTTATGAATGACATCGTTCCAAACGAACGTGGTTGCATTGGCAATCTGCCTTAAAATGGTATTTTGAGTGATTTAAAGTTTTTGTAGTTGAGTTTCCCATACAAATCCTCTAACAAATGACCAGTAAGTCATGGTTGATCTGATAAACGACTTATATAGCAGTAATTTATTATGAATTGACAGACAGCTATGTCTACCTAATAAAGATTTGAAGGATGCCTTGGCAGCGGTAGTTTTAGACCGTGCGTCACAAATCTGCCATGCCCAGTTGAATTTTGAATCTAGATAAATTCTTAGGTATTTATAGTCGTTGACCCGAGGTATTTCTTCATTATTAAGAGAAATATTAATGTCGGGAGTGATAGATTTATTGGAGAAAATCATGGCGGCACTTTTTGAAGCATTAACTTCAATACGCAAATTTCTGAGAGATAACTCGGTATAACCAATAGAAATAACTTGAAGATAGGATTAGAGTTGTTCAATCACAATGTGAGGTGACATGTTTCTGAATAGTATGGCCGTATCATCCATATATAATGCTAAGAGGATGAGGGTAATCTTTGGTATGTCATTAATGTAAATGTTGAAGAGCCGTGTGCTTAACAATTCCCCTTGGGGAATTACTGCCTCGATAATGCGAAAAGGAGAGATAGAATGATTTACTGTAGCAGAAAAAGATCTATTTTTAAGGGATTTTTATAATTGAGAATAAGTTGAGGATGAACTTTAAGTAGAATAAGTTTATCGATGAGAAGCTTCATGCCAAACTTTATCAAAAGCTTTAGCAATGTCTATGAATACAACACCAGTTTTTTGTCTGTTTAGGAAACCCTCATGAACGAGTTCAGTTACCCTCCAAAGCTGGCTCCAAAGTCGAGAGTTTAGGTCTAAACCCAAACCGCTCTGGAATAATGATCAAATTGGCGGTAATAAAGTCCTTCCGGCGGTTTGTAAGTATGTGCTCATAGACTTTTGAATACTGGAAAGTAAAGAAATAGGTCAAAAGCTAGAAGGAGCATGTCGGTCGTGCCCGGGTTTTGGGATTGGTACAACAAGTGCTTATTTCCAGCAGTCGGGAAACATACGAAGATTTAGCATTGTATTTATTTGAAAAGTTAGAAAAAAGATAAAATTTAGAGGTAGGTACATAAGAATATTTGTAGAAAATGCAATCGAGGCCAGGCGATTTATTCTTTTTGAGATTCCCAATATAAGCTACAACCTCGGATGGGGTTGGGGGCGTGAGAGTATTATTATGGTTTGTGTTTAGGAACTCTTCAACTTTGGAATTAACAATGTGTCATTCGAAGATTGACGACATCGCGATTAATAGTAAACTGATTTCTAAGACTGTCAGCAATGAGCTCAGCCTTGTCAGTGTTAGTATAGGCCATTCCATTGGGACCGTTAAGAGCTGGAATGTGAGTTCATGTTTTACGAATGCGGGCCGTCGCTGACCAAATTGTGTTGTCAGAAGTCGATAAAGACTCAACATAGGTGTTCCAGTATGAAATATTAAACTCCTTGATTGCAGCACTGATCTGGTGGTTCATGCGATTAAGCTGGGGTTTTAGGAGGGGATCCCTGTACGTCTGCCACTTTCGTCTTAAACGATTTGTGTCTCTTTTCAAGTTCCTGGTGTGCACAGGTTGTCAAAAGAAATCGACAACTTTCTGCCGTGGTTTCGCGACTTCTTTAAACGCAGCTCCAAATGCATGAATTGAAGCCAATACGTCATCGGCAGAGTAATTCTCAGTGGGCGGCGGCACAGCATTCATGAGAATATTAGCAAAGTCATCCCAATTGACCAAAAAGGCCTGAGGGATCTCCAGATGGTAATTACCCATGTCAAATCTGCGCACAACTGGTAAATGACCAGAAGACAATTCGTTCACATATTGAATGGCATGCGGGAAAGGGAAATTGCGGGTGATAGCAAAATCAATAATAGAATGGTGATTATGTCGGGTAGACTCTGAGGGTGCAAAAATTTGTGCATGATTTTGATCTGTTCACCTGCAAACTTTAATACCAGCAGGTGAGGAGCGTCTAGAGCTCCAAGAATAATGATGAGCATTAAAATCACCCGCAATTAAAAAATTTGAAAAAGAGCGAAAAGATTTGAAAGGTCTTTTTCTAGCAGACGTTGATTCCTTATAAGGGGGGTTATAAACGGCTGCAGCAATCAGAAGGTGGGGATGGAAGGAAAATCTAAGACAATTGTATTTACTTCAATGCATTCAAATTGGGGAATTTTAACGAGAGAAGCATTGAGCCTTGATTTAACGTACACAGCAGTGCCACCATAGGAATGGTTGCCATCTTGATGTCTGTCTACATGAAATAACTCATAGTTGGCGACGTGATCTTGGTACAGTAACCCTGGGAAAATTGGGTCGCAGAGACCAAAATGATGTCCAAGTTCCTGGCATAAATAAAATCCTTAAACTCATTGGCTTTATATCTAAGCCATTTGGCATTCTACATGCCAAAAGTTAAAAACCTCAAGTCCCTTGAGGCTGGGAATGTGGCAGATAAGGAAAGAGGTTCGAAGAAAGAAACTGAAAGAAACAGACAGTACAAGCTAAACAGCAGAACTGGGCAAATTGCTATATATTATATATATTCTATCCGTTTTCGTAGGTGCTGTATGAAGTGCTGGAAGACAGTTTTTGAAGGTTGTTAGTACAACCTGTTTGCCAAAAGTTTTTTCAAATTTGAGAAGTTTGTTTAGAAAATCAGCGTCCGAAACTGCACCAAATTTGGGTGCCGATGTAAACTTGCTAGCCTCGGTAGGAGTAAGAGGGGGGTTTGCAACCACGCTAGTCGCAGCACTCGCATAGGAGGCTGCTCGTTCTACTTTCTATCAGAGAAAGGATGGCGCGTTTTTATAGTTTGAAATTTTGCCTGCATGTTTACTGATTTTGTTATTTTGAACACCAGGTAACTTAGGGCACAATCTGTAGTTCGTGGTGATCGTCACCGCAATAGGTACTCCTACAAGGGTCTTTGCAAGATTTTTAGAAGTCGGCAGTCTTGTGCGTACCTGCAAACTTAACGCATCTCGGTTCGAGATGCGAAACTGCCGCTGAATGAAAATATCCTTGGCAGTTGTGACATTGGACGGGACCCTTACGACCCCGGTACTTACCAAAATATATATCAAACCCCATAATTTCGGGGATTTGGAAAAGAGCATTATAGTCCGAGAGCCGACAGCATAAAAACCTATGTTATTAAGCACAAGAAAAAACCTTTATTTTATGCAATAGTAGAAGTAGGGGAATCTAATGATCCATGTCTGCCGGAAGTGAAGTGGTGCATAAGCCAAAAATTAATACCACCAGTGGTTGACTGGTAGGCTTATCATTGTGTTTTCCTGATCCCAGTCCTCCATGTTTTCATACCTTTGTTCGTTGGACAAACACAATGATAAACCTACGAGTCAACCACTGGTGGTATTACTTTTTGGCTTAAGCACCACTTCACTTCCACAGACATAAATCATTATATTCCCCTACTTCTACTCGTCCATAACATAAAGGTTTTTTTTCTTGTGCTTAATAACATGGGTTTTTGTGCTGTCGGCTCTTGGACTATTACGTTTTGTCTATTGCCTGGGCGTTTGGATGAGAAAAAGGGGAGGGAGACACTATTTTTGATACTTCCTCTATACATCTGTGTTATAGATAGACTAGCAAACCCCACCGCTTTGCTCGCGTAATATTTGAAGTATGCCAAGAGATATTTATATGTCTAATTTTTATTAAAAGAAATTATACTTTTAGGAATAATTCAAAAATTACCATTTAAACCACACATTTTACCACAGTTTAACTAACTTCATTATTACACTGCATTAGGCAGAAATGAGACTTAAATTAATAAAAAGAAATAAAACTAAATAAATGATAATTTAGAAAATATTTTGAAACTCTTATGCAAAATTAATATAATCATTTCAGTATTCATTTGAAGTTTTGAATTTTTTAGAAACCATCTTCTTATATCTTAAAATTAACCATCATGTCAAATTCCAATTCCTACCACCTATCACAACATAAAGGGCTATTTTGAAATAGGAACTGTTACCATTAATTTGCAAACATTAATTTTTAAATCGGTTTGTTATTTCCTAATATTCCACAGAAACGTAATTTAGAAAGCTTTTAAAGGCCTTTTTCAGAACGTTTGTTGTTCCTGCGAACCCCAGGTGGTAGAATCATCGGCATAAAATATAGCCTGTGTAGGATCAGAGACTGTTACCATTGATTCGCAACTATTACTTTTATAATCGGTTTATATTCCCTGAAATTGCATAGAAATCGTAATCTAGGACTTTTTTAGAACGCTTTTCGCACCTCCTCTTCGCTTCACCCCTTTGTAATTTTAATTTATTTTCGACAGTCCTTCGAGGTCATTTATGTTTTATAAGTAACTACGATGCCGTATTTAAAGTTTCTAGCCTCTTCAGTATCACAGAAATTGCAACTTAGAAAGTTTTTTGCTCCTGCAACCCTCTGGTGGTAGTGGCGCAGACATGAAATATAGCTTATGTTTGAGCAGGCTCTATCACCAACAATTTGTCACCATTATTTTTTAAATCGGTTTGGTATTTGATAAGAAAAATTGTAATTTAGAGCGTTTTTAGAACGCTTTTCGCTCACTTCATCCTTTTAAATTTGGAATTTTCTTTCGACTGTTCTTAGAAAGCAGTTAGTTGCATCTTGTACGTAAATATCATGCCATATTTCAAAATGTTAGACCCTCAGTTGTGCAAAAAGCGCAAATTAGAACATTTTGTGCTTTTGCAACCCCAAGATGATAGTGACAGCAACATAAAATATACACTGTTAAAAATTTTGAAGCATTCTGGCAGGTCATTCGACTGTTTTTTGAAAAAACGGTTTCATAACTATAATTTAACTATATTCTGACCATAAAATGGCCAATAATATGGTCAGAATAGTGTTAAATTCACGGTTGTGTAACCGTTTTCGGAAAAAAACGGTCAAATGACCTGCCAGAATGCTGCAAATTTTTAACAGTGTAGCCTATGTTGGAGCAGGGATTGTCACCATCAATTTGAAACCATTACGTTTGAAACAAGTTTTGTATTTCCTAAGATTTAGTAGAAATCGCAATTTAGAACGTTTTTAGAACGTTTTTCGCGCATTTTCACCCTTTTAAATTTTAAAATTTTCCGAAATTGTTCTGAAAGATCATTCATAACTAATAAATATGTACCTTGTCTAATTTCAAGTTGCTAGCCCCTACCGATCACATAAATCGAAATTTAGAATGTTTTTTGCTCCTGCAACCTCCAGGTGATAGTGACACCGACATGAAATAGCGTCTATGTTAGAGCAGATGCTGCATCATCAATTTCCTACCATTACTTTTGAAATCAGTTTGATTCTTCCTGAGATAGCTCACAAATCGCCATTTAGAGCGTTTATACAACGCTTTTCACGCATTTTCACACCTTTTAAATTTCAAATTTTTAAAGAAATGTTCTCAGAGATCATTTATATCTAATAAAAATGTACCATGCAAAATTTCATGAATCTAGATCCTTCCATAATTCAAAAATCGCATTTTTAAAACGTTTTTTCTCCTGCATTCCTCTGGGGTAGTGGAAACAGATATAATATAATATAATATACAGAAATAAAATATCAAAATACACATTTTAGATAGCAATGAATTTAAGTAAATGAAATAAATAGAATATTATTTAAGAATAATTTAATAAACGAGGATTGTTGTATCATTTTAGAAAGGTTAATTTTATGAAATAATTTTAATGAAGCTCGAAACTTCATTTTCGTAATATGTACGAAATTTTTTATTTAAAGGTGTAATTTTCTTTTAGATCGAAATAAAATATATTGCATTTATTAAAAGTTTCTTTATAAATGTCATTATTCACACGTTTCTTATTTCAATTACAATTTAACGACTTTATATTTCGTAGCGTTCGCAAAAAGAATAAAGAACTACAGGTTCATATTTTTAAAAGGTTTATACTGTTTTAAGATTGGTAGAGTTTTAGTCATATTTCGTCTACTAATCCTACGATTTTTATAGACGATTATAATTTATTTTCTTGACTGCAAAACGAATATTTTGTATCACCATTGAATAATTATATTCGTCTTTAATGGTTGTGACAACATTCTCCCCCATTTGTAAAAGAATGAAATAATATAAGAAAACTGAATAATATTCTTTTATATTTGCACTAAAAAGGGAATTTGGCTTTTAGAAAAGCTCTCTTTTTCTAAAGTTGGTATTCTTTATCAATTTTCCTGAACGTTAATCTTCTCTTAATAGAGTCCAATCTGATAAAGAAACAAATATTTCTTTGCTTCAATTATATTACATTAATTTACACTTTTGCATTAATCAGGGCGTTCTATTATAATTACATGAAACACTTTTCATATACCAAATCTAACTGATTATTATTTTTTCAATAGTTAGACCGAAAAACTTTTTTTTTTCATTAGTTAGTTAAACATTTATTAATCATAAGAAAATCTTATTTTTATATTGGTGTAATCGTTCATTTGACTGAAAAAATCATAATCAACATTAATATAAAAGATAAATTTATCAGTCTTTTTGCCATTTGAGAGCGAAGATATTTTGAAAAAATTTAAAACATCCTGGCAATCTGAGCCAAGGAGATCTGTTTTCAGTGAAACGGAATTTGGACTTTACTTTTACATTTCTCTTAAAATTTTCATTAGTCAGAAATATATTTTTATTACCCGGCTGCCTCGAAGGGTTATGTGTTTCATGCGTATCTGGGTATGTGGATTTCTGTGGATTAACTGTACCTACCCCATATTTGGTTTACTTGGATTATTTACGCTTAGATGGTTACGTGTCCCCTTTGTGCAGAAATTAATTATGGGGCTAGTAGGCTCATTGAACACGGGGCAAGTTGGCTCGATGTCTGGTGTGTGCTGGTAGCTTGAAAAACAGCAAACACCGAGAAAAGTGGCTGCAATGCAAAATTTTGGGCACACAAGTCTTGCCCAAACGGAGACACGCGATTCTTTATTTTTGGCAACTGTAACTCTGATGACGATATCGAGTAGGATAGAAGTTACTCAATGTTAATGTTTTATTCATTATTTTTATGTCTGCATAATTTATAATTTACATTGGACGACGATAACTCCTTTGTTTAAACTTATTGGTAATATTGAAATTGATTTCTCTGAACTGCGTGACGTATTTGAGTTTCATTTAAATTTTTATAAAGCGCGTGCCAACTTACCCCATAGGTATAGGCAACTTGCCCCGTGACGGGGTAGGTTGGCGCACAATTTTCCTTTTATTTTAGGCTTCCGCTAAATATAAACTACAAAAGCTACAAACTCAAAACTCTGGGTATTTATAGCCCAATGCCTGTTCTTTAAAAGTACAGTTACAGTTTCATAAAAAACTTAAACAAAAAATTAATAAAATCAATAACTAAAAACTGCGCCTATTAGCCCCGGTCTTTCCTACTGATTATGTGCATTTATTTGCCCCACTTTATTATATCACAAGCTGGAAAGTACTGAAACAGAAGAAAGGATAGTACATACTTTTAGTGATAATATTTTTAAAGAAATAGTGTCCTTTTAATTCACTAGCTTATTATTTTTATTGACCAAGCTCAAAATTTTTCTGTTCATTATTCAATTTAAAAGTGTCATTAAAAAAAAAAAAAAAACTGAATTCGTTTCTTTTCTTTCTTTCGTTTACTTTCGTACTTTTTTGTTAGAGAAAACTAATTAAGCTAATACACATTCAAATCAAGAAAGAATTCTGAATGCATTTTATATAAACCATTAATTTATATAAAATAGGTAAAGAGAAATTTATATCAAAGAAATCGATAAGAAATAAGCTTAGATAAAAGCTCTTCTCTTTAAAGAGTTTGACAGAAATAAAAAATGTTATTTTATTCGAAATTTGTACAAAAAATAGCAGAAAAAATAATCCCCTCTCTCCTGAAATAGTATATTTTTTACAGGGATAATTAAATAAAGGTAAAAAAAAAGAAAATATCAGGGTAGTAATAAAAAAATACTGTAAAAAAATAAGTTACAAAAAATGTAAAAAAAAAAAAAAATCTCAAGAAAAGAGATCAAAAGACTAAACAAAATTATATAATGTCTGAGAAGAAAAAAAAAAAAAAAACTCTTTCTCACAAAGCCGTTTAAAAAAAAATTCAGTTTTTTTACTGTAACTCAAGAAAATGCAAATATATTTCATGTTCTTTAAGGATCATGCTTGTAAAAGTTAATGATTAATAAAATAATATTCTTGAAAATTCGTGTATTATTTTAAAGTTATATGACTTATTTTTGAAAAAAAACTTCGTTACTCAGTATACTGACTACATTATATGTTATGCATTATGCATTAATCAAAGTTGTTTTTCGTGACAGTTTTACAATGTTAAATATAAAAATTATTATTATTATTTTTAGAAGATTATGAAACAGTTTTACATTTTCGCGATTAATGCCGAATACAGGGTGTTCCAAACGGTTGAAGCGAACTTTAAATTTCTACTTAACTATCAGGAGATTAGTAAGCAGTGTAAATTGAAATTGGTATTTTGTAAAAGATAGCAATAGTATTATCCTGCCGTAATGAAATAGCCCTTCCCTCAATTTTCAAATCCTTTTACAGTATCAATTTTCATATAGTAGCTCTAGACAAAATTAAACAGTTGATAGTTTATTTTATTCCCTCTTGCATATAGCATATATAGTAGCATATGTAGTAAATAATGCATATCTGTAGAAACTCATAGTGTTATTCATAATTAAAAATTGACCTTTGTGGGAGGAGACCAATCATCAAATTAAAATTTAACACTGTGAGATTACTGGAATAAAAATGAAACGCGGACGATAATACATGTATAGGTGACCTCACTAAACTAAATTATGATATAAATAAAAATATATCAAGCATCGAATCCGGAAATTAACTTTAATTATAATACAACACATGAATCAAATACAAATTTAATTCGGTCTAAATTTACTAAAAGGTGTTTAAAACGTTGTTAGTTATATAAAATACAAAAATTGTACATCTAAATACGAAGTACTTTCAAACACAGACATACTCGTCGCCAGGGATTCATGTTGCAATGTTCCATAGTCGAGCGTATGGGTAGAATGGTAGGTGGGTGAGAACTGTTATTCTAACTAAGTAAATTGATCCAGATTTGTGGGATATTGTGAGATAAAATATCATTACAGGTGTTACTATTTCTGCATATCATTTCCAAAGATTATCTAATAGATGAACTGCTACAGCAATAATTTTCTTGGGGATCTTAGCTTTGTTAAATTGTATATTAATATCACTTCTTTGATTTAGTTTGGAAAGTTCTGTGCGCTGCGGTCAAATTTTATATCTTAAATGTGTTCTTTTAGACGTAATTTGAATTTTTGGGTTTTCGTGCCAATATAATATATATGTTGTCATGCCAATATAATATAATATAATTTCCGACGCTTGAAATAATATTAGCGGTGAACTTTAAACTATTTAGAGAAGCATTCTTTCATCACTGTAAAAAAAATTCCGCAACGTTCCTGGGAAAAAATGGGCAGCTGAGTTGCCCATTATTTCCAAGAAACATTTCTTGAAAGTGACTGGAACTTTACTGTATATGTTAAAAACTTTCTACAGAAATGCCAGTAAGTTTCCTGCGAAATACCAGGAATATTTCTGTTGACAGCAAAACATTACTATGCGGTATCCGCAGACGATTTTTACATTTCCAGTTGACAATTTTCGCTTTATTATCATTATTTGTTAGAATGAAAAAATATTTTGAAATTGACATCAAAATTATTATTTATAATTTACACGAAAAAATAAATTTTCAGCTAAAATTCAATAAAGTAAATATATATATATGATATATTGTTTCTGAACTTTGCTTAAAATATAAAAATATATAAATGTAAATAATAATTAGAAAAAAAAATCTAGAGATAAAGTATTTTGGATTTTCGTCAGTAATTATGTTAGTTTACAAGTTGGATAAAATACATATAAATTTTCATGAAAAAAAAACCTAAACGTAATTGTATATCTTTTCCGAAAAAAAAAAAATTCAAATTTGCAGCAATTCAAAGTGTCAAATATATATCAAATTTAAATCAAATTGTAATAAAAAGTTAAAATATAAAATTAATTAAAAAAGAAAAAAAAAAGTCAAGAGGTAGCATCAAACTCGGGCCGTACGGGTGGCGTGCGAGCTTTCTGCGTCCACACCACGAACGACACGTTGAGAGCTGCAAACTAATGGGTATTTGAAACGTATGCTAAACCTCGGCATCTAATTTCTGAAAATCTAAGGCCCATTTGAAGAAATCCTTTCACAAGAAAAATTTGAGATAAGAACTCTAAAACATACTTTAAATTAATCAAAATCGGTGAGAATCATGTTTGATGGTCCCCTGGTTAATGGAGATCCAAATAATAGTTGTATTTTTTTTACACGGTCTGCTCGTTTACCATTCCACAGAGAGATAATACGAGAGATAGTACGAGAGATAATCTCTTAGCGATGTCACAGAGGTATTGTATTTTCATCTGAATTGTCTTGACAATAGAGACGTAAAGGATTATGTCGTCTATTGATTTATTTGCATTCTATATTGATTTTTTTATATTCATTTAAGGAATTCTTTTTCGACACTCGCGCGCGAGCAACGGATTATAGCAAAAAATTAATAAATGGCGGCCGCATTTTGCTGTTTCCAACTTTTGTTCGGGAACGTTTCAGATAAGAAAACCAGAATTTCACAGGAAAGAGCTAAATTATTCTGAAAACCTGAGAAAAGGCGAAACGTTCCTGGATTTTACATGGAACGTTACCATTTTTTTTTACAGTGATTCTTCAAAAAGCTCAGTGATGAATTTGTAGAACAGGAAAAATTGCAAATTTCTTTATTTAATTACATTCATGGTATTTAAAACTACATGTATCCCTTTAGTAGACGATCTCTGCCTGGGTGAAGTTTAATGCAGTTGTATTTTTGATGGAAAGTTTCCATGATTATTAAATTATTTTTATCCCAAGAAAGTTACCGTCAATTTGTCGTCGCTATTTTTACAAGTGAGATAGCCTTTTAAAGAAAATTCAGTGTAAGTTAGCTTTTTTTATTTAACATAAATAAGTTCATTTAAAAGTTACAAGTATGCTGTCTTTTAAAATTATCTTATTGGAGCAAAGCGAGAAAAATACTAATTGAACAATTTTATGTAAGGGTGGGAGGGTGTATAAAAATTTTTAAATGTAACCTTTTTGAAAACTAATGGAGGAATACTTCATTAACATTATCTTTCTACTTATTTCGAAAAGGTTGAAATTTAAATGCCTATTAATTTTCAGCGTTTAAAAAATTAGAGAATATCTTACTCTTTTTTTTTTTGACATCCACCATATACTTTACTAATCTAATAGACTATGATAAGAAAATGTTAACGTATATCACCGTCTTGGACAAGGTACGAATTGCTTCGACTACTTTTTGACGAAAAATTAAATGAATGTTTACTTTTCTATAACTGATATTACGAATAATTTCTGGCTCAAATTTGTGCATCTATTTAGAGGCATACCTAGAAGGAAATTTTATAAAAGCCACACAGATAAATTACTGTGACTCTGGTTTACCAACTAGTTCATACAGTTTGACCTTGGAATTTTGAGTGTCTGTAAAGGTTAAAATGCCATGGATGTGTGTAAGTTCACATAGAAGCTTGGCAATCTAAAACAACAACCGTATTTGCATTAAACATTTACAAATTAAAACATCAAAGACCTACTTTTCTATAAAATCTGTACGTGTACAGAGTTTACACAAATCGACAAATTATATATCTTAAAGTGTAATTTTAATGTAAACAGAATGAGCAAAAAGTTCACACTATCTTGGAATTTTAGGATGACATACAGAACAAAGTGTTTTACATTTATTAAAAATGTTTAAATGATTAAGGCTGGACGAGCAATACTAAATTTTTTAAAGAGATCTCTTTGGCATATTGAATGAGAATGAACTTCAAAGAATATTGAAGAGACATTTTTACAGTGTATATACAATATATAGCAAAAAGTCACTGGAAATTTTTGATTTTAGGCTTTTAAAAATGTTTAAAGAGTTGAAGCTGGACGAGCAGCTGCTAATTTTTTTTATGAGATCTCTTTGCATATGAAGTGAGAATGAACTTCTAAGAATATAGAAGATACGTCTTTTCAGCGTATATGCATTATATGGCAAAAAGGCATCGAAAACGCTCGATTTTAGAGTTTTAGTCGAATATCTAGAGAATTACTGTAACTTTGGGAATATAAAGTAAATTTTTACTCTCATATTTTTAAGCACAGGTACGAGAGCAATTGTTGTTAGTCAAGGAACCAACAAAAAGTTAAATAGAAAAACATTTTTTACAATCAATCTTCAAAATTAAATGCTTCAAATAGACTGCAGTTGTATAACAGTACTATGTTGATATTGTATATAAATGATTTGTGAAAAAATATCACGTCTATGCAAATAAATATGAAGACTTCTTTAAAAAATTAAAGAAATTTCTGCATGTGTTTTGTTTATAGCGTGCATGGTTTTCAACCATATTTGACGTCACTTTCAATAAACTTCACGAAGTGCATTAGAAAAAATATACTACAATTAGAATATATGCATAGTAAATAATTGATGAAATATGAGAATTTATTATGAAATAATTTTAAATTGCACGTACGCAAAAGGTAAACATTTTTTGGCCTAATTTAGTAGTCAGCTATATATAAGGAAGCTTATATAAAAAAGCCAATCGAATATCGTGAAAATTTAGAAAGATATCGACGATATACTCTGCTGGAAATCATTTACCTTCTAAAATTAGCGCAGATGATAAGAGATATTTCACGAATTGTCAGTTTAAAATTTTTATTTATTTTTATTTTTATTTTTTATTGATGTTTAGTTATCTCTGGATAGATAATCAGAATTTGCCCATTCCAACAAAAATAAAAAGAAGAAACAAAATCGAAGCATCCGTTCTATAGCTATGCATGAGTGTAAGTTAAATACTAACTATTTTCTTGGAAGCCAGTTAATAAAAATTGACAATTTAGGAAAATTCCCATAAGTTCCAGCTACTTTTAGAAAGTAACTGAAATTCAGATGAGTGCGCTTCCGATACCTTTCTGAATTTTCACAATCCTAAGCTGGCTTTTTTATTTACTTTATTGCCTTATATAGTTGACTACAATCTATGAAAAAAAAAATTTCGCGCATGTGCAATTACAAATTATTTTATACAAATGCTTATACAATAAAACCACAGTTATCCGAAAAGCATGGGACCAAAGCATTTTCGGTTAACCGGAGTTCCATAGGAATTTTCGGATAACCGAGGTTCCTTAGGAATTTTCGAATAACCAGGAGGCTTATGGTGAAAACTTGTTTGATAAAAAGCTGTGATCGTAATTTAGAACATCGTTGTAATAAAAATGTTGTAGTATCGTATTCAAAGCTCCCTGAAGGACGAATTTCTCAACGAATTTGTTCAAGAGGTAAAAAATTTTTGAAAAAAATGAATCTTCCTCAGAAGGCCCTTCTTTTGTTGGATGATCCACCATCGCAACTATCTGAAAGTGAGGTTTTAAAGGATAGGAATAGAGCTATTTTCTTGTTTCCGAATGTGACTTCTCTGATTCAACCAATGGATCAAGGAGTTATTGATAATACAAAGAGACATTACAGAAAAGGCTGATACGGTTTTTGATTAAAGAACTGGCTGATGGAGCACAAGTTGTTGAAAATTATAAACTTGTAGATATGAAGAAAGTTGGCTACTGGGTAGCTTCTTCATGGGATGAAATTCAAAGCAAAACGTTAGTGAAATCTTAGCGTAAGTTATGTCCTAAGGTTGAATCACTAGTCATTGAAATATAGGGTCTGCAGAAACCTAAGTCATTGGAATTGTGGACAGAAATGATGAAAATACTAACACCGAAGTGTTTCTGGACATGTTGTTCAAACAGCTTCCCGGAGAAATATCAGAAGTTGAAATTGACGCCTGGCTTGGTCCAGCCACTGACGAGCAAGATTTGACAGATGCGGAAATAGTTGTGGCGGTGAATCGAGGAGAAGCTGATACTGAAGAAGAAGAGCCTGAAGAGACTGATAATGCCAGGATTACACACAGTGAAGCTACTAAGATCTTAGATGCGGCACTTCCATATGTTGAAGTACAAGAAGATGCAATAGTATCAGATGTTATTTAAAAGGTGGCATGATATAGCAGCATTGAAACGATGTAAAGTTGAAAAATAAAAGAAAATCATAACGTATTTAGTAAAAAAATTAGGTGTCGTACGTGTCTATCTAATAAAGTGCCCGATATTACGCAATGGGCCAAACAAGTAAGTTGACTTTGTTTATTTATTTCATAAAGAATGTGCTTTTTTAACACTATTTCTACCATTGTCCAATTACACCTTTCAAAGTTTTGATTTATACTTATTTTGCTTCTAATTTTTAAAGCTAATAAGTATTAAAACAGCTCTTCAATGTATTAAAACTAATTCGAAATTGATTTGACCTAAAACTTACAAATAAAATAATAATCATAAATCAAAACATGTTGAAAGGTGTCATTTGACATCGATAAAAATAGTGTTGACAATAAAATTTTTCACATTTAAAAAGGACTTTAAGGAATTTTAAGGACTTTCAGTGAAGCCGATTTTCGTATAACCTGGTTTCGTATTTTATCAATTTTAGGGTTTCGTTCATCTGACGAAGCCCTATTCGTCTCGCTCCTCGGTCTGTCTGTCTGTCCGTCCGTCTGTCTGTCACAGAGCCCGTTCTCAGAAACTATACATGTTGGAGGTTTGAAATTTTGCATACTTATACCTGAACACCACACATCATATGACAAATCATAAAATTTTGAAAAAGTCGTACATTTAACCCTTTGGGCTCCCACAAGTGTATTTTAAACAATTCTTTCTAAGTGAGTCCCTAATTAGGTTGAAGGCGTGAAATTTTGCTTACTTATAGCTGGGCACCTCAGATCAAACGATAAATCATAAAATTTTGAAAAAAATCGCACATTTAACCCTTTGGACTCCCACATGTGTATTTTAAACAATTCTTTCTATGTGAGCCTCTAATTAGGTTGGAGGCGTGAAATTTTGCATACTTATAGCTGAATACCTCACATCAAACGACAAATAATAAAATTTTGAAAAAGTTGTGAATTTAAACCTTTGGGGTCTCATATGTGTATTTTAAACAATACTTTCTAAGTGAGCCCCTAATTAGGTTGGAGAAGTGAAATTTTGCATACTTATAGCTGAACACCTCACATCAAACGACAAATCATAAAATTTTGAAAAAGTCGTACATTTAACAATTTGGGCTCCCACATGTGTATTTTAAGCAATTCTTTCAAAGTGAGCCCCTAAATAGGTTGGAGGCGTCAAATTTTGCATACTTATAGCTGAACACCTCACATCAAACGACAAATCGTAAAAATTTGAAAAAGTCGTACATTTAACCCTTTGGGCTCCCCCATGTGTATTTTAAGCAATTCTTTCAAAGTGAGCCCCTAATTAGGTTGGAGGCGTGAAATTTTGCATACTTATAGCTGAACACCTCACATCAAACGAAAAATTATAAAATTTTCAAAAAGTCGTACATTTAACACTTTGGGCTCCCATATGTATATTTTAAACAATTCTTTCTAAGTGAGCCCCTATTTATGTTGGAGGCGTCAAATTTTGCATACTTATAGCTGAACACCTCACATCAAATAAAAAACCATAAAATTTTGAAAAGTCGTATATTTAATCCTTTGGCCTCCCACATGTGTATTTTAAAGAACTCGTTCTAAGTGAGCCCCTAATTAGGTTGGAGGCGTGAAATTTTGCATACTTATAGCTGAACCCCTCACATCAAATGACAAACCATAAAATTTTGAAAAAGTCGTACATTTAACCCTTTGGGCTTCCACATGTGTATTTTAAACAATTCTTTTTAAGTGAGTCCCTAATTAGGCTAGAGGCGTGAAATTTTGCATACTTATAGCTGAACACCATCATGCGACAAATCATAAAATTTTGGAAAATTCGTACATTTAACCCTTTGGGCTCCCACATGCGTATTTTAAGCAATTCTTTCTAACTGAGCCCCTTTTTAAATTGGAGATTTGAAATTTTACATACTTATAGCAGAACACCTGAGGCCAGGCGGCAAATCATAAAATCTTTAAAAAGATTTACGTTTAACCCTTTGAGCTACCACATGTGTATTTTAAGCGATTCTTTCTATGAGAGCCCCTAATTAAGACATGAATTTTTGCATATGTATAGCTGAATACCTCAGACCCCATGACAAATCATAAAATTTTCAAAAACTCTAATATTATTTACTCCTCCGGGCTCTAACTTGTGTATTTTAAGCAATTTTTCTAACCTCCACCCTTTTCACCTGGGGAGCACTTTTCAAACTTTTGCCGTTAACTTAACCCTTTGACCATTTTTTTATATTATGCACCATAGCCTTACATATTTTAGTGCCACTTTTTACCGCCAGGGCGCCTACTTATCTCGTGTGCTATGGGCCCAATCCCCTCGACCAATATATCTACGGATAGTATGTAAAACGAAGTTTCTCTCGGATAGAGGTTTGTTTAGAATGGAGTGCACCCCTGGTTGCGAAATGTAGAACTAACAGATTTTTCAAAAGGATAAAGTGTTTTGAAAGGAATATTAAACGAAACCCTCTATGCGATCTGTCATCACACTTACCCACTTGTTTTAAATACGTATATATTCTAATTTTAGTAGACTGTTTCAAACGCACTTTCTGAAGTTTCCTGGAAATACTGGAGTAAATGGAAGTATAGCTGGAATAGTAAATGGAAGCATAGTGTATAGAATTATCTCGATTTTATGTCTTTGGAAGATGAAGATATGTGTGATGTCAGGGGCTTTTGCTTAACAGTATTGTATACAAAGGTCACGTATTGCAGTCTTTCATCACAATTCTTTGCTCTGTATAGACGTAGATAAGAAAATAATGCCTCTTAGCGTGTTATTAAGTCATTTTGTAAGTCTGAGTATGGTATGTCGTCATACGATTTTTAGAATAGCAAAGTTTTAAAATTTTAGAAAGTGTATTGAAGTTCTTAGCCATAATCACTAATATTGATTCTTGGGGGACCTTGTTTCAAAGCGATATCTTGAATTGGGTACTTCGTTTGCTCCTGTATTCGTTAAGGTTCTAGCAATGTCACAACGATTATATATGTTGGTGCTGACAATAATCAAATGGTTTCCTTGATAAGACATTGGAAGTCTTCCAAGCACGTTTATTCCAAATGGTCCAGACATTATTCCTGGTCAATATCACACAGTAAACTAATTTTCGTAAGCATATAATACGCTTTTATTATTATAAATATACGTTAAATGATAAAATATTAATGTATTTATATATATGTATATGTATGTATTTATAATGTTAATTATCATTATAAATACACATAAATAAAAGTTTTATTTTTCTCTCGGCTCTTTTAATGTGAATTTTTCTCTGTCATTCTCTTTTCTATCTTGTTTTAAATAACCAGAAATCGTTCCAGTAAGAACAACTACTTCGTGGTTTTGCTGGGTGCATGTAAACCTAGCTTAAATTCAGAGACAATTATTTTAATAAATATCAAGTTGTATACTGTCTTCCCCACATTTCCCTTTGTGTAAACTACCTTTTATTTATATTAAGGAATTGCTGGAGGTACACTTCTACAGTGGTTGCTATGATTTAATACAAGTAAACTTTTTAAAAAGAATCAAAGTGAGTTGTTACGATTTCTTCGGGATCTTCTCTACTCTCTATACTCAACTCCTTGTACTGACTGGCAATGTTGAATTTTTCTTCAAGTCAGCTTTATATTGGAATTTTTGAAATTTTGAAAAAGCGTCTAAAAAATCCTGTATACTTAAACCTTTTCCGTCCATTGTCAATGTGAGACAAATAAAAGAACATGCTCTTGTTAATACATGCTAGTCTTCTTTGCAAACTGCATCACCCAGACGAAGCATTTTCGATTTAAATACGAGAAGTGCAAGATTAATCGTTGACATTCCTGGTGTCATGATTGCAAAACTACAGTCAGAAGTTTGTCGTATTCACCAATCCTGGAAATAATTGTTAAAATGCTTTGCATATTAGCTCAAATTGTCGATAAGTAATTATATCCAGTAAATGACATTATTTCATTTAAGCCGATTTTTCCAGTTAGAGCCTTGTCATTCGAAAGCAAGGCGATATTTCTAAGAAATTGAAAGGAGACAGAAAATTTACATTTATAAGGATTGTGAAAAATAAAATCGTTTTTAGCCTGTGTAAGGTCTACTAAACTATGAATTTTATAATTTTTTATTAACTAATTTTAAAAATGGTTCGCACCTTTTTACAACTGATTTCATATTTACTAAGAGACCATTAATTAGTTTTTCGGGTTTCCAAACAAAAAGAGTTTTCTGAATGTATTTTATTTACACTATTTTTAACATTTTACAAACACTGTTAAAAATATGCAGCATTCTGGCAGGTCATTCGACCGTTTTTTGAAAAAACGGTTTCATAACCATAATTTAACTGTATTCTGACCATAAAATGGCCAATAATAGGGTCCGAATACTGTTAAATTACGATTGTGTAACCGTTTTCGGAAAAAACGGTCAAATGACCTGCCAGAATGCTGCAAATTTTTAACAGTGCAGAAATTTTTTTAATTTAGCCTGTGCATATGCGGACCCCAGATGCCAAGGGGTATAAGTGACAAAATTAAAAAAATTGAGCTAAGTGCACAGGCTCTCTGTAAATAAGGCTATTTGTTTTGAGGTAAAGGAATATAAGTGATTTTCTAATTATGTACTGTCTTCTAGAGGTCAGCTACTTAAGCTCTTTAAACAACACCCCAAACTCTTTAATCTCTACTTAAATTTTTAAAAAAAATATTGTACTCCACTTTTCTGTAACAGTTATTGAAATAATAGTTCAAAGACCGCTGTGAAATAAGCAAAAGTTTCATATTTTAATTCTGTCAATTACTATTAATGTTCAACTTTGAATTCAATTTACTCCAAATCTAAATTTTCTCACTTTGATCCTTTGGCTTCTCATATGTAACCAATATATTAAGAAGTATGATAATGAGTTTCACCATGTTAGCGTTATTTTCACAGACATGCCTACAGAGAGTAGCGTGAATCAAAATAATGGCAAAATCACAATTCCTCTATTTACAGTCATTTGTAATTGAACGATAAATTTATTGAAAGCATTATGCAATGATTAGCATTATTTTCAATAACCACATTTTGATGAAATGTAGAATCTTCATTTGGATTTGTGTATATTAGAAGTTTATGCAAAGGATGCCGACTAGAAACAAGCTTAGAATTTTTATAGAAATCGTAACGAAAAGAAAATGTTAGTTTTTTTAACCCGGGAGAACTCGCTGCATGAGATTTTCTCTCACAGTCGTACTGTTTTAAGACTCTTATTTAAATCATTTTTCATTTTAATTAAAATTTCAAAATGTTTTTCAATTATTTTACCTACTTTGTGAATAAAAGTACTAAGCCAACCAAAAAAAGTTGATATTACATGAATGTAAAGTAAAAGAAAAGCAACTGGGCATTCTCACTAGCGAGTTCTCCCGGGTTAAAAATGCTTACAGAAAAAAACCTCTCTCTTGAAATATACCATTTTTTACAAGTATAATTAAATAAGACGCTAAGAAAATAAAAAAAATTAACGATAAATTTGTTGAAGGATTATGCAATGATTAGCATTATTTTCAATAACAAGATTTTGTTGAAATGTTGAATCTTTATTTGGAATTGTGTATATTAGAAGTTTATGCAAAGGATGTCGACTAGAAACAAGCTTAGAATTTTTATAGAAATCGTAACGAAAAGAAAATGTTAGTTTTTTTAAAAATGCTTGCAGAAAAAAAAAACCTCTCTCTTGAAATATACCATTTTTTACAAGTATAATTAAATAAGAGACTAAGAAAATAAAAAATTTCTGGGTAGTAACTCTTGAAAAAATATATAACTTGCGAAATAAATTAAACAAAAGCTTTTCTCAAGAAATGAGATTAAAAGACTAAATAAAAAATGTATCCTGATGGTAATGGAAAAGATGCCTTATTCTTGAAGTCATGGAAATAAAAACATTTTTTTCTGTAACTCAAGAGAATGCATATACATTTTGATGTTTTTTTAGAACAAGCTTGTAAAAGCTTTCTTTGTAAAAAAGATAATGTTCCTTAAATTCTGTACATTATTTTTGAGTTTTAAAAGTAATTTTTAGTTTAAGACTTCTTTTTCGTTAATCTACTGACTACATTATGCTTTATATATTAACCATTAACCAAAGTTATTTTGTGTGTAAAATTTTAGTTTAAGAATAAGAAGAATTGTCATGTAATAGCTAATCTTTGGATTGTGTTACGGTATTTTCTTACAATTGATATTACCAAATAAACTAAAGAAAACACACAGTTGCATTTAAAATGATTTTTTAAAGATTCTTTTTGAAAACTCGTTTAATGGGTATTTCTTTTTTATAGGGATTTTGGGGAAACATAGTCTTAGGAAAGTGCGATTTCTCGCCAAATAATATAAACAGTCTCGGAAATAAAACGGTAACCAACAAAAAGTTTCTAATTTTTTATAGCTTGTTCGTGTATGATTTATTATATATTATGTTATACATCATCGTACAGCTTAATTATGTATAGTGGAAAAGCGGACACATTTGAACAACGTTCATTTCTTCTGATTAACACCAGGTAAAATTCATTTAAAAATTGTTGATAGTTTATATTAATCCTATCAACTATTGATATTTTAAAAAATATTTTTATCTGATGTTAATTTGATGAAATGTACGTAGTTCACATATGCACTATTTTTCAGAATTGCCCCCCTTTCCTCTATATTAAATGAATTGCTTCTGAGCGTAAGTAAGAATGGTGTAACCATTAAATAAATTGCTTGTGCATTCGATACATTGATAGGTATTTTATAAATATATTACAATCGTTGTGATTTAAAAATATAAACAAATATTTGTTTAAAGTGCTTTTGAAAATATTTCATGTTTTCTCGTCCAATTCAACGTCATCGTACTTTCTATCGCGCTAACTCTGCTTTAATTCCTTAATATACAACTACGTGTGAGATACGTGGTCTCGTATTCGGGCCAAAATTGATTATCACGGGCCTGGCCCGTTGCGTATCGGTCGGGCCAAATGTATATATTACGGGCATGGCCCCGGGTACAATGATCGAGCCAACGGGCTAACGGGATTACTAATAAACCTTTTGTTGTACATCTACCACAATTATTACATCAGGTTGTAAATACCTATCAAATATTCCACAAAATTAAACCAGTTGTATCTTACACATGTATTTACATTCCGTAAGTCGTGCGTGTTTGGTACAACTTAGGACCGATTTACCCAACCGGGCTGCACGATCGAAGGCTGCACGATCTTGTTTACGCTTTGGACCCAAGCTGTTTAAACGAAAATTGGAGGTTAAGGGGTTAAAATTTGACTACAGTTTAATGTCTACTAAGCTTTGAAATTCATCGGAACAATTTTGAAATCTTTTTTCATAAAATTTCCAAACTATTTTAAGATATTTACATTAATTTATCGCTTATTTTTACAAATATACGTGCAGAATTATTGAACTCAGTTTGATTTAATTTCTAATACTTTCAGAAACATAAATCAGAATCGCTTACCAATACCAGGGTCGAAACTAAGGGGAGGCACAGGGGGCATGTGCCCCGGGCGCCAGAACGAAGGGGCGCCAAATAAAGGATTATACCTTTGGAATGGATCTGAAACAGCCATTATAAATGAAGTGTTAGTTGAAGATGAAAGAGCAGTCGCAAAAAAAAAAAAAAAAAAAAAAAAAAAAAATTATGGCCATTTTTTTTCTTCCCATTCTGACCAGAAAATCAGAGTTCTAACTTTTTACGACTGCTCTTTCATCTTCACCTAACACTTCATTTATAATGGCTGTTTCATGATAATAGAAGACATAAGTCCATCAGAAGAAAATAACTCGGTGAAAGCGGAAACTCGGTTAAGCAGGACTCGGATAATCGGGACTCTAACTGTATATTTCATTTTAAAAATGATCTTTAGAATATTTTTGTTGGTGTTCAGAGGGGAGTCATGACCCCCGTGACTTCCCCCTTGGATCCGCCATTGTAGATTACGTAGTTCAGTATTACATATTTTATGATTACATATTTTAAATTTTAAAATAAGTCGGCTATTAGAAAATTAGTAAAATTCTCTTTGTAAATATACTTTGCGGAAGAGGGGGGGGTGTGGGGGCGCCAAAATCCATGCTTGCCCCGGGTGTAAAAAAGGCTAGTTTCGGCCCTGACCAATACATGGTAAAAACGAATTTTTAGTCAGTGATGTTACAGCTCTATTGCATTTAATTTTAAATTGTATATAAGTTTTTGCTGAATACATTTTCAGAGATTAACAGCAGTAGGGTAACCCGTAAGAAAACAGGATAATACATACGCTTGTCTTGGATTGAGAAGATTGGACAAATTCGCCTCAATTGGAAAAATTCCATACAGTGGGAAATAATTATATGTCCTATTAGAATAGGAGCTACTAATGGTATCTTCGGGTACCATATTGCAACAATGGAGAGTTTATTTTGAAGTAAGATGCATGATTGGTCACAAGAGTCAGTGTACTTAGTATGTTTCGAACAACAGTGCTGTTTACGAAAAACCGAAATTCTCAATTTTTTTTGCTTAAAAGGCAATCACAAATATTAAATATTAATGTTTAAAATGTATGTTTTTTTTTTCATTTTGAAATTTTTTTGGAGATTAACCATCGTTATAAACTTTCTGTAGGTATCCATCGGCTAAAGAGGCTACTTCAGTCAACTGAAATGACCCGCTCACTAATGCTAATCCTATGGAAGAAAATTTTAAAGATATCTCGTTTTCATTTCAGTATTTTTAAACAATTCTTTTTTGCATTGGCCAAATGAGATCGGTCTGTACAAAGGGCGTTTTTTACATTTTCGATTTTGTTTACAGATATTTTTAATCAGGATGCTTTCATTTTAATAACCGGTTTCGAAAGTGAAAGGGCCTCTTGAAAAAAATCTGGAGACAAAGACGAAAAAGTAAAAAAAGGCCAGATTTAGAGATCAATCTCAGCTTTAAAATGCAAAAAAAAAAAAAAAATAAAATAAAATAAAAATAAAATAAAATAATAATAATAATCATTTAAAAATATTAAAATGCAAACGAGATATCTTTAAAAATTTCTTCCACAAGATTAGCATTAGCGAGCGTGTCTTCCCAGGTGACTAAAGTAGCACCTTAAGGCGCATTGCGCATTTCGCATGCACTACGCACGTGGCCTGGTTACAGTCTTATCATAAGAAGGCAGCGATATGTTTTTACAGATATAATTTTATTATAGTATAAGACAATATATTTTCATCGACAAGTTTATTACTTTTATTAATTCATTTTAAAAAGAATTTAAACGTTAATTTATAAATTCACTCATATATTTTGACAACTGAAGTTATTTTAACCGACAGAAATGCAGTTAGTTTACAGATTTACAAATCAAACGAGATTTCTGAAGGTTCTTCAGATAAATTAAAAGTGTATTTTAATGTTGATTGTAAGAAGTAAGATTAAACGAGAATTCTAGAGAATGAAAAGAAAAAAATCCTTTCCCCTGAAATAGCAACTTTGTTACAGGTATAACTAAATAAGATACTAAAAATAAAACTTTCAAGGTAGTAATAAAAAAAAAAAAACTAAGATACTTCATAAAAATTAAGTTGAAAAAAAAAGGCATTTCTCAAGAAAAGACATCTAAAGACTGAATAAAAAATTCTTCTTGAGATGAAAAAAGTATTTTATTTTCGAAAGCCATTAAGAAAAAGAAGATAGTTTTTACTAGTAACATTAAATAGTGCAAATAAAATTCGACAATTTCAGGAACATGTTTGAAAAAGTTTTTCTATTTTTAAAAATAATGTTTGTTAAATTCGAGCATAAGTTTCGAAATTTGAAACTTATTTTTTGATTAAAACTCTTAATATTGTGTCAGATATTTTACTGATTACATTATGCGTTATAAATTATATATTAACCAAAGCTATTTTATGTATAAAATTTTACAAAAGAGGAAAAAAAAGGATTATCTAGTACAGATTATCATCGAACTCTGTTATATTTTTTCATCTAATAGATTTTAAAGTAACTGAAAGACAACAGGCATAATTACGATAAACTAAACGAATTTTTTTATAATTTTTTCCAAATGTTCAAGAAAGACTGATAAATGAATAATCAACTTACGATTGCAAGTAATATAATATAACACACATTTCTAATAATAGAATTGCAGATATTATACAAGATAATGGCTTCTTTTTATTTAAATTGATGGTTTTTAAATTTTTTAAATCAAGCTTTAAAGTAATATACACTGTATCTAATATGGGAGATGAATAATTAACTCACGGTGCAGCGTATGTTTTCCGATATAAAATATAATAATGCGAGATAAAATACATTTTTTAATCATTGCAAATGTTATACTATAGTTTTTTTTTTTTTTTTACAACGCTTTAAAATAATATAGACTGGCAGTAATGTGATAGATGAATAATCAACTCACGATGTAACACATTTTTTTTAGAAAGAATAACGTAATAATGTAAGATGACAAATATTTTTTAATAATACAATGAAAGGTGTTATAGCGGATGTTATAGATGTTATAGCGGGCTTTCCTTTTTCTCAAATCAACGGCTTTTGCGGGGTTTTTTATCAACCAAATTTTAAATATATTATATTACAGAATAATACACATATTTTACAGACAGAATTATAGTTGTAAAACAAATATACACTGGAACTAATATAGGAGATGGATACTCAACTGATAATGTAGTTTATGATTTTAGATATAATAAATATTATACACTGGAAATAATATTGAAGAAAATAAACTATTTCTTTCTGATATAATTATATAATTGCCGAATAATACCAGAAGGGATAACCAAGTGTTAAAATTGTATTATAGAACAGCACAAATGTTTTACAGGTTTAATTATAGTTGTAAAATAAGAGAGGATGATGATATGCCAATTATACAATTTTGAAAAGAAATAAACCGAATAATATGATTTTCAGATATTATGACTTCCAAAAAAAAAAAAAAAATAAATAAATAAATAAATAAAAAATAAAAAAAAGTCATAATTACAGCTATCATACAATAATGTTTTAATTTTTCATTTGTTTGGTTTAGTACTTTTTTCTTTTTTTACCGAACTTATAATTATTGTTCATTGAAAGGTAATCCAATAGAAATCGGAAAATACTTTTACTGATAAAGTTAGAAGTTCAGAATTCTTATTGTCTTATTAGCTATTTTATTACTGTTATTTACAAATCTTTAAAAAAATATTTTTTCAATTATTAATTTAAAAAATAATCGTATCTTCTGACAACCATATTCATTTTTACCAACAGAAAACGAAAATTCGCTAGCGTAGTTTTAAATTAAAAAATGAAATTTTAATAACTTTATATTAATAAGCAGTTTATTCTAAAAAGGTTATAAAAATAAAAAATAGGTGATTTTTTAAATTTTTATACAGAATAAAAAGAAAAGAAAATTTAAGTATTTTTAGAATTAGTATCAAATGTGCACGGAAAAATTGATTATCTTTCTTTTTTTTTTTAATCCGTGTTTTTTGCAGGTATAATTAAAAAACAACTAAAGAAAAAAAACGAAAACTCCCAGGGTAAAAACACAGAAAGAAGAAAGATGCTTCATAAAAAAAAGAGTTAAAAATTAAATTTATCTCATATATTTCCACTGTTAAAAGGGGAAATTGTAATAACTGAATATTAATAAATAGTGTATGAGAAAGAGGTCAATAAGAATAGAGTTTAGGCGAAAATTTTAATTTTAATAGAAATTCAAAAGAAAAGAAAATGTAAGTATTTTTAGAATTTTTATAAAATGTGCAAGGAAGCAATTGATTATCTTTTCTGAAATAGCATGTTTTTTGCAGGTATGATTAAAAAGCAAACGACTAAAAAAACGGAAAGTCCCAGGGTAAAAACGCAGAAAGAAGAAAGATGCTTCACAAAAAAAAAAAGAAAAAAAAAGAGTTAAAAATTAAATTTGTCTCATATATTTCCACTGTTAAGAGGGGAAATTTTAATAACTGAATATTAATAAATACTGTATGAGAAAGAGATCAATAAGAATAAAGTTTAGGCGAAAATTTTAATTTTAATAGAAATTCAAAAGAAAAGAAATGTAAGTATTTTTAGAATTTATATAAAATGTGCAAGGAAGCAATTATCTTTTCTGAAATAGCATGTTTTTTGCAGGTATGATTAAAAATCAAACGACTAAAAAAAGAAGGAAACACCCAGAGTAATAACGCAGAAAGAAGAAAGATGTTTCATAAAAAATAGTTAAAAATTAAATTTGGCTCATATATATTACAAAATTTTAATTCTCCAAGGTTAAAATTTTTCTATATGAATTTCCCTTTTAGTAATATTCCATATATCATACTGGCTTATTAGGTTAAAACCCTAGTCTATTAATTCCATAAGACCCCAATCCATCTAATAATATTTATTCCAAATTGCGTAAATCTAAAAATGGCGCTAACTATTTATGTTTCTTTAATAAAGCCTTTTATTATTTAAATTCCTATTAAAATTCGCTTTTAATTCTCGGTATATCAAACCCCTCCAAAATCTTTATTTAATTGCTAAAATATTATAACTCAATGTCTCAACAGATTGTCTTGTTTGTGTTTTTCATCTATTTTATTCTTCAACAAACCAATCGGCCAAAACGCCTGTACATTTTATCTGGAAGCCCAATAAAACCGATAAACGCAAACTGCTCTTAGTCATTTCGTCACGCGTATTTCAAAATTAAAAAAAGGAAATTATAATAACTGTATATTAATAAACAATTTATGAGAAAGAGATCAATAAAAATAAAATTTAGGCGAATTTTTTTTATTTTTATAGAAACTCAAAAGAAAAGGAGATTTAAGTATTTTTAGAGGTTATATGAAACATGCAAAAAACTATGATTCTCTCACCTGAAATAGCATGGTTTTTGCAGGTATGATTTTAAAGCAAACTAAAAAAAAATGGAAACTCTCAGTATAATAACACAGAAAGACGAAAGTTGCTTAAAAAATATATGAGTTAAAAAAGGGAAACAAATATTTCTCAAGAATGAGATAAAAAGAGTAAATAAAAAATGTTTCATATTTGAGATGTAAAAAATAGGTTATTGCCGAATAAATTTATTTGTTTATTTATTTATTTTTGTAGTTCAAGAAAATGCGTATGCATCTCGATGTTTTTATCCGACTGCCAAGAAGGGTTATGTGTTTCACGGTATCTGGATACGTGGATTTTTTTATACCCTCGGAACATCCCAACGGCTGATGGATTTTAATGAATGAGGTCTCTGTCGATTCGTCTTAACCGTCCGATGGTTATAGGCTAGGTTTTGTTTTTATAAATTCAAAATGGCAGCCGAAAAATAGAAAACGGAGGTAGAGACGAGAAAAAAATTTTACGCACCATACTGAGTGGCATATCATTGGATAGGTCTTTCAAAATGAAGACGATGTTTCATTGACTATTTTACAGTCAGAAGCTCCGTTTAAATATTACACAACCTGGAAGTTGTGTAGGTAGGGTCTATAGCTTTACTGCAACTCTAACCTTCATAGACATCGATAGGTCTCACCAAAACAGTGTTTATAGATAGGAACTAACAATTAAACACAACTTAAACGTCTCAAATATAAGTAAATAAAAATAGGTAATTAATATAAAAAATCGTTTCACATTGATGAGAAATAATTAATTAGTTCGGCAGTTGGGTTTTTTGATTTTTTGATTTTTTGAATTTAATTTTTACTTGTTTGCAATATGCTTGCAAAAGTTAAACCTTTAAATCTCTTCAAATTTCGTACATGACTTTTGAATTGGACATTTTTTGAAGTATAAAACTTTCTTATAGACATATCACATCATCTATTGACAAATTTATGGGTTATGTATTATACGTTAATGACAGTTATTTCATGCATGTTTTTTAGTATATAAAAGATTTAAAAAAAAGTAATGTCAAGTAAAGCCGATATTCCAACCTTGTTATGATGTTTCATATTTTGAAATAACCAAAAGGCAATGCAAAATGGCCTTGAAAAAAAAAAAAAAAAAAAAAAAAAACATCTATTTTTTTTTACCGATTTACTCTCTACACAATTTTAAGATTTTTAAAAATATTTTTTCGAATTATATCAGTAACTTGCTAAACTATTTTTAAATATTTTTCTTTATTATTGCTTGTTTTTGACGAATATTTATAACGATTAATTGAGTTCAGTGTTATCAAATTTCTATTTTGAAAAGTAGATTTCACGAAGATAAATAAGAAACACACAGCAATGTAGTAGAATATACAAGCATATATTTTTAACACATAAATTACACGAATTTAGAATTCGGAATTTATTTATTTTATTACATTTATTTACCGAGCTTTACAATATATCATAATATACTATATTAGTTTTATTTATCGAGTATTAGAATATTTCATTTAATTTATAATTTTGAAAATTACTCCCATTAGCTGTCAGATTCTTTTCCCCCAATAATTGATTTTTATCAATGTAAAATCAATTTTATTTACAGATTTATAACCAACTGAGAATTCTGAATGCAATATAAATCAGCATTTAAAAAGGAAATGATAAGAAATAAGCTTAAACGAAAATTGTAATCTTTATCGAGATTGATTTAAAGACGGTACTTTTAGTTTGATTATTTTATTACTTTTGTTATAAGTTTGTTAAGCTTCACACATTTTGTTCAATTATTAATTTTGTAAATGGTTCGTATCTTTTGACAACCGAATTCTTTTTCAGGAAAGTTCGTTTGACTTGTAATTTTCAAACTCAGATAGAATTCTGATGTATTTAAAAGAAACTAGAATTTTATGAGAAAGAAGTCAGTATTAAAAAGATTAGGTGTATATTTTAATATATGCACTGTAAAAAAAAAAAAAAAAAAAATATGGTACTTTTCGGTTAGCCGGGCGCCAGTGTTACACAGTGGTGGTCAAAAGTTTCCGGCCAGTTTGTTTTTTTGATTTCTTTGACAGAACGTTTTAGCGAAAAAGAAATTCAATTGCTCCAAAAGTTAGGAATAAGCAAATTACCTCTGACCGCGTGATCATTTTGATTGGTTACTTAAGATACTTGATGCAAAGGGGAGGAATTCAAAATTCGCGCGTGCAAAAGTTTCCGGCCATTCGTCATTCATTAGTTTTTGCTATCGCTAAAGTGTTTTTTTGGCCATATTTGTTAATTAACCAAGGTGAATAATGTATTTAAAATTCAAAAATGAAAAGTTTAACAATTTATTGTTCCTAAATGAGTGATTTGTTTGTCGCTAAAGGGACAATCCTCTCGTGAGATTGCGGCAAAGTTGTCGATCGGAAAATTTGCTGTAAACGATATTTAAAAAAATATATATAAAGATGGTCATGGCATCGGAACTTGCCACGGTCCGGGGGACCCCGGAAAACGACTATTCTTGTGAACCTAATTATTAGAAGATAAGCAGTTGATGACCGGCTTAAAAATGCCGCTGCAATTCCACGATATTTATGGTGTTAAAAGCGATTTGTGGTATTATGGTTATTGCTGAAACAAGTCTGTCTACAGTATCAAGACCCTTATGTGGCGTAGAACTTTATGGAACAGTCGGCGTTAAAAAACCTTTTACAAGTAAAAACATTCAGAGGGCCCGACTGGCGTTTGCCAAGGAATACAAAGACTGGTCAAGTGAAAACTGGAAAAAAGTACTATTTTCAGATGAATCGACGTTCAATTTTATTGTGAGTGATAAAAAACTTTACAACCGACGACCTAAAAACAAAAGATAAGATGCGAGATATATTATTCCTACAATGAAGCAAGGCGGAGGACACGTTATGCTGTGGGAAGCATTTACTGGAAAATGCGCCTGTCCGTTATTTGAAATCCGCGGCAAGATGAATAGTGCAATGCATAAGGATATCTTGCAAGATCATTTGCTGCCTTATTGGAGGAAAAATTGTGGTTGCAACTATTTGTTTCATCATGATAACAACCAAAAGCATACAAGCATGCTCGTCAAGCAGTGGCTCTCACACAAAAAAACTTCGCTTTTGAAATGGACAGCCCAATCACCCGATCTGAATATAATAGAAAATCTTTGAAACTAACTTGAAAACGTGTGTGGAATTATAAATATTGCAATTTAGCAGCATTTTCACATAAATTGAGATATAAGATATAAAATAAAGAACCGTGGGCAAAACTTAGCATTGATGATCTACAACTGTTCATTGAATCGATGCCACGTTGCTGCTCCGCAGTACTTATTGCTAAATGTATGAATACAAAATACTAATTGTAAATGTTGTTGATCACTGTTATTTTCTGTTATAACACCATTTTTTTCCAAACTTGCCAAGGTGGCCGGAAACTTTTGAGAACATGCGTTTTCTTTTGCAATTAATTTTGTCAATTATATTTATTAATACTTAATTGTTATTCCATAAATAAGTTCGTAACTGTTATGTCAATAAAGTGTATAAGTATCACTTTGAGATTCCTCTTCATATGGGTATACTTACAAATTAACCAAACATTTTATGCTGGCCGGAAACTTTTGACCGCCACTGTATATACATATATATGTATATATACATGTATGTATAGATACATATGCATATGTGTGTATATCTACAACAAATGTATGTACATACATATATATATATGTATAGATATATGTATATATAACACTGGCGGCCGGCTAACCGAAAAGTACCAAAAAAATAATGTGTAATTCTACAGATGAAAAGTTAGAGAAATCTGTATGCTTACTAAAATATTATCTGTACGTTGTACAAAATAAAAGTTGTAAATCTACAAAACTAGATTTTTTAAAGCTACAGAAATCTGTACTTTATAAAAGAATCTACTAAAATTGCATCAATCTTACTAAAATTCAATCTGTAACCTGGGTTGCAGTTACATAAAAAGCTCTAGGAATCCCAGTTTCCTAAAAAATACTTAGTAACCTTACAGATTTTTTGATTTGCGGTGCAAAAGTGTATTTGTTACATGAATTTTTGTTGTTGCCGTTACATAAAAAGTTCTAGAAATCCGTGTTTCCTAGGAAAATTTTAGTAATTTTACAGATTTTTTCTTACTGCGTATAAGCAATGACGACAATAAAATATTTTACTTTTACTTTCAATTTTTCTTTTTACTTTTATGTATAAGCTTGAAAATATTTCTCAAAAATATAATTAAAAAAATAGCTTGTATTTTCTCAAAACGGAATATATTTGCATCTTTAGAAAGTAAATTTGATTTCCAGATTAAAGCAAGAAATGGTTCTGAACACCTTTAATATACATTAGCAGTTTAAAGAGAAGATGTCGATAAGCTTAGGCGAAAATTCCAATCATTATACAGCAACTGAAAGAAAACATTTTTTTTTTCAACTTTCACAAAAAACATACAGAAAAAAGTAATCCCCTCTCCTAATACGGCATAATTTTTATGCGTATAATTAAATAATGGAGAAAAATATATAAGCTTCAGGTTAGTAAGCCGGAAATAATAAAGATACTCAGTAAAACATTAGTTGCAAAAAATGAAAAAAAAAGCATTCTTAAAAGACGAAATAAAAAGATTACACAAAACGTTATATCCTGTTTATGATGTAAAGAGCTCAATCAAATGCCAATATATATTGATTTTTTTTAAATATGGGTTAGTAATGTTTTTTATCTAAAAACTTTCCTAAATTTTCATGTAATAATTTCAAGTTTTAGTAAGTACTTATTTTCGACGAAAGCTTTTTACAATTATATAAATTAATATCTGTTTTGTGAAATCTACCCATGCAAATATATTCCTTATAGCATTTTGACTTCACGGAAATGTCACAATGTTTCTCTGACCGACAATGTGAAGTCTTAATAGCCGTTTTAAAGCCCTTCCATGAAGTCACGTTGTAATCATCAACTGCCCTCTGAATACTAGCCCTATGAGCGATCATAAAAATGACGGCTATCGTAGGAAGATTTTTTTAATATTAGTATGATCCCTTCAGCTTTCAAACCTTAAATTATAAAAGATTTCAATGCCTTATTTTGGAAAAATAAAATAAAGGCTAAGAAAGTTTAAGAAAATAATGGTGTCAAAATTTAAGGAACTGTACAAAAGCTGAAAAAAATAAAATAACGCCTATGATAGACACCATTTTTGTGTCATATCGTAACCGTTATATTCGAAGGACGGCGAATCTCTATTTGAAGTCACAAGTTCGTCACAGCTTCATTAACCCTTTATCTACTGACGGTACTTATGAGTATCATTAAAATAACTTGTTATAAAATTTATTTAATACGTCGATTAGTTGTAATGCAGTTTAGAATGAATTATAGATACATTACTTTATCTTGTTCGAAAAGCATTATTGGTTACACAAAACAAAAATATTTCTAAAAGGATGATTTCTTTTGCCTTTGCATCTTTTCAGCTTTCTTGGCTTTGGGGATTGGGGGTGGGGGTGGGAGGAGATTTTTCAATTCGAAAATATTTCTGTATTTCTATTGTAAGAACATTATATTTGTACATTTCCTAATTCTACAAAATACCAAGAAAAATATTCAAAATAAAAGATTTGAGTGGGGTTATAAAAATTGCACAAAAAACCTATAAATTCAAATTGAATTAATCCTTTTAAATCCTTTTAAAATTTATTAAATGATTATGTAAATCTTCTAATGTAGTTTAAACAACTCACGAAAAATGCTTTAGAAGATAGGATTTTCATGAACTCATGATTCAGAACATAAAGGGTTAAAGAAGTTACATTTTTCATTACAATTTAAAAATGTAGAGTGAGGTATTCTTCCAGACAAAACTATTGCTGCAAATGTATTTTTATAAGTTCAAGTATTTTAATTATTTATTATCTTATGACAAATCACAAGCAGATATAAAACACTTTGCTACACGGTCGCTCAGGTATTCCGTTGGTTCACTTTATGCCTCTAATTAATTTAGTGGCTGATTTAGGCGTCATGAATTACGTATTAAATCAAATTGTTTGATATATGGAATTTTAGTTTATCAAATGTATAAAAATGTTACTTTCAAGTACAGCCAATTATTCAACAGTGTTATGTTGTTTCATAAAATATGCAGTGTGTCCACGTATAACCTGACTGACCTTTATTTTCGCAGCCACTGTTCCTAGTTGCATACTTCCAATTACAAAAATGGTTTAAATAAGGTAAAGAATTATTTTAAAAGCGATTTGGGTCAAGAAAAACAGTTCTTAAAAAATTATGAAATTTAAATTTTTATACGGTCCCCCGGTCCTATAAGTGGTATTTAGTAAAAATGCACTGTGACAGTAACAAGTAAGACAAAAAAGTCCCATTCACCAACCATTAAAATTGACTGAGTTATGAAACTTTGAAATGCATGACTTATACTTTTTTTTTTTTTTTTTTGCATCTCAAAAGAGATGATTTCGGCCATTCTTTCAAGGGTCGTATATAAAGCACTTATTTCAAGGTATTTGCGCTTTGAAAGAAATCTTACAACTATTACGATTGAGTTAACTTTTATTAGTTAAGTTTCAGATTAGTTAAAACAATTGTATTTTAACATATGTTTTGTTTTGTAAGGATTTGAGGCTACGATTTCTTTTAACAAAAATTATGTTACTTCCATAAGGTTTTATTTAACTTGCAACGATCGTCTTTCCAGTTTGAAATTTGTACTCGAATTTTAACTCACTTTCAAATGTCCGATCGAAGTTAAATTTTACATATTGACTTAAATCCGATAGCAGTATAATATTATTATAATTTTCGACGCTTACCATCTTATACATACTTATATTAGATCTTAACACAAAAAAATTCGGGGAGAGTTTTAGATTAGATAAAGAAAGCTTGTGATGGTTATGTTTTTTAACTTTTATAATGACGTTTTATGTGTTTTTTAACGCTGAATAAAATAATTACCTTCACTTTTAACCATAATGTTAGGATGTTTCGCAAATCGTAAATTTCAAGGTTAAAAAATAGCGAAAAATCTGATACTATAAAATATTATATGTAAGACTTTTTTATTCAGTTTAATTTTATTTAATTCAATAATTTATTAAATGTTTTGGCTTATACTGGGTTTTTTACAGCTAAACAGATAAGGGGTCCGATGAGGTTGGGAGGGGAGGGGTATCAAACTTAACTTTGAGCTTTTTAACTTTGAGATTTGCGATTTGAAAAAACTCCTGACGTGATGGTTTAAAATGAAGGTCATTTTCGGATTCAGCACTAAAAAATACATAAGAATCAATTTTCAAAAGCTAAAAAAAATGCCAAAACCCACAATTTGAAAGACAGTGTGATCTAACAGCATTAAAAAATATGTATCATTTTGTAAAGGATTGGGGCTATTGTTTTTCATCCTTTTATTTAACCAAAATTCTGTTATTTTTATCCTCTTATATGTTCAGTACAAATTGTGCATTTTGCAGTAATATGTCAGAATGATTAAAGATTTCAAATTTATAATGCAATGCTAATTTTACTCTCAACCATTTCTTTAATATATCTGACGAAAATTATATTTCTACTAAATTTGTGAATGACCTTTAATTTGCAGTAAAAATTATGTCCTAACTTTAAACAGCTATTACTCGGTCAATTTTAATAGTAGAATAACGGGACATTTTTTTCCTTACTTGTTATTGTAACAGGAAAATTTTACTAAATAATTTATAGGACCGGGGGACCGTATAAAATTTAGATTCTGTAATTTTTCACTAAATTGTTTTTTCGCTTCAAACTTTTTTTCTATCTTAACTCTGCACCTAATTTTGACCACTTTTGTAATTGGAAGTATGCATCTAGGACCAACGGTTGGGAAAATAAAGGTCGGTCAGTTTATATCTGGACTCCTTTTATATTTAAAAGCAAATAAAACAGTCAGAAAACAGACATTTAAAATGCTTATGAAACAAAACAAACATTTAAGGGTATAATAAACTTTAAAATTTGTAATATATATTTTTTTCAACTATATTAATAGCTTGCACAAATATTTATACCTATTTATCCTTGTTTTGGCTACATTTTACTATTATGTGCGCATGCGGGAGGATTCAGATGTAACATCTAAAAACAAACATCTGAAAAATAAAGATTCAGCAAAGAGAAATTAGATTTATGTAGAAATAGTATCAGATACAAGATAACGCATACATTTTTAAAGATATAACTTACATAAATCATGCAGAATAATAATTCACTTTTCCAGTTGATAAAATTATTACTTTTATTTACCGTGCTTTAAAATAGTATATATAGCAAGAAAATTGAAAGAAAAAAATTATAAAATATTTCTTACAATTATAGTTACTGATGTAAAAGTAATACTTTAGATATTTAATTGGCAGGTGTATGGATTTTATTTTCCAATCTAAAGCGTACATTGAACTATTACTAATTTTAACAGGAAAGAAAAATCATGCGTCAAGCATAGATTATAAAGCATTTTCAAAAGACACCCAGAATACCTTAAATAAACTTCGCTATTTGGGGAAATAAGGTAAATAAGACATCTAAGGGAAAGGAAAGGAGGAAACTCATAACACATTTAAAAACTGATTTCGGCAATTACAGTCCATAGCCAAATATGTACTCCAATTGTTTTTTGCAGCCCTGTATTTGATCTATATATTGGTATATATATATTCGATATAATATGAGAACATTTGGTTTAGTGGGAAAACTCATAATAGGTTGAAAATTCGCCTTCAGCAATTTATACCAGTAGACGAAACATACATGAATACTTTTGTACAGTCCTGTATTTTACCTGCTACTTTTTCATACACGCCACATATAAGGCTAAAATCTAATTCAAGCTAAACTACATTTAAAACTACTGAAATCACACTTCCAGAAATTATCTTCCATAGGCGGCATCCAATTTTTTTCCGTCACCCTGTATATGATTTTACTGATATTCTACAAACATCTGTCAGTATACTAAATATAGTTCAGCATGAAAATGCATAACTCAATTAAAAGTCACCTTTAAGGGGGGTGGTAACTCAGCTTTGAAATTCTCCTCTGTAATGTTAAGTCTATGGACTTTTGATGTATTCGCATATTTAAAATATCTTCTCGGGAAATTCATATTTTTAACATCTTTTTTCTGTCTACTCGTGTTAAAGTATGTCTCTTTTTTTAATTAGTTTTCAAAATATTTCTAAAATCTATGCTGAATTTAATATTTTATGTGTTAAAAGCGGGCGAACTGTGAGTAAGATTTTAACACTTCATATAAAATTAACTCTATACCAGCCACTTTAAGCAATTTACGCTCATACATAGTAACCCTTGCGAAGTCTTTTGTGTAACCCTTTAGATGATCTATAGCAGCGGTTCCCAACCTTTGTTGGCTCGGGACACACCTTTAAATAAAACATTTTTCGCAACCCATCTAATATAAGGGTGTATATCAGTATGGGAATTGTTTTTTGACCTCTATAAGCAGTCGGCTATCCTATCCTATGAAAAAGGCAAATTTTCATTCGAAGGACACACTATCAACACAAACCAGAAATCGGTAATCCCAATGTGTGAAACTGGAATAATAATTAAAGCAAACAAGCTAAACAGAAAATTTTAAATACGTTTAAATATTATCAAATCACAACTTTATAATCAGTGAGATTTCCAGCACTGGTGTTTACCGATGAGGACATTTCTATCAAGGTTATCGCTTGTTAATTTTAACCTTTAGTCACTTTCTACACGCAGTTTGTTTCTGTACTTGTTTTTAACACTAATAGCCCATTGGTTAGGGGGTTGAATTCGGAAATAATTAGGGGAAAGCTGGAAATTGTTTTAATCCCTTCAGTTTAGGTCTAGAATGAATATGCTACGTTTCCCCCTCGTACTAGATGACTGTTAACAATTATGCATAGATTTATAGTAAAAAAAAAAAACACGTTTTTTTTTAATACCATAACACTATCTCGAAATCATTAACTCTTTCAAAAACATTGCCAATACAAATGTTGTAGAGCTTAAAATTCTGAATAAAATGAACACCTACACTTAATACTTTTATTGAATATTAAGGTCACAATGCTACTTTAAAGTTTTAGCCCCGTGGTCAGGGGGTTGAACTCAGAATTAATTAGGGGAAAACTGGAAATTCTTTTAATCCCTAAGATTAGATTTAAAATGAATATTCTATGTTTCCCCCCTCATACTAAGTGAGCGTTAGGAAATATGTAGATATTTACATTCGAAAAACAGGTTTTACCTTAATTTTTTTAACAATATCTCAAAATAGCTAATTCTATCAAAAACATTGTCAGTGCAAATGTTGTAGAGCTTACAATTTTGAATAAAATGAGCACCAACATTAGTATTTTTGTTCAAAATTAAGGTCGCAATTCTAACTTCAAAATTTTGCCTTAATCGCTAACCAAGACCTTGAAGTCCGGAGAGACCAAGTTACCAAATAATATCTCAAAACAGCTAAGTTTATCAAAAATATTGTCAGTGCAAATGTTGTAGGGCATAAAATTCTGAATAAAATGAGCACCCACATTAATAATTTTGTTCAAAATTAAGGTCGCAATTCTATTTCAAAATTTTGCCTTAATCACTAATCAAGACCCAGCAAACACAGAGCTATCGGTAAGCAATCGGCCGACAGCCGCTTGCCACTACCGGCGGTACTGGCACGATACCGGTTGCCGCTACCGGTTCCGTATCTTTTTTGATACGCTGCGCGAATGCGGCCCAATTCATGAGGCACGCAGCCGGTCCGATATCGGCAGAAAGCTATGCAAACAGCACGCCGACAGCTATCCATATGAATGCCGGCCGCAGACCGACACCAGCATAAATTGAAAAAAAAATCTGTTTTGATGGCGCCATTGTGGAATGTATATTTGAAAGGAACGTGTTTCGGCGCCGGAAGAGGTGGGGTTTGATCCGACGTACCCAAGGACAGAAAGTAAACCACTTAGCTACTGAGACTCGATCAGGGGAGGATTCTATGAGGTAAAAAGGGGAAGACATATCGATAAGTAATGGTTGTCGTTAAAAGTAAGTGGTAGATGGGAAAATTAGAATTTTAAAGTGTTTTTATTTTATTTTTTATTTATTCATTTGTAATTGTCTTGCGCGCGTGTATTTAAAAGTTAAATTACTATTTAAATGAATGAAATAAATATCTTAGCGAATTCGTTAAAGCAATAATTTAGGAATAAATTTAAGAATAATTAAAAATATATATAAATTTAAGAATAATTAACTATTAAACATTTTTTGTTACTGGTTTTGTTCATTTAATTAAATTTTCTTTTTAGGGTTTATAATGTAATTACATGCGTTACATTAATTTATAAAATACATATTTTTAACATGGGAAAATTTATTTTAATAAATAAAAAGTTGGTAATTAATATCTTTTAATTAGAATAAGAATTCATTTTATGTCATTTTGATGATTTAAAGTAGAACATATGTTTAATGAGTATGTTGCAATATTAATTTGTTACTTATCAATAGTTTTAATTTAAAAATAAAATAAAAATATTAATTTACATATTTTTTTTCTTTTGTAATGGGAGATATTTCTGAATCTTTCTTATAAATTTAAGAATGCCTATTAAATAAAATAAGTGAATTTCAGAGGTTTTTCTCTTAATACAATTTTTTCTTTAGGAATTACAATGTAATTAAATGTGTTAATTCAAGAAATATATATGTGTAACATAGAAAATCAAATTTCAATAAAAAAATAAGTTGGTAATTAATTACTTTTAATTACAATAAGAATTCATTTTTTGTCATTAGATGACTTAATGTAGAATATATTTGTAGTGATTATGTAGCAATAATGATTCTTTTACTTATCAACATTTTTTAATCATCAAATATAATAGAAATATTAATTAATTAATTATTATTATTATTATTATTTTTAGAAGTGAGAGATTTCTGAATTTTTCTTTTAAATTTTAATGCTAAAAAGTTGGGTAGTTTTTTTTTAAATATTTTTATAGCTTGTAAAATAATTTTAAACTCTTTTTCAATAATTTGATTTTTAAATAAAATGAGAAACATAGCTATTGCTTTTAAAATGAACATAATAGTTAGAAAATAAGTTCAATTAATTTATAATTTATTTTTTCTACGATTAAGCTTATAATGAATAATAATTTTAAAGAGCGACTTAAAAAACTCTTTTGATGATTCAAATAATTGTAAGTCCTTTTTAAAATGAATTCAGTAACAACTTTTTTTAAATAAATAAATATAGGCTATTTTTGACATTTTTTTTGTTTATCACTGTAAGAATTTTATATGAGATGCATGAAATATACATATCTTATCTAAATTCAAACTCAAACCAAATTAAGAAAAAGAAAAAAAAATGTCGGCTAAGACTAAAAATTCCGAATTCGGACCGATGTTGGTAAATCTAATCGGGCCAATATCAGAAATCACATATCGGTCTTGCGTCACTTGCCGGTGTAAGTCGCTTGCCGATATATAACCATAAGGGGACCAATTACGATAGCCGGCAGTAGAAAAAGAAGATTCTTAAGTTTCAGTTGAAGACATGCTGCCGACACTTCACCGAAACCACTGTGCCCATGCCGACACTTAACCGACAGTGCCGACTGCGATCCGATCGTGCGCTGAAAGGTATGTGTTTGCTGGGGAGCTCTGAACTAGGAGAGACCAGATTACTTTTACAATATTTCAAAACAGCTAACTATATCAAAAAATTGCCAGTACAAATGTTGTAGAGCTTAAAATTCCAAATACAATGAATACTCACATTAATATTTTTGTTAAAAATTAAAGTCGCAATTTCAGATATTGTTAAAAATATTTAAAAGAAAAACCGTGTTTTTCGAATGTAAATGTGTACATATGTCCTAACTCTCATTTAGTACGAAGGGGAAAACATAGAATATTCATTTAGACCTAATCTGAAGGGATTAAAACGATTTCCAGTTTTCCCCTAGTTAATTCTGAGTTCAACCCTCTGACCACGGGGCTAAAACTTTAAACTAGAATTGTAACCTTAATATTCAACGAAAGTATTAAGTGTAGGTACTCATTTTATTCAGAATTTTAAGCTCTACAACATTTGCATTGTTTATGAAAAAGTTAGTGATTTCGAGATAGTGTTATGGTATTTAAAAAAAACGTGTTTTTTGACAATAAATCTATATATAATTTCTAACGCTCACCTAGTACGAGGGGGGAAACGTAGCATATTCATTCTATGCATAAACTCAAGGGATTAAATCAATTTCCAGCTTTCCCCTAATTATTTCCGAATTGGGCCTTTTTGTGCTCAGCTACCACCGGGCTATAAACCTACCACGAGTGGTCAAATGACCCTTTTTGATTTTTTGTTGGAATTTCTTAAACTAAAACATTACGAAATTTCCTTATATTTCACGACATTTATTAAAATGTATGATCTTATTATTTCTTAAAATGCCCCATCTCCGAACTACCTTTTTTGCCTGGAAAAAAATATGTTAGGCTTAACTACCGCAAGAAGTCATTTGACTCCTGAATAAATTTATGTTAAATCATAAAGGTAAAAATGTTTTATTTTATAAGAACATTAGTAAATTGCGTATTTTCACTATTACATCATATTTGTTAATATATCATAATATAATTATTAATGGGCTTTATTCCGAGTGAGATTCTAGTTTGAACATTTCAGGCTATATGGAGAACGAAATAATCTTGGAAATATGTAGTGAACATAAACAAATTTGTACAATATTTGTTTATTAAATTTTCGAATTTCTTGTAATAATAATTTTTTTTCTTAATTTTTTTGCGTAATTGTATTTTTTTTAACTTTAACCCTTTGAAGGGCAAGTAATTGCGTTTCTATAATGTCGAATTCACACCGGAATCTGCAAAAACGTTTTTTGCGAAATAGGGAAAGAAATTTATGACTTTTTCCAGGGCTGTGGACCCGGAGTCCGGCCCATTTTTGAGTCGGAGTCGTCCATTTTACAAGCAGGTCTGCATTTTTGGAGTCGGAATCAGATGTGTTAAAATTCCTGGAGTAGGAGTCGTCCGTTATTCCCACCGACTCCGCAGCGCTGCTTTTTCCCTCCTAATTTAGAAAAGTAAAATTTAATAAAAAATTTTCTGGTTCGAATCTTCATTAATTGGAGATGAGATCAAATATATATATACCAACGCCCCTCAAAGGGTCAATAGATAAGTAATTTGTAATAATTAATTTAAAAAAATGTTTTATTCATACATCAAAGTGTATCACCTGGTATATTTTTCGCAAAACATCGTAAAACTTTTTATATAGGGGTCATTCGACCCCTTCAGGTAGGAATAGGTATAAAAAAATATCGGTACGGTTAGTTTTAAAAACAGCAAAGTAGTAAAAGCATGTTCACACATGCATGTCCTGTTAAACACCCCATCAAAGGCCTCAAAACTGGTTTAGATGTTTCTGGATATTCTGCTCATATTTTCAACTTGAAGGAAATTAAAGATTTTCCCCATTATTCATTATTTGCTGTTGAAAATGTTATATTTTTTAAGCTAATGAAATAAATGATATTTTTGTGACAAAACTTGAATGTTCCGCGACCTACCGAAACATCCGACGCGACCCACCTGTGGGTCGCGAACCATAGGTTGGGAACCGCTGATCTATAGCATTGGTACACACCACGTAATATGCAAAACTTTAGTTAAACTTAAAATCGCATATCATAACCTGAAATACATTTTCAGCTGTTATCGCTAATACACAATACTTCGAATATAGTACTATACTCGATAGCTTTTCTGAGCTCCTGTAAATGAATGGTAAAGGCTATGGATTTCACATTCTACAGGAAGTAACTTAGTAAACCTCATATAGTTAGTCGTCTTAGTTATAGTAAACCTCAGTAATATATATCATTTTCATTATATTTGAAATACTGTAACATAACCAAAATACGCTGCAAACAGCTTTTCCTCTATATTATTATGTAATGGAATTCTTTTGTGTGGCTTTGTTATATGAATAATAAACACATTGCTCTCCATGTTCTACAGCATGCATGTTCTAAAGAACTTCATAAGTGAATACCAATTTCATTATGTTTGAAATTGTGTAACATAATTAAATTGTTCTTAAAACGATTTTTTCGCATTGACCATAATGTAACGGAATACTTTTGACTGTCCTTGTAAATTAACTATAAATGCTACACACTTCATTTTCAGTGGAGATTGTGCTATCATAAATGTCAATAGCATACAAAAATTTCCGGGCAATCCGAGTATATTCACGAGAATTACAGCGCAGACAGACGGATAGACGAAGAAATGGCCAGATAAACCGAAGTCATAAGCACTTTTCACCATGTTGGAATGTGTTAAAAATTACTCTTCTTCTTCTGGTTAATTTATTTTCACCAACGTCAGATATTTAACATAATTTAATTTTTCAATATATTTTTAAACACAATATATTTAAACAGAAAGATAATTCTGACTTCTTATGAATAATTCTAATTAATATCTTTCTTATGAATTAGCTATATATGGGAAACATGCTGATAAGAATTAAGCTAAGCCGAACACACAAATCCTTATAGAAATTGAAAAACTGTTAGTTTTAATTTTCTTTAACTCTTAAAAAAAAAAAAAAAAAAAAAGCTAGAAAAAATAATCCTCTCTCCCCTGAAACACATTATTTTTTAGAATTATAATTAAATAAGAGACTAAAAAATTAAACTTTTAGGGTGGTTACTCAGAAAGAATAAAGATACTTCATAAGAAATATCAGAAAAACGAAAGTCGAAAAAACGAAAAAAGAAATGCATTTTCCATGAGAAGGGATCAAAGACTAAAAAAAAAATTTACATCCTGTAAAAAAATATAAAAAAAAGTTCTCGAAATCATAAAAAAATGGGGTTTTTTTCCTTGTAACTCAAGAGTGGACATTTTGATGATTTTAGCAACATCCTTAAAAAAGTGTTTTACACTTAAAAAAAAAAATAATAACGTTAGTGAAATTATGTGTATTACATTCGAATTTTACAAATTGTGTTTTGATTAAAACTTCCGTATATGTAAATTTACTGACAGCATTATGTGTTTTATATTTCTCACTGATCAAAGTTATTTTATCAATGAAATGTTGCACATAAAAGGTTGAAATTTTTTTCCATCAAGTACAGATGATCATCTGAGATGTATTTTAAAGTTTCATAGAATATATAATTGATATTCGAAATTATTATTTAAAAAAAATATTTTTTTCTAAATGTCTTATTATTTTTTGAGTTTTAAAATGTTTAAAAACAATTTTTGAATTATATTAGAATCTTTGGAAATAAATTTTGAATATTCATGATTATTATTGAACATTTTTAATGTAATAGATTTAAGTTCAAATCAGCACATTATAAATACTTTTCTGAGACAAGTACGTTTCCCGAAGATAAATCAGAATTACATAATAATATGTGTTCGAAACTTTAAAGCTCTGAAGATTGTTTAACAATACAAAGAAAATTATATGGCTTTATTTAAAAGATTGTGTAAATTATTTCTGATAATTTTAACCGCTTACCGGCTCTATTTATATAAGTTTAAAAGTTAAAATGTCATTAAAATTATTAATATAAGTATTTTCATACACGATAGCAGCATTGGTATACCACTTTATATATACATATAAAAACATTCTCTTTTTGCGCAAAATTATTTAAAACTAAAAATGAACTTTCCTGTAAAATTGCCCAGTATGGCAGACTTCAACGATTTTAAGACAGTAATAATGTCTAATTAAGAAAGAATTGATTGAAATGTCTCATTAAAGTTTTGAATATGAATATAAACTATTAAATCAATACAATGTAAAAATTTTAAAACTCTGTAAGATATATTGGTCAGTCGCTGTGCTGATCGTGCTGAGATAAATTAATGATATGTAAAACTGATTAAACAATAATAAAAAATATTCATTAGATTCTATATAATTTAATGAACGAAATATGCCCATGGATTATACTTTCATAAAATGTTAATATTAATGTACTTAAAGGGGGCGTGGTAATGCATTTTAAGGGAGGAACAAAATTTTGAAAATAGCACAGATTTACTTTTTTGATTTAAAAAAATAATCTAGAGTAGCGAATATTATGTGAACTAACATTATGTGACACAGCTCAAACTTTTAATTTGTCTCGCGACTCACTTAATATGTAGCAACATTATAAAAAAAAAGATAAATCTTTGTTAATCTACGAAAATATGCTATAACCACGAACAAACATAACCAATAACCTTTTTCCGCGTTTACCATGATTTCAAAAAACGTTCGTTATCGTTACGAAACTTCAAAACCAATTTTTTAGATTTATAGAGGCATTTATAGAAATAAAACACCGCTACTCCGTGGGAAACGCGGCCGCACACCCATCGGCGACTCCTTTCCTTTTCAACACATAGCAGATACGGTAGTAGCAGAACCGGACACGGAAGATCACGGAAGAAAAATTTAAAAGCAATTTTCCTTAAGGCTGTTCACAACTGCTCTGCTCAACAAGCTCAAAACGTTTTGACACATTCACAAATTCATTTTTTAACGGAAAGGTATAAAATTAGAAAGCCTGACCATGGAAACGATTTGGAATCGAACTGTGTTTTCAATTTTTGGATCAATAAATTACCTATCGAGTTACAAGCGATTTTGATCACGTGACACGGCATTTTTCTCCCGTTCCTGATTGGATTTTCTTCTTTCGTTCGGAAGTTCGGTTCAAAATGCCAACTTTGACAGTATTTTCTGAAAGATCTATTGCGTTTACAAGAAAACGGAAAAACAGTTCGATGACATAGTTTCTGAATAACAACACCTTCTAGTTTCATGCGTTTCCGAACAAAAATGAATTAAAACATGTCAGAATGTTGACCCTTTGGATTTGAGAACAGCCTTAAGTTAAAGACATCGATCAGCGGGTCTCCGGTCAGCGGGGACTAATATGATGGACAACCGCGACGGCTTCGAGATCATTATAATTCATGAGTTATATGTTAGCATTATTGCGGAATAAACCGCCGCAACTTCGCGGAAAAGACGTCCGTGCACACATCAGCCTATTATAACACTATCCCAGAACGTAGCAGAAGGGGAACCCGGGGCAGAACGGGGTACCAAGTTGAAAATGTGTTTTAAATATACAAAAGGGTTAATTAAGAGAGCTGCAAAAAAAACTATGAGAACATTATAATGTAATAATCACAAAAATACAACATTATTGTGAGAAAACAAAAGGACATCTTTTTTCTTATAAAAAATAGAACATTATGTCATTTGTCCTGTTCTGCCCCGGGCATGGGACAGAACGAAGTGGTAAGGAATAGTAATTATAAAACTTATAAAACTATTGGAAAGGCAGAAAAATAAGTTTACTCTATATTTATTTAGTTTTAAGTGACAATAAAAGTTTAACTACAGTTTCCATTGATTGTGCCCTTTTCTTATGTCTGTTCACAAAATTCACACAGTAGGACAGCCTCATCATCTTTGCTATTTATTTCCCAACAGGAAGTGTGTGCCTATTCTGTGTGCTAAATCTATGACCAATGCTAATACTTACAGCCAACTGATGAGCTAAGATATACAAGACTTTCATTGTTAGACCGAATAACCTAGCCTTCATAGTTTTTAAGTAATTAACGAGTTCAAGTTCCTGCTCTTCCGTAAAATTTTTTATAAATTTCCACCCGTTTTAACAACGTATCTTTCCAGAGTACACTGCGGAAGATTAAATTGCTTCGAAGCCTTCGAATATCCATATTGGCCAGTAATAGCCGCCTTGACAACATTGTTCATTGTCTCAGTAGACCGTGATTGCTTATTTGCTTTTTTTTTCGTATACTCTCGAATCATCTAAAATCGAAAGGAAAAAAAAATAGGTGCGTACTAAAGCTATCTCTGAGTTAAAAACATTTCGGGCAGAATGGGGCATTTCCCCATTCCTCCCCAGGGACACAATTCAGTTTAGGGAGGTAAGGTCACTCAAGAAAGATACGTAAATAAACATTAAACTACACGAAACTAAAGGCAATGAAACGTACTTCAAGGATGTACTAACTATAGTTGTAATGTAAGCAAATATGTATACCTTACCTTGGTTACGAAATCATCAGACGTTACAATACAGGAGCTAAAAATCATACAACGAAAACTTCATACACGAACGCTCGAGAGAACTAGACTAATATGGTTGCCGAAGTTGAACTTCAACAGGTTTGTCTTACTTTACTTATTGCCGCTCGCTGACAGAATCTCCTTGATACCGAAAAACATCGAACTTCATTCCGCCCCCGTACCCCATTGTGCCCGAGTTCCCCTACTTTTATTTATTGACTTAAAAAAATTTAACTGGTAATATAAAATTTACTCGTATATTTTGACAACTAATCATTTTTAACCAACTTAAATTCAATTAGACTTCATATTTTCAAATCATGAGAGAATTGTGAATGTTCGTCATATAATATAAAAGTTTACTCTAATGTGGTTCATCAAACATAAGATCAAAAGAAAATTTTAGAGAATACGAAGAAAAGAAAAAAATCCCCTCTCCTGAAATAGCACCTTTGTTACAGGCATAACTAAATAAGATACTAAAAACGAAACTTTCAAGGGAGTAAGCCAGAAAAAAGTAAGATGTTTAAAAAAAATTAAGATAAAAAAAAATAAACATTTCTAAAGAAATGAGATCTAAAGGCTAAATAAAAAATTCTGCTTGGGATGGAAAAGTATCTTATTTTTGAAAGTCATTAAGAAAAAATTAGTTTTTATCAGCAACTCCTAGAGAATGCAAATATAATTTGAGAATTTCAGGAACATGTTGAAAAGCTTTTCAATTCTTTAAAATGTTTGTTCAATTTTGAGCATTAGTTTTGAGTCCAAGACTTATTTTTTGATCAAAACTTTTAATATTATATCAGGTACTTTACTGATTACATTATACGTTATAAATTATGCATTAATGAAAGTTATTTCATACATAAAACTGCAGTATTCAAAAGATGAAAAAATAGTTTTATCAAGTAAAGGTAAAGATTATAGTTGAATTATGTTATGCTTTCTCATCAAATATATATTTTGAAGTAACTGAAAGACAACGGGCATAATTACAATAAATTATAAGAAAAGAATTTTCTAATTCGTTCCAAATATTTAAAAAAGGCTGAAAAATGAATAATCAATTCACGAAGTTGCAAATTTTACAAATATAACTACATAATAATGTAAGATATCATATATATTTTTTAATAATGTAATTGCAGATGTTATACAGGATAACGATTTTCTTTTATTTTTCAATTTGACGGTTTTTGCACCTTTTCTTTTAACCAAACTTTGAAATCATATACACTGGAAGCAATATGGGAAATGAATAATAACGCCACTATGTAGTACATATTTTTTTCGGATATAGTAATACAAGATAACACAATTTTTTTAATAGTTGTAGATACTATACAGGACAGAGTTTTCCTTTTTTTTGTTTGACGTCTTCTGCCCTTTTCCTTTTTAGCAAGCTTTGGAAACTTACACATTGGAAGCAATAATTTTTTACAAATGTTAACATAATAATTGAAGATAACACATATATTTTAATAATATAATTGCAGATGTGTTTCTTGTTGTTGTTGTTGTTGCTTTTGTTGTTGCTGTTGTTTAATTTTATGGTATTTGCATTTATTAGTAAATTTTAATAGTAGCTTAGTAATAATATTCAAGGAAAAACGCTATTTATTTCCAATGTAATTACCGAATTATACCAGTGAAAATAATCGAATTTTAGATTAATATATCACCAAATGTTTTACAGATATAATTATAATTGTAAAACAAGAAATGCCATATCAATTTATCTATCATCTGTAGGAAAAGAAATAAATGAACTCATTTGATTGTCTGATGTTACTATTACAACTACAATAAAATACAAATATTTAAAAACCATAATACAGCTATTAAACAAAAATCCTTTAATTTTTCATTAGTCTAGTTTATTAATTTCTTTTACCAGGCATTTAATTATTGTTCATTAGAAAGTAATGCAGAAGAAAACAGGAAATACTTTTTCACCGACAAAATTACAAGATCAGATTGCTTGCTGTCTCATAAGCTAGCTTATTACTGTTATTTACCAATCTTAAAAAATACTTTTCTGAATTTTTACTTCAAAAACGAATCGTATCTTCTGACAACCAAATTAATTTCTGAGATCAGAAAATGAAATTTGGCTAACAGATTTTTTAAACTGATAAAGGAATTTTTAATAATTTTATATTAATAAATAGTTTATGCTATAAGGCCATAATAATAAAGATTATGCGAACTTTTTAAATTTTATAAAAAGATACAACGAAAAAAAATCAAGTATTTTTAGAATTCATATAAAATATGCAAGAAAAAAATATTCTTTTTTTGAAATAGCATATTTTTTGCAGGTATAATTAAATAAGGGACTGAGAAAAAAAGAAATTTTCAGGGTAATAACGCAGAAAGAAGAAATATGCTTCATAAAAAATAAGTTAAAAATGAAATGAAACATTTCTTAAGGGATGAGATCAAAAGATTAAATAAAAAAATTCTATATTTCAGATGGAAAAAAATAATTTATTGACGAAGAATTTCAATGTCTTTTCCTGTAGCTTAAGAAAATGCAAATGCATTTTGATATTTTTTAGAAAAACTCTTGTAAAAGTTGAACCTTAAAAGTTTTTAAATTTTCGTGTATTATTTTAGAGTTTTAAGACATTTTGTGAATAAAATTATATATTCATATAGATATGTCGCATCATCTCTTAATAAATTTATGCATCATACTTTATACGTTAATCGCAGTTATTTCATTCATGAAATTGTAGTACATAATTGTTTTTTTTATGGTATTTTGAAGTACAGCCGATCTTTCAACATTGATAGGTTTTTTTTTAATTCCAAGTAAATAAAAGGCAGTGCAAAATGGTCATAAAAGAAAAAAAAGCGATATTTTTTACATATTTACCTTCTCCACAATTTTAAGATTTATAAGATTATGTTTCTGAACTATATCAACAGTTTGCAATTTTTTTTTAATATTCTTCCTTATTATTGCTTGTTTTTGATAAATACACTGGTCTAGAATTTTTTTTTTTTTTTTACTTTTAAATAAACGATATTTTTTAATACTAATTTGGTGTCAAAGAATATGAGTTAGCCATTGAAATTTTAATATAAGCTCTGGGTGTAAAAATATGACCTGCGTGAAAAGAAAAATTATGATTTTAAGTTAAATGTTAAAGAACTTAAACTATTTATTAAAAAAGAAAGTCAAATTATTTAGGGTTTTTTTTTTTTACTTTATACACGAAATAAGGAATTTATGAACAAAATCAAAATATTAACCTTATATCATTCATCAAGAAGTCCACTTCTTTTTAGCTTGTCTTTTGCGATCATTTCTGCTTAAATTGACAGCAGTAGTCTGCAAACATTGACGCATTTCATCAGCGTAACATCTTTTTACATTGTTGATATGTGTTAGTGAAATCATTAGCCATGTTCATCACTCACAACCATGGAGGTAAGAGATAGATGCAGATGCAGTAAGGTGGCTGGGTGTGACGCCAAAAATGTAACCCTAAAATCCGCTACAGTAGGCCCAAGCACAAGCACGTTCTTTCACGAAAAAAAAAAGAAGAAAACTTTTAATAATACAGTTTTTAATTCATAATACAATGGAATTCTGCTTTAGAATGCTTAAAAATCAGCAGATCACTATCATTTAGAGAAAAAAAAATGCACGGGTGATGTCAAAGAATTCGGTCCCTGTTCCAGGTGCTTGTTTTGTTTGGGCCTTCTGTTGACGTATACATTTGAGCGATAAATGATTTCATATTTCAAACCTTTTTTATGGCATACTGCATCTCCATCTATCTCTTTCCTCCATGCTCACAACAGAGCAGTTCGCAGGGGGAAAAATCGAACTGAGAGTGAAGAAAGGGAATTTTAGGGACATATTGAACTCAGCTGCTAATACTTTTGGGGCGGATTGTTTACAAACTCATCATAGTTCTCTCAGATCTTCTTTTGCCACCAAATCCATGAAATCCCTATTGAAATTGAAACAAATTTTCACATTTTCATAATTAATCCTTATCGGTCCTATGCCACATCCTATGTGGCATTGGTACTTTGTCGTATCGGACGTATGACACGTTTGAGGTAAAGATTAACCCGTCCTAGACCGGGACGCGGCAGCACATACAATCACCTCATCGAGTTCACGGCTGAAATTCTAGAATTAGTTAAAACTTGATTCGCATATTAAAACGCAATCTGTCTACCAAGTCCTATCTTTGTGGAAAACACCTGACAACCCGATTTTACCGGTTGACTCGTAGGTTTACCATTGTGTTTTCCTGCTTCCAGTCCTCGATGTTTTCATACCTTTGGGTGCAGGAAAACACAACGGTAAACCTACGAGTCAACCTCTAAAATCGGGTTTTCAGGTGTTTTCCACCAAGATAGGACTTGGCAGACCGATTGCGTTTTAATATGTGAATCGAGTTTTAACTAATCCTGGAATTTCAGCCATGAACTCGATGAGGTGATTGTCAGTGCTTCTGGTCTATTCGGAACCATCATATCATACACGAATTTTAATCGGATGGCACCACTTTTCTTTTAGCACCGCTTTCACTTGTACTTTGATAATACTTGCAAGAGAAATGTACTAAAAAAATATTTAAAAAATATAGTGTTGCGTATAGAATATAAAAATAGTCATTGACAGCCCTGCGAATATTCACTGAGTACAAACAAAATAGTTGTGAATCATGTGTAAAAAGCTAGCGGCCGATAAGGATTAAGACCTAAATTTTGCATCATATTTGGATTCTTAAATAAATTTTATTTTTAGATATCAAACAGGAAACCACATTTGGTGAAGCAATTTAGATACACAAAGATGTAATATTTGGAACTCATAATGTTAAATTCCTTTTAACATTGTTCCAAAACAAACTGACAGCAAAGAATTTACTTTTATTATTGCTATTGTTTTAAATATACGGAATGAAACAGTCTTGCAGATTAAGGTATTGATACTAATATATTTTAATAAGTAATACTATAGTAGTATTTTAAGTGTTGGTATTAAGGACTATAAATGGTAAGAAGGAAAAGCCTATAGTTAATCTACTGGCTTATTTATGCACCATACATTATTTTTTTTTAATCAAAATTATTTGTTATATGATATTTTAGTGTATGAAGAATATAAAAATTGTACTTTAAAGTACAGCCAATCATCCAGCAGCATAATGTTGTTTCATAAAATATATATTTCCAAGTAAATAAAAGCTGTCTGGAAATACCCATTTAAAGTTATTATGAAACAAAACAAAATTTTTAATATATATTTTTAAATTATACGAGTATTACTAGATCGCAAAAATAATTAAACACGTTTATCGTTTTTATGGTGAAATTTTACTTTGTGTAGATGTGTATGCATACGGAAGGATTGAGCTCGGCGTCTGAAAGATACAAATTTAGCATAGGCAAATGAGATTCATACAGCAATAGTTTCAAATACAGGATAATGCATATATTTTTAAATGTATAATTTACATGCATCATGCAGAATAATGCTTTACCTTTCCAGTTGATCAACACATTTATTTTATTTTCCGCGATTTAAAATGCTATATATAGCTATGTAACTCAGGCGAACGCACATTAATAAGTATTTTTTACAACCCCAGTTGCCCATATAATATAATAATAATTTATATTTTTAGTAGTAAGGTTTGTTGGGGTAACTGGAACCACAAGGTAACTAGGCCATAGGCTATTTTATAAAAAACTGTTGGTGTTTTTTAAGTTTTAGCTTTTGTGAGGAATGCCCCTTTATCTCTACTTCCTAAAACAACGTGTATCAACTCAATCATAACTCTCACTTTGCTGTGATAGGTTGTCAAAAATTTACGTTCCTTTTTTTTTAAAACAACGTCCATATGGTTGAATTTCCTCGGACTTTTATTAAAATACTGTAAGTACTTTCATTAAACAATCTTTTTTTTTTAAAGATTAGACATATAACTACATTAATATTATTAGGTATCTATACATATTTACTTCATGTTTTAAATGTAAGCCCGGTGTCCCAGTTACCCCATAAATGTTTCAAGAATGGGGTAACTGGAACATGTATCCGGGGAAACTGGGCCATGCTGGATCCAGTTACCCCAATAGTTATAAATAATTTTTTTTTTTGTGTTTCTCTTACTACGGGAAGTAAATTTAACCATTGTTTTTTGCTCACAATAAAGAAAATGATAGAATACCTTATTAAAATAACGTAATGAAATTTAAAAAAAAAGCATATTGAGTGGTATCAAACCAAATTTCTTGACCCCTTGAGAGGCAGTAATGCCGTTATGGCATCACTTAATTTTAATTCCTAATTGCCACATTGGCACCTGAATTTTATAATTAAAATTTAACCTTTATTAAGTACGCAAAAATATACTTTTAATTGTTTTCAGATAGATTCTCTTGTAAATATTGGTGTCATTAAATTATTTCAACATTTTACGAATGCAAGTACCTTGCCCCTGAAAGCCAGATAGCCAGACCTTGAAATTGTACTATACACAGGGGTCGCATTATATAGGCATAGCTGCCAATTTTTGCGCTTTCTTGCTTCCACTAAAATTTAATAGAGATTTTCCTTTTGTTTAATCATAAGATTTCGACGATTAAATAAGACAACATTTACTATAATATTTTAGTGGTAAGAGGAAAGCGTAAAAGTTGGCAGCTATGCTATAGGGAATCTTTTATCGTCCCTACCACTATTTTGAAAATAATATCTTCATCGCACCTTTCTTTAAGGAACAATAAAATTTCCCCTATATAATGCAACCATGGATAAAGATAAAGTACTTAAGTACTTACGTAGCCTTTTGTTCAGAGATTTACCTTGCTATCTTTTCCTTAAAATACCCATGTGACTTTTATACTTATTATCAATACTAAAGTACATAATTACTTAAGTTTTATATTTTTGGTATTAATAAATCTAATATTTTCACTTTTAGTGCTTTTTTTAGGCACACTGACAGCAAAGGTTTCCCTTACAACGCTGTTTATTGACATATAATTTACATGATCTGCCTGGTTAAAAATTTTTTAAGTTGTTTACACTTTTTCAAACAGATATATTCTTTTTGATATCCGACATGAAAAAATGTAAACGCGTGTGGAACATAGACCCCCCCTGGTCCAGTTACCCCATTTTTGGGGGCAACTGGACCCATGAGGAAAGAAAGATGAAAAATGCATATTTTTATATTTTTAAATATTAAAATGTAATTTTGAGCATTTCTGTCTGATAGAGGGAACCCAACTGAACACATTTACAGAAGTTCAGACTTTAATTGAAATGAACGTTAGCTTTTTGAAGCTGAATTGTCAGAAGCTCCAGAGTCACATTATAAAATCATGTCCCAGTTGCTCCAACTAACCTTATATTACTTGCATTTTCCAGTTTCAAGCGTACTTTGATCAAATAGCAATTGAAAAACGAGTTTATCTTCTGGTTCATTTTTTTTCACAAATATGGGATTTTTTATACAATATATTTTTAAGCAAAATATTTTTAAACCATAAGATAATTCTGAAAAACTGTCCTATAAATTAACAATATATACGAAACACACCGATAAGAAGTAAGCTTAGAGGAATACTCAAATCTCTATAGCGACTGATTTTTTTATTTTTTTATTTTTTTTTAATGCGTGCCAAAAATGCAAGAAAAAATAATCCCCTCTCCTGAAATAGCATATTTTTAGATGTATAATTATATAATGGGCTAAAAAATTAAACATTTAGGGGTAGTTATTCAGAAAGAATAAAGAAACTTCATAAAAAGTAAGTCGAAAAAAAAAGAAATGCCTTTTCCTCGAAAAGGGATCAGAGACTAAAGAAAAATTTTCAGCTTATAAGAAAAGAATAAACAAAGATCACGATGTCATAAAAAGCATTTTTTTCTGTAACTGAAGAGAAGGGTAAATACGGTTTGATGTTTTTAAAAGCATCTTTACAAAACTGTCTTCAGTTTAAAAACAAAATACCTTCCTGAAATTATGTGTATTATATTCGGTTTTTAAGACTTTCTTGATTAATAGAACCTTATTTCTATATCAGTTAATTTATCGAGTACATTATGAATTTTACATTGCACTGATCAAAATTATGCAAGGTAGGCGATCCAAAGGTGACCATAGTTAAGCTTTGAAGATTTTTTATAATTTTCTGGTAAGGTGTATGGCTGATTTATTTATTTATTTTTTGTAAAACTTTACGCTTATCGCTATCATATATCAAGCATATTTTTCATTGTAAAATAAAATTTAATTATTTTTTTAATACAATTTCAAAAATGTAGCTCGTTGTTCACATTTTTTAGCGCATAGTGTTCTAAAGGTATAGTGAAATCACTTTAAAAATGTGAAAAAATACTCGACAAACTATTTTTATTTCTAGAAGAGTATTACGATATTTAATTAAAAGTAAGTATTTAATTACAAGGAAACAATTACAATAAGCATTTTTCAAAATATACTTTGTAATCGGATCCGTGCAGAAAGTGCAGATGAAATTTTCGAATTAGTTTTATTCAGGGAGTCCTTGACACTCCTCATGCACATATTGCAAGCGTTGATTACACAATAGCATTCCAGTGTTTTGTCTTTAATTGCATAAATGGCAAAACCATCTTATGTTTCGCTGGCAACCACTTTTAACAGGCATGACAGTATCAGTTTATTTCAGAGTCTCTTTTGGCAGCGTACATGATTGCTTTTTGATTTAGTTAATATCGTACTTGCTATTACGCTCTAATGATTATTCCTCTTGATATATTTCGAGTTTTCCTTTTTAATTTTTTTATCTTTTTTATCTGAGAAGAAATCAGCTTGATCAGATTGATTTCCTCTCACTTCACACCTTGATGATGGACCAGGGTTTGGTCGAAAGTGCTCGGGACTCCGGCGAATTCTTTTATATTTAACATCTGTAAATTGGTTTTAATGTCTTAAAGCCTTTTAATTGCTTTTACGCCAATTTTAGTAATAAAACTGTCAATCATTTGATGTATTCATGTTTTTAATTAACATTTTAAGGTGAATTTAACGTTCTTTTACATATAGATTTTTTATATATTTAAAGCATTTTTATACGTAATAGCACTAATGGCCTACCATATTTTAGGTAAAAAAAAAACTTTCTCTTTTTGTAGAAAATCATTTAAAACTAAAAATAAACTTACCTGTAAAGTTGTTCAGTAGCTTCACCTGTCAGTGTACCTTTTTTTTTTCTAACCACTGACTAGGCCCCTACCTACAGGGCAGCCTGCAGTTTTTACAGTTTTGGGTGACTGGAAGCGGGGCGAAATACCCTGAACGCCACATTGCGGCGCTGTCAGTGTACCTGCCTTGGGTAGAGATGGGAAGGTTTTTCTCTAGGAAACATTATCCTCTAAAAAAATTTAGATACTGAATGTTATAAAATCAGACTGAAACTTCCATGTATTAAGCTGTATAATAGAACGGAGTCCTAATTCACCGGCCCACTTTCTTGCCACAGCTGCATCCTTACTGTATTTTGATCAATTAATGAAGTCTACAGTTTTCTTAATACATACGACATTAACTTATGACCGACATTAACTTATTAACTTATGACCGACATTAACTTATTAACTTATGACCGTTTCTACACATTTTTCATTTTTATATCAGCAATACTTATAAACTTTTTATTGTGATGCCTACAAAGATTATGTTTTTTAATTTCCTTATTTTCTATTGCATTTTTTAGCAGATGAAATCAATTAAAAGCTATTGTTATGCAAGTACCGGGTGTCCCAAACATGACTGACGTATTTTAAAATTCAATAACTTGCAAACGGTGACAGGTATTAAAAAAATTCTTGCAGGCGTGTTATGTAAGATGTCAGGAGTTTTTATGCTGTGATTCTCAGTTTTAGTTACAAATAGCATCGATAGATGGCGCTGAAAGCACTAACCGCTAAATCCAGGCTCTATTTTTTGGCCTCTCTCTTCTTCTATTGAGAAAAAAGAAGATTAAAATGTATTGAAATGGATCCCGAAGTACCAGAATTCAAGTCTGGACTGAGCATCTATTGCTCTCAGCGCCTTCTATTGTTAGAAATTCGAACTGAAATCAAGAATCACAATAAAAAGAAAACTCCTGACATCGTACATAACACTCCTGCAAGATTTTTTTAAATATCTGTCACCATTTGCAAGTTATTGAATTTTAAAATCCATCAGTGATTTGTGGGAAACCCGATAAATACTACAGTTCAATGGAAAATGTAGCATCATCGTCATATTTTAATAAGAAATTAGAATTTCATAATACCAACCTTATATTATCCTGTAGGAGAAAATCAGTGTTTTCGCGCGCTTTTTCCTCCAAGTTCTATTGTCTTTTCTATTCATGGGTGTACCTCCAGGTTCAATATAACAGAATAGGGAGTTATTGAGCTCAAAGATTCAACCACACTAGGGAATTTAAGCGTGTGGAACGGGAAAATGCGTAGGGCAAGTTAACGAGATACACACAAATATATAACCAATGAAACTCCGCTGAACATTTTATATCTCTGTAATAATCTTATTACCGCGTGTAGGATGTTTATAACATGTGTGATTTTTTTTAAAGGTACCCGGAACACAAAAAAGCGATAAAAAATGACATTTTCTATCTCTTTGGCTCAGAAAACGCCGAGAATTTGCATGCTAGTACTTAATAAAAACATAAAACCGATTCCACGTAGATTATTCCTTACCTTATTGAAGTGGTATGTACTTATTGTACGCCAGTCAGCTTATATTTGCGAAAGTCTTTTAAAACGGAGTGTTTTGTTGCAACACCTTGTTATTATCGACATTCACTTTAAATCCCATTGTTTTTATTTTATCGCTCATCATAGTACCCCTTTAAAGAAATTATACACGACTGTTTCAAACATTTAAATTAATACTGAGTACCTTAATATCGCTTTGAAATGTCGTGATAGTTCGCAAATTTTCATCAAAGTTGGAACCTTGAAAGTAAAAAAAAATAAAGAAAGAAAGAAAAGAAAAAAAGAAAGAAAAGAAAAAATAAGAAAACAGACAGAAAAGCAAGTGTAGTATTCTTATAAAATTTATCCGAGATCAGTACAAAAACGCCCCCCTGCCTTCCCTATAAAAAGCATTATAAAAATCGGAGAACTATATGAAACGTTATGCATGGACAGCGCTCGACAAATGTTACTCACAAGGTCGTCAATGGCGACCAAACTATTTTAATTGGCGACTTAAAGCATTAACATGATAATATCAGCTAAGAAGCAAAATTTTTAAAAATCATGTCAGACAAAGTGGCTGCAAATCTTTTATCTAAGGTAAACTGTCTTAAAGCTGCCATTTTAATGGTACTTATTTTATTTTTTCTAAGTAATTAATTTCGAATTTTTTCTAAAAACAAACTAATGAGTTTTGTAAACAGTAATTGTTTTTAATCAATGTACTGCATATTTTATTCATTCAAAGTTTGAAATGTATAATTTATATTTATATACTTAAACAATTCTCGTAAGTTTCATTAAGAAACTTAATTTACATAGTAAAATCTGCATAACGGGCACTTCCGAATGGCGGACACTTTTTCGATCCCCAACACTTATATATTTGTACATTTTTACTTCTGAACAGCAGACATCTCAGAAAAGTAAGAAAATTCTTCGCTAATTACGTGTTCATTATTCAGAGGTTTAACAGTATTATTTTTATTTATTAATTGATTTAATAACTGTGTTGAAGATTAAGGACAATTCAAAAAAGTATATTTTCTGCTGTTGATTATTCTTTTTCACCAATTTACAAAACACATTTGTCCTTAAAACGGGTGAGCCAAAAGTTCCTTAAAACTTTTAAATCTCACAAAAAAGGAAGAAAAAAAAAGAAGACCCGAAACACAATGAACAGATACTACAACACAACCTCGTTGTGTCGTAGAATGTTTTGGAGGTCATGTTGAACATTTGTTATTGGAAGAACAAATGAATGGAGCGTATTGTTTTTTCTGTTCATTGTGTTTCGGGTAGTCAGCGCCCTCTACATGTGATTTTTAACCATTTGGAAAAATGGTTATTGTCCTCTGTCAGGGTAGGAAATCAAAAACATATCTGAAGCGTTTTATTGGTTGAATCCGCATTTTATCTTTTTTTCTGATGGATCTATACAGTAATATGTATTTTCCCTTTACTTTCAACAGGGATGGATACTTTTGTTGCCACTATGACAAAAAAAGTAATAAAAACTACAAAAAAAAAATAATAACTCAGAAACGAATTGAGATACAGCTTTCAAACAAATTGCATTTAAAAGTACATTTCTATCTCTATACGACGGTGTAAAAAGTAATGTAGTGGGATGTTTAGAAGTTTAAGAATGAAATGTCATTTAAAATGGGTCCAGGAATATTAATGTTTAATCCATGGCGTACGTAATGTATGACAGCTCCGTAGAAGTTTAAAAATTTACAGTACCGAAAAATGTAATCCATGGCGTACGTAATGTATGATCAACTCCGTGCGATTTTTTATGTCTTAAATTTTTGTCTTTGAAAAGATCATTTTCCAAATGGTCGTTGCAATTTCTTAAATTGCATTTTTTCCGTTTTTTTACATTTTTTTAACTCTTTTTTTTCTGCTAAAAAAAAAAAATCTGACTACATTGTGTGCCCTTTCTTGCAAACGGCACTTTTTTATCATAATTTCTTCCTTATTTATGAGTTTTTAAAATTTTAACGTACTTTCGACTCACCCGGTACATGTAATCTAACATTATAAAAATACAGATTGCAAGATGTTAAAGATTGTGTGAAGTGATATGAAAATGAAAATGTGTTGCAAAATTGACGTTGAGGACCTTATAAATACATATATCCAAGGTATTACCAAATTCGACCAACAAATTCGGAGGGGTGACGCTACGCATCAAGAGAAAAAAAAATCAATGGAGCATGGAGCCATAAACAACCTGTTTAATAAAAAATACAAGGTTTTCTACCCTAACTCAACTTGGTTTGTAAGTAATAAATTTCAAGAAATTGAGTTACATTGTAACGAAACTTTTAATACCCACTTTTGTTATAAGCGTAATAACATAAAAAAGTGGTAGAAGTTTCCATTATATGCGCCAGCAGTACACTGTAAAAACAAATTTCGTTAAGATACGGAAATTGTACTAGCAATAAAGACGCCAGTACTATTTCCGTATTATAATGAAAAATTTTCCACGTAAATTCCTGAAACACGGAAAAATTTTCCACATAAATTACAGAAAAACGGAAAAATTTTCTTGAATTTATGAGTAAAACTTTCCGTTAAAATACAGAAATAGTACTGTCATCTCAATGGCCAGTACAATTTCCGTATTTTAGCGGAATTTTTTTTACAGTGTATGCACTTGGTGATTCACATTTTGGACCGGGATTACCAGTTCATACGATATCATCGATTTCGTGAACATTATATTTTTCATGAAATTTTCATGATGTTATCACATTTCATAGAAAACGAGGTACATATCGTTATATTTTTATGAAAATATTTTTATTTTTCTTGAAATTTTAACCGTCAACCCAAGTTTAGTTAGGGTTAAACACTCCGTATTTGTGACTAAATAAGTGGTTTGGGACCCCATATTCTATAGTAATTTTTCATCCTCGTGATATAAACCCTCTGAATTTGTCGGCAGAATTCAGTGACACCCTGTATATACACAAAAAAACTGCATAACGTCCTTCTTTGGAAGCGGTTAAAAATGACACAAAATGCATGTAAATAGGATAATTGGATCAAGAACTGCATATTATGTGTTTGTTTAAAAAGTTAATTACTTTGAAGATGTGTATTTAAATATTTAATCCGTTTATCTCAAGTTGCATTTTTTCAAAGATTGTCTTATTTAATGCTACATATAAAACTTTGTGTGTGAAATATAAAGCTGTGGAACTTTGAAATATATTGTTTTGTAGTTGTAGACAGTGCTATGTGAATTACAAACGTATTCGAAAGTATAGTAGGGATGCTGGTTATGCGCGCGGACAAAAGCATTTTCAAAAATTTTCCAGAATTTTCAAAATTTATTTTCAAAAATTTACATTTTTAAATTATTTATGCTTCCGTTGTGTCCTATAAGTTATATTTAGAGAAAACTTTTTCATACTTCAACAGTGTAGAAGTAAAAAATCATTTCTTATGCGACTAAAACTCACCGCATTATAATAGATGGTTTATGACAATTCAGAACTTTCCTTTGCTGAAAACTTAAACACGACTTTTTTTTTTTTTGCGAAAATCTACGAAATTTAATAGAATTCAATGTAAAAAAATTATAATTTTTAATTAAAAAAATGTATTTTTTGAGATATTTCAGTTAATTCTGAATATATTGTAAAATGCCTAGTTCAAAGCACAGGAAAGAGTAATAGTAGTATGTAGTACAAAGAAAACTGAAATATATTTAATTGAATGGAGTGCACGCTGTATGGCATAAACATCACATTAAAAAAATGGCGAAAAGTTATGAGGATATTGCTGAGATTTTATGTTTTTTCCTTATACTGTGTTACAATTGAACTAAAAATTTGTATTTATTCAATTTTGTACATTTTTTATAGCAAGTCGAACGTACGCAACCTGAAAACTAGTGAGAAATCGTTCAGTTTAGGGAAAAATTGATTTTGAACAAAATGGCAGTCATTCAAACTTAATGCTGTGACTTTTACAAAAAAATGTCAACTTTGATTGACTATAAAAAATAACAAAAAAATCACCAGATCGCAAAAAAGAACGATTACTCTCAAGAAAATATTGTTGTTAAAAATTTGTTAAAATTTGAAGATCATTGGTTGAGAATTGTTCGAGTTATCCCAATCATGGTCAATAAAAATATAATTTTGCTATAATCGCTTAAGGGGTCATAGGACTTTAAAATCTTCAAAACATCCAATCTTTGAAAAAAATTATATATTAAAGAGTAATCATTTTTGAAAGATTTAAAAAAAATATTAATAACACATTTACTAGTTGTTAAATAGGGAATATTTTCAAAGAGAAGACCTTTAAAGTCATTTTTCCCAAAATGTGATTTTGGGGCGTTGTGCGCAAGCGTGTTAAAATTCTTTTCGATAATTTTTCATGAAATTTTCAGGATATAAAGTGTATGATAGGCTCTATAAAGTGCATCTAAATTTTCATCTTTTTTCCTATTGAACACATATTTTTTCTTGGTATGATATTGCTAAATTTTGGAAAATGTCATATGAGCAAGATACAGTTTTGATTTTAAAACATAAAAATTCTATAAAGAAAAATTTTTTTAGGTTCAGTGTAAGCATAAAACTCTGAAGTATATTTATGTACTAAAACTTATGTTTTACATGCAAAAATGTTTTGTAATCGTGCTCGCAACCTGCGATACCAATATTTTACTCGACAAGTTAACACTAGAAAGACGGGAATTTTTACTCAAGTTTCATGAAAATATTTAATACAATTTTTATTTAAAACTGTTTAACTTATTTAATTAGCACTTTTTCCCTTCTTGTCTTTTCAACTTATTTTATAAAGAAATTTCCGGTTCGAACCGAAATATATCCCTATGGTTAGGGCCAAAATGGCCCCTATCGTCATTCTAGTGTTAAAAAACCCCTATGACAACTAACTTTCCCCATTATGATCAGAAAAAATGCGAAATGAAAGAAGAAACATGTATTTATTACCACATGTATTTATACACACATGCATTACCACATGTACACCACATGTATTATCACATGTATTTATTACAGTGTTTTTGTGATGGATACTTTTTAAGATATAAAGTGACAAAAATTGCCCAATAAAAGATAAAAGGTCCAATCCTCTTTAATAAAAAGCTATGAGTTGCTGACGACTGGCTATTTTGCTAACCGTTGCCACAGATTAATCTCGGAAAGTGACACATTTGAAGTTACTGAAAAAATTAATAGCTCGAAAAATATTTGTCAAAAAATTGTTAGACAAACTGCGTTACAAAGGTAAAAAATTGTATTTTTCTTCATATAAATTTGAAATTTAATGATTATGCCGTTTCTCAAATATTAAATTTCAAAAATTACCAAATTTCACAATGGAGTACCATACCACAAATCTTCACGCGTAAAAAGATAACGATAACGGCCGATAAAAGATATGATAAAAGATAATGTCCGGGCATGTATACTAGCTATAGCACGACTCACAAATTATAGTAGCCTTATTATTCTGTTAAAATATAAAAGTGAATTGGAATGTCACGAATGCATGATTTTAATTTAATTCTCAACAAATACTAGATGCATCATTTCTTTTTAGTTGTGAATAATATAGGTTAATTCACGTATGGCCTCATATTTAAAACGAATATAGGGTTAATGGATGGCTTTTACAAGAGAAAGTGATATCATGAAGGGCTTTTCATGAATTTACATTTCTTTTTAATTTTTTTTCCTTAAGAATCAAGACTATATTTATTTAGGCTTAAGAATTTTTTCTTAAAGTACTGGTATAAAAGCAAAATTTCTCAAGGCTTTCAATATATTAAAAAAGAGAGCATATTTGGCGAGATTCATAGTCCGTACGGTGTTTAATTTAAAAAATGATTTTTCTAATGAAACATGTTTAAATCCCCGGGCAACGCCAGGTTTTTAAAGTAGTAAAGAATAAAAGTCCAATAAAGACTGAAATTATGACTTATGTATGATAGAACAAAGTAAAATAAAGTGGCGTAACTATCTTAATTTGTATCAGAATGATTAGAAAATGTAGCAAAATATTCTTTGCTAATTGCACTTTCAGAAAAGATAATTAAAAAAATTCCTTTTTTTTGAAAATTTGCATATTTATATTCCTTTAATATAAATGAATTATTTTATCCAGTTTTGCAGTTTCATATATTTCAATATATTTATTTTTTCTTCAATTAATAACCCATTTGCATCATTAGCACATATATGCATGGATTTTAGAAATTTCTGCTTTATTTGGAAATTTCGAATTCATACCAGATATTTTTAATATTAATTTTGCTTTATTCAATGACAAACGTATTGTGATGAAATAAAGTAAAAATTCTTCTTTTGGAATTACTGGTATGAATAAAAAATAAATTCCTGAAATTATCGCTACAGATTAAGAGGAGATAAAAAATAAATTAAAATTAATTTAAAATAAATAGTCGGATATAAAGCAATTATGTTTTCAATGTAATTTCTTTTTTATTTCCACTTAACGTTCGAAAATGAAATTATACTGTTAGGAGATCATTTCCATAGAGAGAGCAATTAGTATAATTAACAGAGGTTTGCACAAAATTGTCATTAATTGCTTTGAAGCTCGAATTAATGAATGTGCTCTCAAAAAAAAAAAAATGTAAAGTGAGAATAAATTTAACCTTTTCATCTGAGAGTGTATAAATAAAAAAATATGTATTCAGTGTAGTTCAGTGATTTTTAGACAATAATCATGTCTAATTAAGAATAAATTAAATGAATATATCATTAAATTCATGAATATGCGGATAGACTTTTAAAACTGAAATAATGAATTTTTTTTTAAATTTTTGTAAAACCTACTGCGTAGTTGCTGTGCTGACGTAAATTAATGATATGTGAAATTAACTAAATTTAATTTAAAATATTTGTTAGTTTCTACTTAAAGTTTAATAAAGAAAACGCGCATGTGTAGTATATTTGAATATCAAGTAATTATGATTGGATTTAGATGGGTTTTTTAAACGCATTTTACGGGCACCAGAAATTTTTGAAAAAGTCGCAGTTTTAATTTTTTGACTTTAAAAAGTAATAAAGAGCAGAGCTTCCTGTACTTTAATAGTGTATGACCCATTTAAATTTATAATTTTTCACGGGATTTCCAAGTTATCAACGATTCCTAACTATGTTCGTTACCTTTAGAAGCCACCAAAACCAACATATTTTCGAGTTTGAAAGAACAATTTATAAATACAAAGTTTCTTTTGCTACTACTGTTTTTTGGAAATGATTTCTTGGATTTTTTTTTTTTTAAATTACTGTATTAATCCATTTTATGAAACCGGAATGTCATTTTTAAGGATGATATCAATTCTCTATTTAACATTATTAGCTGTGTAAATGATTCTATACATTCAAGAGAAACAAAATAATATTAATGTTAATGTTAATGTTAATGTTAATACTGTTAGTTTATCATGTTTGTCCTTAAACGGTGTCTGTTAAATACAAAAAAGTTTAACTGGGAATGGATAGCATCGGGAAAACCTATAATCCAGGTTGAGAAAACTGGTTAATACATTATGAAAACTACTCGGAAACGTTACCGAAAATCAGTGGTAGAAAAAAAAACTTTGTTTGCATAAATGCTTCTTTAGTCTCGGAAATCTATTATTTTCTGGATTTTCTAAAGATAAAGAGTGGTGTTCAGAATCGTGGGTAATTCGGAAGCGGTTATTATATATTTTCGTTCGTGGTTATATTACATTTTCCAAGATTAAGAAACGTTTGTCTTTTTTATACAGTGTATTACAAAAAATACATTTTAAATCTAAGCGCGATTTATGACATTGTTTTGTACTAACGGCAAAGTCTATGTCAAGACTGAAACATTTTGCCTCACGCTGTTCTACCCAAAGTTTAATAAATACCAAACTTTTCACAAAGATAATTATTTGTATTTTTTTACGATATTTTACTTGGTAGTTGGAAGCATCTATACATACCATGCTACATTAATGTACCTTTTCTCAGAAACTACCAAAGATATTGATTTGAAATTTATTAGATACACAGAGGGTAACTCCGAGAGAGTCGCCGCATCCGGGATAGATGCCGCATCCCAAGTATTTCTCATAATTATCGATAGAAGGTCATCAAACGCACAGTATAGGTGCGTAATGAGATGATTTTAACCAGCGTATAGCGTGAATCCCATTTCGATGTTTACTTGTAGAAGTACAATCTTTATTTTGACGTAAGTGAATGATTTCACTGTCCAAACTTTTGAACACGTTATGTTTAAATACTTTTCATACACTAATTACTAAATGCATGCATGATTTCGAAAAAAAGACTAAGTGTAGTGTTTGTATAGAGTACTGTGTGTATGGTTATGCCATTCTCCTTAGCGGTTGCAGGTAACTATGAAGGCCGAAGTCTGCACCATGCAAAATGGGATACACGTCGCACTGCAATTCCAGTATACATGTCGCCGTTTCTTTTGTACGGGATGATTAAGCGTTATTAACCTTTCCTTCTCTTTTTGCACAGACTAACCATGTTAGGCATGTTATCAAGTTTAAAACCAAAGGAGAAAAAAGGGAAAAATAAAAAGTAAGAAGGGCAAGAAAGATGCAAGTCAAGATGATAATAATGAAAATTTGGATTACGCGTAACGCAGATGTTCTTTGCAAGGAATGTTTAGAAAACTACTCTAAAAGAGAGGAAGTGTAATTCGATTCGTTGCATCATGTGCCAAGTGTAGTTACATAAAGACTACTTTTTCGACACTTTCTCTGTAGATTGTAGTAAAAAAAACAGGTCTCTTAACAAATAAATTATGTAAACACAATTTTAGTTTTTTTTTCTTTTTTCCTCTCTAATACATTGATGTTACGTTGTTGCTGAAATAACAATTAAAATTTAATGTAAAAAAATAAGTCGATAATTTTAATAGTGAAAATAGGCAAACAATTATTAATTTGAATCCACTACGTTTCATTGAACTCATTTAGTTTCAGTTTGTTATTACACCGTTAATTATAGCCCAGATATGAATATTTTTATTTATAATTTCATTCTGTTCTTATTACAAGCGCGGCATAACTACCGTACAAGTGCGGCGTCTCAGCCTGAATGTACGGGTGACGCGCCGCAGTGTAATGTTTTAGAAAAAAATGTTAAAAAATATTAATTATTTGTTTTGAAGTTTTTGTGGCAGTACACGCGTTGTATATTTAACATTAAATAGCACAGTATGATTTTTTTTATGTCCACCATGGGACTTTATACACAAATTCAAAAAATGTGCGGCATAGATCCCGGAATTACTCTAATATAAATAATTCCAAGTCAAATTTATGATCAAATACTATTTACTTATTTAAAAAAAAATCTGGAATAAAAACTACTTTTAAATAATAAAAAACTTGTATTGTCCCAAAGAAAATATTTTTTATAAAAATGTTGCGCGTATGTTTGTAACAAAAGTTCACTTCAAGTAATCAGGGTTATGTGAAAAATATTCAGGCAATTTACAGACAATAATGTGTAGTAGTTTCTGAAAAAGGTACATCAAACTAAAAAAAACAGCATTTTGAGAAATATAAATTTAATGTTTAAGTATGGTGTAAACAAAATGAAAAAAAAAATGAAAAAAATTAACTTCTCGTTACCATTGAAACTAAAGTAATATACGAGGGAAAGTCAGTAAGTAGGTTACAAACAGATATGAGAGGTCGGAAATTAGTGGTAAATATTTTCCAAATATGGCAATAGGAGGCAGCATAAACCTCCAACTATAAGATGTTAATTTCCAATTTATGAGACAGCAGTTGTACAAGATGAGCAGTTTTGTTCAAAAGTTGTTGACGAAGAGCGAAGTGATCGTCCAGTTGATATTGCTACAGTAGAATCTGTGCGGAAGGTTGAGGAAAATGTTAGAGCTGACATACGAACAACAAAAGACAGCATATCAACCATTACCTTCCGCACTGATTCTTCTGTCGCAATCTCAAATGAATGACCACTTCGCTCTTCGTCAACAACTTTTGAACGACCCTGCTCATCTTGTACAACTGCTGTCTCATAAATTCGAAATTAATATCTTATAGTTGGATTATGCTGCCACCTATTAGCATATTTCGAAAATATTTACTACTAATTTCTGACCTCTCATATCAGTTTGTAACCTACTTACCGACTACCCGTTTTACCATTTGAGAGAAGAAAAATAAAACATTAAATATATTTAAAAAAATACGATTTTTTTCCCAAGCATTTGCCTTCCAAATATCCTTAAACAAGGTAAAACAAGCTTTTTTTAATACAGCATATGAAAGTAATCATATCTTTTTTGAATAAATGACTGATCGTCTGGTGACTGATCAGTATATCTCTAAAGTCATTGACATTCAAAATGTATGTATTTTCATTCGCAGCAAACCTAGAGTAGTTAAAATAAAATGTCACAAACACCATGCAAATGTGATAATTGAATTAAAAGTTATAACACTTCCAGTGTTGTACCCTCTATGGCAGTGGTTCCCAACCTTTTACTAGCCACGCCCCACTGAAGCATCTATAAAACTGCGATTGCCCCTCTCCTTTTTCTCACATACAAATTCTGTAACAGATTTTTTTTTTATCGTTTTAAAATGAAGTCTATTAACCTAAAGGAAGCCTAACAAAAAAATTCATTTCGCATTTTTTCAACTTATCAAATGATGAATAGCCCCACCAGTGGCCGAGAGGTTCTGCTCTCGAAGCTGGTAGACGGGAGGTGCTGGGTTCGATCCCAATCGCGCCCGTCAGGCTAATCGTTCGGAGTTTTCGTGGTTTTCTTCGAACCTTGGTTCTCCAAGCGTTAATACGGATTAGGTTCCCTTAGAATGACCTCCACGGAAGGCACCCCCCCCCCTTTAGGGCCTATATCCCACGTGCTGATAATTGGCCGACATAAATACAACCAACCAACCAACCAACCAAATGATGAATATTTTGTCATAAATGTGTTTTTAACATAATTCTATAAATGGGGGAATACATCTTCATTTTTATGTCCAAAAGAGTTTTGTTGTGCCTTCCCAACTTACATAAATATTTAACAAAAGTGTTATATGATCCGCATTTTTACAAAATCTTCGACAGACTCACATTTAGCATTAAAATTGATAACAAAATATACCAGAAGCATTAAGATTTATAAAGTTTATAGTACCACGTTTAGATTTCGAAATATTTTCCAGGTTTAAATAGGTTCAAAACAGTAAAATTTAGATGAACATTTAAGTAGTTTTACGTATAAAAGTTTCTTCATGTTACATACAGCAGAGCAAATAGATATACATAGCTCATTTTATAAATAATCGAAAAAGTTTTTTAAAAAAATTGTAAATTAGATCATTAACCAGAAAATTTATAAATAAATTTAAATATTAAAGTGGGTTTTAAAATATTTTTTAACTTAATTATTATTCTGGTTTTATTCTTTTTAAGCTTTTGATTTGGAATCTTTTGAAAATTCATCAAAAAAAGTATTATAAATATTATTATTTTAACTTTGAATATGTAACATATTTTTAGTCTAAAGATTACTTTTCCAAAAGAACTCACAGCGAATGAGTGAGTTACAAAGTTGGAATTGCATCCCTAAAATGTCAAATTGCCCCCCTGTGGGGCGTACGCCTCACGTTGGGAACCACTGCTGTATGGTAATCTAAGGAGCTAATATTTTGAAGCATGAAGTGCTTAAAACTCCGGATATATATATATATATATATATATATATATATATATATATATATATATATATATATATATATATATATATATATATATATATATATATATATATATATATATATATATATATATATATATATATATGTTGCATTAATAGCAACATTGGATTATTTCTTTAGTTGAAAATGAAGTTACTGGCTGTCTCGATAGCAGTAATGAATCACATCCAGCAGTAATAGCGTAATATAAGTTGTCAGAACAGGTAATTGGATCCTGTTGTATTAGTATAACGAAGATTGAATGATGATTGGAAGCTGTAGCAGTCGACGAGTGAAGGCTATGGAATACATTTTTCCGTGAAAGTTTCCCCAGAAATAATTGAGACAAAACGTAATATCAGCTCAGCAATTTATTAAAACATCTTTCGACGGCGCAGTTCCCACCAAGCATATTAGCCATCTCTCCATAGTAGTAATTAGGGCTAAACAAAGTTTTAGGTAATCGAATAAATGGACGGTGACCAGGGAGTGGTATGAAAACTAGAAATACGACTCAAATCTGCTGAAACACAGCGAGCATAGGCTTTTTGCTCGTCAAGTGTAGGAATACAAATATGACGTAGATCGCGGTCTCAACCAATGAATAATTAAGAAAATCATGCCATGGAAAGAGTGCGGACAGAGCGCGCAGATGTATTTGAAGGGAAAAGGGATGACCTCGGAAATGCGAGGGAAAGTAAAATTCGGAAGAGAAAATAAAATGGTTGTTAAAAGAACATTTTAGAAAGAAAAAAGCGCGGAAATATAACATTTAATTTAAGAATACTAAAAGCGTAATATTTAAGCAATTTAGATAAGTGAGACATTAAATTAAAAGGAATTTAACAGAGTTAACTATAGAGATTATTTAACAATAAGGATTTAGTGAATATAAAGTAGTCATTTAGAATAAGATAAGGAAATCGCGGAATTAGATCTAATAATGTAACATATATATTTTCAAAATTTGTCATATTTAAATTATATGTAAATTATATGAAAGATATTGCTGTGAAATTTTGAACTGCGAGATTTTGAATCCTGGAGGCCCACTGGCTTAGTGATCAGCACGTCCGATTACAAAGCTACAGGTCTTGAGCTTGATTCCGGGCTGGGCAAGGTCCACTCAACGTACACTCAAGCCAAACATTCGGAATGATGCGTGAGTCTTCGGAATCCAAACGTGCGTACCAAACTTGTTTGGGAACTGAACATTGGGCGTCCCGCGTTAGGCTGACTACCTGACCGAGCCGTATGCTGTATGTCCCAGGTCCCGTGATCAAGTAAACAAAGTTGGGCATGATACATAGGCATTGTAGGCCCACGCTGTTTAGTTTATTTAAAGACAGTGATCTTTTGAGATATATCAGTGAATTCAGTGGCGCCAACTTATATGCGGCCGTGGGGCGCGAGCCCACCCAATAATTTGATCTCTCCACCCACCCAATATACAATTCATTATTTAATTCATTATTTATATATTTATTCAATTGCTGAAACAAAATTTGGTTTTATTGATGTTCGAAAAATAATTTTGTTTGGAAAATATTAAGAACATCAATTTGACATACGCGAGACTAAAAGGCCCTCCAGGTTTATTAAATTTCTTCCAAAAACAAATATCCTGCATATTTTGCCAATATGTGTCTTGAATTGATAAAGCAATTAGGTGAATAAATTATATGTTTTTCTTGATATTTAGTTTTTTGTACTTTCAATAGTTAGCAATTTTTGTGTTATTTATAAAACATATTAATGCATTTATAAGGAAGGACTTATGAGAATATTATTGAGTAAAACTATTTATTGAATTATAATTGTAATAATTTTATATTTTGTTTAGAAAAAACATAATTTAACTTCAAATTATAATCTTTAGTCATTCGCTCCTCCCCCGTCTCTGTCTTCACACACATACATGAACGAACTACGCGGAAAATTTGTATGTGTTACTTTACTCAAAAAATTTTGAGCCCACACAATATTTTTCAAACGTTGGCGTTACTGAATGAATTGATTAACATGCTTAATGGCGGCGACACAGCATATGCGCCTTTGGAAATCCCGTACCCTGTTATCTAGTTTAACAATATTAACTAAATTCTGATATTAAGTATACCCTGTATTTTAGTGAGACATTGATCCTTTGGCTATTAACAGGACATATATGTCCCGTTAAGGGGACGAGGGACCTTAAAAATCTTAAAAACCAATTTTTTATTTTTTGTAAATTTCACTTTAAATATTATTCTAGGGTATATTATATGCATTATAGCATGCATTTAAACACAAAAAAATTCTTTTTGAGAAAAAAAAAATGGAATTTTTCGCATCGTCTTAGAAATCTTCGAAATGCACCCTGCTTGTTCCATATGAATCAAAATCCACAATATTTTTTATAAAAGTGTGGTTTATACATTTAAATAAAACTGTGCATCGAGTTTTATATATTTGAATGAAAAATTTTGAAATTTATTTGAAAAAATTTCAAAAAAGTTTTAATTTTTTATAACTTTATATTCAAACTAGCAAACCCCGCGGCTTTGCTCGCGTAATATTTGAAATATGCCAAGTGATATTTATATGTCTAATTTTTATTAAAAGATACTAACTAAATTATTATTTTATTAATAGGTAATATTTTATTTTATTAAAAGGTTTTTTTTATTAAAATGTACTTATTACTTTTAGGAATAATTTAAAAATTACTATTTAAAACACAGTTTGATTAAATATCATTATTACACTGCATTAGGCAGAAATGAGACTCAAATTAATAAAACGAAATAAAACTAAATAAATGATAATTTAGAAAATATTTTGAAACTTTTATGCTTAATTAATATGCTCATTTCAGTATTCATTTGAAGTTTTGAATTTTTTTGAAACCATCTTCTTACATCTTAAAATTAACCATCATGTCAAATATTCCAAGTCCTACCACCTCTCTCAACATAAAGGGCTATGATGAAATAGGAACTGCCAGCATTAATTTGCCAACATTAATTTTGAAATCTGTTTGTTATTTCCTAATATTCTACAGAAACGTAATTTAGAAATCTTTTAAAGGCCTTTTTTAGAACGTTTGTTGTTCCTGTGAACCCCAGGTGGTAGAATCATCGGCATAAAATATAGCCTGTGTAGGATCAGAGACTGTCATCGGCGCACCCACGGGAGGAGCTAAGGGGTCTGTAGCTCTCCCAGCTTAGATTTTTATTTTTTTTTAAATTATGAAAGAATATTACTATTATTTTTAATAGGTCCTTAAGAAATTGGAATTTTTGAAAAGATATTTTGTCACACAATTTTTCTCGCTTTTACATATTTTATTACGAAATTCGAAATATTAGCATGTTTGAAATTTACTTAATTAAACATTAAATTAAGATCCCGTGCAACCTCTTGCTCTCTTTAACCTTCGTAATATTTTGGTAATTTAATAATAAAACTTTAAATCGATTGATTGCAAACAAACTTTAAAATTATCGAAATACAGAAACACACCAAAAGTCGCAAAAACAAAGATGTATTTTAGTACAGATTTTCATTATTTAACATCTTAAAAGTATTCAGAATTAGCCCAACCAAAACCTTCCATAGCTTCCTCTAGCTTCTCTGTCTGGTTACGAATCTTCTCAAGTCCTCAGAAAAAATGTAAGTCAGGACCTGATTGGTACGTTCCATCAAATCAAATGACAAAGCTCGTAAGTGGGCGGGCCAGATCTGGGCACATATAAGCCTCTAAAATATCCTAGCCCCCTCCAAAGCGTAACCCTGGATGCGCCACTGGAGACTGTTACCATTGATTCGCAACTATTACTTTTATATTCCCTGAAGTTGCATAGAAATCGTAATTTAGGACTTTTTTAGAATTCTTTTCGCACCTCCCCTTTGCTTCACCCCTTTTTAATTCGAATTTTTTTTTTCAACAATCCTTCGAGGGCATTTATATTTTATAAGCAACTACCATGCCATATTTAAATTTTCTAGCCTGTTCAGTATTACAGAAACCGCAATTTAGAAAGTTTTTAGCTCCTGGAACACCCTGGTGATAGTGGCACAGACATAAAATATAGCTTATGCAGGTTCTATCACCAACAATTTGTCATCATTATTTTTTTAATCGGTTTGGTATTTGATAAGATTGCATAAAAATTGTAATTTATAACGCTTTTCGCTTACTTCATCTTTTTAAATTTGGAATTTTCTTTCGACTGTTCTTAGAAAGCAATTGCATCTTGTACGTAAATACCATGCCATACTTCAAAGTGTTAGACCCCTCAGTAGTGCAAAAAACGTAAATTAGAACGGGCTTTGCTTTTGCAACCCTCAGATGGTAGTGACGGCAACATAAATATAACCTATGTTATAGCAGGGACTGTCACCATTGATTTGCAACCATTACTTGAAATAGCTTTGATATTTCCTGAGATGAGTAGAAATCGCAATTTTAAACGTTTTTAGAACACTTTTCGCGCATTTTCACCCATTTTTAAATTTCCAAATTTTTCGAAACTGTTCTTAAAGATCATTTATATCTAATAAATATGTACCTTGCCTAATTTTAAGTTGCTGGCCCCTACCGATGACAAAAATCAAAATTAAGAACGCTTTTTTGCTCCTGCAACGCCTAGGTGATAGTGATACCGACGTAAAATAGCGTGTATGTTAGAGCAGAAGCTGTCAGCATCAGTTTCCTACCATTAATTTTGAAATCAGTTTGATTCTTCCTGAGATATTGCTGAGAAATCGGCATTTAGAACGTTTTTAGAACGTTTTTCGCGCATTTTCACCCATTTTTAAATTTCCAAATTTTTCGAAACTGTTCTTAAAGATCATTTATATCTAATAAATATGTACCTTGCCTAATTTTAAGTTGCTGGCCCTTAATAATATTGCTCCTGCACCTCCTCTGGGGTAGTGGAAACAGATATCAAATATAGCCTGTCTTGGAACAAGATCTGTCACCATCATTTTTACACCATTATATTTCAAATCGGTTCAGTACTTCCTGAGATTGCATAGAAATCGCAATTTAGAACGTTTTTTACAACGTTTTTTGCGCATTTTGACCCCCTTTTAAATTTCGATTTTTTTAGGAAATGTCCTCAGAGATCATTGATACCTTATAACTAACTACCATTCCAAATTTCACGATTCTAGGTCCTTCCGTAACGCAAAAACCGCATTTTAAGAACGCTTTTTGCTCCTGTATCTCCTTTGGGGTAGTGGCACCGACATAAAACATAGCCTGTGTTGGAGTAAGGGTTGTCACCATCATTTTGACGCCATTATTTTTTAAATCGGTTTGGTATTTCCTGAGATTGTGTGGAAACCGCCATGTAGAACGTTTTTTAGAACGCTTTTCGCGCATTTTCACCCCTTTTAAATTTCGAATTGTTTAAGAACTGTACTTAGAAATCCTTTATATCTAATAAGTAGCTAATATTTCAAATTTCATATTTATAGGCCCTTCAGTAACACAAAAATCGCATTTTTAGAACGCTTTTTGCTCCTGCACCCCTTTGGGGTAGTGGCACCGACATAAAACATAGCCTATGTTGGAGCAAGGGTTGTTACCGTCATTTTGACACCATTATTGTTTTAAATCGGTTTGGTATTTCCTGAGATTGTGTAGAAATAACCATTTAGAACATTTTTTAGAACGGTTTTCGCGCATTTTCACCCCTTTTAAATTTCGAAATTGTTTAAAAATTGTTCTTAGAAATCCTTTATATCTAATAAGTATCTAATATTTCAAATTTCATATTTCTACGCCCTTCAGTAACACATAAATCGCATTTTTAGAACGTTTTTTGCTCCTCCACCCCCTTTGGTGTAGTGGCACTGACGTAAATTATAGACTATCTTGGAGCCCTTGTCACCATCATTTTGACACCAATATTTTTTAAATCGGTTTGGTATTTCCTGAGATTATATAAAAACTACCATTTAGAACGTTTTTTAGAACGCTTTTTGTGCATTTTCACCCCTTTTAAATTTCGAATTGTTTAAGAACTGCTCTTAGACATCATTTATATCTAATAAGTAACTAATATTCCGAATTTCATATTTCTAGGCCCTTCAGTAACACAAAAATCGCACTTTTAGAACGTTTTTTGCTCCGGCACCCCCTTTTGGACAGTGGTACGAACATAAGATATAGCCTATGTTCTAAGTTGGACTAACACCATCATTTTGATACCATTACTTTTGGAATCGGTTCGGTAGTTCCAGAGCTTACCTCCTACAAATAAACAATTTTTACCTCTTTATAATAGGAAGTATAGATAAAAAATTCCTTGCACAGTTTATTTATATATATAAACCAAACTTTTATATAAAAAAAAATTGGGTATTTTCATTGATATGGAACGCACAGGGGGCATTTTGAAGATTTCTAAGACGACGCATAAAATTCAATTTTTTCCTCCAAAATTATTTTTTCTTTATTTTTCTTTATTTTTTTTGTGATAAATGCATATTATGTACCCTTGAGTAATATTTAAAGTGAAATTTACAAAAAATAAAAAATTGATTTTTAAGGCCCCTCGTCTCCTTTGCAGGTGATCTGAAGGCATCTGCAATTTTTAAATGCAAAAATTGATGATTTAACTCCTGAATTAAGTGCCAACGGGTAAAATGGAATGAGGAAAATGTAGGAAGATTACCTCGATTAAGCATGAAAATGTAGGAAAGATCACCTAGATTAAGCAGAAAAATGGAGGAAGGTCATCTGGATTAAGCGACGAATTCAAATGACAACATACCAACTGGAAATATAGTCGTTGAGCCAGAGGCCAAAATTATGGTTTTTGGTTTCATCTCTGAGGACTTGGTGATATATACATTTTCGGATTCACAATGGTCCAATGAGTTCATTTTATGATGATACTATGAAATTTGTGGTAGCTTATAGACGCCATATTGAAAATATGTGCGTCATCGATCACACATTGATACGTATGATTATTTTTGCAATTATGACATAATTAAGAGGATTTCAATGAAAAAATGGAAAGAACAAATATTGTTATACATAAAACGTTATACTAATTAAGTGTTTGTTTGGATTTTTGTTTTAATATTATATTTAACCTTACGTTTAATAACATTTTCAATTGGATGAACAGTTTAAAAGATATTTGCGATGAAAGAAAACAGAAACCTTATTTTACATTTTAATGCATTTTATTTTCATGTTGATAAGACACAGCAATTCAAGAAATAATTAATATTGGAGGAAAATATTGTACTCAGAATCTTAAGAATTAATAATTAGCAAAAATATTAATCTTCTTCACTGCTATCATCATCAGCTGAAATCCATGTGTCCAAATCGCTTTCATCGTCATAGTTGGAACAGTTCTGAATTCTGCACATGCTTGTACATCTAAGTTTATTAAAAACGCACACACATGATGGCATCACACATGTTCTTGGGCAAGAACATGACATTAGTTCAAAAACAGCTTCAGGAGCAGGAGGACTGTCCGTCCGTTGGACCTCTAGATAAGCTCTTCCTTCACTGTCTGTTCCAGAAATCCAACCATGATTATCTGGAGATGGCAGAACAGGATCAGCCTGTAGGCACTTTTTCCAAACCAGAGCCTGGTAATTAGCTCTCATTATATGCAGGTAGAGAGTATTTGTACATGGCGGAATGTGATGCGACTCCACAGACCCATTTTTTGCAGAAAAAATAGTACAGCGCAATTCATTGATGTCGGAAAATTTGTGCTTTCCATAATATAGATGGCAAACATATTACTCAAGCTGTTTCTTTGTTTCCTCTGATACATCAGCTTGAACACCAAGGGCACTTAAAGCATCTCGGAATTCAGCGTTTTGGATCATTATTTTATAAGCAGCACATTTTCCCTTGCCTGCAAAAGCACTTACTGTATCGCACCCTGAAAGTGAATGCATCCCAGGTAGCGCATTACATACATCTTTACCTAGAAGTCCACGCATCTCACTCATGTTGTAGTACTTTACTCTGTCACTGGATCCACATTTTATAAATATTAACCCCTTGTAGTTTTTCGACTCATTTTCTAAAGCAAACAATGTGATAACTGCCACATCAGTATCTACAGAGATAATAATAATACTTTTAAATCCAGACACTAAAGCATGATGTGCGTGAAATAAAAGTCGCGTATCCGCTTCTTCTTGGAAGCACATCAATTCAGTGACTTCTTCAACTAGATCTTTTGTGAATTTATAGCACTTTTCTCCGCAGGTAACGTACATAACTCGTGTATTCAACTGCTTCAGATAATGCTCATTTCGCCATTCTTATGAAATGAAATGTATAAGTTATTTTTTGTTCTCCTCGTTAGAAAGAAACTGCTTCCATTTACGTACTGGGTGTCCAGGAGTTATGTGTTTTACTTTTATAGCATCACCGACAGCTCGCTTTTTTCGTTCATCACTTTTTATTGACACCTGCCTGTATGTATCAAATACTACATCTATTCGTTGAGAAGATGTAGATTGTTGTATTATTTTTGAAAATAGATTCTCTGCTACTTGTCCAAATGTTTGTAGCGACTGTGGTAGCTTTTGAACAAAGCACATTCCGTCAATTATGTTAACAACACCATCATTTGGAATTATTTCATCTGTCGCAAAGTCTTTTGTCATAACATCCATTAATTTCGATTTTGCAGTTTTTCGCATTAAATCATCAGGTGTTGCTAAGGACCATGGAAGAGGCCCTAGAGGGTAAGAAAAGACAGTTCTCATATCCAACTTTCTTCCTTCAGCAATGATCGTCATCTGAGCAAACAGATTTCTTTCTGCCTTGACAACAAACTCTGATTTATTAAACTTTACATTTTGTTTCTTCTTCAAATCAGAAAATGTCTTTAGCTTCTTTTTCTTGAGAGGTTTGAAAAACCCTTCTGGCTTTGAATCTTCAGACAGATATTCTCTCTTGAAAGTTTGGTAAGCTTCTTCACCCACCTCATGAGCCTTGACCATATCTTCGACAATTTCTCGATTTGGTACTGTTCCAGTTGATAATATTACCATGTCTAAATCTTGAAATGGATTTATCCATTCATTGACGATCATGTTCTGTAAAGCTGAGATATCACGTTCGTCTTTCTGAATCCTGCTCAAAGAGAGATCTGGATGTAAAACAGATTTTTCTGAATGACTGACTTTGGTTCTTTCACAAATCATATGAAGTAATGCTGTCCTCATATCAGAGTTTAAATAGTATCTCTCAACTGCGGCAGGTCTTTGGCTGAACTTAGTCGTACCTTTTGACCCCTGCGTGTCTTTATTTATTGTTTCTTCAATCGCCTGGTCCACAGGGATTCTGCCAAATGGGTTTCGTTGTCCAATCTGCACACAAAAGCCACCTTGAATAAAAGAAGCATAGATGGAAGGATGATCAGTTTCTAATGCTAGCATATCAGCATAATTAACACTTAGATAACGTGCGTAGTTTAAATTATCGTATGCAAAGCACAAAGGTAGTATCTCCCTGACAGCCACAAGATAGAGAATCCAGTTACCCTCTCTGGTTGCCCGCACCAGTGTAAGTAGTATGTCTACCATCTGTATGTAAGACAACCACAGCAATGTAAGTTGCCCATTATTTTTCTTCAAATATTGTAAGTATTTCTCAAACTCATCATATACTTTATAAAATTCCATTGCTTCCATGATTTTGCAGTAATAATTTTTTTTTGTAGTAGATATATTCTCAAACAATGTTTTAACTTCATCTTGAAGAGCTTCAACATCAACATTGGATGCCTGTTCATGTTGTTCACTATTATGTTGCAGAAAGTCCCTCCAAAGTATTCTCATGAGTGTCTGGTACATCAGCTTGTGCATGCGAAGCGCTCTGTTGTAGTGTTTTCCTTGAGATAGAGCCTTCTGCTACCACTCCTGCTTCTAATAAAAGGTCTTGCAGTCCAGCGCCACAAAAACGCTTTCCAATGATGCCCATGAAATTGCAAGTCAAATGGAAACCACCCATCATCAAAAAAATTGGTTGGAACTGTTCAAAATGCTTGCTTTTTACCTCTAACGCTTTGGCATATAGTGCTTGATCCATTGTGACTGCTATAGAATCAATTTTTAACTTGTTCTTTATTTCTAGTGAGCGACGCATAATTTCATGAACTGTACTGATGTTTGTAGCAGGTGCATTAACTGTAGGTAAGTACCCAATATTAGTTAAGTTGATTTCACAATCTTTTCGTATGGCTATATTAAATCCAGTCCAGCTTGGGACGATTTGATGCTCGGGTTCTAGGTTCCTAAATATAATCCAAAGTAAATTCTTCTTCTTCGACTCATGATGTATTTGGACGAAAACAGGATCTTCTTTTTGAACAATCTTTGGACCAATTCTTTGACCTGGAATATACTGACGGATGCCTGTTGAGTTCCCAACGAGGATCCTAATCTTTTTTCTTCCATCTTGTACCAGTATAGTGTTATCTGTGAGTGTTTTTGGCGTATTCCTTTGAACAGACTTGAACTGTGTTATAATTCCATTCACTCGATGGCTTGTACCCCCTCCACTTAGGGTTTCTTCCAGTCTTTCTATATTATCCCAAGCCAAATGCACGAATTGATTTAGAGAAATATTCCGTGGAAGAACGACATACCTGCCTTCAGAGATTTTTTTCATCGCTGCGTCTGTTTCAATCTCTTCTATCTGGGAATAAGATAAACTGTGACCACATCGATTTAAAAGTTTTGTCAACTCAACTACGCAGCCAGATAGACTTTTTAAAGCAAATGGTAAAATGATGTGTTTTTGGGTTTTCACTCTACCACCAGTAACTGCATGTATGAAATCTTGCCCTAAGGACCAAATATATAGAAATACCCTGGGTGTGATGTTGGATGTTTTTTCCCCACACCACGTAGTAATGTATGAAGAAATATGTAAACAGATTCTGGAATTTGAGATTCAAAGTTCATTACTTCTTCAATACATGGCGGCCAAGACTTGATGCCTTCAACTTCTTGGATGTCTTTGCGGAGTTTTAAAGCTGTTATTCTTATATCCTTCTTTGATGTACATCCTTGGAGTTCCTGTAATTCACTTTTCAGTTTATCATTCTGCCTTACTAGTTCTTCTATTGATAAAGATTCTGGATACAAAAGGACTTTTCTATCATCACTCATAACAAAATTAAAACGTGAACCAAATATGCCTGTAATCTTTCGCCGCAGGTTTTTCTTTGTGTGGGATTTTATTTCATTGATTCCATGATCCTTAAAACTATTAACATAACGATCTGTAATATCACTGAAATGAACAACACGTGGATTTGTAAGCAAATTATCCAGATAGTCTAATAATTCTTTAAAGGCTATTTCTTCAATCTTTGAATAAAAACTATTTTCAACCTCTTCTAATATCTCCTCTGACTCAGTGTGTGCTGTCGATGTTGATTTGTTAGAGGTGTACTTCTTGTAACAAGACCGATGATATTTTACTTCAGCAGCTACAAAATCTTTTGTAAATAAAAGACCGAGCATTTTAGTATCATTTTTTTTCAATGCACTTTGTTTAATTGAAGCACAAGCTCGTAGGTATATACACTTTACAAGATTCTTACGGGTTTTGCTTCCAGGCTTGTATTTATATTTTTTATCACAAAACACACACAAATCAGGGTACAAAATAGAGCTGTTTGAGGGTATGAATTGGCGACTGCTGCTTGATCTACTTCGTAAGATTTGTCAACAGATTTTTTCTTCTGAATCACTTCGAGTTTTGATTTCATTGTGAAAATACTTCTACATTTCCGGTGATATTTTATTACTGGACATTCTCCTTCTTTAAGAGTTTTTGCACGCTCCAGTATGAAATCATGATTGCGAATCTCTGCAGCTTTCAGAAGGGAGTACCACGAGTCCAAGGAAGAAAGGCTCACCAACTCTGTGTCATCATCGGAACAATGAATTACACATTCACTGCTAGTACAGTTTTTCCTTGGAGTTTTTGATGGAGGTAGTGAATTTAAATCTTTACTTTCCATTCTTGTGAGTGAATGTTCGGCCTCCGTTTCAGAAACTATTTCCATGGAAGTTTCTCCATATATTTCTTCATCTTTGTCTTTTTCATTCATCTCTAGCATCTGAAACGTAAATTATTTTTTGAAAAACAAGTATACTTTAAAAATTTTCTAGTTAAAATTAGAGAAATTTGAGAAGAATCACTGTGTTGTCAGATTTACTGAAAAGTATGAATTTCTAAAATTATTTTTAATATTTCTGAGAACAAAATTATACAATGAATAACGAATGCCTTTCCAATAAAAAAATATATTTTACAAATTTATTTTTTAAGCATTGAAATCAGTCCCATTATTTAGAAATTCGTACTTTTTGGTAAATCTGGCAACACTGTTGACTTGCGAACTACAAAACTTTAGCTCTATATAACAATACTTGGTAGGTTTCTCTTTAATATGCCAAAGACCGTATGCTGATAGCTTTTATACTTACTAATTTAACAGCCTGCAAAACCAAAAAAGCTTTCCGATCACCCCATCTATCGGCAATGTTGCCGCACCTGGCTGATTTTTTTACTTTGCTATTCCGTATTATCACAAATAAGTTTTAATAATTATTTTTATTTTATAACATGAAATTAATGTCATAAACATATTAAAACACAATTGCAATTCAAACGTTTCTGGTATGAATTTAATATATGTAACTAAAAAATCGACCAGATGCGGCAACACTGTTTATAACGGACATTTTCCCATATGGCGTCTAAAAGCTACCCTGATTTTGAAAGTATCATGGATAAATGTTATGCTTATGTTGTGGTGAATCCGAAAATATATGGTTTACCAAGTCCGCTGAGATGAAACCACACGAGCCCCTGGCTCAACGACTAATAAGCATGCTCTGTCACTTCTGTGAATTTCACATCAAAAATAAATTAGTTGCCAAAGGGGATAAATACAGGGTCAGAACGTAATATTCATGCAAATCTTTTTTTAAAATGTAAAATTCAATAGAAATTAGAGGCTTTCAGTGTGACGTCAGTAATGAGGTTTTGGTTGAAAACAAACGTTTGCTATGTTTAATTTCTTATTAAATATAAATCCTAGAAAATGTTACCACTGTATATAAAGAATTAAAATACTTAGTTGTGTGGTATAGCTATAAGATACAGCTCTAATATACAAAAAAATAGAAAAACCATTACGCCAACCCTTTGTTTGGAGCCAGTTTCCAACCGAAACGTCATGATTGACGTCACGACTGAAAGAGTTTATAAATAAAAACGCAACATACAAATAAAAAAATTACCTGAGAGGAATAGAAAGTGTTAATTTATTAAAAGAACAAAATTGTAATATACCTAAAGAAAATTACATCGTCACCGAAAAGCCATTTTAAAACTTTTTAAGCGTTTAATTTATAAAGAATTAAAGACACTTTACATTTACTTATACATTTCTTACATTAAATATCTTTTATATATAGTATTTTATTTCTATTAAAAATTTAGCAATATGAATTTATAGAAGTTATTTACGGAATAACCACGCTAAAATAACTTTGAAGATGAAGCACCATTTTTATAAGTGTGTTTAAAATTCTAGATAATTACTTTCTTAATTAACAAATAGTTTAATTAAAATCAAAGAGTGTAAAATAAATATTTTGCTTTAAAATCAATTGTATTTTCAATGTGATTATTACTCTTTCTTTTTCTTTTAAGATTCACAAATACACTGAGACTTTTATAAGACCAATGCAATAAAGATAGCAATTATTATAATTAACAGTGGTTCATCTAAAGATCTCATTAATTGCTATGAATCTTAAATTAATGAGTATGCTCTATAAAAAAAGATATTTAAAGTGTCGTTAAATTTAATTTATTTTATTTTATATTTGAGGGGAATAAATTAAAAGAAAAAATAACTTCTCATGTTGAATTATTTTCAGGCAATAATAATGAGCAATTATCAATAAATTAACTAAAGCGCTACATCCAATATTTGACTATAAAGATGAATTCAGAAAATCGATCTATTAAATATCTTATTTTTGTAATAAATATATTCATTAGTTTTGACTAAGCTGCCGAAATCTAATAACTCAGAAAAGGCATTAAAATTTAATGAAACGTATTCATTAAATGCTATGTAATGATTATTGCTACAAATGCGTTACTGAAGCATAGTTTCATAAAATTAATATTATTAAACCCAGCATTTTTAAAATTTATCTTTGGGTAACAAATCACATTTATAAACGCTGAAAAAAAAACATTTGCATGTCGATTTGTATTAGTTGCTGTTGATTGTGTCTCCGTCGAAACATGGGAATTAGATCAAAGATATAACACTACTAGTACACTGTTAAATATGTCAGAAGTTTTGTAATCCAAGAAAATATAATAAAACTACAAACAAAAATATACAATAACCTATCATTTTGAGAAGAGCCTTTTAGGTAGCTTTCTTTACAAAAAAGCTACCTATTGCAGCCGTTCGGAGGAAAGCGATTTCAAAAAATTTTGGTATATTTTCATCGATCATGACCCCCAGATCCCGAAACCACCCCCCGTTCAAAATTGATATATATATATATATATATATATATATATATATAGTTGTGTATACTTATATTGTTGTTTATGTTATATATATATACCTATGTCACACTGTAACTCCCGTAATTATTAACCGATTTCGATGTAATTCGGTGTGTACATAGTACATACCAATGTTTCGACCGAGTTCGTTGGCCAGCTTCATCCGCCGTTTTGTTTCAAAATGGCGGCCATTTAAAATTTTTAAAAATTTTTTAAACTTGAAATGTGGTACCAAAAAATTAAAAATGGAAACATATTTTTTTCTTATGTATTTGACCTTTATACAAAGATTCCGGAGCAGTTTTTGTTTCGTCTCTATCTTAAAAAATGGCTGAGTTATAGCATTTTGAATTTCTAGCGTGGCTGACATTTTGAAACGTCCTGAATTTTGTCACGCGATAAACGGCGTATTTATGAACCAATTTGGATGTAACTTCGTTTATACATAGTACATACCAATATCTCGACCGGGTTCGTTGGCCAGCTTCATCCGTCATCTTGTTTAAAAATGGTGGCCATTTAAATTTTTAAGAAAAATTTAAATTTGAAATGTGGTACCAAAAAATTAAAAATTGAAAAAATATTTTCTTCTTATGTGTTTGACCTTGATAAAAAGATTCGGGAGCAGTTTTTGTTTTGTCTATATCTTAAGAAATGGCTGAGTTATAGCATTTTGAATTTCTAGCGTGGCTGACATTTTGAAACGTCCTGATTTTTCTCACGTAATAACAGGCGTATTTATGAACCGACTTGGATGTACCTTGGTGTGTACATAGTACATACAAATATCTCGACCGAGTTCGTTGGCCGGCTTCATCCGCCATCTTGTTTCAAAATGGCGGCCATTTAAAAAAATAAAAAAATAAAAAAATTTAAATGAGATACCAAAAAATTGGAAAATGAAAAAGATTTTTTTTTGTATGTGTTTGACCTTAATACAAAGATTCCGGAACAGTTTTTCTTTCGTCTATATCCAAAAAAAATGGCTGAGTAATAGCATTTTGAATTTCTCTTGTGGCTGACATTTTAAAACGACCTGATTTTTGTCACGCGATAACAGGCGTAATTATGAACCTATTTAGATGTAACTTGGTCTGTACATAGTACATACCAATGTCTCGACCGAGTTCGTTGGCCAGCTTCATTCGCCATCTTGTTTCAAAAGGTTTGCCATTTAAAAATAATTAAATTTAAAATTCAAAATGAGGTATTAAACAATTGGAAAATGAAAAAGATTTTTTTATGTGTTTGGCCTTGATACAAACATTCCGGAGCAGTTTTTGTTTCTGAAAATTTGTTCTTTTGTTTATATCTTAAAAAATGGTTGATTTATAGCACTTTGAATTTCTAGCATGGCTAACATTTTGAAACGATCTTTTATTTGTCACGCGATAACACACGTATTCGCCTATTTCGATGTAAGAAGGCATGTGGATAGTATACATCAACACCTCGACCAAGTTCGCTGGCCAGATTCATCAGCCATCTTGTTTCAAAATGGCGACCATTAAATTAAAAAAGTCCTTCCGGCCAGTGCCGGGAGGAAGAGGTAGCTTTCATATTCCCTATTTTAAAAAAAACCAACTTATATTATTCAAACACACGAAGCTCAATTAAGAGGAAACCGAATGTAGGAGATTCAATACAAATTTTTATCAATACTAAATCATTATGAATGAGAATTTCGCGAAATTAGTCAGCTTTATCCAAGCTGCTTTTATTTAAAGTAACTTATATTTAGCTGCCAAATTCGGCGATTTCTTAAAGTGCCTGCCATTTTAAGACAACATGGTGGATGAGGCTAACCAGTGAACTTGGTCGAGATCTTAGTAATTGCTGTGCACATGCTCACTCACATCGGAATCGGTTGATATATACGAGTGCTGTCGCAGGCAAAAAATCAGATTTTTCAAAATGTCACCCACGTTAGAAATTGAAACTGCTATATCTGAGCCATTTTTAAGATAAAGACAAACAAAAAATGCTCCTGAATCCTTATATCAAGGTCAAATACTTAAGAAAGAAACATTTTCAATTTCTAATTTTTTTGCACCTCACTTTAAATATAATTTTTTTTAATTTAATGGCCGCCATTTTGAAACAAGATGGCTGATGAAGCTGGACAGCGAACTTGGTCGAGATATTGATGCATACTACCCACATGTCTTCTTCCATCGAAATAGGCGAATACGTGTGGTATCGCGTGACAAATACAAGATCGTTTCAAAGTGTTAGCCATGATAGAAATTCAAAGTGCTATAATTCAACCACTTTTTAAGATATAAACAAAAGAACAAACTTTCAGAAACAAAAACTGCTCCAGAATCTTTGTATCAAGGCCAAACACATAAAAAAAATCTTTTTCATTTTCCAATTTTTTAATACCTCATTTTAAATTTTGAATTACATTATTTTTTTAAATTGCAACCCTTTTGAAACACGATGGCGAATGAAACTGGCCAACAAACTCGGTCGAGACATTGGTATGTACTATGTACAGACCAAGTTACATCCAAATCGGTTCATAAATACGCCTGTTATCGCGTGACAAAAATCAGGTCGTTTTAAAATGTCAGCCACAATAGAAATTCAAAATGTTATAACTCAGCCATTTTTTTAGATATAGACGAAACAAAACCTGTTCCGGAATTTTTGTATTAAGGTCAAACACATACGAAAAAAATCTTTTTCATTTTCCAATTTTTTGGTATCTCATTTTAAATTTAAATTTTTCTTAAAATTTTAAATGGCCGCCATTTTTAAACAAGATGGCGGATGAAGCTGGCCAACGAACTCGGTCGAGACATTGGTCTGTACTATGTATAAACGAAGTTACTTCCAAATCGGTTCATAAATACGCCTTTTATCGCGTGACAAAATTCAGGACGTTTCAAAATGTCAGCTTCGCTAGAAATTCAAAATGCTATAACTCAGCCATTTTTTAAGATACAGACGAAACAAAAACTGCTACGGAGTCTTTGTTTAAAGGTCAAATACATAAGAAAAAAAATATTTTTCCATTTTCAATTTTTTGGTACCACATTTCAAGTTTAAATATTTTTAAAAAATTTTAAATGGCCGCCATTTTGAAACAAAATGGCGGATGAAGCTGGCCAACGAACTCGGTCGAGACATTGGTATGTACTACGTACATAGCGAATTACATTCAAATCGGTTCATAAATACGAGAGTTACAGTGTGACATAGGTCAGATATATATATATATATATATATATATGGATATATATATATATATATATATATATATATATATATATATATATATATCAATTTTGAACGGAGGGTGGTTTCGGGGTCTGGGGGTCATGATCGATGAAAATATACCAAAATTTTTTGAAATCGCTTTCCTCCGAACGGCTGCAATAGGTAGCTTTTTGTAAAGAAAGCTACCTAAAATATATATATATTTAAAGTGAGGTGCAAAAAAATTAGAAATTGAAAAAGGTTTCTTTCTTAAGTATTTGACCTTGATATAAGGATTCAGGAGCATTTTTTGTTTGTCTTTACCTTAAAAAATGGCTCAGATATAGCAGTTTCAATTTCTATTGTGGGTGACATTTTGAAAAATCTGATTTTTTGCACTCCTATATATTAACTGATTCCGATGTGAGTGAGCATGTGCACAGCAATTACTAAGGTCTCGACCAAGTTCACTGCTTAGCCTCATCCACCATGTTGTCTTAAAATGACAGGCACTTTAAGAAATTGCCGAATTTGGCAGCCAAATATATGTTACTTTAAAGAAAAGCAGCTTGGATAAAGCTGACTAATTTCGCGAAATTCTCATTCATTATATTGATAAAAATTAGTATTGAATCTCCTATATTCGGTTTCCACTAAATTGAGCTTCGTGTGTTTGAATGATATAATTTGGCTTTTTTTAAATAAGGATTATGAAAGCTACCTTTTCCTCCCGGCACTGGCCGGAAGGACTTTTTTCTTTTAGAAAGCCCACACACTAATGTATTTTTCAGATTTAAAGAAGCATTTGTAAAAGCAAAGTTTGTTTTTCTGCCACTGTTTTACGGTAACGTTTCAGAATAGTTTTTATAGTCTATTAATCAGCTCCCTCAACCCGAAATATAGGTTTTCTGGATGCTGTCAATTCCGAAGTAAACATTTTCAGGTTCAACAATAGACAATTATAGACAAACATAAAAATTTAACAACATTAACATTAACATTAAGGGGGTCCGGGACACATTTTGAAATAATTTGCCTTTATTGACTTAAAATTTTCATTTTTTTGTGATGGTCAACCATATCATTTGTAAACGAAATCACATGATAAAACTTCTAATCATTTTTTGAAAAAAAAGTTTAAAATTTAAAAATTATTAAAAAATTGGTGTGATTTAAAATCATTATAACTCGAAATATTTTAAGTAAAAATTAATTTTTTTTCATTTAAATAAACAGAACTATATAACTTTAATTTTGATTCAGCATTTTTTAAAATATTAATTAAAAAAATTAAAGTATTTAAAGTAAAAATTAAAAAAAAAAAGATGTCACTAAAAAAAAATCATATTTTCAAAAGTAAATATTTTTTGTTTCAAATTTGCTGAATGAAAATTAAAGTAAAACACCTGAAAAAGACATGGACCAAGTTTGAACCTTTTATCTTTAACGGTTCTTGACTTATAAGAATTTAAATACGAGAAATGGTTAAAAAAAACCATCAAGAAGAAAAATACATTTTCACAGGAAGTCCTTTCCATGACAACCATTCCTTGAAAGCTAGATTTTGAAAACAAACCACAACGAAAAAGTTAATATTTCCTGGTCTAATAAAGATAGCAACTTGATTTAAATTTCATTTTAAGCAGAAAAAAACAGAAATTTTTAATGCAATAAAATGTTTTTAGAAAATTTGAAGATTTTTGTGTCCCGGAGCCCCTTAATATTATTTTGTTACTCTTGCATGCATAAATTCAGTTATGCAGCTGATAATGTTTAATTGAGAATTGACAACATCTTAAAAATCTATATTCCGGTTGGAGAAAACTGATTAATACATTGTTAAAAAAACAAATGTTTTTTAATCTAAGAAAATGTAATGTAACGGCGAACAAAAATTAACAGAATTACACATGATTCAGAAAAATGTTCCTTATTTTTAGAAACCTCATAAACTAATATAATTTCGATATTTAAAGAAACATTTTTAAAAACAGTTTTTTTTGGCTGAGTTTCCGAGTAACTTTTAAATAAAATTTTAAATAACTTTTAAATTTTGAAATAAAAATAAAATGTGAATTTAAAAAATCTATCTTGCTTTGGTGCAATCTTACTTTTTCATTTTAAAACTAGTTGGATGTGCCAATCTCAAAACTTTCTTCTAATACATCTTAATATTTCAAAATGTAGTTACAAATATCAATACTTTAATATTATTAGTTTAATACTATACCAACTTTGGCTTTCATCTTAAATTTCTTCTTCAGTCAATTAATTGGAGTGAAAACGAGATCATCTCGATCCTAATATTTATAAAAATCAATAGTTTTCGGGTATTCTGTTGTATGTCAGCTGTTCGCGAATAGTCGGCTTAGCAGGATGGGAAAATCCCGTCGCTTTACGAGCCGCCGATGTACAATAGAACTACGAAATTATACAAAAATTAAACGAAAATTATACAAAAATTAAACGAAAATTATACAAAAATTGCTATTATAGTGCCCCCCCTTTCGTTGCAATATTTCCAAATTCAAGGAGGGCCTGCTTGATATAGCCAAAAACATACACAAAAAATTAGTCCAATTCTATGCGTAACTTCATGCACTTTTCGATAGTACAGTAATGAAAATGGCACAAAAATCGCTATTACAGCGCTCTTTTCGGTCGGAAATTTTCCAAATTAAGGGAGAACCTGCTTGCCATAGACAAAAACTCAAAAAAAAAAAAAAAGTTCAATTCTATGCATAACTTTATGCACTTGATGGTACAATGGCGAGACACGGCCAGACAGACATTTTCTATAAACATGTTTTTTTTTGGGATATCCGACCCCTAAAACGTGTAAATCCGTCGAAAACCGGAAGTCGAAAAAATTTCGATTACAATACTTTCTTCTATTGAAGATAAAAGAAAATAAAAAAGTCCTTCCGGCCAGTGCCGGGAGGAAGAGGTAGCTTTATAAATCCTTATTTAAAAAAGCCAACTTATATCATGCAAACACACGAAGCTCAATTTAGTGGAAACCGAATATAGGAGATTCAATACTAATTTTTATCAATATAATGAATGAGAATTTCGCGAAATTAGTCAGCTTTATCCAAGCTGCTTTTCTTTAAAGTAACTTATATTTGGCAGCCAAATTCGGCAATTTCTTAAAGTGCCTGTCATTTTAAGACAACATGGTGGATGAGGCTAAGCAGTGAACTTGGTCGAGACCTTAGTAATTGCTGTGCACATGCTCACTCACATCGGAATCGGTTAATATATAGGAGTGCTGTCGCATGCAAAAGATCAGATTTTTCAAAATGTCACCCACAATAGAAATTGAAACTGCTATATCTGAGCCATTTTTTAAGGTAAAGACAAACAAAAAATGCTCCTGAATCCTTATATCAAGATCAATTACTTAAGAAAGAAACCTTTTTCAATTTCTAATTTTTTTGCACCTCACTTTAAATATATATATATTTTTTAATTTAATGCCCGCCATTTTGAAACAAGATGGCTGATGAATCTGGCCAGCGAACTTGGTCGAGGTGTTGATGTATACTATCCACATGCCTTCTTACAACGAAATAGGCGAATACGTGTGTTATCGCGTGACAAATACAAGATCGTTTCAAAATGTTAGCCATGCTAGAAATTCAAAGTGCTATAAATCAACCATTTTTTAAGATATCAACAAAAGAACAAATTTTCAGAAACAAAAACTGCTCCGGAATCTTTGTATCAAGGCCAAACACATAAAAAAAAATCTTTTTCATTTTCCAATTTTTTAATACCTCATTTTGAATTTTAAATTTAATTTTTTTTAAATGGAAACCCTTTTGAAACAAGATGGCGAATGAAGCTGGCCAACGAACTCGGTCGAGACATTGGTATGTACTATGTACAGACCAAGTTACATCCAAATAGGTTCATAAATACGCCTGTTATCGCGTGACAAAAATCAGGTCGTTTTAAAATGTCAGCCACAAGAGAAATTCAATCAGCCATTTCTTAAGATATAGACGAAACAAAAACTGCTCCGGAATCTTTTTATCAAGGTCAAACACATAAGAAGAAAATATTTTTTCAATTTTCAATTTTTGGTACCACATTTCAAATTTAAACTTTTCTTAAAAATTTAAATGGCCGCCATTTTTAAACAAGATGGCGGGTGAAGCTGGCCAACGAACCCGGTCGAGACATTGGTATGCACTATGTATAAACGAAGTTACATCCAAATCGGTTCATAAATACGCCTTTTATCGCGTGACAAAATTCAGGACGTTTCAAAATGTCAGCCACGCTAGAAATTCAAAATGCTATAACTCAGCCATTTTTTAAGATATAGACGAAACAAAAACTGCTCCGAAATCTTTGTATAAAGGTCAAATACATAAGAAAAAAATATTTTTCCATTTTCAATTTTTTGATACCACATTTCAAATTTTAAATTTTTAAAAAAAATTTAAATGGCCGCCATTTTGAAACAAAATGGCGGATGAAGCTGACCAACGAACTCGGTCGAGAGATTGGTATGTACTATGTACACACCGAATTACACCCAAATCGGTTCATAAATACGCCTTTTATCGCGTGACAAAATTCAGGACGTTTCAAAATGTCATCCACGCTAGAAATTCAAAATGCTATAACTCAGCCATTTTTTAAGATATAGACGAAACAAAAACTGCTCCGGAATCTTTGTATAAAGGTCAAATACATAAGAAAAAAATATTTTTCCATTTTCAATTTTTTGATACCACATTTCAAATTTTAAATTTTTAAAAAAATTTTAAATGGCCGCCATTTTGAAACAAAATGGCGGATGAAGCTGGCCAACGAACTCGGTCGAGAGACTGGTATGTACTATGTACACACCGAATTACACCCAAATCGGTTCATAAATACGCCTTTTATCGCGTGACAAAATTCAGGACGTTTCAAAATGTCATCCACGCTAGAAATTCAAAATGCTATAACTCAGCCATTTTTTAAGATATAGACGAAACAAAAACTGCTCCGGAATCTTTGTATAAAGGTCAAATACATAAGAAAAAAATATTTTTCCATTTTTAATTTTTTGGTACCACATTTCAAGTTTTAAATTTTTTTTAGGTAGCTTTCTTTACAAAAAAGCTACCTATTGCAGCCGTTCGGAGGAAAGCGATTTCAAAAAATTTTGGTATATTTTCATCGATCATGACCCCCAGACCCCGAAACCACCCTCCGTTCAAAATTGATATATATATATATATATATATATATATATATATATATATATATCAATATATATATATACAGGGTGATTCAGCTCGTCGGTGACAAACTTTAAGGATCGATAGAGCACACCTAGACGAACATTTTTGAATAGGGAATGTAGGGTCCCTGACGCGATGGTAAGGCGCTAGGCGCTTTCGAAAATTTGGGTGCCGAAATTCGAAACGTCATAAAAACTAGGGAAATGGTTAGATTTTCTTGCTTGTTGCGTCGAAATGATTCTGTTTGTTTAGACTTTCTTCAGTACCAATTTGATAAGCGTATCTCTTAAAACATGGATAGGGGGCGCTGCAGACTTTGGAGAGCTAGACGACAACTTTAAGCCCGTTATTTTGATAATTTAACACATGCTCGCCAAAGTTTATACTCTAACTTAAAGTTTGAACCCAAAAGTAGAGCCCTGCAAAAAGCGTAAGAGCCGGAATAAAATGTCAAAGTACAGGGTGGTCGAAACTCGAAGGCTCCTAGGAGATAAACAAACAGATTTCTTGACTTATGGCATGCATTTTCATGATTCTGTTTGCTGGGGCTCTCTGAAACTCAGTTGAACGGTACAAAAAGAAACATCGATAGGGGGCGCTTTGGGCAAAAAAAATAATTCGTTGACATTTCGGACGCTAACTGGAAACGGGGCGCTACGATCAGTTAGTAATAATGAAAACACATTTTCTACCTCTGCTCAACACTTCTGAATAAATTTAGACCAAAAACATCAATGATACTGGAAATTTATTTACAAAAAATAACACTACAGAAGATGCTCGAAATTTCGACCTTGGGCCATGATGCAGGCTTCGCACCTCCGTCGCATTGAGGAGTGTGTGTTTCCAACAATGCCAGGAGTATCTCTGATCTGCCCTGCAGCTGCCACAATGCGCGCCACAAGTTCTTCAGCACTGCTGGCAGGTGTATGGTATACCTCGGCCTTCAGGTAACCCCAAAGGAAGAAATCCAAGCAGGTGAGGTCTGGTGATCGGGCAGGCCAGTGAACTGGACCCCCACGCCCGATCCACCGCTGGCCATACCTTGCGTTTAGATGGAGACGCACGTCGTTCGTGTAATGGGCCGGAGCTCCATCGTGCTGGAACCACATCTGGCGACGCGAACCTTCGGGTACGTGCGCCTCATCCAGAAGCTGCGGCAGCACTTGATCCAGGAAAATCAGGTAATTTCCACCTCTCAGCCGTTCAGGTAACAAATAAGGGCCAATGAGGCAATCCCCCAGAATGCCGGCCCACACATTTACTGAGAAACGCTCCTGGGCTGCTCGGCTTCTGGTTTCATGTGGATTTTCATCACACCACACATGACTGTTGTGGGCGTTCCACATTCCCTCCCGGCTGAAGGTGGACTCGTCCGTAAACAAAATGCTGTTTACAAAACGGGGATCCCTGGATCTCATCGCCAAGTACCATCTTGAGAATTCCACTCGAGGGCCAAAATCCTGCTCTCTGAGCAACTGCACCCGCTGGATGTGGTAGGGGTGCAGATTCCGGGAACGTAAGATGCGCCACGCAGTTGCTTGCGAAATGCCAACATGTCTGGCGATATCTCTCGTGCTAAGACCTGGGTTGTCCTCAACCAGGTTAAACACAGCCTCTTCGTTGTCGGGGGTGCTCACTGATCGCTCCCGTTCAGGCCTGCCTCCGTCGAAAGATCCCGTTGTGGACAACCTCTGGTGTACTCGAGCGAAGAAGGCATGGCAGGGGATTTGCCTGTTGGGGTAACGCTCGGCGTACAACCGCTGAGCGGCTCGTCCATTACAACCAGCAGCGCCATACGCCAAATGCATGTCAGCCAATTCAGAGTTTGTGTACCGTTCCATCCTACTACCGATCTGCAGACAAGTAACCCGAAGCTTAAGTAGGTACCGCACGTTCAAAAGACGTGTCTGCGCATACAACTACGTCATCTCGCGTTGTCGTCTACGCATTACGTATCTTTTGCATATCGATATGGTACGATATCTTTTGCATAAATCAGCAAAAAGCACCTTATGTAAATTTTATTGCGCGCATTGTGCATGATTGAAACCAGCTATGTTTGTTAAAAAAAACAAACAAACTGCAGTTTTAATAGCTTCTTATGATAAGTAAATTACTCTCTTGTTTTGTTTCTAACTGATCGTAGCGCCCCGTTTCCAGTTAGCGTCCGAAATGTCAACGAATTATGTTTTTTGCCCAAAGCGCCCCCTATCGATGTTTCTTTTTGTACCGTTCAACTGAGTTTCAGAGAGCCCCAGCAAACAGAATCATGAAAATGCATGCCATAAGTCAAGAAATCTGTTTGTTTATCTCCTAGGAGCCTTCGAGTTTCGACCACCCTGTACTTTGACATTTTATTCCGGCTCTTACGCTTTTTGCAGGGCTCTACTTTTGGGTTCAAACTTTAAGTTAGAGTATAAACTTTGGCGAGCATGTGTTAAATTATCAAAATAACGGGCTTAAAGTTGTTGTCTAGCTCTCCAAAGTCTGCAGCGCCCCCTATCCATGTTTTAAGAGATACGCTTATCAAATTGGTACTGAAGAAAGTCTAAACAAACAGAATCATTTCGACGCAACAAGCAAGAAAATCTAACCATTTCCCTAGTTTTTATGACGTTTCGAATTTCGGCACCCAAATTTTCGAAAGCGCCTAGCGCTTTACCATCGCGTCAGGGACCCTACATTCCCTATTCAAAAATGTTCGTCTAGGTGTGCTCTATCGATCCTTAAAGTTTGTCACCGACGAGCTGAATCACCCTGTATATAGATATATATCTGACCTATGTCACACTGTAACTCCCGTAATTATGAACCGATTTCGATGTCATTCGGTGTGTACATAGTACATACCAATGTCTCGACCGAGTTCGTTGGCCAGCTTCATCCGCCGTTTTGTTTCAAAATGGCGGCCATTTAAAATTTAAAAAAAAATTTAAAACTTGAAATGTGGTACCAAAAAATTAAAAATGGAAAAATATTTTTTTCTTATGTATTTGACCTTTATACAAAGATTCCGGAGCAGTTTTTGTTTCGTCTATATCTTAAAAAATGGCTGAGTTATAGCATTTTGAATTTCTAGCGTGGATGACATTTTGAAACGTCCTGAATTTTGTCACGCGATAAAAGGCGTATTTATGAACCGATTTGGGTGTAATTCAGTGTGTACATAGTACATACAAATCTCTCGACCGAGTTCGTTGGCCAGCTTCATCCGCCATTTTGTTTCAAAATGGCGGCCATTTAAAATTTTTTTAAAAATTTAAAATTTGAAATGTGGTATCAAAAAATTGAAAATGGAAAAATATTTTTTTCTTATGTATTTGACCTTTATACAAAGATTTCGGAGCAGTTTTTGTTTCGTCTATATCTTAAAAAATGCCTGAGTTATAGCATTTTGAATTTCTAGCGTGGCTGACATTTTGAAACGTCCTGAATTTTGTCACGCGATAAAAGGCGTATTTATGAACCGATTTGGATGTAACTTGGTCTGTACATAGTACATACCAATGTCTCGACCGAGTTCGTTGGCCAGCTTCATTCGCCATCTTGTTTCAAAAGGTTTGCCATTTAAAAATAATTAAATTTAAAATTCAAAATGAGGTATTAAACAATTGAAAATTGAAAAAATATTTTTTTCTTATGTGTTTGACCTTGATAAAAAGATTCCGGAGCAGTTTTTGTTTCGTCTATATCTTAAGAAATGGCTGATTGAATTTCTCTTGCGGCTGACATTTTAAAACGACCTGATTTTTGTCACGCGATAACAGGCGTATTTATGAACCTATTTGGATGTAACTTGGTCTGTACATAGTACATACCAATGTCTCGACCGAGTTCGTTGGCCAGCTTCATTCGCCATCTTGTTTCAAAAGGGTTTCCATTTAAAAAAAATTAAATTTAAAATTCAAAATGAGGTATTAAAAAATTGGAAAATGAAAAAGATTTTTTTTATGTGTTTGGCCTTGATACAAAGATTCCGGAGCAGTTTTTGTTTCTGAAAATTTGTTCTTTTGTTGATATCTTAAAAAATGGTTGATTTATAGCACTTTGAATTTCTAGCATGGCTAACATTTTGAAACGATCTTGTATTTGTCACGCGATAACACACGTATTCGCCTATTTCATTGTAAGAAGGCATGTGGATAGTATACATCAACACCTCGACCAAGTTCGCTGGCCAGATTCATCAGCCATCTTGTTTCAAAATGGCGGGCATTAAATTAAAAAAAATATATATATTTAAAGTGAGGTGCAAAAAAATTAGAAATTGAAAAAGGTTTCTTTCTTAAGTAATTGATCTTGATATAAGGATTCAGGAGCATTTTTTGTTTGTCTTTACCTTAAAAAATGGCTCAGATATAGCAGTTTCAATTTCTATTGTGGGTGACATTTTGAAAAATCTGATCTTTTGCATGCGACAGCACTCCTATATATTAACCGATTCCGATGTGAGTGAGCATGTGCACAGCAATTACTAAGGTCTCGACCAAGTTCACTGCTTAGCCTCATCCACCATGTTGTCTTAAAATGACAGGCACTTTAAGAAATTGCCGAATTTGGCTGCCAAATATAAGTTACTTTAAAGAAAAGCAGCTTGGATAAAGCTGACTAATTTCGCGAAATTCTCATTCATTTTATTGATAAAAATTAGTATTGAATCTCCTATATTCGGTTTCCACTAAATTGAGCTTCGTGTGTTTGCATGATATAAGTTGGCTTTTTTAAATAAGGATTTGTAAAGCTACCTCTTCCTCCCGGCACTGGCCGGAAGGACTTTTTAAATTTTAAATGGCCGCCATTTTGAAACAAAACGGCGGATGAAGCTGGCCAACGAACTCGGTCGAGACATTGGTATGTACTATGTACACACCGAATTACATCGAAATCGGTTCATAATTACGGGAGTTACAGTGTGACATAGGTCAGATATATATATATATATATATATAAATTTTGAACGGAGGGTGGTTTCGGGGTCTGGGGGTCATCATCGATGAAAATTTACCAAAATTTTTTGAAATCGCTTTCCTCCGAACGGCTGCAATAGGTAGCTTTTTTGTAAAGAAAGCTACCTAAAAATGCTGCTAAATATTATACCATTTTCTCCTCCATTTTTGTTTAACAAATATTTAATCTTCATTACTTCAAATGTATTTTACTACGAAATAAATCTGTTTCAGTTGACGTCACCTCTACGTATACGTCTACTGTGTCGTCTATGATGACGTTTTCGCATGTATACGAAAGTCTCATAAAAATTCTTAAAATTTATAAATTTAAAATATTAAAAAAGTAATATTATTAAACTATTAATGTGTTTTAAATTTCAATGACATTTCTATGATAGCGGCAATTTTTTTTTCATTGGTGTGGATGAGAGAGAGAGAAAGATGTATTTTATGATGCCATTTTCTTATTAAAATTGTGATCCAAAGTTCCACAATAACTCTTGAAATTTCTGAATAAAAACAATTATAAAAAGTAATGTTATTGATATATTAGTATGTTTTAAATTTTAATGGCATTTCTAGAATAGCGGCAATAAAGGAATGAGATGGAGTGGGTGTGAGAGAGAAATAGTTAAAAGATATCATTTTCTTTTTAAAATTGAAAGAAAAAAACAAAGAGGCAATTTTAAACTTTTTGGATTCAAATTGAACAATTATTATTTCATACATTCGTTTCATAATTCCGAATTAGTAGTTTCATAAATTCGTTCCATTAGAAATATATGTATATAGGATAGATACATCTGTAACGTCCGGTACATCAGACCCGGGTAAAGCCATCTTCTTCATTCCTGGGAAGATAGAATGATCGTCGTACGGTCTAGTTTCAGTGATGAAGGGTCTATTTGTAGAGGAAATATTTTCTCATATCATGAGTTGTTTTACGGTTTCAGTAAACTTTTTGCCCGAAACATGTTTTTTGGATTATGTTTCATCATTAATAGCAAACAATATTGGGAGAATAGTGTCCGTGTTGTTACTACAACAAGAGCCCTATTGACGCAATATTGGCTATATCGTGTCCAATTCTGGCATGAAATAAATACTGTTCTCAATGTTGTGTTGGTGATCAAATAATGCACGTAAAAATGCGGTCATATGATATCCTGAACACAGAGATTAGATAGATTTGGCTACATTTGCCCTAATATTGGCATGAAATTTTGGACAATTACACATGTCAACTTGATCAAATAATATCCTCACATTTGAGATTATATAGCTTTTGCCACTTTTGCATCAATGTTGGCAATATTGGATCTATTCTCAACATTGTGTTGGTGATCAAGTAATGAACATACCAACCTTGTCAAACAATAACCTCAACATTGGGATTTTAAAGCTTTTTTCCACTTTTTCACCAATATTGGCACGAATTATTGGACTTCCCTTTAAATAAAGTCCTCAACATTTGGTAGGTGGTCAAATAATGCACATAACAACCTGGTTAAATAATATCATCAACATTGAGATTAGATAGATTTGGCAACTTTCGCACCAATATTGCCATGCAGTATTGGATTAAATATTACGCATAACCAACTGATCAAATAATATCCTCACCATTGAGATTATACAGATGTGCCGTATTTGCACCAATATTTGCATGAAATATTGTATCTGTTATCAACATTGTGTTGGTGGTCAAGTAATTGACATTCCAACCTGGTGAAATAATATCCTCAATATTGCGATTATTATATAGCTTTTGCCTCTTTTGCACCAATATTTTCATGAAATATTGGATCTATCCTCAAAAAATGTCCTCAACATTGTGTTGGTTGTCAAATACTGGACATAAATAACGCGGTCAAAAAATATCCTCAGCATTAAGATTATATAGATTTTGAAAATTTTCCACCAACATTGTATGAAATAACTCGCATACCAATATTTACACTCTAAAACAGATGATTAATCAATATTGGTATTTTACTGAAAGTGTTTCAAATCAAAGAATATTTATAGTATTTGCCCTCCACCCCGTCTCCCCCATGTAACGAATATCACCAATACTGAATTCTTAGCAGGGCACATTGTGCAAGTTCTATGTTGAAATTACGGATGATCGCATTATTTTTTCGGGATCATAGGTATTTTCTATTTCGAACCAATTTTCCCAATCTACAGACGGGTAGCCAGTTTGAACTTTTTAAAATTCAGAAATTCCGAATTCATACCAAATATTTTAAGTAGTATTTTTTGCTATATTCAATAACAGATATTTTTTGCTTGCCTGAAATAAAATTCTCTTTTTGGAATTTCCAGTATGAATTCGAAATTTCTGAATTTCATAAAAAAGGCCAATCTGGCAGCTCTGTCTACAGTCTCCGTTTAAATAGGTTTAACTGCACTAGCACGTATAAATTAATTTTCCCTATGACTTGATGTTATGAGTTTAACATATTTAAAGAATTCAAATCTCTTTTTCTTCACATAATTGCTTAAAATTAAATAATATAAAATAAATATTTCGAGTTAATTTTCAATGTAATTATTGTTTTCTGATCGCTCTAATAATCGTAAACTTATATGGTCATGGCATCACTGAAATAGAGAGAGCAATTTGTATAATTAATTAGTGATTTATCTAAAGTTCTCATTGATTACTTTGAATCTCAAATTAATTAGTATACTCTTAAAAAATGAATTTAAAGCTGTGTAAAATTAAACTTTTTTGAGAGTGTATAAATTAAAAAGAAGAAATCATGTTTCGGGGCTGAATAACAACAATCAAGTCTAATTAAAAATTAATTAACTAAAATGTTTTATTAAACTTTTGAATATAAAGGAAAAGCTTTAAAAATCGATATAACGCAAAAACAAATAACAAAATAATAATAATAATAATAATAATAACATCTTGCTAAATTTTGGGGTTATTTCTTGTATTTAACTAAGCCGTTGAAAATTACCCAGCAAACACAGATATATCGGTAAGCAATAGGCCGACAGTCGGTTGCCACTACCACCGGTATTAGCACGATACCGGCTGCCGCTACCGGTTCCGTATCTTTTTTGATACGCCGTACGAATGTGTCCAGATTCATGAGGCACAGAGACGGTCCGGTATCGTCAGAACACTGTGCCGAAAGCACGCCGATAGCTAATCATATGAATGCCGACCGCAGCCCGACACCAGCATAAATTACAAAAAAATCCATTTTGATGGCGCCATCTATGGGGCATCTTGGCATGTTCATTTCTTAATATTTCGTAGGAGCATATTTCGGCGATGGCAGAGGTTGGGTTCGATCCGACGCCCCCAAGGACAGAAGGTAAACAACGTAACCACTTGACCACTGATGCTTGTTCAGGAGAGGATTCTATGGGATAATAAGTTGCAGGCATTTCGTTAAGCGATGGTTTGCGTTGTAGGTAAATGGTAGATGAGAAAATTGGAATTTTGAAGTGCTTTTAAAGTTTTTATTATTATTGTCTTATGTTCGTGTCTTTAAAAGTTAATTTAATATTTAAATGAATGAAATAATTATCTTAGTGAATTATTTACAGCGAATGAATTGTTTTTTCTTATAAATTTAAGAACGCTTAAATATATAATAAAATAAGAGAATTTTAGAGATTTTCTGTTAATGCACTTTTCTCATTAGGAATTATAATGTAATTAATTGTGTTAATTTAAGAAATATATATTTGTAACATGGAAAAACTAATTTTAATAAAAAATTAAGTTGGTAATTAATCACTTTTAATTAGAAGAATTCATTTTATGTCATTTCATGATTTAATGTTGAACATATTTTTAAGGATAACGTAGCAATATTAATTCTTTTACTTAGACAGAAGATTAAAAAAGATCAACATTTTTTAATCTTAAAAGAAAATAGAAATATTAATCTGTCTTTTTTTTTTTTTTTTTTTTTTTTTTTTTTTTGTTTGGTAAATAATTTTTTAAAAGGGAGAGATTTCTGAATCTTTCTTTTAAATTCTAATGGCAAAAAGATGGGTAGATTTTTTGATATTTTTATAGCTTGTAAAATAATTTTTAAAACTTTTTAATAATTTGATTTTAAAATAAAGTAAGGAACTTAGGCATTGCTTTAAAATTGAATATATAATAGGAAAATAAGTTTAATTAACTTATGAAATTTTGTTTTGCGATAAGTTTATAATAAAAAATAATTTTAAGAAGCGATTTAAAAAAATCTTTTGATGATTCAAATATATTTTAGGTCATTTTAAAATGAATTCAAAAACAATTTTTTAAAATAATTAAATATAGGCTATTTTTGACAATTTTTCTGTTTATCAATGTTGGAAATTTATATAAAATCAATGATATATATATATATGTGTGTGTGTTAAATCATTCCATTTTCTTTATTTTACAAGCTATAAAAATATAAAAAAATCTACCCATCTTTTTAGCATTAAAATTTAAAAGAAAGATAAAGAAATCTCCTTATTTTAATTACATCTTTTATTTATCACACACGCATATATAATACATGAGAATAAAAAAAATAACAGTTTTATTTCATATTTTTATAATGCTTCCCTGAAGAAAAGCAGGAAAATATATAAAACCTATTAATTTTTAAAATATATTTAATATTTAAAAATAACAAATAAAGCCTTTGTGCAACAAGAAAAAGAAAAAAAAAAAAAGGGGGGGGGGAAATTAAATTAACGCTTTCCAAATACTTGGAAAATCAGGAGTACCAGATAAAGCATTGACTAAAGAGTGAGAATCTTTAATGATGTGGTAAGCTTCCCAAAAATCAAGATCAAGGTTAGAAGAACATTTTTGGATAATGATGGCTGAGGAAAAATCGAACCTATGTTGAGAAGACCAAGAATGTTGAGCAATAGAAGAAAGTTTGGGCTCCTGATTTTTAACACAACGTTCATGTTCTTTTAAACGAAATCTAAGAGCACGTTTAGTCTGGCCAATATAAGAAAGGCCACACTGGCAAGAGATTTGGTAAATACCCCAGTTATCTAGGCAATCAACGGGGTGTTTAAGATTTGAAAAAGTGATTTTATTAACAGGAGAAAGAATAATATTAAAATCAAACCTGATTAAGATTTTAGCAACTTGCTGACTGATTTTAAGAAAAAATAGTAACACAACTGAAATATTAGAGTTGGAATTATTAGGATGCAACGAAAGTTTTCCGCCACATCACCATTACATAATACTAAATATAATATATATAATTAACTGTAATTTTATAAATAACCACCATTCCGTAATCACCATTAAGAATTCTTTTGAGTTACATAAAGAGAGTAACATAAAAAAATCAGGCTGTGTTACTCGAGGGTTCTACACACTGAAAGAAAAAAATATACCGCCTTAATGTAGAACGAATAGGTAGTCATTTTCTAAATCCCTAAACTGGAAATATGGACTTCCTAGTTATCCGAATAAGGTAAGAAAATTAACTTAATAGATGAAATAATCGAGAATTTCTAGTCTATAGTTTTCTAGGTGATGAAACGATGCATTATATTATGAATCGTTTGAATTGCGAGAAATTATCACTTGATTTCAAGAATTAATTCAGAAACTAGAACTATAGTTACTAAAACTCACTTCTTGTGTTCGCATTTATTTGCAGAGGCTTTAAATAAGTTTGACCACTATAATATAGGATAACGCCCTTGAATTTTAATAGGGATAACTAGGACTCCCTAGCAAAGGGAACTAGAATTTATACGAATGACATGGAACTATTTTTTCTAGAGCCATAATTTATTTTCTAGATGCCTGTGGCAGAATTTTTTTTTCAGTGAATAAAACTGCTGGCATGATCTAGGTTTTTATACATTAAATGGTTACTTAATGCCTGAAAATCGTTAGATCTTATTAAGCATATAGGTAGAACTGGGTGACGCTAACTCATTTACTTTAAGGTTGTCACAAGAAGCTATTATGCAAAGGAAAGTGACCGTACAGACCTAGCTAAAAAAAAAGATTTAATAATTAATATTTTTAGCATCGGGTTGTGTTTTGCCATGGATTTCTAACATATAGCCCTAAGCAGGTAAAAGTCAATTAATTATTTGATCTTAATAAACCTAGTCTTAATAAAAATTCTACCTATATTAAGCAAAATTAAATAATCCAATAATGCAATAAAAAATTTGCATAAAATTAACAAATAACATGAATTTATTTACAGATATACAAGGTTACAAAACAAACAAAATATATATTAAAAGAAACAAAAATAATAGAAATGAACATTCATTTTCTACCAAGTAGATGCTTAATTCGATCACTAGATCGAGATATACAATTGCTTTAATAGATTCCCATTTGGGAAATTAATATTCAAATTACAGAAATACCCGTTCCTGTTATTTACAGAAATTCTCACCTGAGGGATGTTACTAATTTCTCAGCAAAACATTATCTGTTATTAGTTAATATTTTTTTTAAAATGTAACACAATAAAGCACCAAGTCCTATGCTTAGCTTTTAAATTAAAGATCCATAAAACATTTGCGGGGAAGTAAAAGGTGAAACCGAATACCATAGCACGTCTACAAGCACGGGGTGGCAGGACAGCTAAAAGCTTCGATGAAGATTTTTTTTTTGAGGAACAGAGCATCACGTTATAGTCATTTTATTCAAGACTTTTAAAAGAGACAAAACCTTCATAGCTTATTTAACTTAAAACAAATAATTCAAAAACTAACTAGAAAGAACGCTTCTCTGCCAAGATCGGAAATGTCCCAAAACACTTCTCTCTTGAAGGTTACTCCAAGTAATCCAAAAATCAACTGACACCGGACCTTGGTAGTTTTCTTTAAAAATTTTTTAAAAACTAAGGGAGCAGCATTTCCCCCTATATCGAAGAGGTTTCTCAATAGATAGAAAAAAAAAAACCCTGACATTAGCGTCGATTCACTTTGATTGGACATCCAAGGTGTGACCCGCTTAAGTCATGTGATATTCCCTGGGCCCTAGAAACCACATTAGCAAGACCAACCCAAAAACTTCTCTTCCGACCTATAATATTTCTTTCGTCATAAAAATGTCAATCCCATTGTAATCTTAAAATCACTCAGACTCCAGCCCGCAATAAAATTGGAAGCTGAAATTAACATTAATATAGGAAGTATATGGAGCACTATAAAATTAATATTTAAAAATACAGAATAGCATAGAAAAATTACTAAATTACTAGCTTATATAAAATTCAATATGTACAGTCGTGGAAAAAAAAAAAGTAAACACCCCCTACTAACTCCTCAACAAATCATCATAGAAGAAAGTTACTGGTACCGAACGATTGGAAATAAAGTCTACTTTTAAATGATGTATATAAAATTTTCTTAGGTGGTCATCTACATATTAAAACGAATTCAAACTTCATTTTTTTCAATGGCAATACCCAATTTTAACGAGATATTTCAAATCTTCGGTTCAAACTATGCCTAGACACCAAATTTCAAGTCATTTGAATGATAAGTTTTTGAATTATAAACATTCAAAATTTAGTGCTTCTAATGTTAAATTACATTTTCATATTTTTACCTATATCTCCCGAAATTATGCTCCTAATGTGCTAATTATTTTGTAGTAATAATACTAATATACCCAAACATAAATAAGCTGAATTTGCAATTTTTATAATTTTATGATATGAATTATGAATTATGGAAGTAATATTCGAAAAAAAAATTATGAATTGCAACCTACAATTTTTTTGATGGATTTAGATGTATTAAGTCCTGCTTTATGGCAAATCAAAAATTTCACATTTTTCTTCCAAGTAGTCTTCAAATTATGCTTAAAAAACGGCAAAATGATGGTTTAAGGGGCCGTCTATGATGAAAGTGAGTAGACATTTTGAAATTTATTCTGCTGTACTGTAATCTAACACGCTTCATTGACTCCTTGAGAGGCGCTTAAGTTGCCTTGATCAAGGAAGGGGCTCTCTCGGTTAACAATCCAGTACGGAACTTCAATTTGGATACAGCCCTTAAAATACGCTCGTTTTAAAATAATTAATTTCTCGTAAACTTATGGTACGAATTGCATAAAAATTCGTTTTTAGGCTAATTGAAGGGTGTAGAGTTCATTTATGCTGTCAGAATTGGGTACTGCTATTGAAAAAAAACAAAGTTATGGTTCGTTTTAATATGTAGAATGCCCCCTAAGTAAATTTTATATACGTCATTTAAAAGTAGACTTTATTTCCAATCGTTCGGTACCAGCAACTTGATTCTACGATAATTTGTTGAGGAGTTAGTAGGGGGTGTTTACTTTTTTTTTTTCCACGACTGTACATTATTACACTATTTTCATGCTTCTCTGATAATTAGAACGTGGGAAATGTTCTGTTAAAAGCTACTTTTGAAGTTTTTACTCGAAGTGCATGTACTATCTTTTGAAAAAAGATGGGATGCGCATTTGATTCCAGAAAAAACGTATTTATTTAATACACAGTCATTTTATAGTGTTAAATTAATTTCGATTCGAAATGATAACTTACCATTAACGAAGTGAAAAAACATGTCCTATATTTTAAAAAAATGGGATGCACATTTCATACCAGAAAAAAAACATATTTCTTTAATACACAGTTATTTTATAGTATTAAATTTCAATTTGAAATGGTAATTTACCATTAACATTAAACACAGAAACAGACCTTTAAAAATCTTTACGCCGTCAACAGAGAGACAACAATCAAAGTGTAAAAATTTCATAATTTTTTAACAAAGTTATAAAGAATTTCCGATTAAAATTTTTATGTAAATCTATATATTCACTTGAGACGTTTCTTCGGTAATTTTTTCAAAAATTTTCCGAGTATGCACTTATGGAAATGGTCCTTGTAAGTAACACAATACTTAAACAAGATGACTAACAAGAAAGCAAAAATTGACAAATTTTTATCTACAATAACATAATTCGGTTTTTAAAAACTTATATTGTAAGATTTAGGCTCTGGATGCATGAAAATTTAATAAAAAAAACCCATACGACTGTCATTAGTATTTCGTAAAAAGGCGAAAGAAAAACTTTGACGTCATATCCGGTGCACATAAAATAAGCTTCCTCTATGTATATTAGGTAGCTTAATGTATATTAGGTACTGCACGGTCTTCAAAATAGAAATAATTAAAATGTTCGCCACACATTTTGAGGTATGTTTGAGCGAAACATAGTACACTATATGGCCAAAGGTGACCAGCCATTTGCGATTTTAGACGTTTTGTTAAATATCTAGAAAAATACACTAGGAATTAAACTGAAACTGCAGGTGTGTAAACAGTATAGTATAGGTCATATATTCCCGCCAAGAGTTTTTCCCGAAACTTCATAGGGGACTGTCAACAAACTGAAAAAGAGTGAATATCTTTTGAATAACCCTGTCAAAAGTAATGTAGCAAGAGCGTTGAAACTGTAAATTATGATTAAGTTTCTTATTGTATTAATTTGTGTTCATTTTTATGAGGATAACATGTATACTCGAAGACAAATTCATGTTTTCATAAAAACAGTCTCAAATTTTGCAAAGTTTTTTGCTTATAATTTGCAGAGTCTCTTAATATAAAAAAAAAAAAATATTTTCAAAAAATATTACAAATAATATTGTACACAAAATCCTGCAATCAGAATTAAAATATAGTAAAAATTGCATGAAAAATGAGCAGGTTTATTAAATAATGTTTCACTGCGCATGCCCGAACGTAATAAAAATATAATGTGCATATCGTGTTAGCTAAATGTATAGAGCAACTTTTGTAAAAGTCTCAAAAACATAGCTTGAAAATTCTGAAAATTATCGTTGATAGAATAAGTTCAAAATCTGTTGTTTCCAAAATGAAGCCAAAAGATGAGGGGCTGTATGCATATATCCATTGATTAGTGCCAATATAGCATACATAATTTTCCACGCACTACTGTATTTGGATACAACCCCTCATCCTTTTGCTTCTTTTTGGGAATAACGGATTTTGAGCTTATTCTATTAACGATAATTTCCAGACTTTGCAAACTATGTTTTTGAGACTTTCACAAAAGTTGCTCTATACATTTACCTAACACATTATGCAAATTATATTTTGATTACATTCGAGCATGCGCAGTGAACCATTATTTAGTAAACGTGCTCATTTTTCATACAATTTTTATTATTTTTTTATTCTGATTGCAGCGTATTATGTACAATGTTGTTTATTATATTTTCTGGTAACAACTTTTTTCATATTAAGTACTCTAAAAATTATAAGCAAAAAACTTGGCAAAATTTGGGACTCTTTTTATAAAAGCTTTAATTTCTCTACGAGTATACATGCTATCCTCATAAAAATGAACACAGTTTATTACAATAAGGCCCTTAATCATAATTTACAGTTTGAACGCTTTTGCTACATTAGTTTTTATAGGATTTTTCAAAAGATATTTGATTTTTTTTCCAATTTGTTGACGGTCCCCTATGGGGTTCCGGGAAAAAATCCTCACGGAAATGTATGACCTGTACTATTTTGTTTACACACCTGGAGTTTCAGGATAATTCCTCATGTATTTTACTAGATATTTAACAAAATCGCAATACAAGTCTAAAATCGCAAGTGATCGGCCACCTTTGGCCATATAATATATAAGCAAATGAATAGCAGCCATCATGATAGTGTTCACGATAATCTGCAGAGACGTTTCAATGGAATCAAACTAGTCAACGGCGAACGCTAGTATGCTTCAATAACTGCAGACGTTATTTTCAGCCTCTATTCATGTATACGGGTCGATCCATTTCAAGTGGTCCAGCACTCGTTGCTCGACCATTTAAAAAATACTGAAATTTTTTGTACGACAAACCTAACATGATGGAAGTGTAAAATGACTATTATTTTAATTTTATTAATTTTTGTTTGTGCGTGGCGGCCATCTTTGTTTCATCGTCTGCAGCAATTTTCTCACATGAATGGTTTATGGAATTGTAAATAATTCATCGTTTATTTCTCCAATTCAAGTACGGATTAAAGCAATTTGTACAGAATACATTGGGCTAAAAATCTGGTAATAGAATAGTTTCCGAAACTAACTGCTTATTGGTGAAATTTAAACATAAAATTTCAGTTTTTTTTCTAAAATTTGTCCGTTTACAAGAGGAAATTTTTCTAGCAAGGAAAACTGTCAACATGACATTTTTTTTTTTTTTACAAATAATCCAAAGGTACTTGTACTTACACGCCTACTTGCAGATGTGGGAATTGCTTTCTCTTCGCTAAAAAAAATCCCAAATTTTTCAAAAATGTCAAAAATCGCAGTTTTGAGGCTTCGATATCTATGGTGGGGCACGAGTTAAAAATCTTAAGTTCTGGTTTCTGAGAGCATAGTATGGTAGTGTTATGAACAAGAAATTTCAGGATGGAGATTTGAGTACAAGCTGAGATATGGCTAGGGCAACATATGAAAACAATACTGCCAAACTATCGTTTTGTTGTAATCACAGGTAAGTACTTATATCAGAGTGTCATTTAAATTTATTTTTTTAATTATCTTTAAATAATAGTAACAGAAAACAAACATTTTGCAAAGCTTAGCAATTAATTAAAAAAATAATTATTCCTAAGGCCAACATTTTGTATGGTTTCAGTAATTTTTGTTGTAATTTTAGTAACTAAAAGAAACCTCAGCACTTTTACAGAAATATATTTTTTTTTATGAATGACCTAGAGACAAAAACAGAATAGGGAAAGAGAAAATCTGTTAATGTTGGCATACTTGTTGAGACATGATCAAACGTGTCAAAACACATTCCTGCTTGTTGGTTTAAAAACCACATTTTTAATGCGGCTTGCCAGTCTCTGAAACTATTCCTACCATAAGTATGTTCCTGTAAATGAAACATTATACGATGTTACCATGCATCAGCCTCAAGTAATTTTCAGAAAGTAAAGATATCCAAAGCCCTTTCAAAATCTATTCTGCAGAAAAATGACATTTTTGCATAAGAAGTAAGCTAGGAATTATTAATGAAGTGAGACTTGCACACAGTGATTTCAAAGTTTATTTCTATGAGCCAGCAGGGCCAAGATCTTCAATCAAGTTATCAAGAGATGGCAAGACTTGGTTCCTACAAATAAAATTTTGAGGAACATCAAACTTGTGGTTTTTAAACCAACAAGCAAGAATGTGTTTTGACACGTTTGATCATGTCTCAACAAGTATAACAATACTAACAGCTTTTCTCTTTCCCCATTCTGTTTTTGTCTCAGGTTTTGTATAATTTTTTTTCTTTATGTAAATGTGCTGAGGTTTCTTTTAGTTACTAAAATTACTTACAACAAAAATTACTGAAACCATACAAAATGTATGACCTTAGACATAATTATTTTTTTAATTATTTGCTAAGCTTTGCAAAGGGCTTTATTTTCTGTTACTATTATTTAAAGATAATCAAAAACATAAACTTAAGTGACACTCTGAGATAAATACTTAGCTGTGACTACAACAAAATAATAGTTTGGCAGTATTGTTATGGCATGTTTCGCTTGCCATTGCTTGTAGTCAAATCTCCATCCTGAAATTTCTTGTGCATAACACTACCATACTATACTCTCAGAAACCAGAACTTCATATTTTTATCTCGTGCCCCACCAGAGATATCGAAAACTCAAAAGTGCGATTTTTGACATTTAAAAAAAAAAAAATTGGGTTTTTTTTTTAGCGAAGAGTAAGCAAGTCCCAGATCTGGAACTAGCCGACTAAGTACAAGTACCTTCGGCCTATTTGTAAAAAAAAATGTCATGTTGACAGTTTTCCTTGCTAGAAAAATGTCCTCTTGTATACGGATAAATGATTTTCTGGACCACTTGAAATGGACTGACCCATACACTGATATCATAATGCAAGTACCGATGTTCATGTTTCCAGAACAGCTGATTTTCGGTGCATCGATTGTGAAGCCCGACTTTTATTTTTGCAGTTTTTTTTTAAATGATGTGCAGTTGCGACATAGTTCTTTGGTGAAATTTTACGTGCTTAAAACGATTATTCTCTCTCCATATAGTCCATGAGGTCTTGAGGAAACCTTCTCTATATTTTAATTTTTTTAGCATAAATCAGGTTGAATAAGATTTAATCAGGGATACCGATATTTATTGAAAATTGAAAAATTCCACGAAAACTCTAAATTTTGTGATATGTGCTGTATGATTCTAAAAACACTGATAATTAAAAGATTTTTATCGTAAAATGAATTGAAGTTAAAAAACTTAATGATCTTTAAAATTGAATAAAATTCTGCACTTGATTCAGTGATAGCGATATTTATAGGAGAATTTCGTAAATTTGCACGAAAAATTTAAATTTTGTGTACTATTCATTATTTTTATAATAGTGCTCATTCTAAAAATATCAATTTCGTGAGATGAATTGAAGTAGAAAAACGTAATGAATATTTTTTTAATCATTTTACCAAGGAAAACTTTAAGGATATTAAAGGCGATTTGAAAATGTTCCCAATACCTAGAAATAAGGATGCTTCGTTCACCAATCAATATAATAGCACCAATATCCAAGTACTATAAAAATATAACATTTGCTGCTGTCATTGTCGCCCCCTAGCTCGAAAGAAGACAAGTTTTTCAAGCCACTGTAGCATTGATATGCTATCTGCGCTCCAATTTTACGACGATTTGTTAATAATTTAAAAATCGGTAACGGAAACTTCACATTGGAGTCACCAAATTTCGCTGTTAAAATCTAAACAGTGACGATTATGTGTGGAATAAAAAATGTCACATATTTGTAATCGCTATGACTATGACATTTGTGATGTACAGATATAATTTTGATTGAGTATGCTATTTAAGTATGGACAAACTTTTTAAACTTTTTGTAACAATGGAGCTTCATTTTATATAAATAAAATTTTTATAAAACATTATTTTTATTTATAAATATAATTAATTTTATATATTTTATCATAAATTTTGAAATATATATATTCTGTAAATGTCATTTATAACAAGCAAATACTAAAAGTGTTCGTTTCCAAAAAGATACATTGAATTGCAAACTGTGCCTAAATTAGAAAATAGTGAACTTTCTCTGTCTCTCTCTCTCATAAATTCTCTAATGGAATTACACCGAAAAAAGTCCGCTGCATAAAAAATGCATAAAAAATAAAAATCTATTTAAATAAAAAAAAGAAACTTTTAAACAACAATTTCCAAACTTTTTTTATACACGGATCTGTTTTGTGCTACTGTGAAATTTTTATAAAACAATAATTCAATTAAAAATTATTATTTGAAAATTTTTACAAAACATTATTTTTATTTATAAATATAATTAATTTATATATATTTTATCCTAAATTTTGAAATATATTAATTTTGTAAATGTCATTTATAATAAGCAAATGCTAAAAGTGTTCGTTTCCAAAAAGATACATTGAATTGCAAACTGTGCCTAAATTAGGAAATAGTGAACTTTCTCTACCTCTCTCTCTCATAAATTCTCTAATGGAACTATACTGAAAAAAGTCCGCTGCATAAAAAATGCATTAAAAATAAAAATCTATTTAAATAAATATAAACGGTCAAGTGCGAGTATTACTCGCGCACAGAGGGTTCCGTACAATAATATATGAATTAGTAAGTGTAATATTAAAAAAATACCGTTGCTAAAAGAATACTAAGACTTTGTAAAAACTATACATCGTAGGGTTGGGTATAGCTGTTCAGTATACAGGGTGCAAAGGAAAGTCCCTTTAACCTGAAAATATTTGCGAACGGAGAGAGCTACAGCTATACAAGTGATGTAACGGTACAGTAAAGCGACTACGCTCGACCTAATGCAAACGACAGCAGCACCACTAGTGGCAAAATTTGGAAGATAGCCATTGCAAATCGAAAACGAAAAGAGGTAGAGCAAATTTTCCAATTAAAAAGTTTAGAGCATCAATTATTTAGTACGAAACGACATTTGGATGACACGGATAAGATAAATCGTCGCCTGCATACACAAAAATGCCCCAAATCAATGAGCAACGATTCTACTTTGCCTATTCACATTCCGGAAATGTAGCAATGCACAATTGCAGATTGTGACGTTGCACTGTACTGTAATGTCCGTAAAGATTTAGTTTCCAATGCATTTAAAATTTTAGAATAACCCTTTCAGGGCCAGAAAAATTCTATTCGTAAACTGATGAAATAATTGACTGACACCAGAATATTAAACGAATTTCTCAGAAAACAAAAACGCGCTAACTTGCACTTTGATTACAAAAGCAAAATTTTATTAAAATATTCTTGGTGCCATTTGTCAGTTTTGTAATTAAAATTAGATGGCTAGAACGGCTAGCCACCGCCCTTGAAAGGGTTAAATTTATGTCGTCGTAGTGAAGAGGCTTGCAATAGACGTTCCATGCTGAGAAATGTGCATGCGGAATTACTCTCACGAATACAAACGTGTATCGTGAGCAATGGCGAACTTTTCGAACATACTGAATATTAACTTTTTATCACTGTGAGGCAGTTTGTCTTTTTTTTTGTGTGTGATGTTATCAAAATGTATTGAGATAACTACGTATTTATAGCATAAATTCTGCGTATTTCTTCATACTTCTGACTATTCCATTCAAACGTTTGCACAAAATGGAGTGCATGGATTTTGGACATTTTTGGGTAAACAGGCGAAGATTTATTTTATCCATGTAAACCAAATGTCGTACTCTATTAATTAATTAATGCTCTAAAACTTTCTAACTGGAAATTTTGCTATCTCTTTTCGTTTTCGATTTGCAGTGGCTATCTTCCAAATTTCGCCACTAGGGGGCGATGCTTTCGTTTTCATTAAATCGGGCGTAATCGCTTTACTATACCGTTACCTCAGTTGCGTAGCTGTAGCTCTCTCCGTTCACAAGTATTTTCAGGTTAAAAGGACTTTCCTTTGCACCCTGTATAACTAGAAAAGTATAAATGGATATACCATGAAAGTTCAAAGATATATAGAACCTAAATAATAGCAAATATAGCTATTCTCTATATTTTTTATTCCATATAGGTTTTTAGTTATCCTTTAAAAACATATTAAGTGTATTGAGAGAGACACTCAATGGAAACTAATCGCGAATCCCATAGTATTTGTGTGATTAATTCTCATTAAATTAGTCTGTTTTTAACAATATGACGTTTATTGCTTTAATACTGCTACTGGGCATTGCATTACATAAATATATCGTTAAAATTTGTTATCTAGGCTTTAAAAGCTGATGGAGCATAGAGTACGCCGTCCCTGTCATTATGTATGTCTAAACCGTCCGTGTCTTTAAGGGTTAATATCTCGGCTAATTACCGACGATGTTTTCCGAAATTCCTGATCAACAATGCTTTTATACTTCTGCTACGATAGGTGCCTCCAGTTCTGCTCAACGCTTTTGCTGAAGCCCGTAAATCGAAATTTGAGTGTAAAGGAAAAATGCGATTTTCTCAAAAACTATGTGACCTAGGGTAATCGCTATAATTTTCTAGCAAGGGTAAATTAATACCTACTACCTCTAATTTTTTCATAATTTTAGTTTCAATAGATTCGGAATTAGATGGGGGGGGGACATAATTTTGCACTACATTTTCCACCATAACTTTGAAAATATAATACCTAAAATTTAATGGAATATATTTTTGATTTCAGCGTTACGAAAGCTTTTACGCGATACCCCACACGATATACAAAGAAAAGATTTTTTTTCAAGTAACTTAATTAGCCTCTCTACGTTTATACTAAATATATTTATGAATATTTATTAATCTGTAAATATGTGGGTCAATAGTCTTTATAGTGGGGTGAGATAGCTAAAAAAAACTTCACATCTGGCAACCAATGCACCACTTCGGATTCAGATAGTCTATGGATAGATAAGTCTAAAAAGCCCGGGACACAAATTTTCCTGGCCCTCTAACGGTGATGATGACGTAATCAATATGGCCGCCAAAGTTTGTGAATCCCTTCTACATTTCTCTATAGAACTCGGGTTAATATTTTGATATTAACCTATATTTTTAGTGACTATTAATCCAGAGAAAACGCGCTTTCCAACGGTATATTTGACATCATTGTTTAGGTTCATAATACCACAAATATTAATAGAAATAATAATATAATTTAATTAAAAAAAGAAAAAAAATATCAAAACATTTTGCTAAATAACTTGGAATTTGTTGCATGTAGCTGGAAACGTGTCGCATGTCTTTTGTTCGTCAGAAAATTACCTTTCGGACGGTATATATGACTTCTATTTTATAACAAACAGTTGCTGAAAATTTGCGAAAGCAATATAGCATTGCACAGAGAGTCGTTATGGCAACAATGTAATTTATATGGGATCCGAAAATTAATATAGTGGCTTTATATCTGTTTTAGTAGCAAATGTTATTATTGTAAATTTTTATGTATATGTAATTATATTCTGGGGTTTTAAGCGTGAATTTTTAAAATCGTAGCTCCATCAAAATTTAAATTTTTTGGTGGTAGGGGGGGGGGGGAACTTTAAAATGTATTCTATACTAATAAAAGAACAAATCACTCTCTCTGTGTGTGTGTGTGTTATGACTAGCAAAATCTACGTCACGTACGAGGCTGAAATTTTTTGTGAAGATAGTCCAAGGCCTCTCCTAATGTACTTGACCCTCAGAATTTTAAAATTCTTATACTTAGCTGAGTAATTAATTTACAATTGCAATTCACTCTCATTAAAAATACGTTTTTTTGTTGGCTTTTTCCAGCCGCTAGCTTTCGGTTGGTTGGTTGTATAAAGTTTTCTCAGAAGTAATTACGTAAACCGGGGTAGGAATGACACTGGAGTGTTTGATATTTCAAGACTTACTGTTTTTTCAACTTAATATCAATATTTTATCGCGAAAGTTATATACATGATTCGGAAACATTATATTTATTACTCAGGAAAATTTCAAAGAATTTAGATAACAGGAAATATATTTTTTAAAACGCCTAGGAAAAGTTTTCACACCTAGGAAAATTTTAAATCCTTGGCTTAATTCTGTCCTGGAAAGATTGCATATTGAAGACATGCAAGGAATAGAGCATATGCCTAGAGTATCATTTGCTGCTTTCATGCAAAAAATGAACCTGGTGTTAGAAAAATAAAGTGTAATGCGTCACTGCTTCCACTTCTAAATGATGAAATTGCGACGCCGGCAATGGTACGTCATATGATGGATATCACAGTAATGGCTACAGCAAAATTAAATGGAAATCAAACACTTGTGATTACATGGGACCAACCAGTATATGCTATTGGGATGCAACTGCAATGTCAATTTCCTAACAAGTATGGCGAGGATCGCATCATACTCATGATGGGTGGCCTTCGCATAGAAAGGATGGTTATTAACTTACTTGGCAAGTGGTTAACTGGCAGTGGATGGACTGAAGTAGTGACAACCGCTGGTATTCCAGAATCCTGCCTAACATCGTCGCATATAAAAAGATCTCGGTATGCACATGAAGTTACTTTAGGTGCTTTGCATTATCTACAGGTAAAAGCATTCAACAAAGCAAGTGAAACAAATTCCAGCAACAGTAGCGAAGGCATTGAGATGTGGATTTTATCGAAAACATCTGAATGTCCACAGTTTCAATATCAGAGCACAGTCATTAAACTGGAGTCCCTTCTAGTACAACTTGTATTGGGTATTCGTACATCTAACTTTACAATGTACGTCGATACTTTGGCTCAGATATGTCCGTGGACATTTGCGTTGGACACAGTCCACTATTCTCGTTGGTTACCAGTATTCGTGCGGACTCTACAGGACCTTCCAGAAAAAAATCCAGATATACATGCTGAATTTTTCATGGCAACTTTACAGCAGCAAAACTGCTACACCGTTTTCTGTAATATCTGACGATCAACTTCATGAACACAATAACAAAGTTATAAAGGGTGAAGGTGGTGCTATTGGAATCCTTGATAGTGAAAATACTCTGCTTAAGTGGATGGTAGTAGGCCCTAGGATCAGTTCTTTAATTGAGGAATTTCAAGAGAAATCAAATTTAAAACATGACAAAAACGTGGGCGCAAAGCATCATGAAGATAACAATGTTCATGAGAAAAGGTTCTTGGCCCATGCCAAAGAAATGATTAACGTCTTATCCGAACAAGGAAATCCATTTGAAGAAACTGATTTAATGTCAATAGGGAGCTCCAAAATAATTCCAAGTTTCGAATCTGTCAAGTGTGTTACGGAAGCATTTACTGTAGGACTAAAACTGTATAATGATTATGTCGTGCCCGTCTCGATCCAGTTCATAATTCAATTCATGAAGTTATTCCTCGAACCAATATTCACATCTTCAAGACAAGAAAAAAAGATAATGCAAAGTCCAAGATTTCTTACTTACGTAAAGACTCCAACTTATTCTGCAGATTGTATGTTGCAGCTGAAGCCCGGGATTGCAACATAGATGATTTCTTTTCGCATGAAAACCAAAAGTACCCACCTTCTATTTCAGATGATGGAAAACTCCGAAAACCAACCAACAAGTCTGATATTATTGACTGCATTCAAAAAAAAAAAAAAAAAAAGACATTAGCTTTAATCACAGCCAACCAAATGTAACAGCTGAAATATTCGATGGAGCAGCCGTAATACACATGCTTAATCCTGGTATTGCGACAACATTTTCCGTATACTACGAACATGTTTTCAAACCATATTTCATTAATCAACTGAAGAACAGTTCACGACTAGATATTGTATTCGACAGATATATTAGTAACAGTTTGAAGGCACATACCCGAGAAACAAGAGGAAGTGGCATAAGTATTAAAATCTCAGACTCGACTGCAATTCCAAAAAAAATTCAGCAATTCCTATGTGTCAACAAAAACAAGACCCAATTGTTCCAGTTGTTATTTAGCTAAGAAAATGGTGGGGGACGAGTATCCAGGAAAACATGTTGTCTGTACATCCTCAGTCCTCGCATCAACATCTATGGATGTATCAAGCTTTTCTCCCGTCTCATACGAAGAAGCAGATGGCCGCCTACTTCTCCATGTTAAGCATACAGTAGAAAGTGGACATACTCGCATCTTAATACGAACTGTTGACTCAGATGTAGTGATTATTTCAATATCACTGTTCCCACAAATACAAGACACCGATTAACTATGGATTGAGTACGGTTGTGGGAAATACAGGAAATTCATTCCAATTCATGAGATCTGTGCTAAACTTTCACCGGAAATTTGGAGAAATTTGTTGGCTTTTCATTCTGTAACTGGTTGTGACACAGTTTCTCCATTTTGTGGCATTGGCAAGAAGACAGCTTGGAAGGTCTGGATGTCATTTCGTGAAATTGATTGTGTATGGCATCAGCTCTGTACAGGCACCTCTGATATTGACGATGAATGTCATGGTCTGTTACAGCGATTTGTTATACTACTTTATGATCAATGATCAGATCTTCAGAGCATCAATGATTGCAGACAAGTGTTATTTACAAGAAAGAATCGAGCCATCGAAAACATACCTCCTACAGCAGATGCTTTGACACAACACATCAAACGAGCTACTGTCTAAGCAAGAATTTGGAACAAGAGCCTCATTGCACATTACACAATACCTTCACCAATTAAGTGGGGATAGACAATAAATTCAAAAGGATCATACCAACCTTTGTGGATAACGATTCCAGAAATGTCAAAACACTGTGAAGAACTTACCGCCTGTACTTACCGCAAGCGATGCACATCTTGTAAATAAAATCATAAATAACATCTTGTAGCGATGCACATCTTGTGTTAAAATGGGAATAAACTGTACGAAACTTTGTGTATGTGAAGGGCAGTGTTTAGACAGTGATAAGTAATCACAAGTAAATTTACATGAATCATTTGGATATTATTGCATATGACAGCAATATATTATGTTATTTAGATATTATGGCTGCAATTAGTGTATTTGACAATCTATTGGATATGAAATTTGGATATTAAATTGGAATAATTTTGTATTGTACATTTTTTTGTTTCTTATTCTTGTACCTATAAATGTTTTGACACTTATCTTACAGTTATGCCTATTAAGTGTACCCCATGTCATTGATTTTAAAACGGAAATGAAAGTTTCATAGCCCTAAAAAAACTAGAATATATTTACATGTACATCAAAATTTACAATAATTACATTTGCTACTTAAACAGTTATAAAGGCACTGTATTAATTTTCGGAACCCATATAAATTACATTGTTGCCATAACGACTTTCTGTGCAACGCTACATTGTTTTGGTAAATTTTCAGAAAATATTTGTGATAAAATAGAAGTCATATATACCGTCCAAAAGGTAATTTTCTGACGAACAAAAGATATCCGACACGTTTTCAGCTACATGCAACAAATTCCAAGTTATTTAACAAAATGTTTTTTTTTTTAATTAAGTTATAAATATTTGTGGTATTATGAACCTAAACAATGATGTCAAATAAACCGTTGGAAAGGGTGTTTTCTGCGGATTAATAATCACTAACAATATAGGTTAATATCAAAATATTAATTCAAGTTATATACAGAAATGTAGAATTTGCAAAATTTTGGCGGCCATATTGATTACGTCATCAGGGCCGCTAGAGGGCCAAGAAAATTTGTGTCTCGGGCTTTTTAGACTCGTCTATCCATGTACTATCCGAGTCCAAAGTGGCGCATTGGTTGCCAGATGTGAAATATTTTGGCATAATTTTGAGCTAACTCACCCCACTATTATTACTTCCCCCAATTTGCCCAATTTTCCACGTTGCATAGCTTACGAGTGAAAGGGCTGTGACAGACACACAGACACAGGAGTGATCTTATAATGGTTCCGTTTTTACTTTTTAAGTACGGAACCCTAAAAAGAAACTTTTAAACAGCATTTTACAGATTTTTTTTAATACACGAATCTGTTTTGTGCTACTTTGAAAAAATGAAAAATTCGATTAATCTGACAAATATCACAGTTATTATATAAAATGTATATTTATATTATCAAGAAAAAACGTTTGTGTTTGTTTGTAGAGGGTAACCTTTGACACTATCGTGCCTATTTAAAAAATAATGGTGGCAAAATGCTGGTAACCATCTCTGATCCAATATAGGCAATATTTTTCATCAGTACAACAATCTTCAAGGTTTGTTTGTTTGTTTTATTGAACACATACATCAGACTTGTGTGCTTGACATCAGGGCCCGCTTATAAGTCACCGTTGATATACAGGGACGAGATAGCACAAGGAAATTTACACCACCAGAGAATTACATCCTGGGGGGGCTCCACAAAGTGTGTGCAACGGAACCGGCGGGATTCGAGCCCGCCTCCACCTACGGTCTCAAGCGATTAGCGGCGTGGTGTCTTATCCACTCAGCCACGGTGGGCCCATCTTCAAGCTGGTGCAGAAAAAAAAAACATTCCAAAATAGTGATTGTTGTGATATTGATGGTGATAGGAACTTGAAAGTTTGTACGGTAGTTACCTTTAAGATGAGTATTTACATACTCCCTACAGACGGTTTAAAAAATTTTCAAAATTTTAAAGAGTGAAATAATCAGAAGCGGTCTGAAATAGTCTAAATTAGGGTTTATTTGGAACTGTTAAGATTAGAAACTTAAAATTTGACACGGCTGTTACTTTTAACCCTTAAATGCCTGATTTTTCACAAATCATTGTAATAATGCTTTTCGGCTTTCATTTTTTAAATAAATCATGAGAAAAATACTTTAAAAAATCATATTTTGTTTTAAGTATAGTTTACGGCTAAAAAACAGTTTGTTACTAATCGGCAGTACTGGTCTTTAATTAAAAAAATAATTTTCCTTGATAAAATTCTATAATATTAAACACACAAGAATTTTAGAACTATAATAATAAAAAAATTTTATTTGCTCACTGCAGAACAAAATAGGGTACGTCGCAAGCTTCCAAACAAAACTAAAAAAACAAGTACCAACAATTGAAAAAATAAATTTATCTTTATTCTTAAACAGCACAAGTGTTGCCATCTACATGTTGAAAATTGATTGAATAATATTTTCAGAATGTATTTTATTGGCAACATTAGGCATTATAGCGTCAATATTATTTTAATAGTATTTTAGAAGCCTAAATTGGGTATGTTGCCAACCGGCATTTAAGTATTAGCGTATTAAGACAAATGCTTCAAAGGAAGAGCTTCTAAATATCCCGAAATATAAAAGTTTGCAGGAACAAAAAGCATTCTATCATTGTGATTTGTGTGACACTGTTGGTGCTAAAAACTTGAAATTTGCCATGATAGTTATTTTTAGATGCGAATTTTACCAAATAACGGTTTCTAAAAGAAAAAAAAAAAGAAATTTAAAAGCATGAAATGAGCGGAAATCGTTCTAAAACCTTTACTTATTTCTTGGATTTAAATTATTTTTAAAAACTGAATTATTATATTTTTTCCATCTAATTACAATATTTCCCCGAAAAGAAAATCAAAGCTCTTTTAAGGTTTTTCTACTTTTTTGCTTGACTTTAGACTAGTTTGAATTTATTAATACTTAATTAAGGCGAAAATTGATCTTATAATTCTATTCAATGAACAGGCATAAAAATGTTATCATAAACATATCTTTTAAGAACTAATTTAATATTAAATCATATAGTTTTATAAACCTAAGACACGGATTGTTAATTATAAAGCCGACAAAAAAATAATTTTGAAATAAACAAATTTCATAAACAGTATAAAAAAACTCAAAAACATCTACTACGTAAGATAGTACATTACTAATTATATGATAAAACTTTTGTATATATTTTATTTTTCATTAATTAAGTGTGTAAACATTCACATCGAACTGAAAGTGTTTGAGACTAAGATACTTAAGAGCTTTATAAAGTTTTAAATAATTAATTTTAAAAAATTCTGAAGATTAATAAATTTGATGCACACTGATAGCGTTGTAGGATAAAAGCGTATAGAATTTTATTCTATACACTATTCGCGTTGATTTTGATTTATTTATCTCAGATCACTAATTAACTATGCATATATTTTTTAAAGAATAACAGATTTATGCTTTATTAAGCATTCTTGCTTTAAAGAAAAAATGAAATTAATTAAGAAAGACAAAGGTTACTGAAATGTGAATGAATACATAAACGAATTTTTTTTATGTTCCTTTATTTCAAATGGGTAAATATTTGAATATAGCTCTATAGTTATTTTTAAACATCAAAGTTACTACATGTAGCAGGATATTAAAGGAATTTCTAAAGAAAGACTGTAATTTCCAAACACAAATAAAAATATTTTTAATCTACGCTTTTTAATTAGAATTTTGCATATTTCTATTAAATTTTATTTTGAATAAAATGAAGATATAATTTTTTAAATAATGTGAAAATGCATTAATCTTTTAAAAAATGGTGATTTTCTAAATTATGTTATGCTTAAAATACTGGAATGGATGACTGGTGATAAAAAAGGATAAAAGTTAAAGGAATTTTGCGTGTTTTATACAAGTTAGAAAAAAAATACAAAACTAAAAGAACCTTTAGATGTTTTTATAGTTTTAATAGTTTTTTAATAAAGACAATATTTTAATTGTTTTAATAGTTTTTAAATAAAACTTTTAATAGTTTTTAATAACAATAAGTCTTTCAGTAGTTTTTTAAAGAAAAAAAAAATCACAAAACTTCACACACAAAAAAAAAAAAATAAGGTAAACAGAAAACAGAGCTAGAAATATTTTGAATTTTTGTCCATTATTTGTACTTTAAAAAATGAAAGTAGAGAAATTTTATAGTCCTTAAAACAAGTGTACGTAGTAATTAATCCTTTTTTATAAGCATAGATTTTTTTTATTTTAGAATTAAATTATTTATACATTAATTAATTTTAACTACATGTAAATGTACGCGACATTTATAAGATAATTTAATTGAAGAAATAGATGAAACTATTTTCTCGTAGACACACCTACAAAAAAGTATATTTTAAAATTTAAACATATAATTTGTACAGCGGAAAAGGGGCACACGTGAAGAACATCCATTTCATCTAATTAGCAATTGATAAAAATCATTTAAAAATTCCCAGCAGCTGGTAAGATTAAAATTAACTTTTGACAATTTTTAAAAGATTTTTATCTCGAGTTAGTTAAGTAAAAAGGGACGTTGTTCGCACATGTCAGCTTTTCCTCTACAGAGAAACTACAGATTGATAGAATGGCACGTTACAGCACAGCTCTCGCTGTAAGTAGTCGGTCATTCTAGCGTACTCAGACACTCTAAAAACATTTGAATGTTTCGAATGCTCTAAAAGCACTATTTTAATAAACAATTAAATTTTAAAAATAAAAAAAAACCGACTGCGTAAAAAGCGAACTAATTAATTATTTCTCATCAAAGTGAAACTATATTTTATTTCAATTCATACTATTAGCTCACACTCTCGCTATATATATCTTGTTCAAATTTTCCATCGTTTATAAAATACTTATTATTCATCCAATCAAGCTCAAATAAATTTTTTTAACTTGTAGTGGATGACACTTGATGTTATTCCAGTTTTTTCAAATATTAATTCATTAATTAAATTAAATTAATTAATTTTCAATAATCGAGAGAGCCCTCTTCTTGATCAAGGTATTTTAAGACAGAGAGAGCCCTCTTCTTGATCAAGGCATTTTAAGCGCCACTCAGGAGGAAAGAATGGGAGAAAACAAAATCTCTTATTGACCTAAGTAGGAATTGACTTAGACTATTTTTTTATATTACTTGTTTATATTACTTACCTATTTTTTTATTTACTTGTATTGATGACTTTTAAGTTGTGTTTAATTGTTAGTTCCTGTCTATAAACACTGTTTGGATGAGGTCTATAGATGTCTATGATTGTTAGAGTTGCAGTAAAGCTAGAGATCCTGCCTACATAACTTCCAGGTTGTATAATATTTTAACAGAGCTTCTGACTGTAAAATAGTCAATAAAACATCGTCTTCATTTTGAAAGACCTATCCAAAGATATGCCACTCAATAGGGTGTGTAAATTTTTTTATTCGTCTCTACCGCCATTTTGTATTTTACGGCCGCCACTTTTAATTTATAAAAACAAAACCTAGCCTATAACAATCGGGCCATTAAGACGAATAGAGACCATATTCATTAAAACCCATCCAACCGTTGGGATCTATCGAGGGTATAAAGAAATCCACATACCCAGATACGCGTGAAACACATAACCCTTCTTTTCAGTCCGGTAAAAAGATTGCCCTGTTACGGAAGATTGAATCATATTATCATGACCAATGGCGATCTTCTGTAATCGGGCTGTATTTCCTTTTCATTGACTAGGGGGGAGGGGAGGGATCAGTTCACAAGGCACCGCGTCTACTGATGTTGCGCAAGTTGACACCAGTGACTGATAAGTAAGATCCATTACATATTTTAAAAACAGCAACGATTAGAGGAAAAAACATCCATTTCTCGATGTTTTTAACTGTGAAGCCAGTCATGAAGCTTTGTTTAAAATGAGAAAGAACTGACTCAACGAAAATGGTTTATATGTTTAATTTTCTATTTAACATAAATCGTAGAAAATGCACTGCATTTAAAGTAATGAATCACTTAGCTAAATGGCATAATTAAAATTAAATTTAAAAAATCAATAACCCAACTGCGTAAAAAGCGAACTGACTAATTACTTCTCATCAATGTGAAACCATTTTTTATATTACTTACCTATTTATTTTTTTTATTTACTTGTATTGATGACTTTTGAGTTGTGTTTAATTGTTAGTTCCTACCTATAAACACTGTTTTGATGATGCCTGTAGATGTCTATAAAGGTTAGGGATGCAGTAAAGCTAGAGATCCTACCTACACAACTTCCAGGTTGTATAATATTTAAACAGAGCTTCTGACTGTAAAATAGCCAATGAAGCATCGTCTTCATTTTGAAAGACCTATCCAATGATATGCCACTCAATAGGGTGCGTAAATTTTTTCGTCTCTACCGCCATTTTGTATTTTACGGCCGCCATTTTGAATTTATAAAAACAAAACCTAGCCTATAACCATCGGAAAGTTAAGTCGAATCGATAGATACCTCATTCATTAAAATCCATCCAGCGAGGATGTTACGAGGGTATAAATTAATCCACATACCTAGATACGCGTGAAACACTTAACCCTTCTTGGCAGTCGGGTAATTATATAGCCATAGTATACAAATGAAAAACGAAATAATTCATAGCAACCTTGACAAATACTGCAATCCATTTTTGATCTACTTTAGTTGATTGGAATTTTCTCTGGTGAAAAAAAAAAAGGATATAGCTATTTGATTTGAAATCATGTCTTTTTTGAATTTGTGTTAAGCCCAAGAGTTTATGAATCAGCGCGTCTGACTACCATGCTGCAGGTCCCGAATTCATCTCCAGGCTGCCAAAGATTAGCTCAAACTTTTATCCCTTCGGGGTCAATAAAACAAACCAAGTTTGCTTGGTTTGCATCAAACCTACTTGGTAAGTACCAAGCTTGCTTTGGTACCAAACACAGGGGATCCCGAAGTAGGCTGTAAACCTGCTAGGAATATATAGAGTATAGCAACTTGTAGCCCAAGGTCAAGAAAACGGAGTTGGGCACTGTAGGCAATGATCCACAGGATTTAGTAGTTATTTTTTTTTTAATTTATGCTAAAAATAAGCTTATGGGATTTTCCATAATTAAATTGTCCCAAACTTTGGAATTTGCAATATGAACATCTAATTGTGATATCATATTTAGCTTTTTTGGGGAATTTTACCATACGATACCAAACGGAAAGTCGTTCAGTCAATTTGATTAAGAATTATGAAGGTATGAAATTTGGAACTTATAATGCTAAATTTATGTGTTTATTAAATTCATTGGTTACAATTAAATATTAAAAAAAATTAATTTCAACATATATTTATAATCCAAATGAATTTTCGAAATATGAATTGTAACCTATAATTTTTTAAAAACAGAAATCGATTTCTAGAAAATCAAATATTGCAACTACAGTTCCTCTAAGTAACTCTTCGGTTACACCTAAAAAACTAGCCGCATTGTTATCTGTTCTGCAATTATTACAAATAAATTTAACATTCTGAATCCCAAATTTTGAATATTCATAATTTCTAAACTATTTGATCGAATGGCGCCCGTTTCCAATCTTGTAGCAAAATTTTACAGAAAAATCCAAATATGATGTCAAGATTAGAAATTGATATTGAAAATTTCAGAATTTAGTACAATTTAAGTATGGAGACGACCCTGTATCCGTTTAACATAAATTAATATAAGACAATTTCTAGGCGAATGGCTATTTTTTTTTATCAGGGATAATTATGGATAGAAATTGCTCCTTAAAAAAAAAGCAATTTAACAAATTACAACGACTATTTGGAAAATAATTTTTTCAAAGACTAAAATTTAAGACATAAAAAATCGCACGGAGTTGATCATGCATTACGTACGCCATGAATTAAACATTAATATTATTGTTACACGTAAAAATTGCAAGCGACAAAAATCGCCTGCGATCCGTCAGATTTCATGAAACTTACGTATTATCCACCTGAAACTTACGTATTATCCTTCTGAAACTTACGTATTATCCAAGCATTTGATTGGCTGTTCGAGAAAAGGCTTTCCCATCGTCAGATTTCCAAGGAATCTGACGACCCAATTTAAATGAAATTTCATTCTTAAACTTCTAAACATCCCGCAATATTACTTTTTACACCGTCGTATAGAGAGAAAAATATACTTTTAAATGCAATTTGTTTGAAAGCTGTATCTCAATTTGTTTCTGAGTTATTATTTTTTTTTGTAGTTTTATTACTTTTTTGTCATAGTGGCAACAGAAGTATCCATCTCTGTTGAAAGTAAAGGTTAGTGCTTAGACCAATCCAAAAACGAATAAAATGCGGATTAAACCAATAAAAAGCTTCAGATATGCTTTTGATTTCCTACCCTGACGAGGACAATAACCATTTTTCCAAATGGTTATAAAAAAAAAAAAAAAAAAAAAAAAAAAAAAAAAAAAAAATCAGTTTGTTCATATCCTTTTGAAAATCTGCCGCAAACTCCATTCATTTGACTGTATTTCCAACTAATGGTTATCTAACCATATTATAAATGTATTATGACTATATTATAAACGATATTGTGGTCAGGATCGATTAAAATTATGGTTAAATAAGCGTTATCTATAAAAACGGTCCAGTGACTGCGGATGGTTTGCTGCAAATATTTAATAGTGTACGTCCACTATCAATGCAAATACAATATCTATGTATTTTTAGGGCCATACACCAGCAGGGGTAAGATCCAAGGGTCAAACACTCTTTTACATTTTTGATTTAAAATATCTAACGAGCCTGTTTTTAACACAATTCATTATTGATGACAATGCATATCCATGTAGTTTATGGGCAGCATCTGATCAAGGAAAGAATTGAGGGACATACACATTATTTTATATTTCAATATCAGATTGATTTTTATTTTATTGATATCGCATATTTAACAAAAATATTTTACTCTAATTTTTCACACAATTCATTGCTAAAAACAATGCATATTCGGGTACTTCCAGAGTCGTAATCAACTGGACAGGCTTCACGGGCGAATCATTTTTCTTTCGAAATAGTATTTAATTTTGTATTAAAAGCGTATTAGTTAAAGTTTTTAAGATGTATTTCTTTTTAAAGGCCAGTAGCGCAGTGGTATGCACGCCTGTCTGCCAAGTTACAGGTACATAGCTCGACTTCCGACAGAGCAAGGTTCACAGAACCTTTCATTCCTTCGGGGTCTATAAAATGAGTACCAAGAGCTTCCTTAATGGATTAGGGCCTATATTATATTATATTTCCTTACTGGATCAATATCTTATTATATTTCATTGTAAATGTAATTTTCTGAGAAAACAATATGGAAACAAGAAAGTCACATACATAGCATAAACTTAAGAACATCCACATGTGATTGCTATAATAATAAATGTTTAAAGGGTCTTAAGACTCTTAAAATTGGAAAAGATGAGAAAAACAGAACATTTTCAACATTTAATATCTTAAAATGTACATGATTTAAAACAAATTTTAAAAAGGGTTGAAAGATATAAGTACGTTCTGTCATTTCGTATATTTAAAAAACTACATGATTGAGAATTAAAATTTATGCAGGGCTTCAAAGTGAAAACATTTTTCGAGCAATAAAAGTGGTGTGACAGCTTACGCACAGGATTACAAAATAAATTTTGCAACTAGAATGAAATTTTTTGTGCCTAATTATACTTCATATTGTAATAATTACCCTGAATCGAAATAAATTTGTAGTTAAAGTATTTTAATATTTTAAATACAAAGTTTTATTTAACTAATACAAAATTTTGAAAATTTCAACAGTATAATCTGGGGTTGCCAGATTGTATGTTTTTCTCGTACGTTGTACGTTTTTTAGTGCTTTTTGTATGATGTACGCTTATAGCTATCGTATGATGTACGTTTAAATGTGTCCCGTACGACGATTTCTTCCATTTTTTCGATCACATCTTACTTTTGTTAGTTTAAAAAAATGATTTTTGTCAGTTTGCTTCGAAATTTAACATTTTGTCGAAAACAAGTCACACATATGCGCATCAAATGTAAAAATGGTTTATTTCCGATTAGATATACAAAAATATTGGTAGAGTTATGTATTATTAACTACGCATTCGCTGTAGCATTAGATCACCTGAACTTGACCTTATACTTGACTAAAGATATCTACATTATAAAATTTTTAATTATATCTGTATCTTACGTTTTAATATTTTGTTTGATTTATTATCATCCTTTATGCTTTGAACCGTTAATTTATCAGGGGAGAAGATTAAGCGGTTAAATACAAGCACTTATGTAGCGCATCCATTTAAATCATAATTATTGAAATCACCATCATGAATTACATCATTAAATTGTAGGATGTTTTGATTTATTTTTGTTGTTACAATTCAATTAACTTTACATTCATAATGGTATATATGACTGTAAAATTAGTTAAACAATGTTAAAAGAATAATGCAATACAAATACAGTTGGAGAATAATGATAAAATCGATTATTTAATAACTTCTTGTTAAACAAATTCGTTACCGAAAACGTTACTGGCATATTTAGCATGGTTTAGTATGAGATGAAAAAGGACGATAGCGCAATAAAACCACTAGTGTCACTCAAAATCTTCCGTTTTTTTACTGAGATAAATCTGGCAACCTAAATTTTTTGAACAATAAAAATAAAATTTTAGGTTCAGGTTATACGGACTAAAATGAAACCCATATTTTGAAAATTTAATGAAAAGATATTCAGAAGTTTTTGAGATATCCTGCGAGTTATGCCTAAAAACGTCATTTGGAGAAAAATGACTTCAAAGTTTCGGAAGCGCCTCTTCAGCTATTGAGCGGGTATAATTCTAAAAGCCATAATTTCTGTTCTAATGGAAATTTCAATGAAACAATTATATCAAAATTTTCAAACAAGATAGGGGTTTAACATCTTAAAAAAATAAATAAAATTTCGAAAATTTTGAAGCTTTAAGAGTCCTGAGACCACTTAATGACATCATTGGAATTATTTACTTTTTATTAATTAAATGCACGAACTTTGGCACGTAAAAAATATTCTATCCTAAAATGTCTAAGAATCCTGTAAAAATTAAATTAATTAATTTGAAAAACTTTCCGGTTTCTTAGATGTGATAGATATCGATAACGTTGGACGAAAATTGTGTTCAGATTTTTCTTCTTCATATTGGATTATTTCAGAATCATAAAACTCTAATTAATTACACATTTTATTTTCATATTTTTCAAATAACTAAGCTTCTTTGAGCTAAATTTCCTAATTACTTTTTTCTGATAAATTTGGATTAAATGAAGAAAGAGAAGAGCTATTCATTTATTTGAATTCGAAGGAAAAGTAAATGAAATTGTAAACAGCATTTCATTACTTTTAATAAGTAAATATATGAAAGCATCGCTATGTTTCTTTGTAAACCTCAAAGTTTTAATAACATATAACATGATGCTAACGATTTTCTAAAAATAAGTAATAAAATTTCTGTATATAAATAAGAAATTTATTTTCAATTCTGATTTATTTTCTGATACTTTATTTTTAATAAAACTCGAATATAACGGTTTTTAAAAATGTGAACAAGGGGGTTAGGTGATTATTTTGCTTTTTAATCTTATTTTCAAACAACTGGTACAAGCAAAATAAATTCTTTTTTTTTTTTAGCTAAGAAAAAAGTTTAAAACATAAATAAATTGTTTTTTAGTTAAGAAAAAAGTTAAAAATATAAAATAACTTTTAAACTATTTTTTTTGTTATTTTATTAAATGTTTTTAATTAATGATTTTTCAACACATTAAGTTTATAAGTAAAACTTCAAAAAAATTATTAAACTAAAAACATTCAAAATATTAAAACTTGAGCGACTTTACATTCAGTATACTTAATTTGAAATTATCTCACAAAATATTTCATCAAAACTTACACGTGTCCACACCAAGACACTACGTGATCGGAAATTCAAAACTATTTGTAATTTTTTGTTGTTGTAAGTATAAAGTCTTATTAACTTACAAATAAGTAACTGTTTTAGGATACTATTTCTTTACCTTTAAGCTGTATTTAAAAATGTTCGTCATATTAGATAATAAATTGTCATATTACTGGAGAGATTGAATTAAATGACATAAAATTAAAACATTTCGTCATAAATTATAAGACATTGAATAAAATAACAAAAAAATATTTTTTGCGAAGTAATTATTTGATAATAATCTTTAATTGCAACATTGCGTGTAATAAATGTGTTTCAGAAACATAAGGTAGGTAAGTTGGTCAATTGATTTATTTTTATAATCCAAACAAGAGTGAATATGAAGTTTCTAAATGGTAATTTAAAGACACGCGTTTGCATATTAAACTTAATACCTGTAAAAATTACAGGCGACAGTACATTTAATAATAAGCAGATGATGTAAAATTTAACTGCTCAATCGAAACAAAAAGTCCCGTACGAAGGAGAAAGGGGTAGTCAAAAATGATGTTGTAATCACAATTGGCATTCAAATGAATTTCACAGGCCTCCGATTATGGTACAGTCGTAAAAATACTTAAAACAATGATGATAATAATAATAGCAATATAAAATAACAACCTATGCATTTTAATCGACAAATTATCGCAGAGAAAACGCTATTCGATTAGAAATTGTCTTCTTCCTTTTTATAGTGAAAAAAAAAAGACTTAGGGAACAGTCTACACATTAAAATTAAATCATTTAAACTACTAATGCGACCAACTAATTTTGCATATCATATTTAGATATTTTGGAAACTGTTACCACCGGATACCAAGTGAGAAGTCATTCAATGAAGAAGTTTACGAGGTATGTAGTTGTAAAATTTTTAATTCTTAATTTTAAATTGTTTTTTAGTAATTGGAAAACAAACTGAAATGCAGGTACGTTTAAAAACACAACTCAAAAACTACTAGACCATATGAGCTGAAATTTTCTATTTACATTTTATCTATCACTATTAAATTTTTTATGGGTACAATACACATTTTTTACGAACAGCAATTTCAAATTTATAAATCATGAAATCAACCCACAAGAAATATGTCTTATAATCTAAGAAAAAAAAAAGTATATATCAAAAGACCGATTTCTATACTCTTCAAATATAAAAATCCAAAAGTACTTTGCGAGTTACTTTTAGAAAGTTCTCTCATTTCAGTTTGTTTAGCAGCTATTAAAAGTTAATTCAATATTAGGAGTTCTGAAATCTGCATAATTTTTAAGCTTCTTCACCGAATAACTTCCAGTTTGAAGTCCAAATGTAAAATGCACCAATGAATTCAAACATGACGTCAAAATTAGATATTGCACATATGATGGACTCTTAAAAATGTCACATTTTGTTACAATTTTGTCATGGAGAGAGCCACCTGAGCTAATTTTTAAAAGAGAGACTTAAAGAAGATATCTAAATTGAAAGAACATATATCGCAAACCAGTATTTATGTTATGCCCAATCGATCTTTGTATTCTCATTTCGACGGTTTTCCGACAAAAATGGATGTTCTCCACATTTTTCCTATTTTACTATAAATAAGTAATTTTACTTAGGAATAAATGACTATGAAAACATGAAATTTGGCATAAGGTAAAGGCAGGAGAGATCGCGCGCTAGGAGAGATCGCGCGCTAGGAGAGATCGCGCGCTAGGAGAGATCGCGCAGAAAGAGATTCGAAGGGAAGGAGTAAAGTGCGCGCGCAGCGACTCCAGGTAGTTGTACAGCAGCATTAGCGCAGTGTCTACATGAATGTGCACATTGATTGTTTCGAGCGTCTTGGATAAAGCATTGCTATTTTGTTTTGTTTTTCCAAAGTAAGTGCTTGAATTTTCATAACTGTTCGTCAGAATTTTTATAGAATGTCAGTAGTACAAAGTATTTTAAGCTTAAACGATTTCTTATAGGATACCAATCTAAACTAAGGATGCGAACACCAAAAATTCATTTGAGAAGTGGTCATGTTTAAATAACAAGCCGCGTAATCTCTCCTACCAAAATAGGAGAGCTTGCGCATTTACTACCTAGGAGAGACGGTGCTTTTGCCCATAAGTTTCAATGCTAAGAGAGATTACGCAACTTATTGTTAAATTTGCATGAATCACAAATTACGTGTAAAACATATGAATGAATCAATTTTGAAACAATTTTGCAAAAACGCATAATTATCAAAACAAAATTTTGCAGCAAATTAATTAAAAAAAGACATACTTTTGCAGATAAAAATTTTGTAAATAAATTAATATTACACTTGATATTAAAATAATTTTATGTAAGTATTTTTGTTAATGAATTAATAATATATTTGTTAATAAATTAATTCATTAAATATATAGTAGGGGGCTCTGCCCCCTGCAAGCTACGCTCGCCAACCCCCGTTCAGACACCGCAGAATCTAAAAACACGCTAATTTGATCGTTTATAAAAAAGATTAGAGAAGATTAATTTATAATGAAAAAAACCTATAGCGATCTCCCTGTAAACGGGTTTCCATTCAATTCCCTTTGATTACAAAAATTTAAGACCGAATCAGTTGCTGTTAAGACATCATATGGTTGTTTGCGTGTTTGATTAAAGAGGACCAGTTAAACATTTGAAAGGAAGCTAAAATAAAATGAATTAAGTAAACAGTCTTTGCCTCTCGGTATTTTTAAACAGCGTTGTAAAACGATTTACATAATACAACTTACTGCATTTACTACAATTTACCGTTTTAACCCCTTCATGGCGGTGGTTCATTTTTTTACAACTTTATTTTAATTATTAAATGCCACATTGGCATCAGAATATTGGAATGAAAATTTTCATTTTATTAAGTAAGTTGGTTGCATGTTACCCATAAACATGCGAATTATGTTATCTTAGTTTAATTTTGTTTTTGCCAGAGATGCATGTAACCTCTAAACATGCAATTTTTGTTCATTCAGGTTAGTTAATCTTAGTTTTTATTTTATATTATATTTGCATGGAACCTATAAACATGCGTTTTTGTTAACTTTTGTTGGCATAGCAGGAATCTATGCTGCACAGGATTGTGCTTTTGTTTTTCTATTTTATTTGATTAAATAATTGCCGTTGGTAAGCCTGTTTCGGCGTATGAGGTGGAGCTGGATTGGTGGAGAGTGTTTTCCCGCCAGGACATGCGGTCCATTAGCCTAACGGTTGGCGTCCTGGCTGGGTGTCCAAGTAAGTGAACAAAAGCATTTTCGTATTTCGAAATATGTTTGTAAGTTCTGGTGCCATTCACTGATTTCAACATTTTACGAATAGAAGTACCTTGCCTGAAAGGGTTAAACGCATATTAATGTATTTATTATTTTAAAGTTTCTTTTCTCTTTTAATATTCACTTGTAAATACAATTTTCAAGACATATAATTTTCAATATTTTCCTGCTTTTAACACTTACTCATTTAATAGTAATTTTAAAGGGATTTTTTCTGTTTTTAATAGTCATGTGTAAACAAATTTTTAATCGTTAGGAAATATTATTCTTTGAGCAGTTTTTAGAATTGAAAATAATCTCTATAATAATAACCTAAGCCATGTGACTATTATCAACAGTTCCGGGTTGATCTCTTCGCTTTTTATATTCCATGCGGCCATTTTGGTACTTTAATGTTAGCCAGCCCCAAGCGATAAGTCGCGAAATATTATTCTATCACCATCATTTCACTTATATTATAATAATCCAAGTCATGCAACTGCCATAAATAATTACAAACCTTCGCTTTTCATAAGAAAGTTTTCCATTTTGATTAAAAAATCAAAGTTATTTTTTCGAATAAAACTACAGAAAACATGCCATGATCGCAAAGAATTCTTGGTACTTTTATGTTAGCCGGGTGAAAATCTCGCTAATAGCTTTTTTTAACTCGCCAGTTAGCATTTTTTAAATCTTTCAAGTGGTAAATTAAAACGGTACTACTTGGTTATCCCATCGACCAAAAATCTATCGCCAGACTATAAGATTAAATGCCAATAATAGTTGATCGTAAATGTCACATTCACTTGACTGTAAGGAAGTTACACGTGTTTACGCTATCAAGTGATTTTTACTTCGACGTTTTATTTTTATTTTTATTAATGCTATATTAATTTATTTGGGCACAAATATCATAATGCCCCATATTGGCGCGATTTTTTTCCGACGCCATTTTGGCGAAAACATCAACAGCATAAACAACAACATCCGGGTGGATTACCATATCAAGCAAAATAACGATACTTTGGCGCCAGTTAAGTAACCGTTGCGTATACGACATTGGCGGCAGAAAGAAATCGCGCTAATATGACATCTGTGCCTTTATTTGTTCTTTCGTTATTTAAAAAAAAAAAAAAAAAAAAAAAAAAAAAAAAAAAAAAAAAAAAAAAAACGTCAATTTGTATAATTTGGTGAGTGCTTTGGCGATTTATATAATTTGGTGAAATTGGTCAACAGGATAACTAAGTAGTACCATTAAAACGTTGCTTTGAATTTGAAATTATATGTCAGGATTTGTTGCAATATTTCATCGGGTTTGGCGTGCTTTTTTTTACGCCAATTTGGCGAAAACTTCGTTTTTGAATACCAGTTACATGTGTATTTTAAAATTATTTTCTATCATTTTTAAAATGAAATAACAATAAATAAATAAAAAAAACTAATTAATAACTATAGAACAAAACAATTTATATATTTTTTTTAAATAAAAAGAAAATAAAGGTAAATAAACATTTATTAATAACTAAGCAACAATAGCCGGGTTACAATTTCAGGCAAAATAAAGCCTTTTTGGCGCTATTTAGGTACCCCGGTGCGTATATGACATCTGCAATTAATATTTTTCGTTTCGTTTCGTTTAAAAAAAGAAAGAAGTGAAAGCCATCGATTTAAAATTTTTCAGTTTTAAATGAAAGTTTTCTATTAAATAAAATGATAATGAAAAAAAAAAAGCATTGTTCTTAGCATATATTTAAGGGAGGCCAAACTGGTCGCCAAATTAGTTTAAAATAATAAGCTTTTCTAAAATATGAAAAAAAAATATCTATTATGATTAAAATTTGAGTTGCCATCATTAGAAAAAAGTATTTAAAATTAGAAAAAAAAATTCAAAAACTAATTCGAATTTAAAAATTCTAATACCAGTTTTGAGATCTGCGGATCAATACTGATTTTTGGTGTTAATTTTATCGCAAAGTATTCCATATTTTAGGAGAAATCGCCGCGAAATGTAATCAGTTGTTTAATCAGTCGTTTCATAGAATTCTTTCATAAATTCGTTACATTTCAGTCGTTTCATATATACGTTTTATAAATTCGTTTCATTAGGTTTTATATATATAGGGTAGATATACTTTTAATTTATTAACAGTTAATTTTCTGCAAAATTATTTTTGTTAACTAAAATAAATTTTCTTAAACACCTGCAATGTTTTGGAAAAGCTTTCTCCCCTTCCAAGTAGGTTAATGCCATCGAAATCAAAAAGTAAACAGACTACATCTAATGTTACTGATCCACAAAATATACATGAAAAAAGACTTAAGAAAAACCCTGCAAAAAAAAAAAAATAAAAAAAAAAATAAATAAAAACAGATGAAGATAAGATGCTTCCAGAAAAGGGGTATAAAACTGCCGAAAAGAACGAAGGCCAACGTGGATGAGTGCATTGAATGTCTGGGACTGTACCAGGAGACAACTTGGACCAGTGACTGGATTCAATGTATTGCTTGTTGCAGGGGATTGCAGGATTTAGAACAATAAGTTCATCGATTGTAGACGACGACAACTTCGGTTAGCAAACAAAATACAATGAAACCGTGGAATTGAAAATGAAGTAATTTTCAAGTTAAACATGTTATCGATTAATATTATAATTCATTCTTAGTAGGGCTTACTTTTTCTGATATTTTAATCTTCTTCTTAAATTAAAATTCTTTATCTGTTGTTAAAATTCTTTCTTTTTTTTATTATTTAAACATTTGGTTGAAACAATCACTCCAAATAAAATAATATTTACTCTCAAAAACCTTACGGCAATGTCGTTTAAGAGTAATTATTATTGTTAGCTATTAATTGTAATTATTATTAATAACAATCCCTTGTACCTATGTGCGCAATCTCTCCTACCCATGTGCGCAATCTTACTAACGCTGTAAGGAGAGATTGCACAAAATAGTTTTCTTGGCTTTATTAGTGCTGTTCTATTAAATTACAGAATAACAATGGAAATACATAAAATACAAATGAAGTCAAAATTATTCATGCATAGTTTAGCAAAAAATTAATATTTAGATTTTTTTATTTTTTTTCATTTGAAATGTGCGCAGACTCTCCTAGTTTTGCTTTATAAGTACCAAACAATGAGACACATCATATTCCATCGTAACAATAGACATACACAATAGATCAAATACGATCCTAGAATAGCCCGGATGATAAATGAAATGTGCAAAATTTCGTTTCTTTGGCACGAAATTTCATCTATACTCATAAAATTTCATCCGATATCAAAATTATATCTGAAATAACACGAACTTTATGCGAAACCCAAAGTAAGAGAATACTAAAGCTACATTCAGATAGAATGAGTAAGTACGTCTATTATGAATCTATCTGAGATCCGTCCGTCTAGATGATCCCGCTGTCTTCGGAGCATATAACATGTCTATCATGTTACATGTGACATGCATGCAGATGAGCATGTTACATGTTCGTCTATTCTTTTGTGTTGAATGAAAATCTGCTTAAAAAAACATTTTAACTAAGCACAGTGCAAAAATAATTATTTTTCAACGTCGTACTCTAGCATGTTTCTACATGTTCGGAAGTTGTTTTGAGCATCTACTCATATAAACATAGGATCACACTGTAAGTAAAGAAGTGCATGTTTCAAATAAGCTAATTTTCAGGGCGTTGAATGTGACGTCACACTTCTTATTTTGCAATTTCCTCAAAAACGATGCCATGCACCGAAATCACGGAAAAGTGCTTAACATGAATCATTATTATTTTTAATGAGGTAATAATTAGTGCAACAGTAGTAAAGAACATCGCAGTACATCAGAAACTTGGATTTCAGATAGTTACGTTAGCGAGAAGGAGGACAGCAGCATTTTCAATAAAAATAAGAGAAAATGTAAAAAATTGTTTAACAAAACTTTAATTTTTTATGAATCTGATTTATGGAGCGTTCATTTTTTGTGGTCTAGCAATTTAATTAAAAGAATGAAAAAAAATTCCAAATAATTTGTAACCAAAATTGAATGCTGATTACCAAAATATCACGGATTTTATCAATATCAGGTTTTTAAATCACTGTGCACTTTCTCAACCTTTTTGCCCCCCTATGAACTTTACGTAACATATTCCCAAAGGATCTAAAACATGAGCCTGTACAACAGACAGTTGCGGAGACTTGAGAAACTAAAAGCTAGAGGTCGAGATAATTTCAGTAGTATTTTTGCAATTGTCTCAGACATCAACAAATCAAAACAATAATTTCTGGGTGAATCCTTCTTCACGTTGTACTTCATCGAAAATGTGTTGACCTGTTAAATTCGACTTTGCATAACAAACTGGTACTAAAAGTTGAAGAAGTTGATGGTGTTATGAACAGGAAGAAAAACCTCCTATCTTCATCTCCAATAATCAATGGCATCGATATCTTCGAGTTAGTCGTATGTACTTGGGGTTGGTTTTATTGGATTCAGCGTAAAAAAATAAAGTGAAACCTCTCTGAAAGACCACCTCTATAAGGAGACCACCTCTCATAAAGACCGTTTATTTATGGTCTATAATTTTTTGCTATAGGCTCAATGTTAATTTTCCTCCATTAAAGGACCACTTATTCCCATCTCCCTCCATGAAAGACCACTTTTCAACTTCCTTTTGAATGGAAAAATCTCGAAATTCCACTTCTCTCTGGAAAACATACTCAGCTAAGTCTACTTTCTTAGACATGGCGAATCAAGGACATCATAATATGGAAAGCTCAACAGCCTCATTGCTTTAAAAATGTTGATGAGACAAAAATAGGAGTGATTTGGAAATTTAACAGAAATGCATCGATGACATCTACCATTTTTGAAAATTGGTTACATGATTTTGACAAAAAGATGAACAAACAGGGTAGAAACATTATCCTTATTTTAGATAATGCTCCATGTAACTTGTATAATGCACAGCTGAAAAGTGTGAAACTTCAATTTCTCCCTCCTGATACAACATCTAAAATTCAGTCGTTAGATCAGGGAATTATTCATTGTTTTAAGCTAGAATGCAGACATTTCGTTTTACGAAAGCTCATTTTGCTAATAGATGAGACCAAAAATGCATCCGACATTGTGAAAACCATCAATGTATGATCAATGTATTGATGCTATTCGGCGGGTAAAATGTACATGTGATAAAGTAAAGACATAAACAATTGTCAATTGGTTCAGTAGTTGTGGACTAACAATGTATCCGTAGAACCATATCCGTGATATCCATTGATGATATCAGCACCTTAGAAGATGAAGTGGTTCAACTATCAAACACAGCTAAAGTTGATTATGACCCAAATCACATGAATATGAGGAAGCTCTTGAGTGTTACAATGACTCATCTGAAGACTGGGAGAAACGTATTTTAGAAAATCTCAATAAAGTTAAGACTTTAAATTTTTTATATAAAAAAAATAAATTCTATAATCACTTATAAAAATGAATGATACTACAATCGAGATTTTTAAAAATCTATTTTAGGAGCTCATTAGAGATAATACTAAAGAGATGATACTTGTTAGAGATGATACTAAAATAAATTATTTGTTTAAAGATATCAAAGAATGTTTATAAACAAAAATTGTTAATGAGAAATTGTTAAAATCAAAGGAAACTACAATTAATTCCTTCTTTAAAGCTGTATAGATATGAAATATATATTAAACTACATTCAATAATATTTTTTTTTTGTAATATGTATTTCATTAAACTTTGCTTTATCCATCAACCCTATTCAGAGACCACCTCTCTGAAAGACTGATTTTTTACGGTCTAATGGGTGGTCTCTTTAGAGAGGTTTCACTGTATATATATACAGCTTTCGATACCCAAGATGATTTTTTTGACATTTTAAAATATTTTAGGACTTTTTTATTTTGACCCTTTAATGAGGTCTTATCAAGCTGATAAACAAAGCCATTCGGCTATTTGGTTAGATGTATTTGTGGTCCAAATTTGAAGTCTCCAGCTCGCCGTGTTCAAAAGTTGTTGATTTGTAAACGCATTTTTCAGATTTTGCCCCATTGTGTATTTTACTGATATTGTCCTTTGATATTTTTTTATGAATTCCGAGCACTCACTCTGTACAATTTATGCGGCAGAAGACTCTGTATTTACCAATATTTTAAAACATTTTTTATGTATTTACTCTCAATTTTTATGAAACTTTGGAAATCAAAACACAATTTTGACAATTATTTAATTATAAACGCATGTTTGAGACATCTTTCACCAAAGTGGATGGAACAATGTAATTTTATATAGGTATGAGAAGCTGAAAACTTAAAACTAGAATCAAAGAACACATAGTAGACATCAAATACAACAAGAGAGCTACAGGTTTGGCCAGATTAAGAAGCAAAGTACTTTTACAGATTAATTTTAAAAATAATAGAATAATTTATTTATCAAGATTTACCATCCATTATCCGGGAATCAATACAGATCTTTTTACGCAGCGAGAATATTTGAAATGATTCAGCCTCAATTGAGTTACCTAAAATTTGGAAAGAGAAGCTTTGCAGAATTAAAAGCAATAGTAGATGGTAATTCAAACTCTCAAATATCCATTTTTACCTACACTTTCCAACAAAGTTGAAAAGTATTTAAGCATTCGGTTTGTCTGCCCATCTGTCCGTCTGTCTACGCTCTAACTCCGTAAATGTACTCGGATTTTCATGAAATTGATAAAGGTTAATTAGGCTCACCAAAGCATATTTGGTATTGTATATGAAGTATGTGGGATTAATAGTTCAATTACAGGGGAACTCAAAATTATTTCATTGCATTAGGGTATATGGGGAAAAATCGATTGCAGAGTATTTTAATGACATTATGCTATTTCAAATGTATTGAAACTGATATAAATCACTTAATTTCACTACAATCACGTTAGAACAGGGCATTCGTGGCATTTTTTATTCATTTACAGGTACACACAAAAGAAATCTGTTGCAGTACTGTCTTTGAGTAATAATTGCTTGAGTGTACGTTTTAAAATTCGGTATGCGCTTTTAAATTTAATTAATTTTTTCTATGTTACTCGCCATATATAAATTCTATACCTCATATACAGGGCTGCACGAAAGTATTCATTTACCATTCTCCTTATTAAAGAGAATTGCTGAAGGGAAATTTTCAATTGAAGTATATGTATATCTTAAGTGAACTAAATTTTGGCATGCATGTAGTTAATAGATTCAATTCTATATATCGTCTACAGGGCTGCTAAAAAATTCGGTTAATTTTCCGATTGTAGATGGGAACAGCTGATATTGGGTTTTGAAATGTGTTATGCGTTTCCATAGGTTTGAATTAGACGTAATATTTTAATTTTTTAAACGTTGCAGTTTTGTTACATTATTCTGAATGTGTTGGAAAGTGTTTCATAATCTATGCTTGACGCATGATTTTTTCTTTATTGTTTTATGTTTGCACTGGTTTTTCATTTTACGTGAGGTTACGTGATTTTATTTACAAATTTCTTATTTTTTAAAAATTTTTTACGAAATTATTTGTATCAACAAAGTTCTTGAAAATGTCGCCTTTTGCGCAATGAAACATATGCCGATATAAATAAAGGTATTTATATGTCTTTTAAGTGTATTTTTTTATCATTTTTAGCAATTATTAGCTTAGTTGGGATAATTATTTAATTATCAAATTTATCTGTTTCAGCATACATTGAAATACAGCTTTAAATTGAAATTATGTTTATTTTTATAGCTATCTGAAAGGTAAAATAAAATCCTTGTTAGCCCAAAAAGGGGAGAAAATGTAGAAAAATTATTACCCTCTTTTATGCTGTACCTCTTTCTTTTACACATATAATTATATATGGAAAGAAAAATGCAGGTAGTACGGTAAAACTCAAAGCGAATTATGCTACTCTATATAAAGAGTTTTTTTTCTTTACAAAGAAGATAAAAAATACTAGACAAAATGTTGCAGCCTCTTTAGAGTAAAAAAATACATATTTTTAGGGTTCCGTAACTTAAAAAGTAATAACGGAACCATTATAAGATCACTCCTGTGTCTGCCTGTCCGTCTGTCACAGCCACTTTATTCGTAAACTATGGAACGTAGAAAGTTCTAATTGGGGGATGTAATAACGACTATTGACCCACATATTTTCAGATTATTAAACATTCATAAATATATTTAGTAAAAATATAGAAGGGCTGATTAAGCTACTTGAAAAAAACTTTTTTTTTTTTTTTTTTTTGTATATCGTGTTGGGTATTGTGTGAAAGCTTTCGTAACGCTGCACACAAAAATATATTCTTTTTCATTTTAGGTATTATATTTTCAAAGATATCGTCGAAAATGTAGCGCAAAAATAAGTTCACCCCCATCTAATTCTAAATCTACTGAAACTAAAATTATGAAAAAATTAGAGGTAGCAGACGTTAATTTAAACCTTGAAGGAAAATAGGTCACATAGTTTTTGAGAAAATCGCATTTTTCTGTTACACACAAATTTTAATTTACAGGCATTCAGCAAAAGTGTTGAGCAGCGCTAGAGGTACCTGTCGTAAGAGAAGTATAAAAGGATTTTTGATAATGATTTTCAAAAAAAAAAGAAAATCGTCAGTAATTATAATTAGCCGAGATATTATCCCTTAAAGATACGGTTTGGACATACATAATGACAGGTGCGGCATCCTCTATGCCTGATTAACAACTTTTAATGATATATATGTGTAACGTAACGTCCAGTAGCAGTATAAAAGCAATAAATGACAAATTGTTAAAAATTGACTAATTTAAGGGGTCTCAGGACTCTTAAATTTGAAAAAGAGAAAAAAAAGATCATTTTCAACATTTAATGTCTTAAAATGTATATAATTTCAAAACTCAATTTTTATTGGGATGAAAGATATAAGTATTTTCTTTCATTTCATGTATTTAAAAAATTGCAAGATGCAGAATTAGTATTTATAGGGGGCTGAAACTGTTAGACATTTGTCGAGCAGAAAATTGGCATAACAGCTAAAAGTGCAGGATTACAAAATAAATATTGTAACTAGAATGCCAATTTTGGTGCCTACTTATACGTCAGATTGAAATAATTACCCTGAACTTAAATAAATTTGTATTTATAGAATTTTTATATTTTATGCAAAGTTGTATTTAGCTAATACAGAATTTTGAAAATTTCAACAGTATAATCACCTAAAAAATATTTTTTTTTAACAATAAAAAGAAATTTTTGGGTTCAGTTTATACAGACTAACATGAAATACATGTTTTGAAAATTTCATGAAAAAAAATTCATGAGTTTTTGAGGTATCCTGAGCGTTATGCCAAAAAACGTCATTTGGAGAAAAATGATTTCAAAGTTTCGGAAACGCCGCTTCAGCTATTGGGCAAGTATAATTCTAAAAGCCATAACTTCTGTTCTAATGGGACACAATTATAAGATATATAGAACTGTATATTTCAAGGACACAATTATATCAAAATGTTCAGAAAAGTTGGGGTTTAACATCTAAAAATATTAAAATTTCTAAGATTTTGAAGCATTAAGCGTCCTCAGACCACTTAATTAAAATGAATCACATTACTATGGGTTCGCGACTAGTTTGCATTGAGTTAATCTCTCAATAAGCCTCGAGTGACTTTAAAAGTTAATTAAAAACCTATCTGGAAAAGCGCGGTACGGACTAAGGCGGCGCTGAAACTCTGCGACCTGCTTTCGAAGGGTGCATAGCACAATGTCAAATTTAAACTTTGATCAAAGGTCTTGTTTTAACTACACTGTATAAAGAAAGTTTATTACTACGTTGAATTTAGTTTTATGAAATGCCAAATGAAGTTTAAACATGCACTACTTTTATTTTCAGTACCGAATTAAATTCACCATAAATAGATTAGGATACTATTAAAATATAAGTTATACAGAATAGATATATTTGGTATTATTTAGGTTCCATATCTCTTTGATCTTTCATGGTATATCCAATTACATTTTTGTAGTATATATAGTTATACCAAACCCTATGCTGTATGGATTTTTAGGTAGCTTTCATTACAAAAAGCTACCTATTGCAGCCGTTCGGAGGAAAGCGATTTCAAAAAATTTTGGTATATTTTCATCGATCATGACCCCCCAGACCCCGAAACCACCCTCCGTTCAAAAGTTGATATATATATATATATATATATATATATCTGACCTTTGTCATACTGTAACTCTCGAATTTATGAACCGATTTAGATGCACTTCGGTATGTACATAGTACATACCAATGTCTTGACCGAGTTCGCTGACCAGCTTCATCCGCCATTTTGTTTCAAAATGGCGGCCATTTAAATTTTTTTTTAAAAATTTAAATTTGAAATGTGGTACCAAAGAATTGAAAATGGAAAAATATTTTTCTCTTATGTATTTGACCTTTATACAAAGATTCCGGAGCAGTTTTTGTTTCGTCTATATCTTAAAAAATGGCTGAGTTATAGCATTTTGAATTTCTAGCGTGGCTGACATTTTGAAACGTCCTGAAATTTGTCACGCAATAAAAGGCGCATTTATGAACCGATTTGGATGTAACTTCGTTTGTACATAGTACATACCAATGTCTCGATCGAGTTCATTGGCCAGCTTCATCCGCCATCTTGTTTAAAAATGACAGCCATTTAAATTTTTAAGAAAAATTTAAATTTGAAATGTGGTACCAAAAAATTGAAAATTGAAAAAATATTTCTTTCTTATGTATTTGACCTTGATACAAAGATTTGGGAGCAGTTTTTGTTTCGTCTATATCTTAAAAAATGGATGAGTTATAACATTTTGAATTTCTAGCGTGGCTGACATTTTGAAACGTCCTGATATTTGTCACGTGATAACAGGCGTATTTATGAACCGATTTGGATGTACCTTGGTGTGTACATAGTACATATAAATATCTCGACCGAGTTCGTTGGCCAGCTTCATACGCCATCTTGTTTCAAAATGGCGGCCATTTAAAAATTTTTTTAAAAATTTTAAATTTAAAATGAGATACCAAAAATTTTAAAAATGAAAAAGATTTTTTTTGTATGTGTTTGACCTTAATACAAAGATTTCGGAACAGTTTTTGTTTCGTCTATATCTAAAAAAATGGCTGAGTTATAACAATTTGAATTTCTATTGTGGCTGACATTTTAAAACGACCTGATTTTTGTCAGCGATAACAAGCGTATTTATGATGTTACTTGGTCTGTACATAGTACATACCAATGTCTCGACCGAGTTCGTTGGCCAGCTTCATTCGCCATCTTGTTTCAAAAGGGTTGTCATTAAAAAAAATTAAATTTAAAATTTAAAATGAGGTATTAAAAAATTGGAAAATGAAAAAGATTTTTTCATGTGTTTGGCCTTGATACAAAGATTCCGGAGCAGATTTTGTTTCTGAAAATTTGTTCTTTTGTTTATATCTTAAAAAATGGTTGAATTATAGCACTTTGAATTTCTAGTATGACTAACATTTTGAAACGCTCTTGTATTTGTCACGCGATAACACACGCATTCGCCTATTTCCATGTAAGAAGGCATGTGGTTAGCATACATCAACATCTCAGCCAAATATAAGTTACTTTAAATAAAAGCAGCTGGGATAAAGCTGACTAATTTCGCGAAATTCTCATACATAATAATTTAGTATTGATAAAAGTTAGTATTGAATCTCCTATATTCGGTTTCCACTAAATTGAGCTTCGTGTGTTTGAATAATGTAAGTTGGCTTTTTTAAAATAAGGAGTTTGAAAGCTACCTCTTCCTCCCGGCACTGGCCGGAAGGACTTTTTTTTCAAAGTCTTAGTATTCTTTTAGCAACTTTTTTTTTTTTTTTTTTTTTTTTTTTTTTTAATAATACAATTACACATTCATATACTTATTCTGCGGAACCCCCTGTGCGCGAGTAATACTCGCACTTGATCGTTTATTTTTAAAATGTCTTTATTTTTCAAAGTAACTTTTATGCAGTTTTTAGCAGCAATTCAAGGAAAGGCAAATGCATATGAATGCATTTGTCAATACAAGCATTCACAGATTTTCTTCTTAATTTTTTTAATGATTCCTTACATTTTTGGACGTGTGCAATAATGGACTATTTTTTTCTGACTGAAAGTTATCTGGAGTTCTAAAAGGTAATTTTTCAGATGTAAAGTAAACTTATTTCAAGGTTTAACAGCTCTAATTGTTTCAATTATTTTAAAGTGAAGAAACTTATTTTGATATATAAGATTACTGTTACATTAACGGATTCATGAAAAATCGAAGAACGATATTTTTTTCATAATTTGTTCAACGATATCTTTGTAAATTAATAGTGCTTCTACCAATTTCAAGATTAATAATAGAAACAAAACACACTAGATTTCGACCAAGAATAAACATTTATGGTTCAGTAGATCTTTATGTATCTGGTAAAGCATCTGTAATTTTATCTCTAACTGACAAGTGAAAATAAACATTCACATATAAAATTCACATTAATTGTTTCAGCTACTACTATCGAAAAATCAATGCACATATAGAGAAAAAATTATGTGCATGTAAAATTGCATGAGTTGTTCAAAAATTGCCTCTGAAATAAATAAATTCAGAAAGGTTTTCTAGACTTTTTAGTTAAAGAAATGTTTAAGCAAAACAAATAGAGGCAAAATTATTTAAAAAATTATATATTTCTTTTTATTTTAAACTTATGTGTAATGAATCTAATTATTTTGTTTATTTTTCAGTTAATATTCTCAGAGTAATTTATACATTCAAGAGATTATTTCGATAAGAAAGCAATTAGCATAATTAGGTCTGAATCTTTTAAATTTACATTAATTAACCCTTTATCTACTGACGGTACTTGTAAGTACCATTAAAATAACTTGTTATAAAATTAATTTAATATATTGATTAGTTGTAATATAGTTTAGAATGAGTTACAGATACATTACTTTATCTTGTTCCATAAGCATTATTGGCTACACAAAACAAAAATGAAGATTAAAAGGATCATTTCTTTTGACTTTGCATTTTTTCAGCTTCCTTGGCGTTGAGGGGAGGGGGAAGAATTTTCCAATTCGGAAATATTTCTTTATTCCTATTGTAAGAACATTATATTTGTACATTTCCTAATTCTACAAAATACTAAGAAAAATATTTAAAATAAAAGGTTTGTGTGGTAATAATTATTGCACAAAATTCCGATAAATACAAATTTAGTTAATCCTCCTAAATCCTTCAATCCTTCTAAAATTTAATAAATGATTATCTAAATCTGCTCATGTAGTTTAAACAATTCCCGAAAAATGCTTTAGAAGATAAAATTTTTATGAATTCATAATTCAGTACATAAAGGGTTAATACCACTTCTAAGCTAATGGATTTGTTCTTTAAATGTAACATTAAAAAAAAAAAAAAAAAAAAAAAAAAAACATTTAACTTTTAAGATCCAATTCGTATACTAAAAACATTTAACTTAAAAGAAGAAAACTCACTATTAGCTTACTCGTTACTTTAAAATTATCATATTTTGTAAAGAATAATTACATTTCATCATAAAAAGTAGCAAAAAATAAAATAAAATAAAACGAGCGCCTATCTCAAAAACGCCTTGGCTGAATGAGATATAAAATCTGGATTCGCATATTTGCATTTTCAATAAATCGATTTATGTTAAAAAATTCATGTAATGTTTTACTAGAAATCGATTTCTAGAAACTTCGAATATGGGCACCCAAAATTATAGCTGATTCTGCCAAGTAGTTTTTGAATCCGAACAATCAAACATGAATTTAAGGTTCAAAGTTCCATACTTTAAATCTTAATAATTGCTAAACTTTGCGGCCAAATGACTTCTCTTTGGTATCCTAAAGTTTTTTTTTCGAAAATACTGAATAAGATGATAGAAATGGGTGTTCGTTTTGAAAATTTTATCGTTTGGTACAATTTCAATATGAAGACGTCCTCTAAAGGTTATTTATTTAAAGCAGAAATTGAAAAGCAAAATTCTGAAGTGAATGATATTTTCGTTTTTCTTCCTACGACAATTTGATTATGACAATTTATGAGATGTTCCCCCCTTTTCTGTATGCTTGATCCTTTTATTGTAAAATATATGTCAGGGGAAAAACTGAAGAAATATTTGTGTTTAAAATCACGGGTTTTATTTATTTATTTGTTTGTAAGAGGAGAGACATTAATGATGTTATAATTCCTAATAAAAATGTTTCATCTAATGTTTATCTAAAATAATGACTCTAGCAGAAAAATAACACTAGGTAAATTTTAATTGTATAGATTATATCTTGCCAAAATGTAATATATGTTGGGCAATGAAACATTCCATCAATTGTGTGATGTTTGTTTTTTTACTAATATAGCTACAATATATTGATTTTCATTAAAATTATCAAGTTAAAATTTTGAAAATTTTTTTTGATGGCTAACCATAATATTTGTAAACAAAATCACACGAATAAAACTTCTCATGATTTTTAAGAAAAAATTTTAAATTTAAAAATTATTAAAAAACAGGGGTTGTTTAAAATTGGTATAACTCAAAATATTATTTGTAGAATTTCAATTTATTTTCATTTAAATAAAGCGAAATATATAAGTTTTAAATTTGATTTAGCATTTTTTAAAATATTAATTTAAATAAAAATTATTGCTGAATCAAAATTTAAGTAAAACATTTGAAAAAGGCATATGCCAAGTTTGAACAATTTATCTTTAACGGTTCTTGAGTTATAACAATTTAAATACGTGAAATGGTGAAAAAACCCAATCATGAAGAATAACGTATTTTCACAAGAAGTTGTATCTATGCCAACCATTGCTTGAAAGCTAGATTTTGAAAACAAACCAAAACGAAAAAAAAAAAATGATATTTCCTATTCCAATTAAGATAGACACATGACTTGCATGTCATTTTAAGTAGACAAAAAACAGAGAAGTTTTTAATGCAATAAAAGTTTTTTTTTAGAAAATTTGAAGATTTTTGTGTTCCGGACCCCCTTAAGGAAAGTTTTGCTTACAAAAGAAGACCAAATGGAAGAAGGAGTTCAGTCACATTATTGTCTTTTTTTTCGGAGGGGGGGGGGTGAATGAAGGCGTCATAAGATAATCAATAATACGGTTCAGCTAAAATAACGCGTGAGATTTTAATTATTCTTGAAGATTTAACTTGGTTTTTGTATGTAAAGATTGATCTTTTTAATCGATTGTTCACTCACATCCTAATAGGCTAGAATTATAAAAATTATATACACAAAAGTATTCTTTGATGAAAACATAGCATTTAATAGTTTTTGGAATTTCATTATAAATTAATAAATTAATTTTAAGGTATTTTACATTTACCAGTCGAAGGTGATAAATCGTCATATAACATTTATGGTTACAACTAGTAAGGTGTTACAAAAACAATGAAATTAATAATGCGCCACTTTCGCCAAAATATACTTACTGGTTGTATAGCGGCAACAACGAAATATTTTAAATACAAAAAGTAGAAAATATAAATAAACTAGTTGGATGTGCCAATCTCAAAACTTTCTTCTATCTTATACATCTTAATATTTCAAAAACTAGTTACACATGTTAATACTTCAATATTATTAGTTCATTACTATACCAACTTTGATTTTCATCTTAAATTTCTGCTTCAGTCAATTAAATAAACTAAAAACGAGTTAATCTATATCATGATATTTGTTAAAATTAATAGTTTTTCCTTATTCTGTTGTTATCAGATGTTTGTGAATAGCCGGCTTAGCAGGAAGTGAGTTCCCGCCTTTGCACTAGCCGCCGATGGACAATAGAACTACGAAAAATCTAGAAAAGCATACAAAAATTGCCATCCGCGATATTTCCAAATTCAAGGAGGACCTGTTGGCCAAAGCCAAAAACATGCACAAAAAATTTGGTTCAATTTGTATGCATAATTTTATACAATTTTCGATTGTACAATAAAGAAAATGGTACAGACATCGTAATTATAGCGCACCCTTCCAACTGAATTTTTCCAAATTCAGGAAGGACCTTCATGCCATGAACAAAAAGAAACGCAAAAAATTTGGCTCAATTCTCTGCATAACCTCATACACTTTTCGATGGTATAATCTTCAAAATGGCACAAAAATCGCTATTACAGTGCCCCCTACCCGCAATTTTTTTCCAAATTAAGGAAGGACCTGCTTGCCATAGCCAAGAACTTAAAATAAAAATTTGGTTCAATTCTATGCATAACTTCATACACTTTTCGATGGTACAATATGCAAAATCGCTATTACAGCGCCCCCTAGTGGCAATTTTTTTCCAAATTCAGGGAGGTGCTGCTTGTCATAGCCATAAACTTAAAATAAAAATTTGGTTCAATTCCATGCATAACTTCATACACTTTTGGATGGTACAATATTCAAAATCACTGTTACCGCGCCCCCTACCGGCGAATGTTTTCCAAATTGAAGGAGGATCTGCCTGCCAAAGCCAAAAACTTAAAATAAAAATTTGGTTCAATTCTATGCATAACTTCATACACTTTTGGATAGTACAATATTCAAAATCGCACAAAAATCGCTGTGACAGCGCCCCCTACCGGCGAATTTTTTCCAAATTCAGGGAAGACCTACCTGCCATATCCAAAAACTTAAAATAAAAACTTGGTTCAATTCTATGCATAACTTCATATACTTTTGGATGTTACAATATTCAAAATCGCACAAAAATCGCTGTTACAGCGCCCCCTACCGGCGACTTTTTTCCAAATTCAAGGAGGATCTGCTTGCCATAGCCAAAAACTTAACATAAAAATTTGGTTCAATTATATGCATAACTTCATACACTTTTTGATGGTACAATGGCGACAGACACACGGACACACGGACACACGGACAGACAGACATTTTCTATAAACATGTTTTTTGGGATCTCTGACCCCTAAAACATGTAAAACCGTCGAAAACCGGAAGTCGAAAAAAATTTCGATTACAATACTTTCTTCTATTGAAGATAGAAGAAAGTAAAAAGAAAAGAGTGTATTGTATAAAATAATATTTTTCATTTAATAGTTTATTGATAATTAAATTATGACTATGCTTTAAGAAAACAATTAAACAATCCTGAATAGATAGCTCAAATAATGCTTTTTTCTTTGTTGCCATATAATATTAAGGGGTACGGAACACAGAAATTTTCAAATTTTCTTAAAAAAAAATTTATTGCATTAAAAAATTATCTGTTTTTATCTGCTTAAAATGACTTTTAAATCATGTTTCTATCTTAATTAGAACAGGAAATATTAGTTTTTTTCGTTTTGGTTTGTTTTCAAAATCTAACTTTCAAGCAATGATTCGTTATGTAAATGACTTCTTGTGAAAATGCGTTTTTCTTCATGATGAGTTTTTCCACCATTTCTCGTATTTAAATTGCTATAAGTCAAGAACCGTTAAAGATGAATGATTCAAACTTAGATCCAGTTGTTTTCGATTGTTTTACTTTAATTTTGATTTAGTAAATTTGAAAAAAAAAAAATTGAAAATATGATTTACAAAGAATTTACATCACTTTTTTTTTCACTTTAAATATTTTTAATTTTTATTTAAATTAATATTTTTTAAAATGCTGAATCAAAATTAAAACTTATATATTTCTGTTTATTAAAATGAAAGAAATTGAATTTCTATAAATAATATTTCGAGTTATAACGATTTTAAATTACGCCACTTTTTTTTTAATAAATTTAAAATTTAAAATAAAAAAAATATGAGAAGTTTTATCATGTGATTTGTTTACAAATGATGTGGTTAACCATCACAAAAAATTTCAAAATTTTAACTCAATAAATATATATTTTTTTAAAATGTGTCCCGGGAACCCTTAAAAGAACCAAAGCAAAAATTATCTATTTTTTAACAAATTCACGAGTTCGCGCTCTCTGTGAAGCGTAAACTCGTGAATTTTGAATAATCGGGCAAAGATAAAATTAATGTACTGTAATGGATTTTTTTTTTTTTTTTTTTTTTTTTTTTTTTGAAATACGTGAATTTCAGTCAAGGAGATCAAAATGTTCATTGAATGTTTATAAAATGGTGGTTTCTTTAAATAAACTATTTTTATTTTTTTATTCATTTATTTAATATTTTTATATTTAATAATTTAAATAATCATTTGTAATATTAAAATATTTAATTTTAATAAGTTTCTCAGAGAACATTTAGTAGCACCTGTTAACATATCAAACATAATCTACCAAGGAAATAAATCAATAAAATTTACAACAAAAAGTTTATATTTAATTTTTCTCTAAATTTAATCTTTATTACATAACATTTCCTTCTACACAGGTCATCCAAGATTCTGGTCATCATATCGAGATTTTTCTTTCAATTTTCATTTTTAGAAGTCGTTTAAAGAATTTTTTAAATACTTTTTTTCAACATTTTAATTCTTTAAACGTAATTATAATTTACAAACACAGCAAACTTTCATTTTTAAAGAGGAGGCCAATGTAATAAACTGTACACTGACACTAAAAAAGAAAATATGAACCGTTTTCTTTCACTCACGAAAGCTGTAATGAAGTTAAACAGAAAAAAGTCTGCAACACAAAAAGAAAAAAAAAAAGAAAACATGCATTAAAAATCAAGCGGTAAAAATCTCAAATACAAATAAAGAAGACGAACATTTTGTTCTGAAATTTTAATAGATTTTTCTACAAGAATTAAATTGTTACATACTGGTTTGACAAAATGAAAATAGAAAAAAAAAATATGATCGAATAAAACTATAATTATTTTTTTTTACTGGGTTGGTAACTAAGTGACTGCGGATTTTGTCAACAGATGCTAGTACATTCTTTTTGTTTTGTCAACGTGTTCAAAGCACCTATCCAATATTGTTTTCTTGTTTGGACTTCCGCCTTTAACTTAACAAAAAATTGTAGCGATTAGTTATTTAGTTTTACTTTTATCCATTTTAAAAATGGAAGAACAAAGCGTGCATTTCAGACATATTTTGTTGTAATTTCCGAAAAGGCAAGAATGCATCGCAAGCACACAAGAAGGTATTGCGGTATATGGGAATGAAGCCTTGAAAGAAAGGCGGTGTCGAAATTTGGTTTGCCAAATTTCGATCTCACTGAAAAATGCGTAACGATCTGGCCGTCCATTTGAAGTTGATGAGACCCATATTAAGGCCATTATCGATTAAGATCGTCATAGCACAACACGTGAGATTCCAGAGAAGCTCAATGTATCGCAAACATGCATTGAAAAAAAAATTAACACAGCTTGGCTATGTCAAGAAACTCGATGTATGGATCTCTCATTAGCTTAAGGAAATTTATTTGAAGCAACGCATTAGCATCTGCGATTCGCTTCTGAAACGCAATGAAATTGATACATTTCTGGAACGACTGATAACTGGCGACGAAAAGTGGATAGTTTATAACAATGTTAATCGGAAAAGATCGTGGGTGATGCAAGATGAACCAAGCCAGATGACACCAAAAGCTGAGATTCACAAAAAAAACAGATTTTGCTGTCAGTTTGATGGGATTATAAAGGAATTCTGCACTTTGAGCTGTTACCAAGAAATCAAACAATTCAAATGTATACGTTTAACAATTAGCCGAACTGAGTGATGCAGTTCAAGAAAAGCGACAAAGCATTGGCAAATCGTAAGGGTGTTGTTTTTCAGCATGATAATGCAAGACCCCACACACATTTGGCCACCCGCCAAGATTTATTGGAACTAGGTCGGGATGTGTTATCATATCCACCATATAGCCCTAACCTTACGCCTTCAGATTATCATTTATTTCGTTCCATGCTGAACTACTTAAATGGTAAAACATTTAATGACGCTGATTGATGTAAAATCACATTTAAATCAGTTTTTTGCTGCCAAAAATCAGAAGTTTTATGAATATGGAATTATGACACTGTCATAAAGATGGCAAAAGGTCCTCGACAAAAACGGACAATACCTAATTGAATAAAGTTATATTTGTAAGCAAAAAATTTTAATTTTTCTTCTTATTTAAAATTTGCAATCACCTAGTTGCCAACCCAATATAAAATTATTTACATACATTTTTACTTGAAGAAGTATATTATTTTTTCTTTATCATGTAAGTAACTATATTTCACAATGTTTTAATTTTCTTTGTAATTTAATTCGCTATTTCAATAATTAACAAGAACGAAAAATCATACATCAAGCATAGATTAGCAAAAACTTCCCAACCCTATCGAAATGATGCTACGAAATTTCATTTTTTGCCTACAACCAAGTAAAATATTTAAATAAACCGTTTTGAAAGCACATAACACATTAAAAATCCATTTTGAGCAGTTAATGTCGATAGACAGTAATATACGGGAATATTTTATGTGGCCTTGTATATGATCTGCAGTGTTTTATGCATGCAATATAATTAAACGAAAATTTAATCCAGCGGAAAAAATGTATAAAAATTTAAAAACGCTTTTTGGGCAATTACAGGCCAAACACAACACTCCAAAAAAATCTGTGAATTAAAGTTTTTTACCGTTGCTTTCTTTTCTTTAAACCACGAAAAATTTCCTCTTTGATTTGCTCATTTTTTGCAAAATTTAGAAAAGTCACCAATGAAACGTTAAATTTTCCTAAAATCTTCCAATATAAAGTTGCGTTTTCGGTAAATCACAGAGGACTTCTGCAACTGTGCTGCGCTATACTTTTTTATAATAGAAACGGAATATTTAGAGGAAAGGGTCCAAATACGGGCTAGGGTCCAAATACCGGCTACTATGTGTTCTGAGAACTGAGCGCAGCGCAGCCTAGTGGTGATAGGCAGAGTTTGTAGCATTAATTGAGAGAAGAAAGTTACGAAAAGTACGTCACTGAAGTCTGTCTCATTTACAAATAATAAATACAAAAGTGTCTAATCGACGTAATCTGGTATATCAAAAGTTTTTGACATGTGTGTTTCTCATTTTTTTAAAATATACTGATCGTATGTTGGCTTGAATTGTTGATGAAGTTGTTTTCTAGACATATTTAGCTCTTAATTGCCACGCGCACATTATTGGTATTTTATTATATGAATGAGTAATAAAGGTTTTAACTTAAACATAGCAGTGGTCCGAATACCGGCTTCTTACAGTGGCCTAAATACCGGCTAGCCGGTATTTGGACCTCTCTCGGTTGCTCTGCTTGAAGGGGAGGAAAATAAATTAATTTAAATAGTTCCATAATTAATAAATTAATTTAAATGGTTCAAAAATAGTTCCAGTCCAATTTCGCAATATGAAAAATGCAACCGTGGCCATAATTCTTCAAGACCGACACTGGTTACCGGATCACTTCCCAAAAAACGTTGTTGGATACTCCAAAATTGCCTGTAATAAATGTGAAGAGAAAGAAAAGAAAATAACGGAGTAAATTAGGCGAAAGAGGCAGAAATTGGATTTTAACCCTCTCGCTGCGCAATCCGAGATTTCCTCGGGCAACGTAAAAGAAGCAAAATTTGCGCAACACGAGATTTCCTCGGGTATACAATTTTTCCGTCTAATTAACCCTCCTTGATTATTCCCACCAGTTATTTTTTTATTCTAAATTTTGCCTTATTTAATCGAAGCACTTTTCCGATTAAATTAGGCAAAAAATTTTGTTTTGAAAAACAGGTGACAAAAGAATAAAAATTGTTAAAAGACGCTACTACGCTGAAGTGGTTAAATAAGCAATTTTTGAAACTATTTTGATAAAACAATTACGCAGCGAGAGGGTTAAAATTGTGAAAAAGGAAAATAGCCAACAGAGGAAGATGATGCAATTTGTGTCTTCTTCATGGGTGCTTTCTCTGTGGACAAGAATGGGGGAGGGGAATTTGGGTTCAATGTTAAGAATGCGATATGTGGGCTGATAGGGACTGCACCGACGCAGAAAGCGATATTATGTTTGTAATTTTTTCGGATAAAATAATTCTCATTTCAATCAGCAAGCTTTTTTTTGTTTTACACGTTAAAAAACGAAACTAGAAACATAATGGGAAGAAGACTGTGAGAGATAGTCGTAAAGAGTTTTATAAATTTGACAAAAATACTTGTTTATTAAAAATTGCGTATTTTTCTGTGCATATGAAATGTTATTAATGAATAAAATGTATTAAAGTAATATTCTTATTGCTTAATAATTGTCATTAACTCTATTTGTCTGATCTTTTTGAAAAAAAAAACTTAAGTAGCCGGTATTTAGACCCCATTTTAAAAACTCAAAATTTGAAGACTTTCAGAATTTTGCTTTTTATAAATAGAAAACGCCTTTTAAACTGATTTTTTTTTTCTCTAAACATGTGTAAAACATGTCAAAGTATCCTGCTGTCACTTTTTATTTTATTAATTTTGAAAATTGTATGATTTAGATTGAAAACAAAAGTGGTAGCCGGTATTTGGACCTTTTCCTCTACGTTTTTTTCCTTCTTCTAAACACTAAAAACTTGCTAACACAAGCTAAAATTTCCTCGAATTATCCTGTGTAAGGGCAGAAATTTCTTCAAATAAGACAAAAAGGAGTTTTCTAATCACAGTGGTCTTCTGGCAACATGTCGCCTCTATATTTTACGCATTTTTGAAGATATTTTTTTAAGAGTTGTGGATAGTTTTATATAGATTTCGTTAATATATAGATTTCGATACTCAAGATGACTTTTTTGGAAATTTTAAAATAAGTTTTGACATTTTTAAACACCTTAATGATGTCTTATTAAGCTTATAAATAAAGCCATTCGGCTATTTAGTTAGATAAATTTGTGGTTCAAATTTGAAGTCTCCAGATCTCCCCGTTCAGAAGCTGTTCATTTTTAAAAGCTTTTTTCAGGTTTCGCTCCACTGTGTCTTAAAAAGATAATGTCCTTTGGTAATTTTTTATGTATTCCAAGCGCTAACTCAGTCTGCACAATTTATGCAGTCATAGCAGAGCACTCTGTATTTACACATATTTTTATGTGTTTACTCTCCATATTTATGAAACTTCGGAAATCAAAACACAATTTTGACAATTATTTAATTACCAATTTTATTTACGTAGTGTTCAGCGTACATTGAAATACAGCTTAAAATGAAATTATGTTTATTTTTATAGCTATCTGAAAGGTAAAATAAAATCCTTGTTAGCTCATAAAGGGGGAAAAATGTAAAAAAAAAAAAAAAAAACGATTATCTTCTTTTACGCGGTACGTCTTTTGTTTTACACATATAATTAAATATGGAAGGAAAAAATGCAGGTAGTAGGCTAAAAACTCAAATCGAATTATGGTACTCTATATAAAGATTTTTTTCTTCAGAAAGAAGATAAAAAAGACTAGACACAATGTTGCAGCCTCTTTAATGTAAAAAATACATATTTTTCCTAAATTGTCTTTCTTTTTCAAAGTAATTTTTATGCAGTTTTCAACCACAATTCAAGAAAAGACAAAGGCATATGAATGCATTTACCAGTAATACATGCATACATTTTCTTCTTAATTTTTGTAAAGGACTAGTATGCGATTAATGACTAGTACCACCTACAAGCTACGCTCGCCACCCACCATTGAGACACCGCAGACTCAAAAAACACGCTAATTTGATCGACTTTAAAAAGATCACGGAATATTGAAAATCTAATTAAAAAAGCAGTGGCGATTTCCCTGTAAACGGGTTTCCATTCGTTTCCTTTTGATTAAGGAATTTTAAGGTCGAATCAGCTGCTATTAAGATATACAATGTCGGTTGTTTTCGTCTTTAAATAAATAAGACCAGTTAAACATTTGAAAATAAGCTAATATAAAATTATTTAAATAAACAGAGTCTTTGTCTCCCGGTATTTTTAAATAACGCTATAAGAAAGTTGTGTTTATATAACACATTTTAAATGTATCGTTTTAAATTTGACATATTTTTCAGAAAAGTTTTCTTTATCTTTTTAATATTCACGTGAAAATACTTTTGTCGCTAGAAAGGAAATATTTTTATTTGCGCTGCATTGGAATTGGCAACAACAGTTAGACAGATCATTTAGAAATGTGAAATAAATGTCTCGCATAAATAAATTTTTAAATTTAAACTGTTTAACAACATTATTATTTGGCCATTTTAAATATCATGTAATTTAATCAGTTTAGGGATTTTAACGTATATTAATAAATTTATTATTTTAAATTTTTCTTTCTCTTTTAAAATTCATATGTAAATATAGTTTTTATGACATAATTTTCAATATTTTCCTGTTTTTAATCCATAATCATTTAATTCTAATTTGATAGTTTTTTATATGTTTATAACAGCCACGTGTAACAGTGACGTGTATTATACTTTTCGTTGTTTTTACAATTGTCAATAACTTAAAATAATAACCTTTTCTAAAATATATAAAAAATATCTCTCGAAATACTGAAAATTGGAATTTAAAATGGAAATAAACCCTCAAAAAATAGTAAAGAAAAAAAAATGCAGTCTGCACATTGGGAGCTTTTGATGTATATAACACTACGTAACTTATAATACTGCCAATTTTCATATTTTTGTATGCCGTAGTTTTCTTAACATTAACGAAGAAAGACCTCCGGTTACAAAAAATTCATTTACAGCGGCGGTGTCAACGTTAGTTACTTACTTAGAAAAAAATTATTAAATTCTTATGTATAATTTTTGCTGCTATAAAACTTTTTTAATGGAACGATTTTGACCGAATTTAACGTTAAATATCTCTTAAAATAATTATTCGATTAAAACCTGTAAACACCAGCGTGTTTATCAAACGTTTCTCTATAATACCGCCAATTTTCATATGTTTGTATGCAGCAGTTTTCTTAATATTAACGAAGAAAGACGCGCGGTCACAAAAAAAATGATTTACAGCGGCGGTGACAGTGTTAGTTACTTTTTTTAGAATGCAGAGATTCTTTGTATTTTTGGAAGTGTGTAATAAAGTGTAAGCTATTTTTTCTGACAGAAGGTTATCTCGATTTGTATAAGGTAGTTTGACCAATGTAATATTAATTTCTTTAAGATTCTAACAGCTCGAACTGTGTCAATCGTTTTTAAGTGAAGTAAAACAAACTTATTTGGATAGAGAGAAGGTTACGGATACTATAGATATAAGAAAAATTTATGAACGATATTTTTTCATAATTTATTCAACGAAATCTTTTTAAATTAATAGTGCTTCTGCCATCTTCAAGATTAATAATAGAAACATCTTTAATTTACAAAGATGCCATGCCACCAGTAATAAACATTTACAGTGCAGGAGATTTTTATCTATCTGGTAAAGTAACCGTAATTTTATCTCCAACTGACAAGTGAAAATAAGCGTTCACATATAAAATTCACAGTAATGGTTTCAGCTACTTCTATCGAAAAACCGATGAGCATTAAAATAAAAAAATAATGTGAATGTAGAATTAAATAAGATGTTTAAAAATTTATACTGAAATGAATTAGTTAATTATTTCAAAAATATTTTTGTATATTTTTAGTTAAGAAGTGTTTAAGCAAAACAAACACAGACAAAATTATTTAATAAATTAAATATTTTTTACTTTAAACTTATGTGTAATGGATCTAATTATTTTGTTTATTTTTCAATTAATACTCTTAGAGTAATTAATACATTAAGGAGATTCTTTCGATAAGTAAAGCAATTAGTGTAATTAAGCCTGAATCTTTTAAAATTTACATTAATTAATTCCAGTTTTAAGCTAATGAATGTGTTCTTTAAAGGTAACATAAAAGAAAAGTTGACTTTTAAGATCCAATTCGTCTATTTAAAACATTTAACTAAAAAGAAGAAAATTTTCTATTAGCTTGCTCGTTACATTAAAATTTTTGTATTTTGTAAAGAATAATTACATTTAATCATAAAAATTAAATTATCCCCCAAGCAAAAAATAAAATAAAATAAAATAAAACGGACACACCATAAATTATAATCATAAAATTTTCTTCTAGAAAAATAAACAAGTATATGTAACACTTCGATTGGGAATTATGCTTTTCTTTTTATTTATGCTATATAAATAGGTTTAGGAGGTTGTATTCATTCTGATATTGTATAAAACTGTGAAGTTTTAAAAACGAACACATAATATTGACATTGTATTTGGATATTTTGGAATATTTTACCTTGAGATAAAGAACGGAAAATTGTTCGGATGAGCGCTTTGGGAAATATAAAGATTTAAAATTCGGAATTTCCAATGTTAAATTCATGCTTAATCGTTCCAAAACCAATTGCAAATGCCCGAATTTTATGAAGCATATCTCAAAAAATCCTTCTCTGAGTGTGATGTAAATCTAAATTCGTATATTCGTAGTTTCTATACATCGATTTCTGTTTTTAAAAAAATCATAGTTTTCAATTTATATTTTTTCGAAGATTCATTACAATATCTATTTTATTTAAAAAAATGTATTGTATTGAATAATATTTTAACAGAAATTGATTTCTAGAAGCTTCAAATATGATCACCCAAAATTACAGCTTATTCTGTCAAGTAGTTTTTGAGTTGTAACAAGCAAACATGAAATTAAGACTACAAGTTCCATACTTTCAATCTTAATAATTCCTAAACTTTTCAGCCTAATGTTTTCCCGTTTGGTGGCCTAAAGTAAAATTTTTCGAAGATGCCAAATAAGATGTGAAAAATGGGCGTCCTGATTGAAAATCTTATAGTTTCGTATAATTTCAATATGGAAACGTCTTCCAAGATTATTTTTTTAAAACACAAGTTGAAAAGCTAAATTTCAAATTGAATAATATTATCGATTTTTTTTTTCCTCCGACAATTTGGTTTTAACAATTTATGAGACGTTTCGTCTTTTTTTTGTTTCCTTGATCCTTCTATTGTGAAATATATTTCAAGGGAAAAACGAATGAAATATGTGTTTTTAATCACTTCACGCCCTTGACCACATGTGTGGACGTTTAGTTTGTCATAATTAATAACTGTCAATAATAAAAACAACAACAATTATATAATAACTTATTCACTAACAGAATCCCTCACAAATAGAAGCAAAAATTTTATGGTTTTGCTTTACCAATGTAGAGTTAACGGTTGGTTAATTGGGGTATTATGATGCAAAGTCCCTTTAGGGACATGCTGCGCCAATACAGTTAACGATATAAAAAAAGCGTGAAGTAATTTTTCGGCAGTCAGTGTTGTTGAATTATTTAAACAAATCGTTAATATGTGATAAAAATAATAGCAGATATATTAATATATTAGGTTTTAATAATTTCTAGAAATGTAAGAAAGAAATTTACTGAATAAATCTATATATATTAATACATGGAAATTATTCCAGAGAGAAACATTCGCCTTTTTCTTTCTGGAATAATTTCCACGCATTAATATAGTTTCTATCGATACTGGATTTAATTAAGTTTCGTGTTCGCTCCAGGTCGGTGGCTCACGATAAATATTCCATCTTGTGTTGCGTTTGTAGCCTTGCCAACATATATTAGTGATAAATTTTCCAGGCTGGGTATCGTTCCATGTGGTTTAGTCGGTAGAACGTCAGTGCACTATACTGATATCCCGGGTTCGAGTCTCGGCATGGAATCTTTTTCACCATGTTGGCCTTTGCGGCTCTGAAGAAATTTTATTTTCATTTGAAATAAATCTATATAATTGTTGGAAATTTTTCTGTAGAGAATTTCTCAAGCCTTGCATTCATTAATATTTCAAATTCCAATTGTTTAAAAGGCGTACACCCAATAGAGTGTAAAAGTACCCACAATAAAGAGTGAAAACATGCGGATAAATAGTCCACGGTGTGAGGCGGTTGTAGCCTTGCCACCATATGATGGTGAGAAGTGCCAAGCTGGGTATCGTTCCCAGCAAACACATACCTTTCGGCACACGATCGGACCGCAGCCGGCAGTGTAGGTTAAGTGTCGGCATGGGCACAGTGATTTCGGTGAAGAGTCGGCAGCATGTCAGCAACTGAAACATAAGAATCTGCTTTTTCGACTGCCGGTTACCGTAATCGGTCCACTTACGGTTATATATCGGCAAGCGACTTACACCGGCAAGTGACACAGGACCGATATGTGATATCTGATAGTGGCCCGATTAGATTTTCCAACATCGGTCCGAATTTGGAATTTTTAGTCTTAGCCGACATTTTTTTTTCTTTTTCTTAATTTTGTTTGAATTTGAGTTTTGATAAGATATGTATATTTCGTGTATTTCATATGAAATTCTAACAGTGATAAAAAAAAAAAAATAGCTCTTTTATAAATATATTTTTAAAAGCTGTTATTGAATTCATTTTAAAAAGGTTTACAATTATTTGAATCATCAAAAGAGTTTCTTAAATCGCCTCTTAAAATTATTATTCGTTATAAAGTTAATCGTAGAAAAAAAAATTTCATAAATTAATTATTTTCTAACTATATATTCATTTTAAAAGCAACAGCTATGTTTCTTATTTTATTTAAAAATCAAATTATTAAAAAAGTGCTTAAAAGTACTTTACAAGCTATAAAAATATAAAAAAAAACTACCCAACTTAAGCATTAAAATTTAAAAGAAAGATTCAGAAATCTCCCACTTCTAAAAAATTATTTACCAAAAAAAAAAAAAAAAAAAAAAAAGATAAATTAATATTTCTATTTTATTTGATGAATAAAAAATGTTGATAAGTAAAATAATCATTTTTGCTACTTAATCACTAAAAATATATTCATTAAATCATCAAATGATAAGAAATGAACTCTTATTCTAATTAAAAGTGATTAATTACCAACTTCTTTTTTTAAATTAAAATTAGCTTTTCTATATTACAAATATATATTTCCTGAATTAACGCATTTAATTATTTATAATTCCTAAAGAGAAAATTTTATTAAGAGAAAAACCTCTAAAGTCCCTTATTTTATTTAATAAGCATTCTTAAATTTATAAGAAAGATTCAGAAATATCCCCATTTAAAAATTATCTTCCAAAAGAAAAAAAAATGTAAATTAATATTTTTACTTTATTTTTAAATTAAAAATATTGATAAATAACAAATGAATATTGCAACATACTCATTAAATAGATGTTCTACTTTAAATCATCAAAACGACATAAAATGAATTCTTATTCTAATTAAAAGTTAATTATTACTAACTTTTTATTTATTAAAATACATTAATCCATGTTAAAAAAATATATTTTATTAATTAACGCAACGCATGTAATTACATTATAATCCCAATAAGAAAATTTGATTAACTGAACAAGACCTCTAAAAATATTTTTTTAATACTTAATTATTCTTAAATTTATATCTATTCTTTATTATTCTTAATTATATCTATATCTTAATTGAACTTAAAATTATTCTTAAATTCGTTTGCTTTAACGAATTCGCTAAGATATTTATTTCATTCATTTAAATATTAAATTAACTTTTAAATAAACGCGCGTAAGACAATTATAAATAAATAAATAAATAATAAAATAAAAACAGTTCAAAATTATAATTTTCCCATCTACCTTTAATGACAAACCATTACGTATCGATAAGTCTTCCCCTTATTACCTCATACAATCCTCCTCTGTTCATGTCTGAGTGGTCAAGTGGTTAAGGACTCTACCTCCTGTCCTTGGGTACCCTGGATCAAAACCAGCCTCAGCCAGCGCCCAAACACGTTCTTTTCAAATATGCATTCCGCGAAGTCTCATAGATGGCGCCATCAAAACAGATTTTTTTTTCAATTGATGCTGGTGTCGGGCTACGACCGGCATTTGTATGGATAGCTATCGGTGTGCTGCCGGCATAGTGTTTTGTTGATACTGGACAGGATGTGTGCCTATCTGTCGGGCGTCACTCGCCCGGCGTGTCGAAAAAGATACGGAGCCGGTATCGTGCCGATACCGTCGGTAACGGCAAAGCGGCTGTCGGCCGATTGTTTACCGATAGCTCTGTGTTTGCTGGGGTTCCAAGTTGTTCAGTTTGTAGAAAGTCGGTATGTTATGCCGATGACCTGGGTTCGAGTCCCGTCATAGGCACTTTTTTTCTGCTCTTTTGGCTGTACGCCCTGTAAGCAATTAAAATTTGAGATATTAAAGAAATTTAATGTTAGTTTTTTCATTTTAATAGAAATAATTTCACTCCTAAATTACCATTAACGCTCAGAGGCCAAATGTGGTTAACGGTTGGTTGATTGGGGTTTTATGGCGCAAAGCCCCTTTAGGGACATGCTGCGCTAAAACAATTAATGATATAAAAAAAGCGTGAAGTAATTTTTCGGCAGTCAGTGTTGTTGGATTATTTAAACAAATCGTTAATATGCGATGAAAATAATATCGGATATATTAACATATTAGGTTTTAATAATTTCTAGAAATGTAAGAAATAAATTTATTCAATAAATATATATAATTCTTGAAAAATTTTCTGTAGAAAGTTTCTCACGCATTGCATTTATTAATATTTCAAATTTCAATTGTTTGAAAGGCGAACACTCAATAAAGTGAAAAAGTGCCCAAAATAAAGAGTGAATAAAAATTAAATTTAAAAAATTAAAAAATCCGACTGCGTAAAAAGCGAATTAATTAATTATTTCTCATCAATGTGGAACTATTTTTATATTACTTTTTTTTATTTACTTGTATTGATGACTTTTAAGTTGTGTTTAATTGTTAGTTCCTAACTATAAACACATTTTGATGAAGCCTATAAATGTCTATGAAGGTTAGAGTTACGGTAAACCTAGAGATCCTACCTATACAACTTCCAGGTTGTGTAATATTTAAACGAAGCTTCTGACTGTAAAATTGTCAATGAAACATCGTCTTCATTATGAAAGACCTATCCAACGATATGCCACTCAATAGGGTGCGTAATAAATGTTTTTCGTCTCTACCGCCATTTTGAATTTATAAAAACAAAACCTAGCCTATAACCATCGGATGATTAAGACGAATCGACAGAGACCTAATTTATTAAAATCATCCAGCCGTTTTGATGTTTCGAGGGTATAAAGAAATACACATACCCAGGTATGCATGAAACACATAATCCTTCTTGGCAGTTGGGTAAAAAGTGCGGAAAAATAGTCCACTGTGTGCTGCGGCTGTAGCCTTGCCAACATATGATGGTGAGAAGTGCCAGGCAGGATATCGTTCCAAGTTGTTCAGTTGGTAGAACGTCGTTGCGCCGATGACCCGGTTCGATACCCGTCTTGGGCAGTTTTATTTTCTACTCTTTTGGCTGTAAGCAATTAAAATTTGAGGTATTAAAGAAATTTAATGTTAGTTTTTTTTTATTTTATAAGAAATAATTTTACTCATAAATTACCAATAACGCTCAGCGGCCACAAATGTGGATGTTATTTTTTTGTGACTTTTTATTGTTTTTCCCCTTTTTTAAAATTCCTATTAATATAAAAGGAATAAATCGTAAAAAAAGAAAATAAATTAAGTCTTTTTTTCTCACCATAAAAAAATAACCGTCCTGAAGAGGTTAAAATCACGGGTTTTATTTATTTATTTGTTTGAAAGAGAGACATTAAGAATGTTATAATTTTCAATAAAAATGTTTAAAAAACGTTGTAATAATTACTCTAGCAACAAAAAAACCATAGGTGAATATTAATTGTATAGATTATATCTTACCAGAATGAAATATATTTTGGGCAGCGAAATAATGTCCCAGTAGTGTGTTTTTTATTTTTAACTAATATTTCTGCAATATATTTCTTTTCAATAAGGAGAGTTTTGTTTACAATTGAAGACCGCAATGGAAAAAGGTGTTTTGTCACATTATTGTAAATTTTTTAGCACCCGATATGCAATTTCTTTCATGCAACAGTTAAAATGTCGTCCCTAAAAAATAACGTTCCGTTACATAAAGCCAACCGTAAAACAAAGCAGATGTATCATTCTAAGGTTAAATACTGATATCTCTACTGCAATTTTTTAAACTTCTAAGCATGGCACATTTTCAATTTTTTCACCGTCATATAGGGGGAAAAAGTACTTTTAAAAGCAAATTGTTTGAAAACTGCATCACAATGTATTTTTGAAATATTATTATTTTTTAGTTTTTATCGCCATTTCTCTAATAATGGCAACTGGTGTACTCCATTTCTGTAGGAAGTAAAGGAAAAATAGTTGGAAAATGTGAAAAATAGCAGATTATTATATCTTTTTGTTGCTATAGCAACTGATAAAAAATTGTAATTGAAAAACGTGCTATTTTGAAGAAATACAAATGAATGATTTCTGAGAAACCATGGAGCTAATATAAACAATATTTAATTTTAAGTGTCCATATTAAGGGTACAAACAAATGAAGGCTTAGGATTCATTATATAGTCCATTTTTTTGTCGAGTTTCTTGAATGACAACATCGTTTTTTGCTAGGTTTTTGTATTATTCTGCGATAAAGACGTCCTATGCATACTTTTCTGTAGAAGTTGTTTAAGACTCATCGCAAACGAGGAATTCTTCTGCGGATGCAAATGAGAAAATTTTATATAAAAAAAATGTGTGTGCCTTAAGTCTTAAAACTTATATATTTTGGGCTAATCCGTATTTATATTTATATATTTTTTCTTTTCATCGGGGATGACACTAAAGTCTGAAGAAGCAGAATTCCTATTCCTGTTTTCTAGTATCTCATTTCCTCCATTTTTGACGGGCTATCTTTCTAGTTTATTATTATTTTAGGAATAAAGGGTCATGAGATAACCTATCATACGGTACAGCTAAAGTACTGCGAGATTCTAATTATTCTTAAAAATGTAAGACATTGTTTTTACACTCTTTTACTTAACTTAAATTGGTTTTTGTATGTAAAGATGGATCTTTTTAAACGATTGTTCACTCACTTCCTGTTAGACTAGAGATATATAAAAATTGTATGCACAACTTATATAGAAAATTATTAAAAAAGTAAAAAACAAGTTAAAAAAATATTAAAGTAAATTATACACAAACGTGTTTCTGGTGACAATACAGCATTTAATAGTTTTTGGAATTTAATTAATAAACTAATTTTAAAGCATTTTACCTTTAGCTATCCAAATATGATAAATCGTCACATAACCTTTGTGGTTACAACTACTACTATGTTACAAAAACAATGCAATTAATTATGTGCCACTTTCGCCATAATATACTTACTGTCGGGTAACGGCAACAACAAAATATTTTAAATAAAAAAGTAGAAAATATAAATAAAAAAAAAATAAACAGTGTATTATTTAAAATAATACTCTTTTATCTTTCAATAGTTTACTGATAATTAAATTATGATTATGAATTGAGAAAACAATTAAAAACCCTGAGTAGATAGCTTAAATAATGCTTTTTTTCCTTTTCGCCATATCTAACAAAGCAATATTTATCTATTTTTTAACAAATTCAAGTGTTCGTGCTCTCTGTCAAGCGTAAGGAAAAGCTGTGAATTTTGAATAATTGGGCATAGATCAAATTAATGTAGTATAACGGATTTTTTTAACCGCATGAATTACAGTCATGTAATTAGGCGTGATTTTTTAGATAAACATTGAATATTTATTACAGAGCGTTTTTTTAAATGAACTTTTTTTGCTTTTGTTTCACATTTAATATTTTTATATTTAGTCATTTAAATAGTAATTTATAACATTTAATATATTTTTTTTTATCTTAATACGTTTCTTTGAGAAAATTTAGTTGGACCTGTTATCATATAAACATAAGATACCAAGAAAATAAGTGAATAAAATTTTCAACAAAAATTTTTATTTCAATTTTCTCTAAATTTAATTTTTATTGTATATTTTTTCCTTCCACACAAGTCATCAAATATGTAGAGATTTTTTTTTTTTTCAATTTTCATTTAAACGTTTTAGAAGTCGTTTAAATAGTTTTGAAAATATTTTTTTTCCAACTTTTTAATTCGTTAAACGTAATTATAATGAGAAAACACTACAATCTTTCATTTTCAAGGAAAAGGCCATGTGAAATAAACTGTACACTGCCACTAAACTAGAAAAAAATGAAATTTTTTTCTTTCTCTCATAAAACTCTAATGAAATTAAACTGAAAAAAGTCTGCTACATAAAAAAGAAAAAAGAAAACATGCATTAAAAATCAAAAGCTAAAAAACATGATTCAAATAAAAATAAAGAAGTCGAATTTTTTATTCTGAAATTTTAATAGGTTTTTCTACAGGAATTAAATTGTTACATGCTGCTTTGACAAAATGAAAATAGAAAAAAAATATATGGTCGAATAAAAAGTTGTGATTTTTTAATAAAAATATTTACGTACATTTTTACTTGAAGAAGTATTTTACTTTTTATTTATGATGTAAGTAACTATATCACATTGTTTTAATTTTCTTTAAATCTTATTAGCTATTTCAATAATTAACATGAACGAAAAATAATGCATCAAGCATAGAATAGCAAACATTTTTCAACACTGTCGGAACGGTGTTACGAAATTTCATTTTTTGCTTTAAATGAAGTGAAATTTTAAATAAACGTTTTTTAAAATCACATAGAGCAATTAAAAACCCATTTTGAGTTGTTAATGTCCATTCACAGTAATATACGGAAATAGTTTTGTGTAGTCTTATATCTGATCTGCTTTATACATACAATATAATTAAATAAAAAATTAATAAAACTTAAAAAAGCTTTTTATCGACAATTACAGGTCATAAAGAATACTCCAAAAACATCTGTGGATCATCTGTGAAACATGTGTGAACAAGAGTCTTTTCTATTGTTTCCTTTTCGTTAAATCACGAAAATTTCCTCTTTGATTTGCCCATTTTTCAAAAAAATATGGAAAAGTCACCGATGGAACGTATCGTTTACCTAAAATCCTTCAATATAAAGTTGCATTTTCGTAAAATCATAGAGGTGTTCTGGGAACTGTGCTGCGCTGTTCTTTTTGTATTAGAATTTTTACACATGTTCTTTTTCCTACTAAACATAGAAGCTCAATCAAGAAAAAAGAAGCTGAAATGTCTTGAAATTCCCCAGCCAAAAGACGAAAATTCTTCAGATCAGAAAAAAAATGTTTCCTATCACAGTCGTTTTCTGGCAACTTGCCTGTACTTTTTGTTTTGAGTAAAGAGTGCATCTATATTAATTTGTGCAGAAACTGTATATAAAGGATCAGGGTCCATAAGCGATGTTTTTGGCCCAAAAGAGTTTGATGCTTATATTTATGTATGTGTTAGGGTAGGTCATATAAATTATAAATATAGCGTAAAGAAGTTAAAAAGTTTAATATCAACATGATATTACATCACATAAAGTAGACATATGGCATAATTAAATATTTTAAGATATTAGAATATTAATTAAATATTATAAGGTGGGCAAAACATGTAAAATATGATCAAAACTAGACTGATCAAACTTAATCAGACTCTTCTGTGACTTTCTGATCTGCTCACTTTCTGACCAATGGAATGTAGCAGCGTCCAGAACATAATCCTTGTAGTCAGCAGTGTGAGGCTTTTCTTCTGCCATAGACCTTTGGTATTCCAAATACCAAACAATGGCTTTAATATATGCATACAACCCACTACTCGGGTTCCTACTTTTCACTGACAATATCAAGAATTAATCGGCGAAGAATAACAGTTGTCGTACACTGTAAAAAAAGCACTGTAGCCAGAACAAACTCGATCACAGTGAATGTGCTGTATCTTTCTTTGGTTTCCTGACTATATTAACATGGAAAATACAGTAGTTGCACAATGTGCTGGCAATTTGGACGCCAACAGTTTGTGCTGTAAAAAAATGCGTCCAAAATGCCAGCACATTGTGCTGTTAATTTTACGCAACTACTGTTTTTTCCATGTTAATATAGTCAGGAAACCAAAGAAATATACAGCACATTTACTGTGATCGAGTTTGTGCCCGAGATGAACAGTACTTTGTACTGTAAAAATGTCGTTTTTTTACAGTGTACTGAATCCCTGCCTTATATATCTTCGAAGAGTATGTCTCGATTGCAGCTGAAAACGGATAATATCATTAGGTTCATTAGGATCAAATAATTCATAAAGGCCGAAATCACGCAGGTGGTCCTCGTATAAAATTTTTCTTGCTTTGTTTGATACACTCCATGAGTTAAGTTACGGAATTCATTGATCGTTAATCTAGGAAAATCCGTCAGTGCTTGTGCTTCCATTCTCTGCCAAACTACTCGTCGTCTCATTCCGTTTTTACTCTTTACCAACATTTTTAACTGACTGGGTTGATTTATTAAGTTCATATTTTTTTCAAAAACAATCTTATCATTATTATTTTGATTGATTCCAGGTGGTCGAAAAGAATTACAAATGGCACAGATATTGCGCACAAAGTCACCTATCAATAGTAGTTGCGAACTGGACATTATACTTGGTCTAAAGATTTATATCTTTTTATTAAACAATTTACGGCTTCAATGACCCACGTAACAGATGTTATTAATCTCAATTCATTCGCCTCTTCACAAGTATGCTGATTTTAATTTTTCAAAAAAATGTGGCCTCTTTACAATCAGATCCACATCTCCAAGTAATATTATACTCTCTCGATATCTGCGATCGATGATCAAAACATCATTAGATTTAAGAGTTAGAAGCGATAACCGAATTCAGTATAGACGCGACATTATTTTTTACATCTGTGTAGTATGGTCCTAAAACTTTCAAGATGTATCCCGTTTATGCATGCAGTATGTCCTACGCTGAAATACAGTGGCGGTCAAAAGTTTCCGGTCATCATAATTTTTTTGGTTAAGTTGTAAGTATACCAATATGAAGAGGAATCTCAAAGTGATACTTATGTACTTTATTAACATAATAGTTAGGAACATATTTATAGAATAAAAAATAAATATCAATAAATGTAATTAACAAAATTAATTGCAAAAGAAAACGCATGTTCTCAAAAGTTTCCAGCCATCTTGGCAAGTTTGGAAAAAATGGTGTTATAACAGAAAATGACAGTGATCAACAACATTTACAATCAGTGTTTTGTCTTCGTACATTTAAGAATAAGTACTGCGGAGCAGCGACGTGGCATCGATTCAAAGAACGGTTGAAAATCGTCTATGGTAAGTTTTTCCCACGATTTTTGCAATTTTGGGAAAAATTCAGCTGAATTGGAATATTTATAATTTCGCACACGTTTTCAAGTTTGCTCCAAAGATTTTCTATTGTTTTCTGATCGTGTGATTGGGCTGTCCATTTCAAAAGCGGAATTTTTTCGTGCTAAAGCCACTGCTTAACGAGCTTGCATGTATGATTTGGGTCGTTATCATGCTGAAACAAATAGTTGCGACCATAATTTTTCCACCAATAAGGCAACAAATGATCTTGCAAGATATCTTTATACATTGCAAAATTCATCTTGCAGCGAATTTCAACTAACGGGCCGTCATATTTTCCAGAAAATGCTTCCCACAGCAAAACGTGTCCTCCGCCATGCTTCATTGTAGGAATACAATATCCAGAATCTTATATTTTGTTTTTAGGTCGTCAGACGTAGGACTTTTTGTCTGACATCATTTTCAGCAAAAGGTTGGACTTCGATTCATCGGAAAATAGTGTTTTTTTTTTCAGTTTACGTTTGACCAGTCTTTGTGTTCTTTGGCAAACGCCAGACGTGCCCTCTGATTTTTTTTAAACTTATGAAAGACTTTTTAACATCGACTCTTCCATAAAGTCCTACGTCACGTAAGCGTCTTAACTCAGTAGACCGACTTATTTCAACAATATTTTAACATCGTAAATCGCGGTGGATTTCAGCAGCGTTTTTATGCAGGTCATGAACTGCTTTTCTCCTGATAAATCTGTCCACACGAGTAGTCGTTTTCCGGGTTTTCCCGGACGGTGGCAAGTTCTGAAGGACATGGCCATCTTTATATATTTTTTAAATATCTTTCACAGTAAATTTTACGATTGAAAACTATGCCGCAAACTCACGAGGGAATTGGCCTTTTAGCGACAAACAAACCACTCGTTTGCGAACAATAATTGTTGAACTTTTAATTTTTGAATTTCAAATTATTGCGTTATTCACGTTGACTAATTAACAAACACGGTAAATAAAGCACTTTACCGAAAGTAAAAACTAACGAATGACAAATGGCCGGAAACTTTCGCACACGCGGATTTTGAATTTCCCCCTTTTACATCAAGTGCCTTCAATATCCAATCAAAATGATCACGTGGCCAGAGGTCATTTGCTTATCCCTAACTTTTGGACCAATTGTGCTTCTCCTTCGCTGAAACGTTCTGGCAAACAAATCAAAGAAACTAACTAACCGGAAACTTTTGACCGCCACTGTAGATAATCGCCACTTTTCTCGATATATGTCTAGGTTCAATCGACAACTACAATAGCAACGACATATTTGTTCTCAGCAAGAAGTTGTTTTTAAGTTCCGCTTGTGTGCTTATTTAGGAAATCTGCACGACTTAAATGTTCCAAGTCCTGGTGTAATGGAACGAATTCTGACATTAGGGCCTTAGTAAGCTGCCCGAATGCATTTTCCAAAGACTCTCCTGTTCTGAAACAGAACTGATAGCATTGACTGTGAAAGATCAGAGCGCAGTTTAACTAATAGTATAGTAAGACAAATTCTGTAACTACACGTAGAATTAGATTCAGATAAAGATTTAACGTTATCGAAATCGAAGTCTTTCCTCAGGGAAATTTTCGGTATTTATTGTAATAAGTTCCCAAATTCCATTTTAGATATAGTTGTAGATTCAGAGGCTATTTTCAATTTTCCCATAGCATCATCAGATAGTAAGTAAATCGTTGGTGAAATAAAACTTACAGTATCGAACTCCAGACGGTATCATAATATTCGAGTTAACAAATGCATGACTTCGTGCCCTTAACGTTATCCTTTGAACATTCCTTGTAGAATTGCATATTACGCAGTTTTAGTGAGTGCTACTTGTTCTGTTTAAGCTTAAATTATTTCTGTTGCACTTATATTAGTAGAACATTGTTCACTAGGTAAGCCTGCATCTATGTCATTATTTAATGTGGATGAAAAACTCTGGTCATATTGCACATTTCCTAAACTAATAGAGGTATACTCACTGCTTCAGGATGAAATTCTTTTATGCCTATACGCTTTGTATAGCATTCAGGACAAACTTTAGAAGTTTTGACAAAGCCGGAACGTTTCTCCCTGGAGTACTGAACGGCATAAAGATTCATACCACGCCTTGCCTTTTTCAACTTTGTTCTCTTCGAACATCCACCACATAATTTATTCTTATTCATTTTAGTTCATGTATCACTATCGCCAGTAAATATTAACTTATTAGTATTCAAAAATCCCGATATAATTTTCATTATCACTAAAAAAAAGTCACTTCTTTACTATCGACCCTGGATCAATCGTAGATGTACAACACAGTTCTATTTTTTCTAAAAATATATTTAAATCATATTAAATTTAAAAATATTATCCGTAGTAATATGACACGTAAACAATACAAGTCTTATTAGCAATAGTTATGCTCATTTTAACACGTTTAAACACGCCGATGCATCCCAGAATTTCTTAGTGACTTAAAGGAATGCAGTTACTTAACTCTCTATTTTTAATATTTTACTATAAGTGCAACTTTGCAACACTTTTAATTAGACATGTGTTGTATATTTTGGTGTGTTTTATAATATATGTCTAGAAGAAAGTGCTGCATGATTTCGCTTACATAAATAATTGAGGTAAAATTAGGAGGAATTGCATATTTTTCATCAAAAAATAGAAAACTACGAAATTTGAGCTTGTGTAAGGCATAAAAATCCGATCAAAATACATAAACTATTGTTGAAACCCTACAGCAAAAACATTCTAATATAAAAAAGTGAAATAATTAAGTCAGTATAACAAAATCAATTTTTACCTATTTCATGGGCCAAAAACACAGCGTATTTATCTTGATCCTTTATTCATATTATATCACACTACGTAGTATAATTTAGTTTAGCTAAAAAACTTGCAACACAAACGAAAACATATTTTCAGTAAATCCTGTTGACAGATATCAATTAATTTGAAATATTTTGGGTAACTGTAATGTTCTTTAAAATTTATACAAATCGTATAATATAATTAAATTTAGTTAAGCTTGAAAACGCTTAACACATCTGTTAACGCACTACTTGCAATTATTGCTCATACACGACAACTTTTTATTTTTGTGCTGCCTGTAAACAAATAATAAATGTTACATGTGCTGTTTTCCATATGAAAGATTTTATCATGTACATTAATAACGCACATGAATTTTATAATGTGCACTTCAAACAAGTATTATCTGCATACAATAATACAATCGCATTCTTCTGTACGTAAATGAATCTTAAATGCTACAGTCCCCATTTGCAGTAGGAAACATGTATTGCACATGAGCATTGTATATCGATTTCGTAATACAGGAAATAGTGGGACATTTTTTAAATGTACTTCAAATAATTAAAGTCCATAAACTATAACTGAATGAAATTTTTATTATTTTCCTAAGAGCAAACTATAAATGCTACGCACTACGTTTTCAAATGAGAACATATAATATATACCTCAAATAATATATCAGCTCAATGATATATGAGAATCTCAATAATATATATCGATATCATGGCAATTCTGGCATATGTACAAAGAAATAAATGACTGGATTCATATGTGACTAAATTTTGAAAACGATTTCCAGGTGCTAATTAAAATCTGCAGACTTAATATTGGAAATTGCAACTATACCTCTGAAATTATTGGTTTAGAATCCAGCTATTGATTATCAAAAAAAAAAAAAGGCACTCTCCACACATGTAATTTGAAACTATGCCTAATTCTGTTTATTAATATTATAAATTAATATGTACAGATATGTTCTCCAATGAACTTGGCATTAATTTTCAAAATTAACTATCACGCCACTATGATTTTAACAGGCTTTACAGGGTATCTACAGATCAGGGAAAACACAGTCAAAAAAGGGTGAAACCCCAATATTTTCTTATAGCCAAATTAATCTTGTTTAATCACGAGAATAAATAAGGCGAATTTTCTATAAGTAAATACTGGTATTTCCTATTTTATTTGACTATGATTCTCCCTGATCTGTAGACACCCTTCTTTATTAAGGGCGTAAAGATTCAAATCTTAAATAAGAGATTCCAGTCTAATATATTTAATAACATTTTAAAACATAACGTAAATAATTTGCAAAAAAATATAAAAAAAATCCTAAGATTCCTAAATTTGCTACCTATTAATAATGTCCAAGGATAAAAAAGCTAAAAATATCCGTCTTTATATTGAATTTTTTTTAAATAGCAGAACACTAATTAACCATGCATATTTTCTTTCAAAAATAGCTACACTAATTATTCTTTTTGGAAAAAGAGAAAATTCATTGAAAGAGAAAATTTTAAAAAGAACTTTTTTCATTTATCTGAATTCGAAGAAAACGTAAATGAAATGTTAAACAACATTTCATTATTTTAAATGAGTAAATATTGGAATGCGTCACTATGTTTATTTGCAGTCATCGAAGTTTTAATTATCTGTAACATGGTATTATTGTTTTTTTTAAAGATATGCTGTAATTTCTGCATAACTAAAAAAACTTTTTAATTTACCATTTTTAATTAAAGGTTTACATTTCGGTACTGTGTTGAATTTTAAACAAATGGAGAAATAGTGATTTATCGGAATACAGTGGGTGTGCTTTTTTAATATGGTTTTTAAATAAAAAGTTAAAAAATAGCACTAATGAGCCTTTAAATTGTTTCTTCTTTAATTATCTTAACAGCAACAAGCTGGTCACTAAATGAGGAGGATAGACCAATGTTCGCAGGTTCTTTAACAGTGCAGGTCGAGTGATTACACTGTGTGTGGTCTACAGGTTTTGTCCTCCAACGTGAACGATAATTCGAGGCACTTTCCATTCAAAAATTTGTCCCTATAGCAATATAGCTAAATCTGGCTAATGTTTATCAATTTCCTCTATCTTAATAGTTATAGGATTTTAATAAATAATGTTAGCTTTTATTTATTAACCACTTGGGGACGAGCGACTGGTATACGTGACACTTATGGTGCTCAGAATCCTTCATTATTACTGCCAGTTATTTTTTATTGTGCAGTTTAACTTATTTAATCAGAGCATTTTTGCGATTAAATTACCGAAAATTTTCTGCTTTGAAAAACTGGTGGTAAAAGATTAAAAATTAAGCAAAGAGCTCTCGTTGCGAAGGGGTTAAATTCCCTTTTCAGGTCTTTCGACCTTCCGACGAATTAACTTCCGACATATTTGACAAATAATTTTTCATGGAATTAAATTCCACACATAAAATTGGAAAGATAATGAAGTCATGAGAATTAAAACATTTTTGTATTTTATATATTATAAAATTATGTCTCGAATCGGTTGCCATAAGCATGTTAACCTACTTTGAAAAGAAATTTTAAATATCATAAGGAGCTATGATCTATATACTGGGTGGTTCAGAACTATATGTCAAAAATGTAAAGGTAGATAGATAGGAGTTAAATAAGCAGATTTCGTATAGGAATGTGTGTGCGGAAAATTCAGCGTTGAGGCAGTTGAGGGCGCTGTTGAGTTCAGTGGATAAAAGCACTTCGCTGGCTTGAATAATCATTCTCAGCACGGATTTCGAGCAACATGCGTTGTTACACGAATACAGAGCTTGCTGACATGCATTTCATGTATGGGGTTGCGAAAGGAAATGCAGCGGCTGCTCAGAGGATGTACATGGAACGATTCCCGGGCAAGAATCTTCTTGATCGCCGAACATTTGTGAGTTTTCATGGGGAGTTGTGCGAAAGTAGATCGCTTTATGCTTCGAGCGGTGATACGGGCACTGGAAGATATCGCAGAATTCTTGCTGTGAAAGTAGCAGTATTACGCACAGTATAGGATAGTCCTTCAAGAGGGTCAAGAGCTGTTAGACGTGCAGTGTGTGTGTGAGCGATTTCATTGAGCAGCCTCACACATAAAACACATGTCGGCAAGTTCCGTATCGGGGTTATTATGCACGTTTCTTGAAGTCACTTCGGGGAATTATTATTCAAGTCAGCGAAGCGCTTTAATCCGCCGAACTCAACAGCGTCCTCTTCTGCCACAACGCGGCATTTCCGCATCCACATTTCTGTACGAAATCTGCGTATTTAGGTCCCCTTTACCTACCTTTACATTTTTGACATATAGTTCTGAACCACCATTGTACAGATGGGGATGAATTGCAAAATAGTCTTCATAATATCTTTTTACTGATGCTTGTTTAATAAAGCATTATTCACAGAAATACCCGGAAAGAATACTATACACCGTACCCTGTTCATACGCAATATTTCTACTGTCATGAATGTAATTTAAGTTAAAAATACGAGCCGTTGGGAATTCACAGTAACTTCACATTGTGATTTGCACACAAATTCTTTCTTCTCATAAATTCTCCTTTTGTTTACTTCCATGTTTTTTTCCCATGCGGTAAAAGAGTGGCAAAATCATATTTTTTTAATGTTATCGAAAACAATTAGCAATATTTGCGAGTTGCGGTACAGATATCGTAAACTTATTAAAATTAAAAAATAATTACGCCCACAATAAAAACAATCCTAAAATTGCATTAATATTATTCTACTGAATTATGCACAAGAAATTGAAAACAACTATTATCATAAGAAACATTTACATAAACGAGTTTTTAAAAAATATAGTAATCATACCTAGGTCTAAATTCTAAGATGGCTTATGACTTATGTTTCTTAAAGTATTAAAGTTTCAGTGTATTATATAGTAAAGATAAAAATAGATCAGCTATTAATAAGAAATTTGTTTTAAAAGGGAGAAGATTTCATTTAGTTTTCTTAGCTCCTTCACCAATCAATTTTCTTGTATGAATTATTAAAACATGCTGATTATGATTGATATAAAAGTTTTTTAAACTCGTAAAGTAGTGATGTAAGTTAAATTAACTGGTACAGATTTAAATGTCTCTACTTAATAGCATATCTACGTTTAATAGAATAAAAGAAAGTCAGTTTCCGAGCGTTATCTGCATCACGTAAAACCGTAAGTGTATGTGTTAAAAAAGTAAAAGAAAAACATAGATGCCACTGTCTGAATGATAGAAATGCAATGCTTACAATCCTTTAACTGCATTTTTAACTCTTGCTAGATAAGAGTATCTTTAATCGAGATTGAGTTTCTGCCTCATTAAGAAAGTGTTTTTATATTTTTTCCTGCATAATTAATCGGCTGTTTAACTGCCAATGCGAATCTTTGATTGAACTGCAACATTACGAGTTTCATTCGTATTTATAGAGCAGCTGTTGATGGTTTTAGAGGTAATTTGTTGTACTTCCGTCCTTAGTAGATATGCAATAGCTTGTGAAGTAAAGCCCACGATGGCTTTTTATTGTGATTGAAAGGCTGCGATTTGTGTTTATAACTTAGAAAAATTTTTTAATTGAATTTTTTCCCGCGAATTTTTTCGTGAACCGTGTTCAAGGTAGGAACCCTAACTCTGCAGTTTCATTCCAGGTGGCGCTCTAAGTGGGATCTTCGCAGAGTGCTACTTTGCTATTCATAGACACCACGTTTACGACTTAAGCTGTCTCCGTTGTCAAGTTAATGGGTGTGAACAGGACATTATTGGGGACCCTGTTGTTAATATATCTTCTCAGCAAAACTTTAAAAAATTCATCCAGATAAGAAAGAACTGAAATATTCGAACTCAGTGTGACTCTTTCCTTCTCTTTCCATGCCAGTGTATGTGTATTTCCCCTTGTTCATCAATTTCTGGTGCTAAGTGTGGTTTCAATGTAAAGGCATATGTATCGCCTTCTTTTTTTCTCCCTCTTTGACACACACTCAGTTACTTTATATCAGTGTCTCTGTAATGATGTATATCAAAGTCTGTCCCGTCTTTTTTGTTGTGTGATAAAATTATTAAATAGATTAGTCAAGATGCTTCTGATTCTCCATATTATTAAAATGAGAAATCTTCATGGTTACACATAAATGAGATCCTAAACTAATACATTATTTTTTCTTTCAAATAAAGTTTAGCCATGACCATTCCAGAAGGAATACGATAGAATGCATCTTCGATCGTACGGCGGATCTTTCGTCATCGGGACATCAGGTAAGAGAACCAATTTTCCTTACCTTATGTTTCTTGTGAAATATAACTGAATATAAAATAGAGATTCCTCCAGTAACATTTATAATATATTTATATTACCTGTGTATGTAATTATAAAGTCAAAAGTCAGTTAATTTAAATCTTGTTTCTTGTCTGTGATCAGAAGTAGATTTTTTTTTATTATAGAAGCGAGTTTGTTTTTAACTTAATAAAAATGCCAATTAATTGCCCAGAAATGTTTTGAAACATTTACAGAGCAAGATACATCAATTTGTTTTTATCCTTAAACAAGAATGTAATAAAATCTTTTTGTTGTGCCATAAGGTCTTTAATGAATTTTCGTGGAAAAAAAAGATAAACGGAGAAAGAAGAAATTCATTAAAAATAAGCGTTAGAGCACAGAATTAAGAAAAAAATTAGAAAATTATAAAAAATAAAATACTTTTTTAAAATTAAGATGTTGTACACAAGAATTTAAGATTTTACTTTCTTGTTTCGGAATTTAAATGAAACATTTATGAAAAAACTTCATTTGTTTTATTATGTAATGTTATAAATAATTTTATAATTGATCGCATCATTTCGACACTATTTGCATTACATTGAAACCCGTGTGAGAGATTTAACTACATTATTATAAACAGGTTTTAGATTTCTTAAGATTGATAATTTGTTATTAACAAACAATTAACAAGTTATTTAAAAAAATAGTAGCTTTAATTTATATGGTATGTAAAATGATGTTGTATAAAAACAATTGCATGAAACGACATTGTCAGAACTTTCACTTTCGGAACCATCCTATTTGATTACAAAAAATGAAAGCTTTCTCAGAATGAAATGTAAATCAAAATCGAAAAACTGTCACGCTGTAGTATCGCTTTTAAAATGCGTAGATTATTTCGTGGCATGTCAAAAGTAAGAGTACTAAAAAAAAGGGAATTAAAACATTTTATTTAAAAAAAAGTTAATTAAAGTTAAAAGTTGCTAAGATTTGGGCAAAAAATATGGTTAATCCTATTTCAAAACGGCAAGTCCTCGCGATTAAATAAACTTTAAATTATGTATCGATACGAACAAACGAAAACATTTGTGTGTGTATGTTTGTGTAAAGGATACGAAAATCCTATTTCTTAAAATGGCGAGTCCTCGAGGTTAAAAGAACTCTAAATTATGTATCTATACGCGCAAACGAAAAATATGTGTGTGTGTGTGTGTAAAGCATACGAAAATCTACCGCACATAGAGGCTTGAAAAGCTGGATGAGGTTAGTCCAAGGCAGGTCCATATTGCACCTGAAGTTCATATTTTTCACTTTTTGTTAGTGATGTGAAAAATCGAAGCATTGTCGCCAAGAGCCGGAAAACGTACTCTTTTTTTTTTTTTTTTTTTTTTTTTTTTTGCGGCGCGCAACGACATTGCTTTTTGAAATAAGACAAAACAAAAACTGCATGCTTAAATTTCGTACATTATCTTTTCTAATGAGACATAAAATTAAAAAATGCATCAATATTAATACTTTCAAAAAATTATTTTTATAACTTGTTTTTTCGTGTTCTTTTTCTCGTTTTTCGAAACCCGTATAGGGTTAACCAATCAAAATATCACAAACAAAAAATACTAGTATACATCTATGTACTTGTATCTTTCTAACGGTATAATCCGATTAGAAAAATATAAATATTAATCTTTAAAAAAAAATAATCGAAAAACCGATTCAGAGATTATTTCTCATTATTTCAAATTCTGTTTCCGTTCTGCGTAACAAAATACGAAATCAAATGTATACTAAATTAACTGAAGAACATTTATCTTTAAAATGAAGTCTTCGGTTTTAAAAAGTGATAATAAAGTCTTTCAAAAATACTGCTTTCTGAAAATACCTTTTGTTTTTGTCTCAGTGGCTTTAAAGATAATTTTCCGTTCTTTTTTGGAATATTTTTTGTTCTGTGCATGCACTGGGTATTCTAAAATTTTCAACAGAAAGAGGTATCTTTCTTAACTTAAAATGAGGGAGAGTTATTCAGTTTTTCTCGGGGTCGTTCTGTCAGGATTGTAAGTTTAATATATCTAAACGTCAGAAAATAAATCTGTAATCACTATAACGAGGGTTCCTTTGTTTGTTTGGATTCATTTTCATTAAAAAATATAAAAACATAAATGTTGACGATGTAAACTAGGTCTCTCAATATTAGTTTGTTAGGAAAGGTTTTTTGCTTAAATATACAAATTCATTAACACTGATTATAGGCATATTAAAGGCTATCATCACGCCCCACGTTACGCCGATCTTTCGTTTAAAAACTTAAAATCGAATCACGTCTGGTGTACACTGCCGGAAGCAATGGGCTTCCCAACTAGGTTCGTTTGGATAGATTTTCATTTAAAAATATAAAATGAGACATGTTCGAGGGTGCACGCTGCCAAAGAAGGTTGACCCTCAATATTAGTTTCCGTTGGAAAGACTTTCGCTGACACGGATTTTAGATATACACTGCTCAAAACAATTAAAGGATATTGCAGTTTTAGGTGGATTTTGTATCTGGTAAACTGTTTAGCTGATTGATACATGGTCGACAGACATAGTAGGTTATATGAGAATAAATTACACATGTTTGGCAGAAAAAAATGCATTTTATTGCGCATTTGTGTACTAAAGGAAAAAAAACCAATTTGTGCATATGAGAAAAAAAGAATAAGAAAAAGTGTTTTCTTCAAAGAAAATCATTTTCTGTAGGGGGTATGGTTTCCACGGGTGGCCAGCAACGTTGAACACCTTTGAGGCATGGACTCAATGAGGCTATTAATGACGAGTTGGGGTATTCTGCCCCACTCTTCCAGAAGAGCTCTTTCCAGTTCTTGGAGAGTTTGTGGGGGTTGTTGGCGGCCAGAAACTCGTCTTCCTAGAGCGTCCCAAACGTGCTCGATTGGATTCATGTCTGGAGAACACGCTGGCCATTCCATTCGAACGATTCCTTCCTCGAAAAGGAAATCCTCCACCAGGTTTGCACAATGTGGCCTTCAGTTATCGTCCATTAAAATGAAGTTATCTCCGATTGCTGCAGCGTAAGGGACTACAATAGGTCTGAGGATCTCATCCCTATATCGGCGACCAGTCAGAGCTCCATCTCGAATGATGTAGAGGTCAGTGCGCCCGTCAATGGAGATGCCACCATACACCAACACTCCTCCACCGCCAAATCTGACACTTTCGTGCACGAACGCAGGATTATTCCTACTGCCACGGTCCCTCCAGATGAAAATACGCCTATTATCCGGATGCACATAAAAACGGAACTCGTCAGAAAACAGAATATTGCTCCATTCATTTCTCTTCCAGTTGACATGCTCGGTTGCCCACTCCCTGCGGTTGCGACGATGCCTTGATGTTAATCTAACACATACCATCGGTCGGCGAGCATACAGACCTACAGCATGGAGCCGGTTTCGGATAGTCTGAGTTGAAATCGTGGTGCCTGTAGCCGAGCGAAAGTGTTGTTGGAGAAGAGTAGCGTTCATGGTTCGGTGTCTCCGAGCTGTTAACGCTAAATACCGATCTTCATTGGGCGTTGTTGCCCGTCTACGACCTTGCCCTGGTCTTCGGCCTGCACATCCACTCTCCAAAAAACGGTTCCAGATCCCGGAAATGACACTTTGTGACACTCCAATGGCTTGCGCTACTTCGGCTTGAGTTTGGACCCCTTCTAACCTACCAACAATTCTCAAAGCTTCTGAATCTGTCAAATGACTTCGCTGAGACATCGTACTCATCGAAACAAAGCAATCACTGAATGCCGATCATCCTTGTCTTCATTCTCTTTTATCCAGTTGAAAGTCAAATTTCATTCGCTGCCGCTGAAGCGACTTTTTTGACGTCGAACTCAAAATTTGCATACTCCACAGTTTGAAAACCAGAAAAATTTGCATTTGTGATTCTCTTCTTCTATTTTCGGCAGAAAAAATTTCGTTTATATCTTTATTTTATATAAAACTTCAAATATCCTTTAATTGTTTTGAGCAGGTGTATATAAAGTAAGAAAATTATGCAATAGTTTAAGTTTAATAAAAGCGAAACCGATATCACAGCTCAATGCTACCATAATTATGACATCAGCGTTGTTGACGGAGACGTTTTTGCTTTAAAAATAATTTGCCGTTATTAAATGATAAGACGAATTTTAAATGGAAAATTTAGATTTATAAATGTATCTGTTGGAAGCATATTTTTGTTATTAGCAATTATGTAAACAAATGCTGTAAAGAGCAATGTACAAACTTTGTATTCCGAAGCAGAGCGAGTTACGTCAATTTTTACATTGCATTTTAAAAAAAATGTGTATATTTTTGCAATAGTATAATATCTTTAATAAAATTAGATTGAAGAAAACTTTGTTTCACGAAGTAAAAAAAAAAGCAGACAATAAAAGTAGAAGTTTAAAAACTTCATTGAAATAAAAATAAAGAAGGGAACTTTTTACTTTGCAAGTTAAAGAGATTTTCTTAGAGAATTAAATTGTTTCTTTGAGAAAATGAAAATTGAAAATTGTACAAAATAAGAAAAATCTAACGATTTTATTAGAAAGAACATTTATTTCCTTTTTTGCATTCATTGAACATTTAAAAAGGTATTTTTTTTTAATCCTAGAGTTAATATTTTAACGTTGTCGTCATCTTGTGGTCATACTACAAGGGTCAAACTGAATTCCTTAAGAAAACGCTTTAATGGTACAAGTTAAGCTTGGTAATTATTAGTTGTGTTCTAAGTATTTCCCTCCATATGCACTTTGTATGCGAGTATTCCAAATATTAAATGCTTCAAGCCATCCATTTATTGGGTTAGATGAAAAACATGCTTTTATAGCACCATCAATCTCATCTTTGGAATGCAAACGACCGCCTCTTAAATATTTTCAGATTAAAAATAGTCAAAAGTAACACATGGTAAGATCAGGAGAACAGGGTGGAAATTTATTCTTTTAGTGTTTTTTCTTGTTCCAGAAATTCCACTGTAATCCTTGCTGAATAAAAAGAACCATTATTATTCTGGAGCACGAGACCCCTAACATTAACCCTTTGAAGAATTTTTACAAAGCACTTAGTGAGGTGTAGTAGACCATAACTGTTTTCTGTCCCTCGGGATTCATGGATTTTGCCAGTCCTGTACGTCTGAAGAAAACTGCTCGCATTACTTTTTTCATTGCTTGTTGTCTTTTTAACCTTGTTGGTTGGGAGTCATCATATAAGTAAAAAATAAAATAAACAAAGAGTTTTAAATCAATGAAGTTTTCAAACAAAATTATACTGAAAGATATTTATAACAATTGGTGGGGTGGTTGCCATATTTCTTCCTTCCCACCGCCGCGAACTGATATATCCATTCACTAAGCTGCAGGTTTCACGGCAATAGAAGCAATATTTAATTTAATTCTAGAAATATAATGCAATTTTAAAACATTTTGTTATGAGTAACACTCTGAAGGCTTATATTCTTATACCTAATTAATTTTTTTATGTCTTTTTGAAAAATCACCATTTTTTAGATTTTTACAAAAATTAGAGAGAAAAAAAACATTACAATTTTGCTCTTTCGCTCGGCGGCCAGAAGGTTAAAAAAATAGTTTTTGAAATATTTGGACATTAATATATCCTTATAATGGTAATTTGTTTTAAAATTGTATATTCGTGACATTATCTAAATTTAATAATAAAATATCAGATAATAAGATAAAATCTATCACAAGAGGCAATAGTTACAAAATAAAAAACAAAGCCTCACAATTAATTTCAAAATTATTAAAAAAATATGATCAGAAGGTAGAATTGAGTTTTTCTGAAAACCTCTTTTTTTCTCAAGAAAACTGATTTTTAAAATGTTGTAAAAAGGTTAACTGAACGCCTAAAAATCAATTGAGACGATCATACTGAAAAAATCCAAATGTGGAAAATTAAACTGCTGGTATAGAGCATTTAAATAAGATAATATTTAAAAGAAATCTACAAGGGAAAAAATGATTAAAAATTTAAGTACCTAAAATTCAAAAGCAACTTTTGGATGTGCGTCATAAACGAGTATGCCATTTCCGAAAAACTGTTTCCACTATTTGGAATCTACGACGCAGTTGGGAATGTGTTTTAACATTTGATCATGTTCCCCCACTTGCAATGCATTATTAGATTTGCGTATGTCAAGTTATTATTTCTTTTGAGTAACCTTGAACAAAAAAAATAACATTTCTGCTCGGAAAACTGCATGGATAAATATTCTGAGAAAGCAGAAATTAGGAGCGAATAAATAAACTTAAGTAGCTAAGAGTCACAAATGAATTGTTCTTTTTGTCGATACATTTACTTTCGACGAAAATGTTTCAGAAATAATTTTTGTGGTAATTATGTAAATATGCAAATATGGTTGGTCGAAGACATTGATACGAATGTATCGCAAGTTTGAAGGTGCTCGCAGCGATCTTGCTACCGAGGGATTGTTCACTACACTGAAAACATCTGATATCTTTCTTAATATCTGATATTTTTCTTAAAAATGTAGTTGTGATATTTCTTGAGCTTTATATTAATATAACATAACCTCTTTCAACGTACTCACGATTCCAAAAAAGCGCTGCTTTATCTTTAGAAACCTCTGATACTGATATATTACCGAGGTTTAATCCTTTATGTACTGAATTGTCAATTCATCAAAATTTATCTTCTAAAGCATTTTTCGTGAATTTTTGAAACTACATTAGAAGATTTACATAATCATTTAATACATTTTAGAAGGATTTTAGAAGGATTGAAGGATTTAGAAGGATTAATTAAATTTGAATTGATAGGGATTTTGTGCAATACTTATAACTTCACTCAGATCTTTTATTTTAGATATTTTTCTTAGTATTTTTAGAATTAGGAAATGTATAAGTAGAATTTTCGTACAATAGTAGTATAGAAATATTTCCGAATTGAATAATCAACCCCCCCCCCCCCCCCCCCCAACGCCAAAAAAGCTGAAAAAATGCAAAGGAAAAGAAGTCATCCTTTTAAAAATATTTTTGTTTTGTGTAACCAATAATGCTTTTGGAACAAGATAATGTAATGCATCTATAACTCATTCTAAAATGTATTACTAGTAATCGATGTATTAAGTAAAATTTATAACAAGTTATTTTAATGGTACTTACAAGTACCGTCAGTAGATAAAGAGTTAAAGGGGCATTTCTGAAACAAAATTTTTTTTTCGTTGACCGTAATTTTCGGAAACATTTCCGAGTACTTTTTGTAGTGTAATAATCGGTTTTCTGTTCGGTTTTTACCGATGCTCTAATTCTCAAGTAAACATTTTCAACTGCGTAACAAAATTTATACGCAACAGGAACAAAGTTATTTTATTTTAATATTAAAGTTAATGCTATTGATTCTAATGCTAATGTTAATGCTGCTAATTTATCATGTTTGTAGAGCATAAAAGTACTTACTTGAGAAGTCGTAGCATTAAAAAAACTGTAATTATAGATAAAATCATAAGATGAAACGCAATATTTCGCCTTGATTCAGGCGTAAAATATACAATATGAACTTTAAGGGGGTCCGAGACACAAAAATCTCCAAATTTTCTAAAAAACTAGGGTGCTCTGCCCCCTACGAGCTACGCTCGTCAACCCCCGTTCAGACACCGCAGACTCTAAAATTACGCTAATTTGATCGGCTTTAAAAAGATTTCGGATGATTGAATTATAATTTAAAAAACAGTGGCGATCTCCCTATAAACGGATTTTTATTCATTTCCCTTTGATTGGGGAATTTTAAGGCCAAATCCGCTGCGGTACTACTTGATTATCCAGTCGACCAATTTCACCAAATTATATAAATCGCCAAACCATTCGCCAAATTATACCAATTGATATAATTTTTATTTTAAATAACTAAAGAACAAATAAATTAGTGCAATATTAATAAAAATACAAATAAAACGTCGAAATAAAAATAACTTGATGACGTAGACACGTGTAACTTGCTTAAAGCCAAGTTAATGTGACATTTACGATCAACCATTATTGGCATTTAATCTTATAGTTTGGCGAATGATAGATTTTTGGTCGGCGGGATAACTAAGTAGTACCAAAGATACAATCCCTATTTTCGTCTTTGATTAAGTAAAATAAGTTAAACATTTCAAAATAAGCTAATATAAAAGGAATTAAGTAAACAGAGTCTTTGTCTCCCGGTATTTTTTAACAAAGCGAAAAGAAAGTTCTTTTAAATAAGACATTTTAAATTAATCGTTTTTAATCTGACGTAATTTTGACCAAATTATTCTTTCTCTTTTTAACATTCACGTGAAAATACTTTTGTTAGAAATGAAATATTACTTGCACTTTCCTAACAAAAATAGTTGAAAAGTATCCTCTCAAAATATCAAAGAAATATCTAGCGCAATTTCTAAATTTAAACTATTTTGCAATATTATTTTGTGTTCATTTTATGTAATAACTGTAATGTGACGTAAATATGACGTAATTTCTCCTATTTAAGATTTCTAACGCATGTTAATGAATTTATTATTTTACAATTTCCTTTCTCTCTTAAAATTCACGTGTGAATATAGTTTTTATGACGTAATTTTTAATAAGTTCCTGCTTTTTGTACATAATTATTTAATTTTAATTCCAAATGTTTTTTTTCTGTTTATAATAGTCACGTGTAAATAAATTTTTAATTTATTTACACGTATAAATATTTTTCTTTTCTTATTTGAAGCAAACATTATTGTTTATACAGTTGCGCTGTTTATACAGTTGACAACAGTTAAGTTAATATCGCTTTCTAAAATATGTAAAAAATATCTCTAGAAATGCTGAAAATTTTAATTTAAAATAGAAATAAAACCTCAAAAAATGAGTCAAATTAAAAAAAGAAATACAGTCTGCACACCGGGATCTTCAAACGTATAAAATGATCTAAAAATGATTAAATTCCCATGAATAGTTTTTCTCCTATAAAACTTTTTTAGTGGAACGATTTTGTCCAACTTTAGCATTAAATATCTCTTAAAATAATTCTTCGATTTGAAAACTGTCTGCATCAGCATATTTATCAAACATTTCTGTATAATACTACAGATACTCATATTTCTGTATGCATTATTTTTCTTAATATTAACGAAGAAAGATCTCCGGTCACAAAAAATTCAAAACCGGCGGCGGCGATGACAGCGGTAGTTACTTTTTTTTAGAATAGAGAGAAACTTTTATTGCACTAAAACTTTCTCTGTGTTTTTTTGCTTAAAATTACGTTTAAATCATGTTTCTATCTTAATTAGAACAGGAAATATTACATTTTTCGTTTTGATTTGTTTTCAAAATCCAGCTTTCAAGCAATGGTAGTCATGAAAACGATTGTTATGAAAATATGTATATATTGTTACGATCTTGTGAAAATGCGTTTTCTCTTCATGATGGCTTTTTTCACCATTTCTCATATTTAAATCGTTATAAGACAAGAACCGTTAAAGATAAATGGTTCAAACTTGGAACATGTATTTTTCAATTATTTTACTTTAATTCTGATTCAGCGAATTAGAAAAAAATATTTACTTTTGGAAATATATGATTTTTTTTTTTTCAAAAAAGTTACACCATTTTTTTTTTAATTTTTACTTTAAATATTGTTATTTTTTTAAAAATTAATATATTTAAAAATGCTGAATCTAAATTAAAACTTATATACTTCTGTTTATTTAAATGAAAAAAATTGGAATTCTACAAATAATATTTCGAGTTATAACGATTTTAAATTATCCCACTTTTTTAATGAATTTAAAATTTTTAAATTAAAAAATATATATATGTGAAGTTTCATTATGTGATTTTGTTTACAAAAAACATGGTTAACCATCACAAAAAAATTCAAAATTTTAACTCATTAAATAAAAATTATTTCAAATTGTGTCCCGGACCCCCTTAAAAAGCTCACTGTTATCCCCAATATAAGGTTAAATATCCTTAAAATAAATCCTGAAAACTTCAGCAATGTGACTTATTAAAGTTTATGGTACGGGAGTTAGATATTTTCTTCTACGCAAATTTTATTCTGAAACACTGCTACTTCGACTGTCCAGCTACGCTTTTAAAATGAAAGTAATATATGAGAACAAAGTGATGTAATAAAATAAATGGAAATGCAGTTAATATACATTTTTCCTACTTAGGTTCAACCCGAGAGACTGCTACTTCTACTTTCAACTCCAATAATTATTTATTCTCACATTGCAAAACGAATGTGGCGTATTTGTATACATAAAGAGCAATTAGTTATTAAAATATTCCCTGATGATGGGCTTGGGAAATACAGTCCGAATGTACTTAGAAGTTTTAAATAAAATGTATATATTTAACTTGTAACACCTCTTTTATTATTTTAGTAGCTTTTTAAGTAAAACAGTCAGATTTTTAAAGTTCATATTGTATATTTCTCTAATTATGGACTGAGAAAACTGATTAATACAGTATAAAAATTACTCGGGAATTTTTCCCAGCGAAAAGAAATTTTATTTCAGAAAAGTTTATTTAAATCTCGGAAATCTATTGGTTTCAGAAGTTTTTGAAGATAAAAGAACGCTTTTTGGAATCGAGATGAAGTTGGAATAGGCTAAATTATATTTTTGTAAAAATTAAGAAAGATAAAAGCTAGATTAAGAAACTTTTTTTTTTTTTCACAGTGCATGGCAATTAAATTTGTGTCATAATTCTAGCTAATATTGCAGCTTTCAATGGATTTGCGATGGTAAGACTATAGATTTGGCATAATTTATGACTTTAGCTGCATGAAATTTGGGCGGAAACTTATTGAGATATTTAATTTATTTATGTAAACTTTAGTTTAACGGATTTATGTGAATTTAGGAGAATTTAGGATTTATGTGAATTTGGTTATTCCTAAGGGAGTCGCAGTGCCTATTTCCTAATGATGGATTATAAAACTTCAGCAAATTGAGATATCTGTAACTAAATTTTTATAGAATGGAAATTATGCGATTGATTATTTAAAATATTATTTTTAGTATTTAAAAAAAATAACGTTGATTATTTTATATCTTCTTTTTTTAATTATGTATTCTTACTATAGAGTTCGATATTTTTTTTAACGCTGATATCAATAACCTTTAACTTCCAACTAATACTTTATAATCGTGTAAATAGAACGGACATGAAAAATATTTTAAAAGCACATTCGGAAATATCCCTAAAAACAAAGAATGCATTTTTCTCTGAATTGTATACTTTACTTCTTTAAAATTTGGAACTCCGGTATTCAAATAAATTTATCGCTCATAAACTTTCTTAAATAAGGAATTTATAAATATATTTCAAATTATTCTCGTGACAGCAAGAACGTTAATTAAAAAAATAATAAAATATGCATTCTTACTAGTTAACTATTTAAAACTAGAATATTTTATCATTCATTTTCCAATCTTATGATTATTTTCTTAGTCCCATTTAACATTTTCGCCAAAAAATGGGTATTTTACAGCGTTTAATGAACTTTAAACATCTGTTTATTTTTTCTGCACTGTACATATTAGTCTTAGTATTTTTCTCCTCCAAATCAAATATAATTATTTCCCATAATAAATATTTTAAATAATATGCAATGTTAAAGACATTAAAACACAGAAAATATTTTAATTATGAATTTTTAAAATGAAAGAAACTATTTTAAACATTCTTATTACTGTTTCGAAATATTTTTCTCATTTATAGTTTTAGAAAAGATGTGTTTTTAAATTAACGAGCAGAAAATTAAGCACAAATATTTTTAGCTTTTTATTTGTTATTTGCCATTTTTTTAAACCAGCCACATGCAAATTAGTTTATTTGAAAAAAAAAATTGCAATTATATTAAAAATTATTATGCTATTAGTTTTACAGTGTGTTATTTTCTTATGTAATATATTTTCTGATTTAATTTTTTGTTTTTCAACAAGTAATGTGTAAAATATGGTGGATATCAATTTTTAAAGTGTCTTTCAACCCTGGTAGCAAAACAGTACTGGGTCAACAATTTTTGTACTAGGATATCATGTCTGCATCCTCACCATATATTGCATAATAATGGCAATTTTGGCACGAAATTTTGTACAAAAATCAGGTGATTACATTTTGTTAATATTACTCTGTAAAACAAACATTTAAAATAGAGAAAAATATGACCTAGTTTGGGTTATAAGATAGCTGGGCGCAGCAATGTTCCGAATTTGTAAAATGTCTCGTTATGAGCAAAAATGGCTTTAAAAAAGGTTTCCATTTTTTGTTTACTTCAGAATCAATATTGAAGTTCTGAGTTTATCCAAAACGGCAAATTGTAAAAATTCTTTAACAGACACAATTCCAATTTAGAGAAAGACAAAAGGGACACCTTTTTACTGATTTTGGGTCGTAAATAGGTTTTTAAGATTTAGAACATTGCTGTACCCAAATATCTTATAGCCAATTAGGTCATTTTCAACTAATATTATAAGAGATTTTCCCCCTAAACACTTTGAAAATTCATTTAATACATATAAAAATGTAGTAAAACAGTCTTTTTTCCCTAAAACAGTGTTTTGATTTTTTTCAGAAGAATACTATATACTTCTGACTATATAACTATAATACTATAAACTTCTACATGAAAAAATGTATAAACAATATTGTGATACAGCCCATACAATATTAATTTAAAATTCTTGAAAATTTATAACAAAATAGAGGTTATTTTACAAGAATTATTTCTGCTGTCTAATTTTTAAACAATATAAATTCCAATTTAAAAAAAATATAAATATTAAAAGTTTTTGAAGCCTATAAATTATAAGGAAAAACACAATTAAATTAGCCATAGTCAATAGTTCAGAAAGAATTTTGAAGATACAACAAGCTGAAAATGTACAACACTTGGCCTTCAGATAAAGCAAAACTAAACTATAAATTCTGCAAAAGAAAGAAATTCTCTCTAAATACAATGAACCTGCCTCCACCATAAAAATTTCAATGGCAGATATATTTTAAATGACATGGAAAACTATTCATTATAATTTAATGGTAGAGCATATAGCTAAAAGTTCATATTATTCAAGAAGTTCTAAAACAATAAATAAAAATTCCTTTAAGGCTGTTCTCACTTTCCCTGTTCATCAACGTGAAACTTTCTAACACATTTACGGACTCACTTTTATACGTAAAGGCATAAATTTGGCAAAGCTGACTTTTGATGCGATTTGGAATCGTAATGAGTTTTCCATTCTTTGAAAAACAGATTAGTTATTGAGTTATAAGCGATTTTGTTCACGTACAATCTGTTTTTTTCCCTTTCTGTTGCTCTCACTTCCGGATACTGGGTTCAAAACGCCCACTTTGGCAATATTTTCTGAAAGATCTTTTGAATTTACCAAAAAAGGGAAAACGGCTTTCGATTATATAGTTCCTGAATAACACCACATTGCCAATTTCATGCATTTCCGAACAAAAATGAATTTAAAAAAGTGTGTCTGAAAGTAGCCCCTTTGGATTTGAGAACAGCCTTAATACATTTAAAAATGCAGTAAAACTAAATTTTTCGTAGGAAGATTTTTTTTATTATTTATTTATTTATTTTATTTACTTTCTTTGTGAACGGATAGTTAATTTCAACTTTGAAAATGTATAAACAATAACTGCGATAATATTCCATAAAATATTATTTTAAAGAATTCTGGAAATTTAAAACAGTATAAACCTTTTTTTTTACTGAAAATAATCTTTTCAATTTTTTAAATAAATACAAGGTGCTCACGTGAATCCTCACTGATTTCAAATGTTAATTGTACAGAAAGTGTGAGTCCTAGAGATTTGCGGTTTGTGGTATCATGAACAGCAACACAAGTTTATTTTCTGAAAACGTTTATTTGTTTGGAAAAGATAATAATACATTCTGCAGGTAATTACAAGCGTTGTCGATTCGGTCCAGGATCTCAAAGATTTTGCGTTTTAGTAGGTCTTCGGGCTTTAGCACCTGAAGGATTTTTCGACTCAGCGTACCATATGACGCACTGGGCTCTCTCTTGTGCTGTTGTCATCTCTGCTAATTAGTCAACATCTGCAATAAAAGAATGGCATTTACATGATATATCAATAATGCACACAATAAAAATTAACTGTTTCGGAAAAAAAAAGAAAAAAAAAACCTTTCAGCTAAATAAATTTGCTGCGTTGCTATTCATGATACCACAAACCGCAAATCTTTAGAGCTCCTAGACAGTAAAAAAAAAAATTGCGCTAAAATACGGAAATTATACTGGCAATCGAGACGCCAGTACTATTTCCGTATTTTAACGGAAATTGTTCCCCGTAAATTGCAGGAAAACGGACATTTTTCTGGAATTTAAGGGGAAATTTTTCCGTTAAAATATGGAAATGGTACTGCACTGTTAAAAATTTGCAGCATTCTGGCAGGTCATTTGACCGTTTTTTCCGAAAATGGTTACGCAACCGTAATTTAATACTATTCTGACCATATTATTGGCCATTTTATGGTCAGAATACAGCTAAATTATGGTTATGAAACCGTTTTTTTTTTTTTTTTTTTTTTTTTTTTTTTTTTTTTTTTTTTTTAGGGTCGAACGACTTGCCAGAATGCTGCAAAATTTTTAACAGTGTGGCGTCTCGATTGACAGTACAATTTCCGTATTTTAGCGGATTTTTTTTCAGTGTAGTTTCCGTACAATTAACATTTGAAATCAGGGAACTTTCATGCGGACACCCTGTCTATTAAAAACCCTGTGCAAATTTAAAATATCTAATTCAGTAAAATGACAAATTGATTTGGAAAATTACAACGAGATTGATTTAATAGATTAACATGCCAAAAGAAATCTGTTCCTTTAATTTTCATTATAAGTGAGGTTTTTCAAACTTTAGTAATCAATTAATATTTCCAACATGATATTTAAACAAACACGAAGTAAAATATAGATAAACAATTTTGCATGATTTGAAAGCAGTTGCTTTCTCTGTCAATTATATTTTACCAGAACTAATTTTAAAAACTATAATATATTTCAATATAACAGTTTAGTCATATTCATATCGTTTCGTAAAACCAAAGAAGAACATCTGTTACTAAAAACAAATAAAATAAAACAATGCATTCAGCTTTTATACATTTAAAATATTATTGCTGCATTTTTCGGAAGGTACACTTGCCGTTAAAGTTATAACATTCATTCTATAAGGTAAAGCAAGGAGAAATAGCGCGGTAGGAGAGATCGCGCAGAAAGAGATTCGGCGGGAAGGAGTAGATTGCGCGCAGCTACTCCAGGTAGTTGTAGTGCAGTGCCTACATGAGTGTGCACATTGATTGTTCCGAGCGTCTTGGATAAAGCATTGCTATTTTGTGTTGTTTTTCCAAAGTAAGTGCTTCAATTTTCATAACTGTTCATCAGAATTTTTATAGCATGTCCGTAGTACAATTCGAATTTAAACGATTTCTTAAAAGCTACCAACCTAGACTAAGGATGCAAACACCAACAATTCATTTTAGAAGTAGACACATTTAAATAAAAGGCCGCACAATATTTCCTACCAAAATAGGAGAGTTTGCGCATCTGCTATTTAGGAGAGATAGCGTATTTCTTCATAATTTTCAGTGCTAGGAAGAGATTACGCAGCCGATTGGTAAATTTGCATGAATTGCAAATTACGTATAAACATTTGAATGAACCAATTTTGAAATAATTTTGGAAAACACAATTATCGAAACTAAATTTGGGAACAAATTATTTTTCAAAAAAATACTTTTGCAGATAATACTTTTGTTAGTAAATTAATAATACTGTTGTTATTAAATTAATTTTATAGAATTACTTTTGTTGATAAATTAATAAAATATTTCTTAATAAATTAATTAAATATTTATATATATATTTTTAATTTATGAACAATTAATTTGCTAATAAGTTAATTTTGTTGACTAAAAAAATTTTCTAATTAATGATTTATTTTATTTTATTTATTTATTTATTTATTTTTTGCTAATAAGCAACGCATGTTGGAATTTTTAATACATTTTTCAGGTCAAAATGCCAAATATTTACAGGAGGAAATCGAAGAAGGAAGGATCATGTACCAAAAAAAATCTAAAGTCCACCGTAGAGGCAATACGAAATAACTCACTTAAACTGCGTACAGCAGGCAGGAAATTCATTGTTCCGGAATCCACCTTGAGAGATAGGCTGAAGAAATCAGCTGAAGATCATGCTTCGAGAAAAAAAAATGAAGGGAAAAAAACAAAGGTCAATGAGGATGAGTTCATTGAATGTCTGGAATTGTACCAAGAGACAACTTCGACCAGTGACTGGATTCAATGGCTTGTGGCAGATGATTGTACGAAAACTGCACGATATACAAGAGTAAGTGCATTGATTGTACACGAAGACAACTTCGGTTAGCAAACAAAAAACATTGAAACTGTGGAAATGAAAATGAAGTAATTTTCATGTTAAAGATGTTGTCAAGTAAATTAATGTTATTTTGTAATTTTAGCAGGGCTTGCTTTTTCTGATACTTTAATTTTCTTCTTAAATTAAAATTCTTTAATAGTTGTTAAAATCCTTTTTTTTTAACATAAGGTTGAAATATTCACTCATAATACAATGATATTTATTCAGAAAAACCTTACAACAATATCATTTAGGTGTAATTATTATTTTTAACAATTTAATTGTAGTTATTATTAATAACAATCTCTTCTACCCATGTGCGCAATCTCTCCTACCCATATGCGCAATCATACCAACCCCGTAAGGAGAGATTGCGCAAAATAGTTTTAATGGTTTTATTACTGATGTTCTATTAAATTGCATCCTAACAACAAAATAACAATGGGAATGCTTAAAAAGCAAATGAAGTCAAAATTATTCAGGGATAGTTTAGCAAAAAAGTAATATTTAGATTTTTTATTACTATTCGTTTGAAATGTGCTCTCCTAGCTTTACTTTAGCTACTATTTTTACTTTCTTCTATCGTTACAAGAAGAAAGTATTAGATTCGTGAAAATTTCCTAATTCCGGTTTTCGACGGATTTAGACGGTTTAGGGGTCAGAAATGTCAAAAACATGTTTTTACGAAATGTCTATCTGTATGTGACACAAATTTTGTGGGGGCGCTTCTATGCCAAGAACTAATGAACGAATTTAATAGAACTTTAGATTCAGTTAGTCCATGATATAAATTGATACTGATCACTTTTTGGTGTAAATCATCCAACAGGTGGAGCTTCTATGTTGCATTATTCACGATTTCCGCGCAATCTATATCTCAAGAAGTAATGTACGGATTTTTATAAAACTTCATATTCAGTTAGCCCTTGATATAAGTTGCTTCTGATTATTTTTTGTGTAAATCGCCCAACAGATGGCGCTGCTATGCTGCATTATACATGATTATCGCAATAGTTCTATCTCAAGAACTAATGCACGAATTTTCATCAAACTTCAGATTCAGTTTCAGTTTCAGATTCAGATTCAGATTCAGTAAGTTACTGATATAAGTTAGTGCCTTTTAGTTTTTAATGTAAATGGTCCAACAGGTGACACTGCTACGCTGAATTTTTCATGGTTCCTGCAATAGCAGTATCTCAAGAATTAATGCATGAATTTTCATCAAACTTTAGATTCAGTTAGCTCCTTATATAGATTAGTCCTGATTAGTTTCTGGTTTAAATCACCCAACAGGTGACGATGCTATGCAGAATTTTTTACGATTTCCGCAATAGCTCTATCTCAAAAGCTAATGTACGGATTTTCATCAAACTTCAGATTCAGTTAAATTTGACATAAGTTGTTGCTGATTAGATTTTGGAGTAAATCACCCAACCGGTGGCACTGCTATGATGCATTTTTCAGGCAGTATTAACATGTATGACATAGAAAAAGTTTTACGATTTTCAAATCCGAATAGGTTGCACTCTTTTATTAAACTCAACCTGGATTTTACATGTAAAAATGGAATTTTGCAATCGATTTTTATTCCACTTCCTGATATGCTAGAATTATAATAATTATGTAAAAAGGTGTGTTTTTGATGACAATAGAACATTTAAAATTTCTTACATCTTAATTATTAATAATTACATTAATTTTAGGGCCTTTTTCCAATCAGCTCGCCACAGGTGATAAATCGCCAAATGTTCTCTGTAACTTGTACAATTGTATGGGTGTCGAAAAAAGAAGGGATTTAATTATACGCTAATAAATGCTCGCCAAAGTATGCCAAAGCGCTGTGAAATTGCAAGAGTGAAACATTTTAAAAGCTTAAAAGTAGAAAATAAATTATAAATAAAAATGAAGAGTGTAATAGGAAAAAAACATGAAAGAAAAATCATGCATCCAGCATAGATTGTGAATCACATTCCAACACTTCCAGAATTTTTTTTACGAAACTTCGCTGTTTAATAAGGTATAAAAATATGTATAGTATTTAAGAAAAAAAATTTGAAAAGGCATAGCAAATTTAAATCAAAATTCCAACAATTACCGTTGGCATGACACATTTAAAACAAAATTTCAACAATTATCGTCCATAGCCGGAAAAGCAACCTTGTATTTAATCAACAGATCTGAATACATGATAAATAGCTAAAACTTAGTTTAGTACGAAAATCCATAATTGATGAAAATTAATTTTCAGCAATTTCTACCAATATACGAAAACATACTTTAATTATTTAGTATATATTACAAACAGTTTTTTATAATAACAGTTTTTTCTAGATAAAATTTAATTCAAACATGTTTAAAACTACTGCAATACTATTTCCAAACATTATCACCCCAAGGAGGCTATGTATCCTGTTCTTTTCGTTGCTCTGTATATGATTTTATTTATAATATAGAAAAATATCATAGTATACTAAATATAGTTCAACTTAAAAGCGCACAGCTGAGTTAAAAGCCGCCTTTGAGCGATTCACTCTGATACTGCGCAGTGCTTACAGTTTATTTTTGTGTAGCCCTGCATGTGATCTACAGAGTTTATACATACAATTTATTAAGTCAAAATGCAGTTAAAATTAAACACTCATATCATAAATGAAATCGCACTTCCAGCAATTATCGCTAGTAGACAGTCCTTCAAATAAAGTACTGTATCCGAATCTTATGTATGCCCCTGTAAATGAATTAATGATAAATGCCTATGCACATCATGTTATACAAAAGGTATTTTGTAGTAAGTCTGAGTAATGTATATCAAATTTATTACATTTGAAATAGTGTAATAGAACTAAAATACGCTGCAAACTGTTTTTCTCACTAGACCATTACGTAAGAGAATACTTTTGTATGGCCCTCTAAATGAATAATAAATTCTTTGCATCCCATATTCTGCAGAATGCATGTTTTAGTGCACTTCATAATTGCATATCAATTTCAGTATGTTTGAAATGGTCTAACATTATTAAAATGAAATTTTAAAAGTTTTTTCCTAATGACCGTAATGTAACAGGATACTTTTGACCGTCCCTGTAAATGAACTATAAGAGCTACGTACTTTAATTTAAATACCGATCGTGTAAAAATAAATTAAATACCGTGTGTTTAAATACCGTAAAGGTCAACAACATACACAAAATTCAGGATGTTATCCCAGTATTTTTACTTCAGTTAGAACTCGAACTGAAGGACAGAAACCGACAAACCAAAGTCACAAACACTTTTCAATCTTAAATCACCTAAAAACAACGTTTAAACACACAATAAAATACATAAGGTTTGAACAGACGTATATGTCTCGTGAGTTCCAGGACTCACATCATCAGTGTATAAAATCTATAAAAACAATATCCCCCCAACTGCATGTACGGTGAAAACCCAAATGTCAAAACACAATAACAAAAGACCTTCAAGTTCCAACAGTCAATGAAATTACAGCGGAAGTGAAGTGCCGTGAAGCAACAAATCGACTCAGAAAGGTGAGATGTAAGGTACACTAGACAAATCATTAACAAAGGAGTTTTTAAATCTATGGATATGAACAGCTTCAAAAAAGTCTAAATCTAGAGGAGTAATGCATTTCTTGATAATGGTAGCTGAGTCAAGATTGAAATTATGCCCCCCCCCCCCCCCCAAGCAAACACATTGGCATTGAATGTTGTAAACACCCCAGTAATTTTGAGGAGGACTTTGATCCTTAAGCTGTGAAAAAGTTAATTTATTAACTGGTAGCAGGCACATCACTTCCGTTTTAATTTCATTGGCTGTTGGAACTTGATGGTCTTTTCTTATTGTGTTTTGACATTTGGGTTTTCACCGTACATGCATTTGGGGGGATATTGTTTTTATAGATTTTATACACTGATGATGGGAGTCCTGGAACTCACGAAACGTATACGTCTATTCTAACCTTATGTATTTTATTGTGTGTTTAAACTTTGTTTTTAGGTGATTTATATTTCCACACAAGTTTTGTATTTACTTTTAAACCTTGTTGAAAAGCGTTAAAAAGGGACAGCTGTGGTCCTGTTGGCAGAGCATCGATGTCGTAGACGAAAGGTCGCGGGTTCGAGGCTCGCCGCCAGCAAAAATTCCTCCATATACACTAATGGTTCCAGGTGCATGTAAAATCCTTCATGGGTGCAAATTCTGCGACAGTTCCCTTCGAATTATACTTTTGGAAGTGCCTAGTCAGGTGAAGATCTCTTCACCTGTTCGAGATTCTAAATTACAATATCAACTCCAGTAGCGATTGCCGCACTTCGGGTGCTCCTAAACAAATCGCCATCACTCCCGGTCTTGTTGTGGGGGATGGCCTTGTTGCCAAGTAACCGACGTAATAAATAAATAAAAACAAATTAAAAAATCGCTTTTATCAATTAACAGTAAAATATTAATTAATTTATCATTATACGTTGAGAAATCAATTTAGAAATCCTAAAAAAAAATTAAATAATACACTTTTTCTTTACATCAACAACAACAACAACAAAACACAGTGGTGAATTTTTCATAATCGAGTTTGTTGACTACGTCAAGTTAATGTATTGTAATGGGGAAAAACAGGAATTGCAGTTAAAAAATTAGGCTGTAGTCTCAAGATGACCGTTTGAATGTTATACAAGAGTGTTTTTTTTTTTTCAAAAAAACTATCATTACATATCATTATATCAATGTTAAACCCTTTTAATGAGAATTTTTTTCTGAGAACAACACAGTCTATAATTAAAGCAAGTTCGTTAAAAAAAATTTTAAGGCAAATAAAAATTATTCAATATTACTTTCGGTTTTTTCTGAATATTTTACATTAAAGTGTTCTTTGAGAAGATACATAAAACGAATCGTTTTTGAGATTTAAAATAAAATTAATACTTTTAATGCTTTTAATTAAAAAAATATGCATTGTATATTTGTGATGCGAATATTTACCTTTTAAAATTTTTGAGATTTTAGTTTAAACTAAATAATTATTTGAAAATCACTTGTACTAACAGAAAAAAATGCATTACTTACAAAATAATTAAATTCTTCTACATGCTTCTGTGGAAGACGCCTTTAAAGTAACATATAGTTTAAAAACTAGTTTACTTCTACTTGATTTCTAATAAAGCAACAACGTAATATGCGGAACATGAATAGACTGAATATTATAACAATACTCTCTCTCCAAAGTATAACAATCTGAGCATAGTGCAACAGAACGAAATATTCAACATTTCAGACACATAACAAACTATCTATTTTCGAATTATGCATGCTAAATGACCTGAAATATATACGACATTATCCAAACGGGATTTTCTTGATATTTTATACCTAAATTATATGTAAGACCAGTTTGGAATAAGGCTGTTTAAAGATTATTTTTATATATTACTAGAATATAGCCCGTCAGAATGACGTGTTTGCATTTTCAAAAAAATTATATAGCATTGCATTATAAAAAGAATTGTGAAGTAATAAATTTTGTCTTGTCTGATTAATAGGGTCAGGTGGGGTAAAGTAAAAACAGCCCATTTTTCATTGAAATTTAATTGGCAAGAAAATTATTAATTGATTTGGTAAAATACTGATATAAAGTATGCAAATGAACTTCACTCACAAAATTTGAAGAAATATTTCACAAAAACATTCAAATTAGTACTAATAATGTTATTTTAAAACATATTGTCAATTAACTATTTTATCTGATGGTATGTGGTAAAATAAAAGACAATTCCAACAGAAAGTTTATTTGTTTTTATTAATTGCCAAAATAATAATTATATAACTTAAATTTTAAAAAGTTGAACAGAGAAAATCCAGATTTTTTTTAAACATGCATAAAAGAAACCTATAATAAATTTTGATAATTAAAAATCATCTTTTATCACATAAGTAAATTGCAACTATTAATTTCATTAACAATTTATTTTCCCAAATTCTGTTATTAAATTACAAATTTATTTTCCCTACAAAATACAAAATTTTATTTATTATAATAATGCATTGATATACTATATACACATATATATATATGTAATACACGGCATTACATATTTATGATATTCTAATTTCATTTTATAAGAAATATTCATTTTTCCCCCCAATGTCTTCAGAATTCAAAAAACATTTTAAAAAGAAAATTTCTTTTTTTTAACTACCGACAGATGGCGCAACAGAGCATATAAACGTTTGTTTTAATATTTTAAAAGTTCAAGACGAATGAATCACTTGTTTGTTTACTTTCATATAGGGATAGATAAAGCTACCAATCTAATTTAAACTAAAGTTATCGCGGCAGAATATTAGATAATGGAATGTAATCTCTTAAATATTAATTTATTTTGAATAATCTGTCTAAAAATGTAACTTTTGCGAATAGTGGAAAAGAAAGCACGTTTTACTCAACGTTTTAAGATTGAAAATCAAATCAACAATCACTCGTGTGTCGTGATGAAACATGTACAACACAAATTCCAAATTCAGAAGCAATTGAATGACTCTTTGAACGAATCATTAAAAAATACGGTCGACATCCGATTTTGCTCTTAAAATATTTGTAAAACCATAATAAAGCTTTTAAATAATTTGAAATACGTTTGTTTTTAGAAAGGAAACGTTAATCCGGTACAAAATAATTCACGGGAATGAATCACCAAATATAGTGAATACACCTATATTCACTGAACACCATAAAGTGTTCTCATTGGTCAGAAAATAGATAGCCTTGAAAAACAGAGGTAATTTTTCGCGATATTTTTAACCGTGTATACTGAATTCAAACTGTAAATAAATGTAAACAAAAGTGAAAAACGTATTTCAAAATATTAATATGCTTTTGCAAAATATTTTAAGAGCATTTAATGAATAGCTGAAAGAGTCATTCATTTGTTTTTGGATTTGTAATTTGTGCTTATGAATGGCAACGGTAATCGCTTGTATACATCGGAACCGTGTTGTTGGTATCTGGTTATTTTTAAATTAGATCTTAAAGCGTTATAATTGTATACTTTTTGAAGGTTTGAGAAAAATTGAAGAAGAATATGTTACATAACTAATAGATAGACAGATTAAATAAGGCAGTCGACAAATACGGCATTGGAATGCTTAAGCCTAACGTGGCCGCGTTTGGATTATCAGGAAACGGATGAGTTCAACCCCGGAAGCGTTATACATTTTGTGTCATTCTATGTATAATTTGAAAATACGTTTTTACATTTTTATTGACAATATGTCTAATATAAACTCACTTTGTATACTAGAGTCACCTTGCACTGCACTTACTCTGAGCTCACTTTGTATACTACAGTATACACTTCTAAAGCTAAAGAGACCGTCGTTTTTTTTCCCATACGCAGTAATTTTGACGATTAACATAGCCGTTTAATCAGAAGTGTGTCTAATTGCTGAAGATTATGCGTTATGCGTCAAATGTTCTTCTTGCACGAGTGTACATAAGATTTGAGAATTCAAAACAAAGATAGATATATTTTACGTTCAAAGATGACGTCCTTAAATTTTATACGGGTGCATTTTTCAACTCGAATTATCAAAGCGCTATTAAGGTGCCGCGCTAACGTTCTGACAGTACACGTTTTAGTATATTAAAGACGTGAATAATTACTTTGCTAACAAGCCGTAAACCAACTTAGTGAAAAATGTCCAAGCCGGGAATCGAACCCGGGTCCCTGGAATAGATCTCCAGTGCTCTACCACTAACCCACAAGGACGGTGACCAGCTTGGCATCTCTCACTTATATAAGTCGGTAAGGCTGCAACCGCAGCACTAGATGGAAAACATTAGTCACATCTTTAATATTCAATAATTTCAAGCGTTATTTCACTGCTGAAAAGTAGTTAAAAAATTAATTAAAAAATTACACGTTTTTGTATTCACGTTCAGTCCTCTTTCTTCATGCAGTCACGTGCAGTAATCGATGCTTTCCGTCTTCCATGCCTCCTTCTCACCATTCGCCCCACCAGTGGCCGAGAGGTTCTGCTCTCGAAGCTGGCAGACGGGAGGTACTGGGTTCGAACCCAATCGTGCCCGTCGGCCTAATCGTTCGGAGTTTTCGTGGTTTTCTTCGAACCATGGATTTCCATTCGTAAATACGGGTTAGGTTCCCTTAGAAAGACCCCCACGAAGGGCACTCCCCCCTGGGCCTATATCCCTCGAGTAGATAATTGGCCGTCAAAAATCAACCCAACCCAACCTAACCTTCTCACCATTCTGGCTAAACCAGCGACAGATCCTCTTGTTTAAAATTTCACCCCATCATGCGACAAGTACGAACGGGCTTCACTCCCGGCCGTAAGGTAAACCAGGGCTTGTTGGCCCATTTTTTTCAATAATTTTTGTATTATATTAAACTTTATAATTATTTTTTTTTCAATTTGTACAATCAGCACATCTTAAAGCTTAAATACGTATGAGAAAATATGAAAATGTTTAATTGATAATTTCTATATGAAGCTCAGAAAGACATCAAGTCAATGGGCCAACCTGCGCCATCGAGCGGGGTAGGTTGGTCCTCTAAATTGATTTGGTTTTTGGATTACTAGCGGAAATGAAACAACACTTAAAATAACAAATGAAGGTTCAATTTGGTACATAAAAGATACAAAGGATAAGGAAAGTTATTTTGTTCAACTAAACTACGGACCTCATCGAAATCTTTCTCATCATTACAATGAATGCAAATATAAAATATCCTGCCCCAGTGACATATGATTCGTGTGCTTAACGTTTGCAACTGGTACATTGAATCCGCTCTTGTCTTATTTGCCTTTTAGTTAATACCGCCCTGCCCAGTAACACACATAAAACTGTAATTTTATTCACTTTTATAACCTTATGAAAGTAGAAAAAATCTCTTGGACTACCGGCCAACATGCCACGGATTAAATAGGTTAACTTGCCCTATACGCCATTTTGTTTTTTGATCGTCGTATCAAAATATCCTGTTAATATATTTAAAAATAGGTAGATAGAAAATAAGCACTGAACAACTGTCTTTAAGATTTCTATTCACAAAGTAAAACTTTAATTTAGGAACAAATAAGAGACAATTATTTCTGAGTAAAAAAAAAAAAAAATCTTCACGTAAATGAAAATTTGAAAATTTGCAGTGGCTTTCGTCTGACTTCTTTTTCGCTGCTGACGTTGTTGATGGTGAAAGAAAACGTGATAAGACACATGCCGGTCGCTCAGCTAAAAATGCCATCTGCCGGATAGTTTGAAAAATATCGCGGATAGGCTAACGTGCCTCTATTGTCAACATGCCTCGGTCTACCCTATTTCACTTCCGTTACAGATATGCGGGGTTTCCGCCCTCTCTATACAGCCATTTTAGGGAAAATAATATCTTCAATACTTTTCCTTCGCATTTTCAATAGACACTGTTCAATATCATACTACTTCCATCTGAAATCCACTTTACATACTTGCATCCATCTTACATACTTTCATCAGTTTTACATACTTGCATCTATATTATAGCATACATATATACTTACATCCAACAATTTTGTGTACATCAATAAATTACGTGCAATAAATATGACAATCTTTTAATCAATAAATGAAAGTAATACTGAGTAATGTGAAATATTCTAATAAACCTATTGAAGTGAAACTTTATTAGAAAGGTTTTTCGATCCCGCCCCCAACCACCAAAAAAAATTGTTAATTTAAAAGTAAATTATTTAAATAAAAAAGTCCTATAATTATGGTGTCGAATTCGAATTATTTCTATATAGAAACTACCATTTCTAGCACTCTTCTCTGAGACTCTCGAATTGGGTTGTGATGCGCTTGCACAGGTAAACCTTTTATTGTTCTCAACCCGATTATAACTAGTAATAAATGTTAATATCTTAGCGATTTCTGAAGGCAAATCAAGTGGATAAACATTATTTTTAATTCGTTGTTGTAGTTTTTGACCGCTGTTTATTCGACGACTAGAAAAGTTAAGTGCATTTTCATCGAATGATTTTCAACAATTCTGAACATCATGCCTGCGATGGGTGAAACTTTAGGACAGAATGCGCATGAGCACATAAATGTGAAAATTTGAGTCGAGGAGCGTATTAGACGTTCGAACAGACGAGATCCTTCGGGCAGTACCAAGAGGTCAGAATAGCCCAAAATGGAGCAAGAACAACGCAAAATGAACAAGACACTGAATCAGATGGTTGCTTCTAAGTACCCGTATTAGCTATTTGATATGAATATACTCTTTTTACCCGACTGCCGAGAAGGTTATGTGTTTCACGCGTATCTGGGTATGTGGATTTCTTTATGCCCTCGAAATATCCCAACGGCTGGATGGATTTTAATGAATGGGGTCTCTTTCGATTCGTCTTAAACTTACGATGGTACCGCGGATCTCTACCGCCATAATAAATTCAAAATGGCGGTAGAGACGAAAAACAATTTTACGTACCATATTGAGTGGCATATCGTTGGATAGGTCTTTTAGAATGAAGATGATATTTCATTGACTATTTTACAGTCAGAAGCTCCGTTTAAATATTACAGAACCTTGAAATTTTGTAGGTAGGATCTCTAGCCTTACTGCAACTCTAACCTTCATAGATATCTATAGGCCTCATCAAAACTGTGTTTATAGACAGTAGCTAACAATTAAACGCAACTTAAAATTCACTACTAGTAAATAAAAAAATAGATAAGTAATAAGTTTCACATTGATGAGAAATAATTAATTAGCTCCCTTTTTACGCAGTCGGGTTTTCTGATTTTTTAAATTTAATTTTTACTTTATCGATTAAATAGTTTATAAAGTGACTAGAAACTTTAAATGAGTTTTTCTAGAAATCACTTTTTCTAAACTGGTGACCATGTTATCTCAAAAACGTTTCAAGTGATTTACCTTAATGACATAGCTTTAATAATCATGGCATTGTGGTCAAAGTGTCAAACAAAGGGTAAAAATCAATTTACGTATTTTGAGCGGTGGTGAAATAGTTTATAAAGTGACTAGAAACTTTAAATGAGTTTTTCTAGAAATCACTTTTTCGAAACTGGTGACAATGATATCTCAAAATCGTTTCAAGTTATTTTCCTTAATGACATAGCTTTAATAATCATGGCATTATAGCCAAAGTCTGAAACAAAGGGTAAAAATCAATTTACGTGTTTCAAGCGGTGACAAATTCTGAGATATAATCATAGATTGTTCATTTTACTAGGAAAGACAGCGAATACTAAACAAATTAACAGGCTACTTTCTTTTTAGTTTTCAGTTGATCATAAATCGCTCAATCGTGGTCACCATTGACGAGTGCACACAATCTCCATACAAAGGATATTACTTGATCATTTTACTATCTTCCTTGCTCTTGGACACATTAAATTTTGAAATTATTTGTGAAAAGATAATAAAGTACAAAAGCAGCCGACTACGCTGAACTGAATAATGGAGCATGCAGAAATGAATCATTAATAAATATCCCTTCACAATTTAACAATGGTACGACAATGGTTTCTTTTCATGATCAGTATATCATACATATAATATTTTTCTTACGACTGAAAGCAAAATACACCCCACTTGCTAATAAATAACTTTTGCAAGGTAGAGAATGCAAAGATTTTGATAAACGTAAATAAATTTTTAACGGGCAAGCTATTTTTAATGTTTGAATGAATGCAAGCAAGATATTTTAAGAATATGTCTATAAGGTCGAGAGATAATAATTTTAAATGTTTCGTCTAACAGAACAAAGAAATACTCTTCTAAAGTATACAATAAAAAATATTAAAGTAACGTGTTTCGAAAAAACTACTGTTCCTTCAGTAGTCACAAAAGAAAATCCTACCAGGTAAAACGAATACCGAACTTTTCTTTCTGTTCTTGTAGTAGTAAAACGTAATACAAGTAAGATGAACGGTATAGGAAGAACTTTATAAGAAGAAATAACAATTTACTCATAAATTGAAAAATGACGCTGTTCAAGCTTTAACAAACGAAGAAAAAACTAGATTATATCTGTAACAGTACTATGAAGATATCTGTAGGAATGCTGAGTTATACAAACGTGTAAAAAAATAATTAATTATATTTTAGAAAGTTACGATTTGAAAATTAATGTGTGATGGAAATTTATTTATAAGTGACTTACAATGGGTAAAATTATTGTATATCAATACGACTTACGATATATTAAAATAAAATTATTTATCATTTTTGTTTTCATCTGTAAAAATAAAATAAAGAAACAGTATAATTAGTATTTTTAAAAAATATATATAACATTCATGATTTTTTATTTATATTTTCTTCTTTTTGGTGTTTAAAATTTTCGTTATTGCAACTAATTAGCTGCAACATGTTAATGAAATGCCTTAAAATAAATTTATTAATTTATAAATGCATTGTAAAAATATTAAAATGTTGATTGTTATAGGAAACACACATGTGTACGTAATTTTAATTCTAGCATGTCAAGAAGTGAGTGAAAAATCGATAACAGAATCCCATCTTTACATACAAAAACTAAGCTAATATAACATTCATAATTGAATCTAAATGAAAAAGCATAAAAATACAATTTCGAGCATTTTGTAATACAAAGTATCGAACGTATTTAAGTTAATTTAATATTAGTTTTATATTAGTTCAACATAAAAAGAAAATCTTTATTTTTGTTAACAGATTTTTATAGCCAAAATGTAGCGTGTATTACAATGAATCTGACTTCATTAATCCGCTCGAATTTGCTCCGTGTAATCAATTGCCAGTTGTGGTAACAATGCCGTTAGTTAATTTACGTTTTCTTAAAAGCAGATGCTTATTTTGCGATACTACAATTCAAGCTAGAAAATTATTTATAAGGCCATAAATGTTACGAAATTGATCTAAAGGCAATAAACAAATTTTATTCGAAATTATAATGTTTTTTCTATTCTATGGTATTAAAATTTAAACTTTGCGATATGTAGTAGTGACGTATATGCAATCAAAGAGAAAGCGATAACGCGTGTGTTGCCACTATAGTTATGTATTTTTTAAAATAACAACTGTTTTTTGGCATGCGTTCAAATGTGGATTTTGAATTTCTAGACAAAAAAAATCAACAGTGACAAAATACGACTTTGTTGCTAATAATGAAAATGCCAGTACGAAAAAAAACTATAAGATAGAAAAAAAATTCGAAAAAAAAAATGATTGCGAATAAAAATAAAATTTAAACAATATTCAGTTAGATGGCAGAATGATAAAAGAGCCATTGAAAAGCAGTATGAAATTCTTAGAATTAATCCAACAGAATAGAATGTATTTAAATTTTACGATTCGTTGACTGTGAAAATTACTTTTCATTATTGAGCTATACAAATGACAAATATAAACGAAACCTGAAGTTTAAGCATACACTAGAGTTTTATAATATCTTTATGAAACCTAAAATTGGAAACTGACTTAGTAGATTAAAACTTCGCTCTCCTGTCCATTTTGTTCTAATGTTATATGTAAATTATTTCGAGATACGCGTTTATTTCTTTATTGCAGTAGAGATTAGTATATTCACAATATGTTTGCAATTTAATCTCAAAATTAAAAAAAATGGAAGAAATTTTATTTAATTTGTTTCATTCAACATCTTTATCTAAAACGTTAAGGGGACAAGGGACCTTAAAATTATTTTTTTATTTTTTGTAAATTTCACCTTAAATATTATTCAAGGGTACATTATATGCATTATGGCATGCATTTATCACACAAAAATTAAAAAAAAAAATATTTATTTTTGAGAAAAAAAATGGAATTTTACGCGTCGTTTTAGAAATCTTCGAAATGCCCCCTGCGTTCTCCATATCAATGAAAATCCCCAATATTTTTATAAAAGTTTGTTTCATATATATAAATAAAATAGAGCATCGAATTTTATATATTTGAATTTAAAGGTTAAAACTAAATTGAAAAATTTGGAAATTTTTTTGAAAAAATTTCCAAATTTCCACATTTTTGAATTTTTTTTTTTTATTTTTTGTAAATTTCACCTTAAATATTATTCAAGGGTACATTATATGCATTATGGCATGCATTTATCACAAAAAAAATTATTTTTGAGAAAAAAATGGAATTTTACGCGTCGTCTTAGAAATCTTCGAAATGCCCCCTGCGCATTCCATATCAATGAAAATCCCCAATATTTTTTATAAAAGTTTGATTTATATATATAAATAAAGTATAGCATCGAATTTTATATATTTGATTTTAAAGGTAAAAAAAAAAATTATATTAAAAATTTTGAAATTTTTTCAAAAAACTTTTAAAATTTTTCAATTTTTTTTTATTTTTTGTAAATTTTATCTTAAATAATATTCAAGGGTACATTATATGCATTATGGGATGCATTTATCACAAAAAAAATTTTTTTTTAAATTATTTTTATGAAAAAAATGGAATTTTACGCGTTGTCTTAGAAATCTTCGAAATGCCACCTGCGCGTTCCATATCAATGAAAATCCCCATTATTTTTTATATAAGTTTGGTTTATATATATAAATAAAATAGAGCATCGAATTGTATATAATTGAATTTAAAAATTTAAAAAAAAAAATGAAAAATTTTGAAATTTTTTCGAAAAAATTTCAAAATTTTTATTTATATATATAAACCAAACTTATATAAAAAATATTGGGGATTTTCATTGATATGTGGGGCATTTCGAAGATTTCTAAGACAACGCGTAAAATTCCATTTTTTTCATAAAAATAATTTTTTTTGTGATAAATGCATGTCATAATGCATATAATGCACCCTTGAATTATAATTAGGTGAAATTTACAAAAAATAAAAAAAATTATTTTTAAGGGTTTTAAGGTCCCTTGTCCCCTTAATTATTTCAGAATCGGCTGAGATCTTTTTGGTGAATACCCTATTGCAAATACTATAAAAGTTGTTTCCTCGTGCAGATAACTAATAGCTAAATCCTAAATCGCTACCTTTAAGAGATACACTTGCGACTGCAGGAATGTTTCAAATATTATTGTTCATCAACTTAGAAGTCACTTGAGTCAAATTAGATGCTGTTATAAAAGTTACAAAATTTAAAATTACTTACGGTTAATGTGTTCTACAAAATACAGGGTATCCATAAAAGAATGATCCCTTATAAATTTTAATAGTATAAACTGCAAGCGTTGTAGAGTATTCGCTGAAGGTCATAAATAAAGGGTAACTCAATCAATTTCAGATAAGCGCATGTGCGAGAACTGCTTTGTTATTGACTCGCTTGCAGTGCCACATACGGAAAATAGCGACTAAAAGCTATTCATGTGCTGAAGATTTCACCTGACATAACACCATGCAATTTTTTCGTTCGGTCCTTTATAAAAGATCGTGTTTCCGTCCGCCGCTACCTAATGATTTGCCAGAGGTGTCATTCCATACAAAATGAGCAAATCACCTGTGGCAGACATGTCACAGATTTTAACGAAAATCATTTTGTAAGTAGATCATATCTATTTATGAGTAAATGTAAAATAATAGATTTTAGGATTGTTTATTTAAGTATTAAAATTTATATTAAAAGTGGATGCAAAATCGTGGTTTTGGCTACATGCTTGAAGTTTCAATTTTGGTTATTATCCTTAAGTATGCAAAGACTATATTAAAAATTATTTATAATTAAGAATGAATAATAAGTAACAGATTGACGTAAGTTACTAATTGTATTTTTATTCCTTAATGAGAAAAAAATTATTTTTGAAAAAATTTGAGGGAAAAATGCAATGTTTCTATTGATATGAAGGACACCTCCTACAATATCAAAATTGCTTGACGTTATAGCTAAAAGTATATATATTAAATATTTAAACTTTCATTCTTGCCTTTTTTATTCCTTAATGAGAAAAAAAATAAATAGTAAAAAATGTTGAGGATAAAATTCAATATTTCTATCACTTGTTTCGACGTGAAAGAAAGCTTTTTTAAACTTTTAATTCTTTTGATATTATAGATAACAGTGTGTATTTTAAATATAAAAACTTTTATACTTGCTTTCAGTTTATTTTTTCCCCGAGAAGATTTTTAATTAAAGTAGAAAAAAAGCTCAATTGAACAGAAAATTATATATTAATACCTAAACCCACATACAGAAAATAGATGGCAGCACTAAATTTTTTCACCTTGAAATCGTGCAATAGTTTAAGAAACGCGCGCGAATTAAAAAAAATAGCTCATGGAATGTAGTTAATATTGCCTTTTTTAACCCAATTTTGTGACGTTAGGAATCAAAAAGGCATGCTTGAAATTTTTTTAGTAGATTATGGACTTATTGATCTTTATGTCTGTGCAATAACTGTAATGTGGGACATTTCTTTCATTATTTTTTTTTACCTGTCAATAAGAGGAAAAATTACAATTTTGTCATTTTTTAAAAGTTTCTAAATTTTTTTAAAGGTGAAGGAAATACATGGCAACTTAAAAACTTTAGTAATTCGATCTTAATATGTTAAACTACATCAGGCATTAATTTCTCAGATGTTTTTGAATTCCTTTAATTTTTATTACGTTTTTAATTTTCTCAAAATTTGCAAATTTTCAATTTTTACAACCAATTAAAGAATAATCATGGTGTTACCAGATTATTATTGCTCAATAAATAAGAAGATAATTTTTCAGAGGTTACATTATTTAAAAAAAATATTCATTTCAGTTAAATAGTTTTCAAGATACAGAACTTCAAACCTGCAACTTTGGACGATTGCACACATGCCATTCTATATCACATGTTTTTTAAATGTCCAAAACTGCTAAAATAATTTATTTTTTGTGAAGATATTTTGCAGAGCTCTATTTGAATATGAATTGATCCTGTATATCAAATTTTATTAAAATCTGTTACTATGTGGCCACGACTTTTTTAAAATTTTTGCTCATTTTACATGGAATGACCCAGAGTGGATACAGAGAATTGAAGAGGCTATTGCTTCCATGACTCCGGACTTGTTAACCGAAATATTTGAAAAATTGGACTTTAGGTTCACTGTAAAAAAAAAAAAAAAAAAAAAAAAAAAAAAAAAAAACGGACTAAAAAACGGAAATACTACTGGCAATCTAGACGCCAGTACTATTTCCGTTTTATTTACGGGAATTTTTGCCCATAAATTATAGAAAATTTTCCGTTTTTCTGATTAAAAACGGAAATTTTTCTGTAATTTATGGGTAAAAGTTCCCATGAAAGAACGGAAATAGTACTGGCGTCTAGATTGCCAGTAGTATTTCCATTTTTTAGTCCGTTTTTTTTACAGTGTTGGATGTGTGCCGTATAGCTAAATGTGCACATATTGAACATTTATAAGAAAAACTAGATTAATTTTCCTTCAGTTTGAAGTACAATTTGTTGTAAATAGTCTAAATTAAACTGTTGTAATATACGATTGATACTGGTACATTCTGTTATGGACAACCTATATAATTAGAAAAACATACTTCGATATTTATTAAGTAGAAAATCCCATATTGTAACGAAAAAACTTGCCGAGTTATGATATATTTAATTTTATAAATTTTGCTATTTTCTTTTTGTAATTTGTCTTCCTGATTTGAAATTTTTTTCATAATAATTTAGACAAAAGCTATCTTGGGGTAGCTATCAAATTTCAACAAGAAAATAATAATCCTGAGAAGAAAACCTAATCTAAATTCTTTTTGTTTTCAAAAAAAAAAAAAGGTAATTCTGTAACAAACAACTGCTAAAAGAAATTAAATAATAACTTTTTGGACAATAGTGCGCATTATATCACATTGAATAAAAATATAATTTTTTATTCGCTTTTAAATACAAAGTGTACGCGCTTAATATATTTACCTTAATTTCACATGTAAGTTAAAAAATACAAAAAACTCGTGTTTGAATATTATTAATGCATTTGTTGTGAAGAGAATCGATTAAATCTGTTAAATCGATTTCTTCACAACATTCTTATTTGAGTTCATCTCCATTTATGTTATTCCTCCATGGTTTCTGAATCTCATGTGTTTTCCTCCATGGTTTCCGAAGTCTGTCAGTTTTCAAAGTTAATCTAAGTTACTCTTCTGCTCTTCTGAAATTTATCACTTGTTCATATCGATTTTAAAATATCATTTTAATCAATATTCATTTTATCATTTTGAATCAATGTTTTATTTTATTTAATATTCATTTAATTTCAATAGTTAGCCTTAGTTCATGTACTTCTACTTCAACTCCCAGTCATATTTTTACCGCCCTTTTCTCTCATTGGTTGGGTGAAGCCTCGCAAAGAATTTTCCACATTATTCTAGAAGCTTCCAACCAACCAGCGTCTTTTAGATTCGACCGTTTGCCAGTTTGGCAGATTCATCGCTTTGTTCAATAAGGCTTGTTTTATTATGTGTTATTTTTGTTGGCGAATTTCTGATGTGCCTGTTGGCGTGTGTTGTAGTGTGTGGTAACCCACACCACGCGGTTTTTGCAAAATTTGATTCAGTAGAACAGTAGTAGAAGTTGGTACCGAGTTAGAAGCATCAAGAAAAATGTGATATCCTGTTTTGCCATTTTGTTTGCTCAGCGTCGGAATATGTGGCTTGAAGAGTCACCAGCTATTCAACGAGGCGAGTCGTCGTCCACATATCAAACAGATAAGCCTTTTTTTCCATTTCTTTTACTTTAATTTATTAAGTTTGCTTAGGAGGATGAATTTTATTATTTAATGTATCTTAAAAAAAAGAATTTAACTTTCAAATGGTATTCAAATAACATATTATGTGGAAAAATTAACTTTTTCTCTTGATCATGCACAAGGTAAAGTTTCTCTGAAGAAGAATGTTTGTGAGTGGTCAACGATATTTTAATTTGAAATGCATATTTATGCATACAGTTAATAAACTGGCGTTTAATCTTAAAAAAGACTCTTCGCTTATATTAGTTTATGGTCACATGGAACCTCAGTTGAAGTAAAAAAATTAGTTTACGTGAACAATATATACCAGGAAAACAAAATAATAATTACCTTTAGATTTCAGTCTACAATTCCCACAATATTTAATATGTACCTTTTATATAACCACATGGTACCATACATTCATGTTACATTATTTTTTCCATGTTACAACATATCATTCAGTATACCACATCAATATTTATTTAATTTACAACATATGGTGGTGAATCCCTCTTCACCTGAGGTCTCTGTTTTTCTTATGTGTTTGAGTGTAGATAGTTATATGAGAATAAATACATATAACATGTAATTTCTCATGAAACAGCTACATTAATTAAATAATATTTGCTTATCAAGAACAATTATATTTTTTTACAATGATGAAATGATAGAAAATGATTGATTTAATGCGTAAATTAAGGAATGAAATTGAAATTTTTTTGAAATATTTTATTGGAAAATACTTTATGCATAATATTTTCAAAATATGAGAAAATAATTATTTCTACTTTGACCTTTTTTTTTATCATTTTTGCTTCCTATGTGTTTAAAATAATTTCATCAAAACTTTTACATAATTGAAGTGTTACATAATGAAATTTGAGGCAACTCTTCACGTATAATTATGATAATTCAATATATTGAGGTATACTTAAAATCTGACTCAATGAATAATCATATTTGAAAGTAACAAATGCAGGACTTTGATTCAATTTTTCACTCATGATGTTCAATATATATTTATGTATTAAACCAATTGCCTTGAAGTATTGATATATTTGTGTATTAAGTATATATATAAAATAGAAAACTTAGCAATGCAGTAATTTTCAAATATTCCTGACTAAAGTATATATAATTTCAAATAACTTCCTAAAATGGCTAGCAAACATATAAATATCCAGATTCAACAATTCAGTGGGGATCCCACTCTTGTCAAGTTTTTTTTTTTGATCAAATCAAAGAAGTAAAATCAATTTATAAGCTGTCAGAAACAGAGACTCTAGCTTTATTTAAAAGCAAATTGGTAGATCCAGCTTTGCAATTTTTCTTAGATTCATCTTACATTAACTGCAAAAATGATATTGAGGCTATACGAAAAGAATTTGAAAAATTCTATAGTAAGAAAAGTACATCTACTGATCTTAACAGTCTCAAACTTGAGGAAAATGAATCCCTAAACAATTTTTCATTTCGACTTGACAAAGCGCTGGATCAAAAGTCTCCAAAATTGGATCAGCCAGCTATTTCTGAACTTAAAAAAGACTTATTTGTTAGTGCCTTACAAAAAAAAAAAAAATAAAAATAAAGATCTTAGTGTATGAATTATCATCATTTGATGAAATTCTAAAAAAAGCCGAGCAACTTAAGAGAATATTTGATGAAAATGAATCACCAGTTGCCAAAATCAGTGAAAATTTTCATGTAGATAAAGAAAACACTCCAAAACTTCCTAAATTTAAAAGACAAAAGAACTTTAATCCCAAAAAGGATAATCAAAGATTTCAACATAAAAGGCGAGACGACTCATATGATTCATTCAAAAGTAATAATCATTTCAACAGACAAAACCGTGAGGTCAAAATATGTAACTTTTGTTCTAGGCATGGCCATCTTATGCCCCAATGTTATCAATTTTTGGAATTAATTGGCAAAAGAGATGACAAACATAAGCCTAAAAATCAATCCCATAAAAATCAGGAAAAAAATTCAAAATTTCAAGAAAATTTAAACGAGAAATGAGATACATCTGGCGGTTTAGCCTCGTCTCCTGAATTAAAGCCAGAAACCTCAAATCCTCCTCGTCAAAAAACAAGAATCTTTCTTAACAAGAGTTTAAATACTTCATTATCATTCACACCTAATAAAGTTTCTTCTAAATCTGTGGCAGACTTGCATAATAATGAAAGTAATGTACAAAAAGATGATGCTGATCATAGGATTTTTTCAGCTTTTGAAAAATCAGTACAGTTGCCTTGTATTAGTATAAACTTTCAACAAATTTCCCAAAACGCTTTGATTGATACCGGTTCTAGTTTGTCATTTATAGACGAAGAATTTTTTCACTTCTTGAAATAGCAAGTTCCCTATAAATTTCTTTCAAGAAAAGTGTCAATCAAAACCATCAATTCCATAGTTAAATTTTCTGGATGTATCCAAATTAACATAAGAATTCATGGTAATCATTTTTCACATAATCTTTACATTACTGAAATAAACAATAATAAATTTACAGTAATATTAGGCTTTGACTTTCTTTCAAAGTTTTCAATCACAATAGCTCCTAGTTTCAATGCTATTCTTTACAAAGACAAGAAAATTCCTTTTGTTAATGATAACGAAGAAAATAATCTCATAAATACAATAAGTTCTAATGAACAATTAACAAACTGGTTTGAATTGGATCTGACAAATTATAATAACTTAAATCCTACTATTAATGAATCTTGTCAACCTGAAGTATCTAATAATCAAATGTATAATAATAATGGTGTAAGACAAAATAAAATTGGGATAAATGAATCAAATCACACTCCCATGGTACATACAGTTGTCAGTAATCATCATCAGTCTGTAAATGAAGCTAAACAATGTGATATAAATAATGTAGAAGGTAATAAAATACTAAATTCAAGTACAATTACAATTCCTCCTAAAGAATGCTTATATGTTAAAGTAATATATAAAAATATGCCTGATAATTTTTTCCTTTTTACACCTTCTTATGAAAATCCTAAATTACATTTTGTTCACAGTATTCATTCGCTGGAACATACCAAACAAAACATGTTCCTTATTATAATTGAAACTAATTCCAATGAATTTGTCCATATTAACAAAAATGCAATTTTTGGTTATTATACCAATTTAACAGAAAATGATATTCAAGAGTACAAATTTGATTCTGACTCTCATGAACTATGCAATTTAATTGTACCATCAGAAGATGTGATTAGACTTAGGAAAGAACAATTAATTAAAGAGGACTTTAAGTTAACTCATCTGCCTTCTGATCAGAGAGAGAATTTATTAAGAACACTTCTACAAAATTCACAAGTGTTCTCGAAGAATTTAAAAACTTTTGGGCATACAGACTTAGTAACCCCAGAAATACAATTTTTGAATTCTCATCCCATTAAGGCTTTGCCATTTCCTGTACCACAAGCATTAGAAACTGAGGCAAAATCACAATTATCAGAAATGATAAATGCTAATATTATTAATCGTGCTAACTCTTCATGGGCATGTCCAATGTTACTTGTTAAGAAAAAAAGGACAGACCCTAGTCAAAAACAAAAGTACTGACTTGCTCTCGACTTAAGATTACTTAACGCAATAATCATTCCAGCTTCTTATCCTTTACCTAAAATTAACAACTTAATCTCCCAATTATCCAAGTATAAATTTTTCTCTACATTAGACATGCCAAATGCATATTGGCAAATTGCAATGCCTAGAGAATTCCAAGATAAACTTTCTTTTATCACTCCTTGGGGTACCTTTACTTATAACAGGCTTGTATTTGGTTTAAAAACAGCCGAATCTACATTTCAACAACTAGTGGATCAAATCATACAATTAACCGAATGTGACAACATATTTTCTTATCAAGATGATATGGTCATAGGTGCTAATTCATTTAAACAAATGTTGGAAACTTTAGAGAAGTTGTTTTCAGTTCTTGCAAAGAATAATATAACTCTTTCTCCTGAAAAATGCCAATTTCACACCAATTCCATCAATTTCTTAGGATTTCACATACAAAATGGAACCATTTCTCCAATAGACTCAAATATAAAAAAAATAACAGGTTTTCCTATTCCTAAAACAAAGAAACAAGTAAAATCATTCTTAGGACTTGCATCATTTTATAGGAACTTTATTCCTCAATTTGCTGAAATAGCAGCTCCTTTAATTGCACTAACTTCTCCAAAAATTAAATTCAAGTGGACTTCTGTACATGATCAGTCCTTTTCAAAATTGCAAAAAATTTTCTTTAATCAACCATTCCTACATTTACCTAATTGGGACAAACCTTTCTATATCAGTACGGATGCTTCTATCAATGCCATATCAGCAATTTTAATGCAGTTTGATGGTGATAAGCTATATCCCATCTCTTATTTTTCAAAGTCATTAACTCAATCCGAAAAAAGATATCCACCTTTGAAATTAGAATTATATGCCATTTTCAAAGGCATAACTGCATTTAAGCATCATATTTACAACAGGGAATTCTTCGTATTGTCAGATTCAAAGCCTCTTGAAAAGTACAAAAAGTCAACTTCACCTGCAGACATAATCACAAGATGGCTCATGGAACTGTCAGAGTTCCAATATAAATTCGAACACATCCCTGGTAAATTAAACATATTAGCAGACTACCTTAGTAGACTACAAGAAGACCCGCCTCATCAAGACCTGTTCACTAACCCTGAATTGGTAGAATCTGAAGACATTCTTCCAATCGCTAACAATAATCTTGATCTAGACAAAAATTTACCTCCTATGTTACAATTTGAAAGTGTAAATGAAGGAAACCCGTTAAAACCTAATGTTGTAGATTCAGATATTGATAATTATCAACATGAAAAGATTAACAACATTAATATGAGTGATATTTCTTACAATGAAATTTCAGATCAAAATTTGAGAGAAGAACAAAATAAAGATAAAGCATTAAGAGAAATTATTGAGGAAATAAAAGAAACTAAAATCCAAAATAAAAATAAAGCATATTATATAAACCCTAAAAATGATTTACTATGCTTTAATAAAGCCTCTCACATCTTAGAAAATGCTTTACATAGAGCTGTAGTTCCTACATCTTTAATCCTTAAAGTGATCAAGATTGCACATATAACTCATACAGGTCATAACAAAACCCTGCACAGCATTCGAAAAAGATTCACATGGAAGAATATGATTGCTGATGTCATAAATTTTGTAAACAGTTGTGAGACATGTAAAAAATTAAAAAATCAGAATCCTCCTAAAACTCCATTCTTACCTGCTCCTGTTCCTACAGAACCAGCTCAGAAAATCTCCATGGATTTGCTTGGTCCTTTAAAAAATCATTCATTCATCTTAACAGTTATAGACCATTTTTCTCGACATCTTGAATTATATAATTTAAATCAAATTACAGCATCAGCTATAACTAAAGCTTTTCTTTCTTACATTTCCACTCATGGAAAACCAAATATTGTCCTCACAGACAAGGGCTCACAATTTACAAGTGATTTATTCCATACTGTTTGTGAAAAAAATCAAGATTTATGTCAAGCATACAACCATTTGCAACCCACAAGCTAATGGATTGAGTGAACGCATAAACACTCAAATAAAAACTGCCATAAATACAATGTTAACTGAAGGTTATGATGTTTATACAGCAATGAAGATTCATCAATCAATTTACAACTCAACTACTCATCCTGCAACTCAATTCACCCTAAACTTTGTCCATTTTGCTCGAGAACTTAACGACATCTACTCAAATTATAAAAATCAATCTGAATGGAAGATTTTAGACACTGCACATGACATTTTCGAGTTAACAAAATTTTAGATGAAATTTATACCACAACATTTCTGAATAATGAGAAGAACAGACAACAAGTGTACAAGAAATCTCGTGACGAAAGAACATTTCAAAAACTCCAAGTGAATGACAAAGTGTTTGTAAAATTCCCTAAAGTGTTTAAAAAAGAAAATCAAGGTCCTTTCATTGTGCAAAAAATTATTTCTCCTGCTATTGTACAAGTCAAGTCAATGGAAAATGAAGATGCATCGCCATTATATATCCACCAAAATAAGCTAATTCGATTAGATGAAAGAAAAGAACATCTAATCCAACAACCTTCGAACAGTGTACCTAGTACAAGTGCTCAGAGTGCCAATGATAGTGTGAACAGTGTTAACAACTTTGAAAACAGTCCTCAAATAACAAGAGTTGTCAGACCAACTCGCAACAAGAAAAAGTTAGATCCCAACTTTAAATATTACTAATTTTTTTTCCTCCATTGTCAGCTATATCTTATTCATCGACTCAAGCATTCCGGATCCAGATGGATGGCGGCCCACCTGAGTTTGGATTGACGTATGACTCTCCATGGAAGCTGCCTGGTAACTGACCTTCTGCTGGCGGAAAACTCTTAGCTGCCTTGTAGTCTCCTGTGGAATGATGGACCTGATATAGAAGACAATTATGCAACTCCTAAATTCAGTTTAAGATAAGTTTTCTTTTAATGTTTACATAAGCTAATAGTGTATTTTCAATAGGTTAAACTTGCAAAATCTATTATGATCTAAAATAATTATGTTAATCATGTTATGTAATCTATCATCATGAGTATTATCAATCTTTATTGTTGCAACTTCATTCAGCATTTATAAAATCTTTCTTGTTTTTTTTCCTCCAAAAAAAAAAAAAAAGTGTTGTGGAAAATATATTTTTGACCTTTTTATATAATACTAATGTGTGACAACTTCAACTACTGGTACTTTAGATCTTGACTTTTCTAAATATTTTTGTGATGCTCTGCAAAACCCATCACATCTTTTTTTTTCTACCGCTATACAATTTCTTCCCTTCGACATTGTGTTGCAGTTCAAAATTATTGTCCTGTATGCTTCACATGTCACTGTACCAGAAGCTACCCCCTTTTTGTTGGTCTGTACCAACAGTTTTCTTCAAAACAAAATTTTACTGGAAGTCGACTCGACTCCTCTCACTGGTTAATAAACCAATGTGGAGGAGTAGGGCTTGTTTGGGTTGTACTGAACAAGTCCTTTCACAGCCCTTTTCCCCTCTAGGACTGAGACCATAAGTCAAAGTCAGCCCTCTTTCACTTTTTTTTTTACTCTGAAAGTTTTGGGTATGTGAGAGTGTCTGTTACCGGATCGGCAGACAATACTCCCCATTCCCGTGCGGATGCACAAAACCACCTTTTTCAATTTCTGATGTGTTCATTCACATTCTCATTTTTACAATGTCTACGATTGGATGGGCAGACAAAATTTTATAAGCTGAGTGGATAAAAAAAAATGTCATATCATTTGTGTGAATAATTTTCTTAACGGTTGTGTTTAAATTTATTAATTTATGTGTAAAAATTAGAAATGTGCAATTTTGTTATTTCATTAGCTATATTAATTGCTCACTCTTTATACCTATTAAGAGTAAATTGTAAGGTATAAATATGTTTAAAAAAAAAAACATGCGAGATAAAATTACTAGCATATGCTGATGAAACAGTAAAGATTTAAGCTTGCTTTTTCTATAAAAGGAAATTATGTAGTGCAAGTTTAATCAGCATTTAGACAAATCTTAGTCAGTTTTGTAGAACCAAGTTGTTTTCTACATGGATTGTATTAGTAATAAACTTAGGCAAGTTTTCAAAAAAAAAAAAAAAAAAAAGTAATTTTCTTTCAGTATTATGAAGGTAATGTTTTGTTCATGGCACATAATGGAATTAGTGTCAATTGTTCATTTTAATAATAATAAAAAAAATGTTAAGTGCCCTTGAAACATTTACTGAAGGATAGAATATGTGATAACTTTTAATCACTTATTTCTTAGTGAATAAGTTAGGTTGTATTTTATTAGTCACTTAAAGGATAGTGATAGTAACTTATTGTTTGTTCTGTTAAACTAATAAAACAGCCTTTTCATAAATTTAACCCTTAAAATAGCAACCAAAGGCAGTTTGCTGTTATATATATTGATTACCAGTCAGGCAGTCCTGTGTGCAAAAAAAAAAAAAAAAAAAAAAAAAAAAAAAAAAAAAAAAAGTCATTCAGAACAAATTTCTTTATTTTGTAAATTTGCTGATTTGATCAGTTACTTATACTGTGTCTTTATATTTCAGTGGTTCTGACATGTGTTGGACAGAATGATGGTATGCTCCAGATGTAACTCATCAAGTGAACTAATTAAAATTGTAACTCATATGAGAGGAGCACCATAGATAAGATTGTTGACACAGAAGTTGTGACTGTAAATTCATTTGTGCTTGTAATGACCACAGAAGTTTATGTAAATTGTATGTAAATCCCTGTGCATGATCCTCTGCAAATTGGTAGGTTAATTTTTTCTTTGCTTCATCTTTTTTCATTCATATCTCTTATGTTGTATTCAGTATTTTTATTCAAAAAAAAATTCTCTTTTCTCCTTCTGAAATTTAGCAATTAATGCTCCATTTCATTCAGTTCGTGCATTCAAATTTTTTTTTCTCTGACAGCAAGGAATATGTTGTGAAGAAAATCGATTAAATCTGTTAAATCGATTTCTTCACAACATTCTTATTTGAGTTCATCTCCATTTATGTTATTCCTCCATGGTTTCCGAATCTCATGTGTTTTCCTCCATGGTTTCCGAAGTCTGTCAGTTTTCAAAGTTAATCTAAGTTACTCTTCTGCTCTTCTGAAATTTATCACTTGTTCATATCGATTTTAAAATATCATTTTAATCGATATTCATTTTACCATTTAGAATCAATGTTTTATTTTATTTAATATTCATTTAATTTCAATAGTTAGACTTAGTTCATGTACTTCTACTTCAACTCCCAGTCATATTTTTACCGCCCTTTCCTCTCATTGGTTGGGTGAAACCTTGCAAAGAATTTTCCACATTATTCTAGAAGCTTCCAACCAACCAGCGTCTTTTTGATTCGACCGTTTGCCAGTTTGGCAGATTCATCGCCTTGTTCAATAAGGCTTGTTTTATTATGTGTTATTTTTGTTGGTGAATTTTTGATGTGCCTGTTGGCGTGTGTTGTAGTGTGTGATAACCCACACCACGCGGTTTTTGCAAAATTTGATTCAGTAGAACAGTAGTAGGAGTTGGTACCGAGTTAGAAGCATCAAGAAAAATGTGATATCCTGTTTTGCCATTTTGTTCGCGCAGCGTCGGAATATGTGGCTTGAAGAGTCACCAGCTATTCAACGAGGCGAGTCGTCGTCCACATATCAAACAGATAAGCCTTTTTTTCCCATTTCTTTTACTTTAATTTATTAAGTTTGCTTAGGAAGATGAATTTTATTATTTGATGTATCTTAAAAAAAAGAATTTAACATTCAAAAGGTATTCCAAATAACATATTATGAGGAAAAATTAACTTGTTCTCTTGATCATGCACAAGGTAAAGTTTCTTTGAAGAAGAATGTTTGTGAGTGGTCAACGATATTTTAATTTGAAATGTATATTTATGCATACAGTTAATAAACTGGCGTTTAATCTTAAAAAAGACTCTTCGCTTATATTAGTTTATGGTCACATGGAACCTCAGTTGAAGTAAAAAAATTAGTTTACGTGACCAAAATATACCAGGAAAACAAAATAATAATTACCTTTAGATTTCAGTCTACAATTCCCACAATATTTAATATGTACCTTTTATATAACCACATGGTACCATATATTCATGTTACATTATTTATTCCATGTTACAACATATCATTCAGTATACCACACCAATATTTATTTAATTTACAACAGCATTAACATTCCTCTTTAGTTCTTACTCAGTTTATCTTTTATTTGCGATATCAGGAAAGAAACTAGTCGGATGTGCCAATCCTAAAACTTTCTTTTATCTCATACACGTTAATATTTCATAAAGTTAACGTGTCATGTTAATACTTCAATGTTATTGCTTCAACAGTACATAAACAGTGATTTTCATCTTAAATTTCTGTTTCATTTTATTAATTAGAATAAAAACTTGTTAATTTCGAACACAATATTTAATAAAATCAACGTTATTTTTACTCTGCTGTGTGTCATTTGTTTTGTGAATCGCCTGGTTAGCAGGATGCGAAGTGCCCACTCATGCACGCGCAGCCGATGCACAACAGAACTACGAAAATCGGTATCACAGTCTGCTTTCCAGGGGGGGGCATTTCCTGTTTTCAACTGAAACCTAACGTTCATCGTCAAAAACTTATCTCTGAAGTATGTTTCAGTTCTATGCACAACTTAAGGACACTCTTTGATGATGCAATAAGGAAAATGGCGCAAACATCGCTATTTACCCCTTCATTGATATCTTTCTCATCATCACAATGAATGCAAGTATAAAATATTCTGTTCCCAGTAGCACATGATTAGTGTGCTCAAAGTTTGCATCTGATACATTGAATGTACTTTTTTCTTATTTTCCTTTTAGTTAATACCTCACGCCCAGTAACATACATAAATTTACAATTTCATTGACTTTTATAGGATTAGGAATGTACAAAACAAACTCTTGATCTGCGGGCTCTTATGCCCCGGATTAAACGGGATAATTTGCCCCGAATAGCCATTTTGTTTTTTGATCGTCGCATCAAAATAATCTCTTAATATTTAAAAAAATCAGCTGGTAGAAAATAAGATCTGAACAACGATCTTTTAGATTCATATTCACCAAAGTGAAACAAATCAGAAACTATTATTTATAAGTAAAAAATAAATAACCGAAAAAAAAAAATTTACCTGAGCGAAATTTTGAAGTAGTTTTCGTCTGGATGCTTTTTCGCTGATGACGTTGTTATTGGTGAAAGAAAACGTGATTGAGTCACGTTGCTCAGTTAATAGCGCCATCTAGCGGATAGTTTGAAAAATATCGCGAATGGGCCCCGGTCTATCCTATAATAAATGGTATTGATGCTAACTGTTTTTTCGTAATTCATATATATTCAAAAGGAAATAGTTAAATTTCTTAAGTTTCCTGCATTAATAAAAAATAACATTATTAACATTGTCTTATGTCTGCTACTTTTGCTATTAATAACACCGTGTTTTCCTTGCAGAGATTGGCAATGAACGTTATTTATTTTATCGTCTAAAATATTTTTTTTTGTACTAGCTGCACTTTGGTTCGCAAAATACAGTAATATCTTCGTTAATAATTGTAATCCGTTCCAAGATTACATTTGTTAAACAAGGTAGGTGTTTTTTATTTTATTTAATAAAATTATATTTCCGTACAAACTGATTTTGGGTTTTAAAGTATGTAGTTATGATAGTGACTTGAAAAGTGATGCTAATAATAGAATACGGGAATGCTGAACTTGAATTCTATTTTTTCACTTGGAAAAAAAAAATATTACGTACAATTTCGTGTAATAATTTTCAAGAATTATTGACAAAATATTTTATGTCTCATTACGCTTTTAAAATCACAAAAGAAAATATTTATTATTTTCGCAAAAAAATCTCTAAACAAAATTAATTACTAGGAAAATTCGTATAGCTTTTCCATAAAAAAAGAGAAAAGTATTAAGATATATAATGCATAAATACAACAAACAGGTAAATTGTTTTAAAAGAATTAGAGGATTTTCTGGCATTATCAGAATGCCTTTACATGTGAAAGTATTTTCAAATACAAATAACTTAGAACACATGCATTGTAATGAGAATTCCTTCTTTGATTAGGAATTTACAAAGCTATTTCAAAGCGTTTTGTGTGCCATAAATATTAAATAATTAATACAGAGATTTTTTAAATGGATGTTATAGAAACCTCATATTAAACTGTTGGAATTTTAGGTCATTTATTCTTAAATTCTTTCGCCGAAGATATCTCAATATATTTTTAATTAACGATCTTAGCTTTTTTTGTAAACAACGACATTTTTGCATTGTATAATGAGGTTCAAATATTTGTTTGTTTATATACGAATTTGTTTAGAAGCAAGCTTTCGTATTTTTATTCGAAAGATCCTATTGTCCATTGTAAGTAAAATACGTAATGCACATTTTTTAGAAACAGTAAATTCAGTGAAAATATTTCAATTATAAATTTTAAAGGAAAACAATGCGTCTAAAAAAATCTTTCATTACACCCTTTTTGTTTTGTCGAATTTATCAACAGAATCGACATTTAAATTAATGAAATAATAAATTAAACATTTTTGTTGTTTATTTCTTTTTTTTGCATATAGTAATTTAATGTAAAGTTTTAAAATTACAAATTAGCGGAAAAATTACTTTGAACATTATATCAATATGATTTTCCTCATTTCTTACTTGAATTCTCAGTACATACTTCTGATTTATCGAAAATATTCATAGAAAACACAGAATATTTTTTCTTCAAAAAAAAAAAAAAAAAACCCGCTTTATTGAAAGACGTTACTTATGCGTCAGAATTATTTAAAATTATAAATAGGAGGTGCAGGGGAAAAAGTTGATAGACACAGATAGTTAAATAATAGTTATTCATTGTTACTTCTTATATGCGTGTGCACATTCTTCGTTCGACTCACTATTTAGATGAATCTTCTAATATGTACGCAAGTGAACTTTCATCGTTCTTCTCCCTTTTACCGTCTTTTTCAAAGTACGTGTTTCTGTGGAATATCGCCGTTTCTTTCCCTGACCCTCCAAAAACGCTTTCATTTTTAAATTAACTCGATACTGAATTCTCCATATTTATAGCAATATCTGCATGCTAACATGTGCCCTTTTATTACACATGTTCTTACATAATACACACATTTTAACAATCAAAATACATCTTATACATTTGCTTACCTACATCTAAAAGTATGTATACATAAAACTTTAAATACATGGAATAAATATAACAACCTTTTGAAAAAAAAAAAATAAGAAAAATGAAAATAATGGCTGCGAGTTGAACAGCATACGGAAATGATTTAAAAATAAAACACCTTCGAAACACAAAAATTGCTAATTCAATGGAATTTTTTCCATGATCGGAGTACGATTTGTATCAATGACACGACCTATTTCTGGCGATTGAAAACAATGTCTTGTCAGTGATACATTTAATAAACAGGCCCTCACAAAAGTATATACAATCACAATGCCTTCATATAGTTTTATTCAACGCCCTTAACTAAAATGTCTTCTAATAGGAAAACTCAAAAAGAGTTTTGAGTGGAATGTCACATTCACCCTGCGTTACTATAACTGAAATAATTATCAATTTACTAAAAAAGATGCTTAGAATTTTATTTAATATTCAATTACAAATAAACTGGTCTTAAAAATTTTAAACCAGTGATATAAAAAAAATGTGTAAAAAAAGATGTTACATTAACCTCCAGATCTTCCGATCAATTTCAAGCGAATAGCTTTACATTAAAGTACAGCCATGCCCTTTAAAATGATCGCGTTTGTAATCGAAAGATCTCAGGGTTAATGTAATATATTTTTCTACATATGCTTCTAATACCAATGGTTTTAAGTTTTTAAGACATATTGATTTGTAATGGAATAGAAAATAAAATTTTAAGCACCTAATTAGTAAACAGATAATTATTTTAGTTATAAAATATCTTCTATCAAAAATTGAAGAAGAGTAATCTTAATTGTTGCAATTTTTAACAAGTATAACAGTAAAAATAACTTTTTTTTAAAAACACTCTTTTATAATCTTGAAAATCTCGCTTAATTTCATGGCTGTAATTCATGATTTTTCTAAACAAATTCCGATAAAATAGGTAAATATGATGTGAGAACTAAACCTGAAAATTCTCCGCTTTGATTTATATTTGATCGGAAGTGCGAAGTCGGAAATTTATTTTTTTAAATTAGAAAACAGGAATTCTGCTTTTTCAGAATTTACTGTCGCCCTCGATGAAAAGAAATATATATGTCTATAAATATAGATAATACAAAGCATATTTCACTTCTAAGACTTAAAACACGCGCTTTTATTTTATATAAAATGATGTAATTCGCATCCTCTGAAAAATCCCTCATTTACGATCCAGTCTTAAACAACATCTACAGTAAAATGTTCATAGGACGTCAATACCACTGAATAATACACATACACACACAAAAGATGTCACTCAAGAAACTCGACAAAAAAAAAAAAAAAAAAATCGGCTATCGCATGATTCATATGCCTTCAGTTGTTTGTAATATTAATACAGATACTTAAAATTAAATATAGTTTATAACAGCTCCATGTTTTATCAAATATCATTCATTTATATTTTTTCCAAATAGCACGTATTTTAATTACTTTTTTTTTTCAGTAGTTATGGAAACATGGCAACAAAAAGATATAATTCTATTTTTCAACTATATTTTCTTTACTTTCTACAGAAGTGGAGTACTTGAGTTGTCAAAATTAAACAAATGTCGCTTAAAACTACAAAAAAAATTAATATCTCAAAAATAAATTGAGATGCAGTTTTCAAACAAATTGCAGTAAAAAGTACTTTTTTTCCCCAATACGACGCTATAAAAATCGAAAATGCGCGATGCTTAGAAGTTTAAAAAAATTGCAGTAGAGTATTTTACAGTACAATGACATATCTGCTTTGTTTTACGGCTGAATGGTAAGATCAATTCAAAGGCTCGTATTTTTTGGAGACGATACTTTATTTGCTCTAAGAAAGAAATAGCATATCTGGGGCTAAAAAAATGTGATATTTGCCCTGTTTCTTTTTAAAGATATGGCTAATAGGAAAGTAAAGCAAACATTGTCTAAACTATGTTTTTAGGATTAATAAATTGCTTTTTCAGCGTATAATCATAATTTAATTAATATGACACTGTTTATTGATTTTTTTTTAATTATTGCACGCTAATTTTTTATTTATAATTTATTTTCTCCATTATAGGGTTTGAAATTGAATTCTCGCAGTTTCACAGACATTTAGAATATTCTAAAAATGTGTTTACAAGCATCATTAAATCCATATTTGTTGTAACTCGTATACGATTGTAACCCCGATAGCTCTTTATCACCCGTAGAGGGTAAAAAGAAAAATGCTTTAAATTTCATAAATTAATAAAAAAATATCAAATTAGATTTAAAAATTTGAGATCTTGTACTGCCATCGAAAACTCGCCTGTGATTATACATATATTTTAGTCCTAGATATCAGAAAGCCAGTGAAAAACTAATAACAATGCTGAGTTAAATAAAATATAGTGTAAACATCCTCGTGGTTTGAAAACAAGGAATTTGTAAGATAAAAAGAAAATAAAAGTGAGTTTAAGTGATTTTTCTTCAATTTATTATGCTGATACATACTTATTGCTAATTCACATATTTTTGAGAGAATGGTTTTCTACAACAGTGTGATTTTTGTTTCAACTAATTAATTTTGTACACATTAATTTGTGGTCAGACTATTGCCACTATCAATCACTTTGAAACTAATTAATGACCACACATTAAGCATTTTGGTGTGTCTTTACAAACACTATACACAATACAATCAATGTGTGACAACCCCTTCCGGGCTGTTCATTTGACAGAAGGTTATGGCACAGATTTAAATAAACATGACAATTTATTTTTAATAGTAGAGAGAAAGTTAGCAGTGGAACCGTTAGATCTATATGCAAACTATCAAAAATAAACGCAATATTATGAAAGACTGAGAGGGGAAAATGCTTTCCGAAAACTTATTAACCCTTTATGCACTGAATTATGAATTCATGAAAATTTTATCTCTAAAACATTTTCGTGAATTTTTGAAACCACATTAGATTAGAAGATTTACGTTAATCATTTAAAAAAATTTAGAAGGATTTTGGAAGGATTTGGAAGGATTAACTAAATTTGAATTTATAATGATAATAAATGAATGAATATATATTGCAATATTTATAACCCCACACAAATCTTTTATTTCAAATATTTTTCTTAGTATTTTGTAGAATTAAGAAATGTACAACAATAATCTTCTTACAATAGAAATGTAGAAATACTTCCAAATTGAAAAATCCCCCCCCCCCCTCAAAACGCCAAGAAAGCTGAAATGATCCAAAGGCAAAAGAAATCATTCTTTTAAAAATATTTTTGTTTTGTGTAACCAATAATGCTTTTGGAACAAAATAAAGTAATGCACCTATAACTCATTCTAAACTCTATTACTACTAATCGATGTATTAAATGAAATTTATAACAAGCTATTTTAATGGTACTTATACGCACCGTCAGTAGATAAAGGGTTAAATTTGACTTACTTATTCGTCTCGAAATGACTTTATTTAAATAAAAAGCTCAATTCTTACAAAATCGGTGAAAACTCACAGCCGAATACTATCCAAACTATTAACTGGAAATTCCGCTTGGAATTGACATGCAGCTCAATATTTACGAGCGAACTCACAGACCTGGGTTGCAGGGTGTATTCAAAATCCACTGATTTCTAACTTCTACAGCATTAGCCATAGCTTCTGTACAACCACAATTACCTAATTAGCATATTATTGTAAAATTAAACGCGAAAACTAGATCTCGAAGATGTACGAAAAGTATGTTGCGAAACTTACAGAAAGGACAGAATGTCTCATTCGCGGACAAATGTTCCAACTAAAGGCACCATGCTTGCGCGCAAATTTGCAAATACTCACTCGGGCTGTAGAGTAGCTAAGCACTCTGCCACAAACATTTTAAAAACAAAAATAACTAATTGTACTTTGCCAACAAGTTCAAATATTGTGGCGATTGATCAATTTTTACAAAAGTAAACATTTATAAAGTTAAAAAAACGAAAGACAATCAAACTGACAAATAATCAATTTGATGATCCCGTTACAATACAGGACAACAACCAAAGCGAGCCCTTTAAAAAAAACAAAGAAAAAAAAGAAAACGAAAAAAAAAAAAAAAAAGAACAACGGAGAATCATTTTTAAAAGATGCATGGCTATAATGCAAAACATAAATATACAAACGATTTCAATAACCTCCCTTTGTTGGAAAATGGCTAAAAAGTGATGAAAGTTTTTTTCCTGTATTTGTAGTAGAAATTATCACAAACGTTTGCGCACAAAAGTTAATATAGAATTTTTTCAAAATTTTTTATGGTAGCAACATTTAGCTTTTAAATACGTGTTGAGCCAAAATTTCGTTAAAACGTGAAAGACTCATAAAAAAGGAAAAAATTATGATAAAGGAGTGCGTTTGCAAATAAGGGCTCACAAGGTAGTCATATTTATTTTATCAGCAAAAACAAATTCAGTTATAAAATCACATGTAGAGAGCGACAACAATATGCTCCATTCATTTGTTCTTCCAATAACAAATATTCAACATGACTTCCAGAACATTCTACGACACTATTGTTGTCCTGCTCATTGTGTTTCGCGTCGTCATCGCCCTCTATATGTGACTTTTTAACTAATTTTTTTCTACTTAAAAAAATAGCAACTACCGTGTTAGCCCTTTCTTGCAAACTGCACCGCTTTATGCTGATTTCTTCCTTTATTATGAGTTTTTAAAGTTTTTACGAACGTTTGGCTCACTCGGTATATGAAAAGGATATAGAATGTAGAGTCCCTTATTAATCACTGAACTACAGCTAATTCTAAAACCGCTAGTTTTTTAGATAAACTTCTGGTAACAAAAACTGTTGAAAATTTTTTACTTCATCATATTAAAAGCTATTACGAATATTACTTTTTCAAAATTATTTATTTAAAGTAAATAAATGTCTCTCAAAGATGTTACATCAATCAGATTACCATTTATCAACGAATATTATATGGGTGAACATATAATTGCTGTCTTCTATTCATGAACACATAACATATATTCTGTTATATATATATTTTTTAATTGTAATTCAAATGTAATCTTTAAAGTCAAATTGATATTTCATGCGTATAGTATTGGAATTCAGAAAATAGAAGGATTATATTAAGGAAGACATTACAGGCATTACAGTATTTCAACCGTCATCCTTTAAATAAAAATAAATACAAATCTCATTTATCTTACTAACCGTTGCTTTTATTCCATTTAAAAAATATTTCCAAACAATTTCCAATTACGCATACATTTCGTTATTCCACGGTTTAAATTTATATATCCGGCTTATAGACATTATATAGCAATTTTTATAACGGATTTACATTAGATGACATTTAAAAAATTATAAGTAACAATGAGTTTGAAAACAAATGATATTTTCTGATTTTGAAAATAATTGAATTCAACATTTAAGCTTCTTTTCATCCAATTTTGCTAATACGTATACATAAGTTAGCGAATCAAAATGGGGCTTCTCGGATTACACGAAATACGGATACGTAAAAGAAGTTTTTTCGTCCAGTGCCGTGCGGAAAAGGTAGCTTTCATATTTCTTGGTTTTAAAATTTTGCAAGTTTTATTTCAAGCTAATTTTACTCAAATTTTAAGAAGCTAAAATGCGACGAGCCCGATAAGAGAATATTCGTCAATACTGAATTTCAATGAGATTGTCGACATTTGGTGATATTTCGCCAAATGTCGCCAAGCATGGCGAGAATTTGAAGCTACGGTGCATTAATAATATTTAAGCATTGCGCGGCAGTGCACGGTGCAAATGGCCGCCATTTTGAAACAAGATGGCGGATGAAACTGGCCAATGAACTCTGTTGAGGCATTAGTATGTACAATCCACACAATTAATCTCATTCAAATTGGTTTATAAATACAAGAGTTATCGCATGACAAAAATCAGATATATATATATAAGTCACATTTGAACGGAGGGTGGTTTTGGGGTCTGGGGTCATGATCGGTAAAAATATATAAAAATTTTCCGGATGTGCTTTCCTCCGGGCGGCTGAAATAGGTAGCCTATTTACTTTTTGTAATGAAAGCTACCTAACAATTCATTTTTATTGAAAATTCTGAAAGATTTTTTTTTTTAAAACTTAGAGTGCCCATTTCTTTAGACCGCTTATTAAAAACACAAAAAAGCATTTTTATATAAAAAATGTCAATAATGCATTCAAAAAAGTTTTGAAATTTATTAAAAGTTATGCTTTCGTATTGACTTCGTGCCAAGTGTTACGAGCAGAAGACATCGCGAAAGATTCCGTAATTTAGAGAAGTTTTTTTCATTCTGATAATTTCAGTGGTTTAAGCATGCAGTTTGATTGCATGTAGTCTGCTAAATTTGTGTTTTATTTATATTATTTTATTGTTTCAGTAACTGGTTGATTTAGATTTAATTTCGTTATGGAATATTCACTAGAAAAAAATGCTGATCTAATTCTATTTTTGTAAGTGAAAACGAATTAATATTTCGTAATTTGCTGCACGGGATAGAGATAGATAAAAAAAATTATACTTGAAATATTTTTTAAAAACCATTAAAATCAGGTTGCAGTCTCAAACAAATTGAATTTGAAATAATATTTTCTTTTTCCTATATGACCAGTAAAAATGGACTTTTTGCGATATGTTTAGAAGTTTATAAAAAATTAAATTTAAAGCAAAATTTATTGCTCAGATGTTGCCACCAGCAATATAACTTCAGCTTTACTTTCGGACATGCTTTTGCTGTATAATGTAGACGACTTGCATTGACGTCACGTTGCTATTAGCAACGACTGATGCTCTAATCTGGTATTGCATCTGGAGCCCACACGGAACGTCAGCACTCCCCTTTTACCTTTAAAAGCATGTGTTGTCTTTCTATTTAATTCTTATTTTTATTATTATAGTGCTAATAAGCCTAATAAGCCAAATGGAGAACACCACATTCGCCTTATATTTGGGCGCCATAATGAAGCGATGCCAGATTCTTCTGAACATATGACAAGATATGCAGGCCGTCTATAGGTTTTAGAAATCACTACCTTCCGCCGCTCTACCCCGCCGTTATTTTTTAAAAACTTCATTCTTAAGCTGCATAATTTTCTAAATTATGTAATGTTTTTTTTTAGTTATTAACTGCTAGAAAAGAATCGTATTTTCCAAGTTCCTTTTCTAAAAGTGCTTATTTAAAAAATAGCCTCAGCGATTAATACAAATTTCGCGAGACCTCATGTTAATTATTTTAATTACTCCTCGTTATTAGAGATTTCTTATATGAGTATTAGATGACATTTAAAAGAAATTAATTATTTTAATTTATAAAATCGAACAGATTGAAACTATTTTTTTTTTCAAATTTATTTACTTATTTTGAAAATAAATTTGAAAAAAGTAATAAATTGCAATATAATTTAGCTATCATTGTTGTTCTACATTTTCAGAACCTGTCCATTTTACTTTCTTCTAATTACATAGGAAGAAAGTAGTGAAATTGTGAAAATTTTTTTACTTCCATTTTTTGATAGATTTATACGTTTTGGGATGTCTCAAATACGATTTGACCATTTTTAGAAAATGTCTGCGTGTGTGTGACGTAAATAATAGACGGAATCATCTCACACTTCATATTCAATTAGATCTTAACATGTACTGCCGCTTATTAGATTTTGGTGTAGATATCGCAACAGGTTGCGCTCTTATGCTGTGTTTTTAAGATTTGATAGCTATATCTCGTCATCTATATAGACTTTCATTAAACTTCATTTTCAATGAGATCTTTTCGCAAATCGATGCAGATTTGATTTTGGTGTAAATAGTGCAAAAGACAGCTCTGTTGCGCTCTTTGTTTTTAACAATATCTATGATGGCTTTATCTTAGCATCAATGGGAGCCAATTTCACCAAATTTTATAAGTAAGATGCTTTTGAAATATTGTAATGATTCAATACTGGCTTTGATCCCACAACAAAGGGCATTGCTATTCTATTACATGCAATGGACGTTATAACTGTATCTGTTTTATATTTTATATATGTTAATAATAAGAAATAGGAACATTATTCTCATTTTAAATTTCAATAACTTATAGCAAACACTTTTGTTCTGTAGTTTTTTTTATACGCAGATGACTGTAACTCGAGTTAAATTGAGTGAAATCGCTATACTTTTACTTGTACTGCCTGAGAGCGACTGGCCAGACTAGGAATCAAGTCTGTAAAGCATAGATGTCCCTCCTGGTCCCCTGTATTTATATCTTAAAAGAAATATAAAATTCAGTCGCAGCTGAACTCGTCGATACGCGCGACAGATCACTATACTTCACAATTGTGAGCTGGGACGTAGCTTTAAGAGGTAGGGAAGAGCATCGCCCCAAAAACTTTAAGAAGTAGGTCGTCGTCAAACGCCCATAAAGAAAATGTTTATTAATAGTAACAAGTAAATATACAACCATTTTATTTTAAATGTTAAATTGCAAAGTAAGTTATTTTTAACATACAAAATTCGTATAACGCATTTAATTTCAGAACTGTTACTACCTCTATTACATAACTATCCGTTCTGAAAAGAAATATACATGTGGAAGAGAAATTCTGATAACAGGAATTATAAGCAATTGCGGGACAGTAAGAGTAATTCGATCCTCAGAAGTACACTTATTTCCTTTTATTTTAGTAACTTTTGGTCACCCTTGGTAGTAGAAAGAAAAAATAAAGAAAGAAGTGGATGAGACTGGATGCCAGAAAGTTTTCAAGTAGTAGGCGCCTTCGAAGATTTAAGGCCGCCGTTAGGTACTAGTGAGAAAAGGGCTTGAACAGCAGGTACATGTAATTATTCAAGCAAATTATTTTCAAAGTAAAATTACAAAGTAAGTTACCTTTAACGTACAACTTTTGTATCAGACATTTAATTTTAGAACTGTTATTATCTCTATTCCCTATCAAAAAACAACTTATACATGCTGAAGAGAAAATTTTGAAAACTGGAATTGTAATCAATTGTGGGACAGTAATTGTAATTTGATACTTAGAAGTACAAATCTTTTCTTACCTCAGTAGTTGTTGGTCATCCTTCGTAATAGGAAGAAAGTGTAATGAAGTGGAAGTGACTGGGGCAGATAGAACGGTTCATAAAACGTGGATGGGTTCTAGGGGTCTGCATAGGCCGAAGTTTGCAAATCCGGAACCGCCCGGGCACGAACAAAGGGTATATTGGTCCGACCCAGTCCGTTTTAAAAACTAAAATAACGGCTCGGCCGGAAACAGTTGAATTTCTACAAAGACATTCAGATTTTGCTTAGCATATAATTAACATTCTTTTAACGAACACTTACAGTAACATTGCGAAACATTTACAGTATATTTCATACAATATGTATCCGTAGAATACAGAATAGCAACATTAATGATCACTTATACTCTTAGACTTTCACATTTAAGTAAAGACCCATTAAAAAATAATGTAGTTTATAATAAAGTTAAAAAATAGTTAAAAACATCATAAATTTTGACGATGTATAATAAAAAAAGCAGAATTTTGAATTCCATTTCTCTTATTTTGAAATCGAGGAGCTTATCCTTCTCACTCGCCCTTGCTTGTCGCAAAATACTTTTGTTTTTAATGGAAATTTCTTTCGTATGATTGACAGTTTGGCTATGGGTAATCCCCTTAGTCCATTTATATGCAATATTTTGAGGTCAAACTTTTTGAAATTTTGAAATTTCCGTTCTATGTTCGTTGTGTTGATGATGTGTATGTCCTGGCTAAAATTAATTCGGATATTAATCATATTCTCTCTATTATGAATTCCACTGATCCCTGCATTCAATTTACGTCTGAAATTGAGAAAAATAACTGTATTTCTTTCCTAGATGTCCTTGTTATTCGTTGTGAAAATGGATTTCAGATTACCGTCTTTCGTAAACCTTTTGCTGTCAGTCTCCCACCTCACAGGTATTCTTCTGATCCTTTTAAAGAGAAATTCGCAGCTTTCAATACTTTTGTTTTTCGGGCTACCAATATATGTGCCACTCCTTAGTTACTCAGTGCTGAACTTAATTACCTCAAAGCTATTGCTGTTGATCGTGATTATTCCTCTAATATTATAGATTCTATTTATAAGAAATTGACGAAACCCGTCCATTCTGAAAAGCATTCTAATTCCAACTCTAATATTTCAGTTTTGTTGCCATTTTCCCCTAAAATCAGTCTACAAGTTGCTTAAATCTTAAGAAGGTTTGATTTTAATGTATCATCAATACAAGTAAATAAAAAATAGGTAATATAAAATATAGTTTGACATTGAGGAGAAATAATTAATTAGTTCGCTTTTTACGCAGTTGGGGTTTTTTGATTTTTTAAATTTAATTTTTACTTGTTAGAATGTACAGTATTGCAATTATATCCTTATAATAGACTATTCACTATACTACTTTGAGCTAATGGTGATTATCTAATTACTATGAAAAAAACCATCGATGAACATAGTTTCTGAGCTCTTTTTTTCCTAATATGTTTTTGATTATTAACTGATAATCCAGTTTCAAAATATCATCAATTATAAACATACCACTTGGAGTCTTACATCCGCCCCACCATTCTACTTCCATGACTGTGATAATATTTTTCTTAATTATTGGGTTTTTTCTGCACTAAATTTTGATTTTATCATCTTTTTAATGTTTATTGAATTTGTCATGACTACGCTGGAACTTCTTACGGAAATTATAGAATCTCCTCAACTAAATTAAAATTATAACCTTAAGGGGAATTAATATTCTTAAAAACATATTTTAACATATATCTAAATTCTGCAAACATATCAACAATACACAATGTTTTTTGAAGTGTTGAAAAGATTAATCAGGATAATGATTCTAAAAAGCATCACAGAAGACGAATTATAATTAAAAGACATGATAATAGCACCAGTGATGACGATGTAACGGGAGGATGAAAAATAAAAATCATAAAAGGGCGGTGCCAATGTCAGTTCTTCCCTCTCCGCTGAAATAAAATTTTCAAGCTACGCCCCTGAGGTGTGCAACTCTGCTATTTAATAACTGTATTAGAAAGATACAGCAAAAAGTTTTATGATGTTCACAATATACTTGGTATGTATGCATTCTTTAACGTGAGCTGATTTTTCAGTTTTAGTGTTAATTGTCATTTAACCGAATAAGTCTCTAAATAAACTTTGATTAATTTGATTTGATCGTTAATTACATAGTGTGGAAGACCTTTGGGCTGTTATTAAAGTTGATGAAAAACATATAATAATGGATTGTTTTTCTTCTGTGTTTTCTCTATGTCCGTTAATCATCAATTTTAGGATTATTTACAGTGTTTATCCACATAATTGATGTCGCACAACATTGTTTATAACCACATACGACATTCAATGGTATCACGAATTTAGTGTATTATATAGCATATTATCCATCTGTAAATAATAAAAAACACCAATAGAAGTAAAAGGAAACTGTGTTGATTTATTAAACATTTTAATGAATTTTAAATGTTTCTTTTAACATTGTTTAATTAATAATATTTATCAGATCTTTCAAGGAAAATTTATTTTTAAAAGTTCGTGATAAAACCTCATTTATTATGTATTGTAGGAATAATATAATTAGAGTCAAAATTGTTTTCGTAAAAGCGTTGTTAATTATTTCGGTTTTGAAAACATTTTAGAGAATAGAAAAAAAGAAAGAAAACACATTAGGAGGGTTTCAACTTCAAATTTATAAATAAATAAATTAATTAATTAGAATATAGAATATGTTTCTTTAGAAAGTAATAAATAAAATTTACTTTACTGTTTGTGTTAATTTAGTTTGAATGTATTTTTAATGTGTTTATGATAAAAGCATGTAAGCTAGCCTTTACACATTCATCCAAACAATATTTTTTGCATATTTGCACATAAAATATTGATATTAAATACATAATCCTTAAAAAGGGGACATATATGTTTGAAATTAAGTTATGTACGTATAGCTGTGAAAAAATATATACTTTCATCTTACTCCCGTCGTAAATGACCGTATAAAAATGTAACTGGTACCAATCGATTAGTAATAGCGCCTACTAATTCAGACTAAACTTGAACTTTTCTTAGAGGGCTGTTTGTATAAAGAAACTGTAGCAATCTTTTAAATTTTCAAAATTATCCCCTAATTTTGTCAACATATTTGGGATTTTCAGTAAATTTTATCTTCGGATGCGAAATAAGAAGTCAATCGGTCAAGCCGTTTAAGAATCATGCAGGTTTAAAATTTGGAATTAATGCTAAGTTTATTTTTAAGCGTCGAAAAACAGATGTGGGTAGTGGGTATTTTTTCAATCATGGTTGCGGGTAGTTTTTATAATCATAACTGAAAAACTAGCTGAAAAACTACTAGGCGGAATAATCTCCAATTTTTTTGCAACTTTGAAGTTCTTAGTAATATCTGAAGTTTTATGTAATGTAAATTATGATTTACTTTAACAGAGATCGATTGAATATTACATAGTACTATTCAATAAACAAGCAATACTTACCGGAACGGGATATGTCCTAAGGAACTACAACTTTCCAAAGCACCACCTTGACCCTTCAGCTGCTATTACAGAAGCCAAGTTTTTAAGTATACATATTTATTGAGTGCACATAAGTACACATACTTCTGTTCTTATAAACGTTTTTCTGTGAAATATCCTTATACATATAACTGTGTAAAATGCGTACGTATATTTCTGTGTAATATTCTTTTCTTACGCATATATCTGTGTAATATTCTTACACATAATTCGATGTAATATGCAAAATACACAGATACTTGTATATGCAAAATTTGTAATTTTACCTAAACACACCAATTCGGGTAAATCCGTACAATTTTCTACATTTACGCACTTGTTTTAATTTTTGAAGGGATAACAAATTACACACTTTCGTTAAGCCGATAAACGTTTATAAATACATGTAAATTTTAAATTATTATAAGTAAACTGTATAACCGTATTGTATTTTTATATAAAAAAAGGCATGACCTCAAATTTTATGACTAAAGTCTAATTTTACAAATTTACACATATAATTATGTAAAAGTGACTAATTTACACATTTATTTTTAAAGTGTAGTGTAGTCTTTTAAACCACAGGCTAAGAAGAGCTGTGAATGCTCGACGCGTGGTGATTGAGCACTATTGTGACACATTGCAATCACTGTTATTTCGAACCAGAATTGGCGAGGTGCAGTTATTTTTTAGGTGTACCAGAATGTAACAATTATAACCACCGCTTTATTTAAAGATATATGTTCCGTAAGTAAATGAGGGGAAGGTTACACGTCGGAAAAGTGGTAGATATTCTTATAAAGACCTCAGTCTGGCAACAATGCCCGTGATCGAAGTAACCGAAAACACTCCAATAAATTTCGTTCCCTTTGGACTTTTTAAAATTCAATATAAATATGTCGAATCTAGCATGTGTGTCTGACATGAACCCCCTTCTAAACCCGATATTCTATAGATTGTTCATGCCATGATTACATGCTTCATTTTTGTTGACACTATCTGGCATGTAATGTGCCATCGGTGGTTAAATTGGTATCTTGAAAACTTTGTTATCTGAGTAAAGTGTTTTGTTTTCTTGCCTTCTGTCTGTCCTCATTTGTGGTTCGAACTGCTGCTCTTCATGTTTGTTTAAGTCGTCCTTTTTATACATAGTCATGTTTGAGCAGTAGCACCAACTTTTTAAAAATATTAGGTGGGCTTAAAATTTTTTGAATAAAATAACACATGTAATTTTTTTCCCCTTAGCGTGAGAGAGAGCGAAAGGGAGGAGAGAATGACTAAAGATAGTTCGAAATTAAATTATGATTTTTATAAGGAAATTTTAAATTATTATAATTTAATTATAATTTTATAAAAAAATTTACTAAATTATATTTTTGTAAGTTCTTCCTTATAAACACATTAATATTTATTTTAAATAACATTGTAATTGCTAACTATTGAAAGTGCAAACAACTAAATGTCCAGAAAATCATACATTTTAGTCACCTAAGTGTTTTATCAATTCAAGACATCCGAACAGATGGCAAAATATACAGGAAATTTGTTTTCGCGAGAAATTTAACTATACATCCGCTGAAGGGGTTTTCAGTTCTCTTGTAAGTCTAATTCATGTCCTTACTATTTTCAAACAAAACTATTTTGAGAATGTTAATAAAACCCAATTTCATTTCAGAAATTAAATAATTAAAAAAAATAGATTATGAATTAAATCAATTGAAATTAGGTGGGCAGAGCAATCCAATTAATGGGTGGGATCGCACCCCATGGGACCATATAAGTTGGCGCCACTGTGTTTGAGTTTCATTTATAGTTTATCGCTGTGAGGTCAATTCGTAATGCGAAAAAAATGCATGTTACTATTTAAAATTTTCGAAATTTTGTTACTGTAACCGTAATTGTAAGAACTCGATTGTAAAACTTCGTCATCATCTCGAGCATACATACATAGAAATTAACATACATTTAAATACATAGATCGTAAATGCCTTTCCGATAGCTTGAATTCTCCAGACTCAAAGTCTTTATAAGTCGCTTGTTCTCTTTTGCCATATTTTATTTAAGTATCTCGTGTACTTAGGTATTTCTTTATATTTTACTGATAAATAATATTAAACATTTAATTATCAATAAATTTGTCCTGATTCAACTCTCATAAACTCTCGCGTTTTGCGTGCGAAGTGATATTTTGCTGTTTGGTTATGTTTGTACAGTCTGCTAAATCGTACCTTGCTCAGTTCTGTGAAACAAGAAGTGTAGCTCTTGCACTAAAACGATTAAACTATGTAACGCCTTTTCGTTCTTTTGTTAATGAAAAATAATATTTATGCGAAACACGGTAAATTGAAATTTGCTTAATTAGTTATAGTATTTGATATTTAAGATTTGTGAAATTTTCCTTCCTATGTATTAATATAATTATAAGCTCATCTTTTTATTTTAAAAAGATATGAGATAATACGTTTGCAATTTAAAAAAGAATGAATTTTTTTTATGCTTTGCATTATAATGCATTTATTTATTGAAAAAAAAATCACTTTTAAAACATCTTAGAAATGAAACTAAAACGGAGGAACAAAATAAAATATTTAAAAACGATAACAATTCCGGAGATAAGAATAAAAAAATAAATCAATATCATTATCACAATGAGTTATATCATTAAACAGAGAAAACAAAAACGTTTAAACCTGTTTAAGAAAAGAACTTTGGTTGTAAATACATAATACTCAATGCCCATTTTCATGGTAAATGCATTAACACCTTTTTTAAAAACAATTATTAGGTGAAATATTTTTATAAATGAAACGTTCAATGGAATATCAATATAAGTTTAGTATATAATAAATTCCCATGTTCCACAACAAAACCTGGATCTATGCTAGATTTTTACAAATATTTTCAAAAGTAAAATGTAATTAATAATTTTCTGTGAAAAACATCTATGCAATCTAATTAATTAAAAAACAAATCAATTACCCTATGTTAAATTTCTTTTACATTTTTAAAATTTAATTTTCAATCAAGTATCATATCTTTTTTGTTTAACTCCATTTTACATTCTTAAAAATTTTATGTTTTTTACATAAATAATGTAATAATAAATCTTTTATGTTTGATCCTAATGAGAATCGTTTTAAATTTAATTAACTGGAAATGAAATTTTGTAAATATGTTTTGCATTAATTATTCTAAAGAATTCTATTGAAGATTTTTTTAAAATGTATATTTTAAACATTAATTAATTTTATTTGCATTACATTAAACGCTTTTAGGTATTTTAATAATTATATTTTTGAGAGACAGAAAAAAATTATTCTTAAGGAAGCGATAAAATTTTTATTATTTAGTTTACGATAATATTGAATTTAATTATTGTTAAAATTACGCACTTTGAAATATTTTAGGATATGTTTCTCATTATACAGGATGTCCCAAAAACATTTACCACGGCTTTTGTTCCTTAAATATTGGTCATAGGCATATAAATTATGAATTACAAAGTTACGTAAAAAAGGTACAGAATTTTATGAAATCAATTAAAATTATTGGAGAATTACATTTGAAGAAATATAAAATTAAAATTTTTATATAGCCCCAGGACAAAAAAATTCCCAATGAGTAAAATATACGCGTTACACTAATATGGTCATGTACAAAATTTCAGCGTTTTATTATAAAGAGTCACAGAGCTATGTTTAAACAAAGTTGATGAGGGGTTAATCATAAATTTGCACTCAAGAAAAAATACAATCATTGTTTTCTTTCGTAATTTGTGTACGACTCCCCGAAACGCGATCATCCGACAATATTTTTCCTATTTGAGAACTCATATCCAGTCATCAAAAAGTGGTTTAAGTCAGCATTTATGTATTTTCATATCCCTTTGAGTTTTTATGATAAATTTCCTAACTTTTGTACTTGATTTTATTAGTGTATGGAAAAATTTCGGAATTGGAACAATTATGGATTATTATCGGTATGGAACAATTATGGAACAAATTTCCAATTAGGAAATTTTTTGCACTAGGGCCGTATAAAAATTTAAATTTTATATTTTTTCGAATTTGTTCCCCTGAAATTTTAACTGATTTCAAAAAATTCTGTGCTTTTTTTTACGTAACTTTGTAATTTATAATACTGGCAAACCCCGCGGCTTTGCTCGCTTAACAGGTAAAATATGCCAAATGACATTTATATGTCTAATTTTTATTAAAAGAAATTATACTTTTAGGAATAATTCAAAAATTACTATTTAAAGCACAGTTTGACTAAACCTTACTATTATACTGCATTAGACAGAAATGAGACTTAAATTAATAAAAAGAACTAAAAATAAATAAATGATAAATTAGAAAATATTTTGAAGCTTTTATGCTCAATTAATATGCTCATTTCAGTATTCATTTGAAGTTTTGAATTTTTTAGAAAACCATCTTCTTACATTTCTAAATTAACCCTCATGTCAAATTCCAAGATTTTTGTCCAACGGTCTACCATCTCTCTCAACATAAAATGCCATGTTGAAATAGAGACTGTCGCCATTAATGTGCCAAAATTGATTTTGAAATTGGTTTGATATTTCCTCATATTGCACAGAAAGGTAATTTAGAAAGCTGTGTAAAGGCCTTTTTTAGAACGTTTGTTCTTTCTGCCAAACCGCGGTGGTAGAGTCACCGGCATAAAATATAGCCTGCGTTGGATCAGAGACTGTCACCATTGATTCGCAGCTATTACTTTTTTTAGTCGGTTTATATTTCAAGAGATTCCATAGAAATCGTAATTGAGACTTTTGTAGAATCTCTTTCGCTCCTCGCCTTCGCTTCACTCCTTTTTAAAACGAATTTACTTTCGACTGTTCTTAGAGGTCATTTATATGATATAAGTAACTACCCTGGCATATTTAACGTATCTAGCCTCTTTAGTATCACAGAAATAGCAATTTAGAATGTTTTTTGTTCCTGAAACTCTCTGTTGGTAGTGGTACCAACATAAAATATAGTTTATGTTTGAGCAGGCTCTATCACCACCAATTTGCAACCATTATTTGTTAAATCGGTTTGGTATTTGATAAGATTGCATAAAAATTGTTTTATGCAAACAATTTTCATAGAAAGTTTTTAGAACGCTTTTCGTTCACTTCATCCTTTTAAATTAAAAAATTTCTTTCGAGGGTTCTTAGAAAGCATTTGCATCTTGTAAGTAATTACCATGCAAAGTTTCAAGATGTTGGACTCCTCAGTTGTACCAAAAATGCAAATTAGAACCTGTTTTGCTCTTGCAACCCCCAGATGGTAGCGACAACAACATAACATATAGCCGATGTTGGAGCGAAGACTGTCATCATAAATTTGCAACCATTACTTTTGAATTTGAAATCGGTTTGATATTTCCCGACATTGTGTAGAAATCGCAAATTAGAACGCTTTTCGCACATTTTCACCCCTTTTAAATTTTCAATTTTTTCGAAACTGTTCTTAAAGATCTATTATATCTGATAAACATGTACCATACCTAATTTCAAGTTGCTAGCCCCTGCCGATCACAAAAATCGTAATTTAGAACGATATTTGCTCCTGCGCCCCCTTTGGGGTAGTACAGACATAAGATATAGCAAGGGCAAGTGCTGTTACCATCATTTTCACACCATTACTTTTGGAATCAATTTGATTCTTCCAGAAATTACTGACAAATGGGTATTTAGAGTGTTTTAGAACGCTTTTTGCGCATTTTCACCCCTTTTAAATTTTTCAAATTGCTAAATAAATGTTCTTAGAGATCATTTATATCTAATAAATATGTACCATTCCAAATTTCATGAATCTAGGTCCTTCCATAACTCAAGAATCGCTCTTTTTAAAAGACTGTTTTGCTCTTGCACCCCCCTTTGGGGTACTGGAAACAGACATAAAACGTAGCCTATCTTGGACCAAGAGCTGTCACTATCATTTTTACACCATTATGTTTAAAATCGGTTCAGTACTTCGCGAGTGCATAGAAATCGCAATTTGGAACGCTTTTCGCGCATTTTCACCCCTTTTAAATTTCGGTTTTTTTAGGAATTGTTCTTAGAAATCGTTGATATCTTATAAGTAACTACACTGTAAAAAAATCTTAATTTTTTACAGAAAAGAATTGTATTTTTTACGGAAAAAACTGTTTTGAAGAAAAATAGTTTTTTCCTGTAAAAGAAATTGAATTTCGTAATTTTTACAGAACAAATCTGTATTTTTTACAGAAAAAACTATTTTAATGAAAAATTACAGCTTTTTTCGGTAAATAAAACAATCTTCTACTGGCGCCAAAATTGACAGTTTTTTCCTGTCAATTTGACAGGTTTTTTTTTACAGTGTACCATTCTAAATTTCATGATTTTAGGCCCTTCCATAACACAAAACCACCAGTGGCTGAGAGGTTCTGCTCTCGAAGCTGGTAGACGGGAAGTGCTGGGTTCGATCCCAATCGCGCCCGTCGGCCTAATCGTTCGGAGTTTTCGTGGTTTTCTTCGAGCCATGGATTTCCATGCGTAAATACGGGGTAGGTTCCCTTAGAAAGACCCCCACGAAGGGCACTCCCCCCTCGGGCCTATATCCCTAGTGTAGATAATCAGCCGTCAAAATCAAAAAATCAACCAACCATAACCCAAAACCGCAATTTAGAGCGTTTTTTTTCTTTTTTTGCTCCTGCAGCCCCCAAGTGGTAGTGACAAAAATATAAAATAGAACCTATGTTAGAGCAAGGTCTGTCATCATCAATTTACAACCATTACTTTTGAAATCGATTTGATAATTCCTAAAGTTGCGTAGAAATCGCCATTTAGAATGTTTTTTAGAATGCTCTTCGCGCATTATATTAAATTTCGAATTTTTTAAGAAGTGTTCTTAGAAATCGTTTATATCTAATAAGTAACTAATATTCCAAATTTCATATTTGTAGGCCCTCCACTAACACAAAAATTTCATTTTTAAAATACTTTTGCTCCTGCACCCCATTTGGGGTAGTGGCACCGACATGAAATGATAGCCTATTTTGGAGCAAGGCTTATCAACAACATTTTGACACTCTTATTTTTTAAATCAGTTCGTATGCCCAGAGATTGAGTAGAAATCACCATTTAGAACGTTTTTTAGAACGCTTTTTGATTTTCACCCCTTTTAAATTTCGAATTTTTTAAGATATGTTCTTGGAGATCTTGTATATCTTATAAGCAACTACCACTCCAAATTTCATGTTTTTAGGCCCTTCAGTAAAGTAAAAATAGTATTTTTAGAACGTGTTTTGAACCTTCACACCCTTTGGGGTAGTGGCATCGACTTAAGATATAGCCTATGTTCGAATGTAGACTAACACAATCATTTTGATACCATTACTTTTGAAATCAGTTCGGTACTTCCAGAGATTGCCTCCTGCAAACAAACAATTTTTACTTCTTTATAATATTGTTGGCAAAAGAAGCCACCTCTTGTGTACGCAGTAGTAATTGCGCGCTAATATTTAGATAAATAAATAAATAAATATGATTCTGGCCAATTTATGATAAAACAATTGAATATAATAATATAGGTAATTTCTTAAAGATTCAACAGCATTCCTCGGTTCACAGCTTGGCACGAATTTAAATCCAGTACAGAGTATCCTTTTGGACTGAATTCTTAAAGATTTTTTCTGCACTATATTATTAAAATAAGAAATTGTGGTTAATATGTATATGTTTTTTTTTTCTTAATTAAATCCACTCCTGAGACTTGGTTTCTTTGCTTATAGAAAAATTATATTAAAACATTATCTTATAGATTTAAGTTATACTTTTATATTCTGCTGCTTTTTGCAGCAACAGTTTTAAACATTACATGCTTTCTTATTGCAATTTACAGAACAACTGAACTAATAATAAAAATGTTTATGAGTCATTTTTGAGTTCTTTTTGATAATGATGATGGTGGCGTCGGACTCTTGCTTCATTCGTGGGATAATCTATAGTCGTATTTTATTTATGAATGTTATTGTTCATTTTGAATAGCATAATTTAGCAAATATAGAAAGAGTTTGTTGATTTCACAATGATTGATTCCTACTTGATCTATTTATTTAAGTATCAAAATGTTTTTGTCCTTGAAGATTATTGATTTGGTTTCCTGTTTCGAAATCAATTTATTCGTATTTGAGAGAGTTAGAAATCCATCAAATATTAGTATAAATAACACTAGCAAAATCCGCGACTTTGCTAGCGTAATAGTTGAAATATGCCAAGGGATATTTACATGGCTATTTTATATTAGATTTATTATTATTTATTTCGAGACTTTTATGCTCATCTCATACGCTCATTTCTGCATTCATTTGAAGTTTTGATTTTTTTAGAAACCATCTTAACACATTTACATCTTAAAATTAACAACTATCTCAAATTCCAAGCTTCTTTTCCAACAGTCTACCACCGCTCTGGTGTTAGTGGCACCAACATGAAATGCCAAAACAGAGTTGAAATAGAATGTTTCGATAAATGTTGAAACAGAGACTGACACGAATAATTTGGCAACATTAACCTTGAAATCGGTTGATATTTCCTAATAATAGAAAACGGAATTTAGATGTTTTTAAAGGCTTTCTTGTTGTTCCTGCCAACCAGGGGGTAGTGACATTGGCATAAAATATAGCCGGTATAGGATCAGGGATTATCACCCTTGATTCGCAACCAATAACTTCTGTAATCGGTTTATTATTTCCTGAGATTCCATAGACATCGTAATTTAGGACTTTTTTACAATGCTTTTCGATCCTTCCCTTCGCTCTACACCTTTTTAATTTCGAATTTATTTTCAACTGCTCTTAGAGGACATTTATATTTTATAAGTAACTACCGTGTTATATTTAAAGTTTCTAGCCTCTTCAGTAGCGCAGAAATCGCAATTTAGAAAGTTTTTTGCTCCTGCTCTAGGGGTTGTGGCATAAAATATAGCTTATGTTTGGGCAGGTTCTATCATCATCAATTTGCAACAATTATGTTTGAAATCGGTTTCGTATTTCATACGATTGTATAAAAATTGTAATTTAGAACGCTTATAGAACGCTTTTCGCTCACTTCATCCTTTTAAATTTGGAATTTTCTTTCGACAATTCTTAGAAAGCATTTGCATGTTTGATGTAATTACCATTCCAAATTTAAATTCCAGCACCACAAAAGACGCAATTTAGAACATTTTTTGATCCTGTAACCCTCAGGTGGTAGAGACAACAACGTAAAATATAGGCTATGTTGGAGCGAGGACTGTCACCATCAATTTGAAACCATTACTTCTGAAATCAGTTTATATTTCCTGAGATTGCGTAAAAATCGCAATTTAGAACGTTTTTAGAACGCTTTCCGTTCTTTTTCAACCCTTTTAAATTTCAAAATTTTAAGAAACTATTCTCAGAGAATATTTATATGTCATAAATAATTACCATGCCAAATTTCAAGTTGCTAGCCCCTCCAGTATCACAAAAATCACAATTTAGAAAGTGTTTTAAAATGCAACCGCAATGTGGTAGTGACGCCGGCATAAAATAGATCCTATATTGGAGCAAGGGCTGTCATAATCAATTTCTAACCACTACTTTTGAAATCTGTTGGGTGTTTTCTGATATTGCGTAGAAATCGCCATTTAGAAAAATTTTAGAACGTTTTTCGTTCATTTTCACCCCTTTTAAATTTCGAATTATTTAGTAAAAGTTCTTAGAGATCATTTATATCTTATAAGTAACTACCATGCCTAATTTGAAGTTGCTAGCCCCTGCAGTATCAAATAACACGCGATTTAGAACGTTTTTTGTTCTTGCAACCCCTTTGGGGTAGTGGCACTGACATACAATATGACCTATGTTGGATCGAGGCAGTCGCCATCGTTTTCACATCATTAAAAAAAAAATTGAATCGGTTCTTTCTGAGATTGCGTAGAAATCGCAATTTAAACTAATAACGCAATTTTCTTTAACTCAATTTTCTAATTTTTTAGAAAGCTATTCGCTTTTCACCCCTTTTAAATTTCGAAATTTTTAAGAAATGTTCTTAGAGATTATTTATATTTCATATGTAACTATTATTCCAAATTTCATGTTTCTAGGCCTTTCAGTAACACAAACATCGCATTTTTAGAACGTTTTTTGGTCCTGCATCCCCTTTTGAACAGTGGCACGGACGTAAGATATAGCCTATGTTCTAAGTGGAACTAACACCATCATTTTGATACTATTACTTTTGGAATCGCTTCCGTAATTCCAGAGCTTACCTCCTTCAAATAAACAAACTTTACTTCTTTATAATATTAGTATAGATATTGATGCCTATGATCAATACTTAAGGAATACGAGGTCAATGTTTTTCGGACACCCTGTATAAGCCATTATATAAACATGTACATCAAAGTAGCATCGGATACATCATTTTTTTCAATATTATTACATAACACTGAAAAGAAGAAATTTTTTCTTGGAAAATTTTAACAAATTTAAGTAACAATACCCTTGGGAATTTAGGAAATATTCGCAAAAAGATGAAATTTCAGAGATATGTGTATTTAAATATTTCCCATTATGTTATGTTATTGCCTTTTAAAGTACTTTGTTTCTACAGTCTCATAACCCTGAAAGTGAACAAATATCTGTTACTTATAATACATCTAGAGGCGAATAAGATGGGTTTCGTCCATGTGGAAAATGCAGAACAGCAGCACCACCTGTTGGGCGATTTACATCAAAACGTAATCAGCACCAATTCATATGAAGGACTATTTTAACTTTGTATACTTTTTACAAGGGAAGAAGAAAGCAGAAATAGGTATATATAAATAGAAAAATTCAGTGATCGTACACATTCTTTAAATAAAAATCAAGGAATTTCGAGAACCAAAAAAAAAAAAAAAAAAGGACCTACAAATTAAATAAGCTATTAAATTACAATGTGCATTTTTATTAAAGGGTTTCATTTTTGTAAATACAAGTTTTAGACATTCATATGGCCGGGAAGAGCGGGGGGTGATTTCAGCCTGTGGAAGTAGAAATTTAGAAAATTTTAAAATATCTAATGCAGCAGACGAAAAAATTAGTCAGATGTGCCAATCGCAAAACTTTCTTCTTTTTCATATATGTCAATACTACAAAATTCCCTATCAGTGTGCTAGCATTAAGGTAGTAGAGATCACGCAGTAGGAGAGATCGCGCACAAACAGATTCGACGAGAAGGAATAGAGTGCGCGCGCAGCAACTCCATGTAGTTGTGCAGCAGCATTAGTGCAGCGTCTACATGAATGTGCACATTGATTGTTCCAAGCGTCTTAGATAAAGTATTGCTATTTTTTTTTGTTTTTCGAAAGTAAGTTCTTCAATTTTCATAACTGTTCGTCAGAATTTTTATAGAGTGTCAGTAGTACAAAATATTTTGAATTTAAACGATTTCTTATAAGATACTAACCTAGACTAAGCATGCGAACCCCCCAAAAAATCATTTTAGAAATGGCCGTGTTTAAATATAAGGCCGCGCAATCTCTCCTACCAAAATAGGAAAGTTTGCGTATCTGCTACTTAGCAAAGTTGGCGCATTTCCCCATAAGTTTCAGCGCTAGGAGAGATTATGCAGATTATTGGTAAATTAGAATGAATTGCAAATTACGGGTAAAACATAGCAATGAATCAATTTTGAAATAATTGTTGGTAAAACACATAATTATTGAAACTGAATTTGGCAACAAATTAATTAAAAAAAAAAACTTTTACAGATAAAACTTTTGTTAATAAATTAGTAATACAGTTGTTATTAAATTAATTTTATGTAATTATTTTTCCATTTAAATTAATAATATATTTGTTAATAAATTAATTAAATACTTGTGTATTTTTTTAGTTTATGAACAGTTAATTTTCTAATAAATTAATTTTGTTAACTAAAATAAATTTTCAAATAACACTTAGAATGTTTTGAAAAAGCTTTCACCCATTCCAAGTAATTTAGTACTATCGAAATCAAAAAGGAAACAGAGTACAACTTATGATACTGATCCACAAAATTTCCATGAAAAAAGACTTAAGAAGAATGCCGTTACAATAAATAAATAAATAAATAAATAAATAAAAATAAAAGCTGGAAAATAATATGCTTGCAGAAAAAGTGGGATAAAAAACTTATGGAAACAAAAGGAAGGTCAATGAGCATGAGTGCATTGAACATCTGGAACTGTACAGGAGGCAACTTCGATCAGTGACTGAATTCAATGTATTGCTTGTTGCAGGTGATTGCACGAAAACTGCACGATTTACTACAATAAGTGCATCGATTATGGACGACGGGAACTTCGGTTAGCAAACAAAATAAATTAAAGCTGTGGAAATGAAAATGAAGTAATTTTCAAGTTAAACATGGTATCAAGTAGATTCATGTTATTTTGTAAGCTTAGTAGGGCTTGCTTTTTCTGATATTTTAATTTTCTTCTTAAATTAAAATAATTTAACTATTGTTAAAATTCTTTCTTTTTTTTATTATTTAAACATTTGGTTGAAAGTTTCACTCCTAATACAATAATATTTACTTACAAAAAACTTACAATAATGTCATTTAAGCGTAATTATTATTTTAACGAATTAATTGTAGTTATTATTAGTAACAATCTATTCTATTCATGTGCGAAATCTCTCCTAACCATGTGCGCGATCTCTCCTACCCTGTGAGGAGAGATTGCGCAAAATAGTTTTCTTAGTTTTATTACTGCTGTTCTATTAAATTACAGCATAACAACAAAATAACTCATATTGTCAACAAAATTGCTCATATTGTTAAAATTCTTTCTTTTTTTATTACTAGGGGCTCGGCCCCCTACGAGCTACGCTCGTCAACTCCCGTTCAGACATCGCAGTTTCTAAAAGCACGCTAATTTGATCGGCTTTAAAAAGGTTTTGAAAGATTGAATTATAATTTAAAAAACAGTGGCGATCTACCTATAAACCGATTTCTATTCATTTCTGTTTGATTGGGGAATTTTAAGGAAATATCAGCTGCTGTTAAAAGATAATATGGCTGTTTTCCTCTTTGATTAAATAAAACCTGTTAAACATTTCAAAATAAGCTAATATAAAATGAATTAAGTAAACAGAGTTTTTGGTCTCCCGATAATTTTTAACAAAGCGAAAAGAAAGTTCTTTTAAATAAGACATTATAAGCGGGCTCTCATGTCAAGCACACAAGTCGTATGTTTGTTGTTCAATAAATAAGTAAATAAATGAAAGACATTGTAAATGTATCGTTTTTAATCTCACGCAATTTTCACCAAACATTTATTTCTCTTTTTAATATTCACGTAAAAATACTTTTGTTAGAAATTAAATATTATTTGCGCTGTCTTAACAAAAATAGATGAAAAGTTCATCTCGAAATATCAAATAAATGTCTCGCGCAATTTTGAAATTTAAACTGTTTTGCAATATTATTTTTTGTTCATTTTACGTAATAAATGTAATGTGACGTAAATTTGATGTAATTTCTCCTATCTAAGACTTCTAATGAATTTATTATTTTACAATATCCTTTCTCTGTTGAAATTCACGTGTAAATATAGTTTTTATGAAGTAATTTTCAATAAGTTCCTGCTTTTTATACGTAATTATTTAATTCTAATTTGAAAGTTTTTTCTGTTTATAATAGTCACGTGTAAATAAATTTTTAATTTGAAGCAAACATTATTGTTTGCGCTGTTTATAGAGTTGTAAACAGGTTAAATTAGTACAATTTTCTAAAATAAGTAAAAAATATCTCTCGAAATGCTGCAAATTTGAATTTAAAATAGAAATAAAAGCTCAAAAAATGAGTCAAATTAAAAAAATAAATGCATTCTGCACACCGAGAAATTATAATGTATAAAATGGTTTAAAAATGATTAAATTCCGATGTATAGTTTTTGCTCCTATAAAACTTTTTTAATGAAACGACTTTGTCCAACTTTAGCATTAAATATCTCTTAAAATAATTCTTCGATTTGAAAACTCTCTGCATCAGCGTGTTTATCAAACATTTCTCTATAATACCGCCAATTTTCATATTTTTGTATGCAATATTTTTCTTAATATTAACTGAGAAAGACCTCCGGTCACAAAAAATTCAAAACCGGCGGCGGCGGTGACACCGTAAGTTACTTTTTTTTAGAATAGAGAGATTTAAACATTTGTTTGAAAATTTCACTCCTAATACAATAATATTTACTTACAAAAACTTACAATACTGTCATTTAAGTGTAATTATTATTTTAACAATTTAATTGTAGTTATTATTAGTAACAATCTCTTCTATTCATGTGCGCAATCTGTCCTATCCATGTGCGCGATCTCCTCTACCCTGTAAGGAGTGATTGCGTAAAATGTTTTTCTTTGTTTTATTACTGCTGTTCTATTAAATTACAGCATAACAACAAAATAACAATGGAAATGCATAAAAAACAAATGAAGTCAAAATTATTCATGCATAGTTTAGCAAAAAATTGATATTTAGATTTTTAATTATTATTCTTTTTAAATGTGCGCAGACTCTCCTAGCAGACCTTCAATGGCCTTCTATGCCCATCATGAGGATTCTAAAGATATGAAATTCCGTGCATTAGATCTTGAGATATGATTAATTGCTAAATTAGTGTAAATCCTGCAAAATGCAGCATAGCAGCTCCACCTGTCGAGTGATTTACATTAAAACCTAATCAGCAACAACTTGTGTTAACGTCTGACTAAATCTGAAGTTTGATAAAAATCTGTGCATTAGTTCTTGCAACAGAACTATTGCGGAATTCATGATAAATGCAGCATAGCAGCATCACCTGTTTAGCGATTTACATCATAACATAATCATCCCGTATATTGATCAAGGTATACCTGAATCTGAAGTCTGATGACTTTCATTCAAGGACGTTGTGCATAATTTATTAGGGGATAACAAAGCTACAGATTTCAAGTATATAATTCAAAATATGGTAATCAAATTTTAAAAGGTAAATTGTCACATGTCATTAAACCTTCATTTCTTGCACTCTCACATTGATTTTTTAACAGATAATATGGCAGCAATTAGCGACGAGCATGGTGAACGATTTCACCAACAAATTTCTGCTGTGGAGTCTCGTTATCGATCGCAATGGAATGCAGCAGTGCTTGCCGATTACTGTTGGTTCTTTAAGAAAGAAGATACCGAACATAAATATAAACGCAAAAATAGGTACTAATGTACACAAATTAATACACTTAAATTTTGTTCAGCTGTGTATCATGTGTGTAAAATATGTGGAAAGTTAGTATAAACAGTGTATAAGTATACTACTGATAAATTTAACATTTATGTATTATTATTATGCATTATTGTACGATCTCTTAAATTGTGATATATCGTAATAACCATATCCTTCTTTTAAAAAAAATAAGAACCAAGTAAAAATTTCTAATATCATTTCTATTTACTCAAGAGTGTTTATAATTGGAATATTAGTTTTAAATTTAAGAAAAAAATAAAAAGTCTATTTTTGTTTATTAGTGTAATTAGACAAATGATTAAAGTTTGACACGATTTGTGCAGTATTATTACTAGGACTTCCCTCAGAGGGATTAGTCTGAGCGATATTACTGAGAACATAGATTTAATAATAACATGTAGAAGCAAAGAAAATGAGATGTTATCTTTAATTGTCCATATACTGCGATAAACTGAAATGATGAAAATGGACGAATCGTAGAATTACAAAATCTTATATATAAATTCGTATACACTGTTTAAAAAAATGGGAAATCAAACCATTCAAGAGAGCCATGCATTGATATAAAATTGAAAGTACGCAATATATTAAAAGTAAAATAGAAAATGAAACACTAAATTACTTATATCGGAATTTTAACTGTATTAAATGGTGTCAGGAGCATAATCAGACGCTCCGCACCAATTTGAGTAACTTTAAATGACAAATATATGATGTTTAAAAAGAATGGACTATACTTTATATGGTGTGTGTTCCCCCGGAATAGGTAATATTGTACAATATCTGTTTTCCACAGATGCAATGATGTTGTCGATAACATTTAAGGAATTCTCTCCTCAAAATCTAATATAGTATCAAAGTACCAAATACATCAACAGTGGTATGCAATGCTTCGTTAGAGTGTGTTTTAGATATGCTCGATCGGATTTAAATGATGAGTGTATGCTGGCCACTACATACGCTGTATTTTGTTTTCAAACATATTCTGCACAAGTTGAGCTGTATTTAGCAAGTATTAAATAAAAGAAATCGGCAATGATTACAACATAAAGTATGACACAAGATCTGAATATATCGTCTGCATAACTTTTGAGCTGTCAAAGTGTCATTTGAAGTAATTTACAAATCCATACATATTTATTCAGGAAATCATGCAAGCTAACATACGCCAATATGATCCCGATTATAAAATTTCACCAGAATAAGTTAATATATAAAAAAGCTACTAATGATAATTGAGAATATGACCTTATGATAAAATGTCTAGAAAAATGAATCGGATAAAAAATTCATATCACATTTAAAACGGCACTTCCCTCTGTTAGTGGCCTTGGCGAGAGAGAGAAAAGCCTAGAGAAGGAACACTTTAACAAGTACTTTCGGGCAACCTACTCACTGTTTCATACAGGTCTTTATTTAATATTTACACAATTTATTTAATGCTAGGTGGGTATCTATCTGTTTTGTTGCATTTAAATTGCATGTTTTGCGGATGAAATGCAGCATTATGAAATATTTAAAGTTGCTGTACCTAATAATTCCAAATTAATGGTAATTGAGATCGCTTTCCGTTAATTTCATCTTTTTAAATTTTTAATTTTTTAGAAACCATTCATAGAGACAATTGTATATTTTAAAACTAACCCGAAGCAAAATTTCAAGATTTTGGGCTCAGCAGTAACACAGAAATAGAAAATTTTTGAAAGTTTTTTGTTTTTGCACTGTTTTATATAGCGATATTTTTAGAAATTGTTCTATTGCGAGAATTTACGTCATGATAAATACAGCCATGTCAATTTTCATGTTTATATTCCTAACAATTCCATGTACTTCGTTACTTAGATCATCTTTAGATCTTTTTCCGCTTTGTTTAGTCTTTCTATTTTTTAGAATTCGTTCTACAACGAGCATTTACATCTTATTAATTACTACCATGCCAAAGTTCTAGTTTCTAACCCCAACAGTATCCCAAAAATTTCAGTATTCCAAATAAATCATAGTTTAGAAACTTTCTAGAAATTTTTACGTTTATCCGTCAAATTGAACCTTTTAGAGAGCGCTCATTACGAGTATTTACATCTTAAAAGTAACTACCGCACCAAATTTAAAGTTTCTAACCCAATCAATATCACAGAAATCGCAATTTTAGAACTTTTTTGCTCCTGCAGCGATGTAGGTTCTTGCACTGACATAAAATAGTCTTTTTTTCGGAGCAGAGATGGCCACCAGCATTTTTTTAAGTTGGCTATTTAGTTTCAGAGATAACACCCCACAAACGTACAAGCATTAATAATATTATATACTTTATAATATTACAACGCTTTATAATATTAGCATTAGATGTACAGATACAAAAGCCATTTATCTGTTACAAACTAAAGTGCCGGCGTTGCCCAGAATTTGAAGGATGTTTGTTCTGAAAAATCAATTTCAAAATATAACATACAACACAAAACAAACATTAAAAAAGCAGTCGAAATGTTGTATGAATGAATCATATGAAAACACTACATAAAAATGTATAAATGTATATAACAGACGCAAAAGAATACAGCTATAAATGAACTTATTTCAATTTATAATTGGAGCAATAATGTTAAAATAGGCCAATATTTCCCTAATCGGGTTTTTATTATGCTTCAATACATTTTTCACACTCATATGACGTTATACTATATCCAGCACGTCCTTTATATTTCCAATATGACGTAATATTTTCCACTTTCACGTGGAAACCTTGAAATAGAAAAATTATGAAGTTATATTCACTTTCATTTAAATTCGTCAAACCATTTATTTCATTTTCATATTTCACGTGAATATCTTGCAATAGAAAAGTTATGACGTAATATTCACCTTTTTTAAAAATTCGTCAAACTATTTATTTCATTTTCATTTTTCACGTGGAAATCTTGCAGTAGAAAATTAATTGTTGTAGTAATAATTTTATTGTGTTTTTTAATTGTTGGCAACTGCTATAACGAAAAATGTTTAAATTTGATAAGAAATTGCTGTTAAATTGATGGTTTTTTATTAATTAAAAATTAACTATAAATTATTTCGATTCCGGATTACTTTAGTTGCCTCGGCCATGTTTTAATACACATGTACGTATCTTTTCACAATTTTGGCTTCCAAATTGTGGATTGTTATAGAATTACAAACAGACAGATAGACAAGTTTTCATTTTTATATATCTCTCTATTCTAAAAAAAGTAACTAACGCTGTCACTGCCGCCGCCGCCGGTTTTGAATTTTTTGTGACCGGGGGTCTTTCTTCGTTAATATTAAGAAAACTATTGCATACAAAAAATATGAAAATCGGTGGTATTATAGCAAAATGTTTGATCAACACGTTAATGCATACAGTTTTCAAATCGAAGAATTATTTTAAGAGATATTTAATACTAAAGTTGGACAAAATCGTTCCATTAAAAAAATTTTATAGGAGCAAAAGCTATACATGTGAATTTAATCATTTTTAGATCATTTTATTCAATAGAAAATCCCGGTGTGCAGATTTCATTAATTTTTTTAATTCGACTCATTTTTTGAGGTTTTATTTCTATTTTAAATTCAAATATTCAGCATCTTGACTGATATTTTTTACATATTTTAGAAAATGGTATTAATTTAAACTGTTGCCAACTGTATAAACAGCGCAAACAATAATGTTTGCTTCAAATAAAAAAATTATTTACACGTTACTATTATAAACAGAAAAAAACCTTCAAATTAGAATTAAATAATTAGGTATAAAAAGCAGGCACTTATTGGAAATTACGCCATTAAAACTATATTTACATGTGAATTTTGAAAGAGAAAGGATATTGTAAAATAAATTCATTAACATGCGTTAGAAGTCTGAAATACAAGAAATTGCGTCACATTACACTTATTATGCAAAATGAACAAAAAATAGTATTGCAAAACAGTTTAAATTTAAAAATTGCGCGAGACAAAATATTAGAGGTTAAATATTAGATTTGTTCAAAATTTTATTATTTGTCGTTTGATGTGAGGTGTTCAGCTATAAGTATGCAAATTTTTATGTCTTCAACATAATTAGGGGCTGAGTTAGAAAAATTGCTTAAAATACACATGTTAGATCCCAGAGGGTTAAATATTAGACTTTTTCAAAATTTTATTATTTGCCGTTTGATGTGAGGAGTTCAGCTATAAGTATGCAAAATTTCATGTCTCCAACTTAATTAGGGGCTGAGTTAGAAAAATTGCTTAAAATACACAAGTTAGAGCCCAGAGGGTTAAATATGACTTTTTCAAAATTTTATGATTTATCGTGTTATCGCATGTTCAGCTATAAGTATGCAAACTTTTATGTCTCCAACTTAATTAGTGGCTGAGTAAGAAAAATTGCTTAAAATACACAAGTTAGAGCCCAGAGGGTTAAATATTAGACCTTTTTCAAAATTTTATTGTTTGTCGTTTGATGTGAGATGTTCAGCTATAAGTATGCAAAATGCCATGTCTCCAACTTAATTAGGGGCTGAGTTAGAAAAATTGCTTAAAATACAGAAGTTAGAGACCGTTGGTTTAAATATGACTTTTTTAAAATTTTATGATTTATAGTGTTATCGCAAGTGTTCAGCTATAAGTATGCAAACTTTCATGTCTCCAACTTAATTAGGGGCTGAGTTAGTAAATTTGCTTTAAATACACAAGTTAAAGCGCAGAGGGTTAAATATTAAACCTTTTTCAAAATTTTATTATTTGTCATTTGATGTGAGATGTTCAGCTATAAGTATGCAAAATTTCATGTCTCCAACTTAATTAAATTAGGGGCTGAGTTAGAAAAATTGCTTAAAATACACAAGTTAGAGCCCAGAGGGTTAAATATTAGACTTTTTCAAAATTTTATTATTTGCCGTTTGATGTGTGGTGTTCAGCTATAAGTATGCAAATTTTCAAGTCTCCGACATGTATAGTTTCTGAGAACGGGCTCTGTGACAGACGGACAGACAGACAGACAAAGGAGTGAGACAGGTAGGGTTTCGTTAGATGAACAAAACTCTAAAAACATGCTGCGGATGACTGTAACAACATCCTAAAATTACATTACCATCAGCGATCTACCAATCCCGAATTTAGTTTATATTCATTTCATATATTCTTATTCTTTTGTGTGGCCCCGTAAAATAACTATCAATATTGTATACAGTAAAACCTCTGAATAGCGGATACCCGAGAATGCAGAATTTGTCCTCTATTTAGAGGTGACCGCTACTGAGAGTAAAACATGTACAGTTATTTAAGAGTTGGTAATCGAAAAAATGTCCGCTAAATAGAGGTATCCGCTAATCAGGTGTGTCCGCTATGGAGGTTTTATCAGTAAAACCTCTGAATAGCGAACACTTCGGGAGGGCAGAATTTGTCCTCTATTTGGAGGTGTCCACTACTGAGAGTAAAAAATGTACAGTTATTTAAGGGTTTGTAATCGAAAAAATGCCCCCTAAATAGAGGTGTCCACTAATCGGGCGTGTCCGTTATGGAGGTTTTACTGCATAATAATATCATCCTTTACAAGAAAATTGCATGCTGTATGATAGACAGACAGACATCCAGAGAAAAATAACCTCCCGGAGCAATAAACACTCATGTCTTTTGTTTTAATCATCCACAATTGTATGTCATACAACAGGCCAGATTTTATACAACAGGCTAAAAACTGTCACCGTGGTACGGAGTACTGTATTATTATTTGTTTGCCCACCAAAACTGGCTGCCACGGGTTGTTGCAAGGTTTGTGATCACGTGGTTGAAACTGATCTATTCAATATTAATGCGTTCGTATTTTTTTTTTATTTGCTCCATGTGTTCAAACCAGTTGTCTACGAAAACATCAACCGGTGAAAGTGACGCACACCAAATTTCTGTGACGTATGCAGATAAATTGTACTTTTTTATCAGTTTTTTCTATATAATTTTTAAACGGTTTGGAACTTATTTTTCATAGTAGGTGCATTCAGTAGGCGACCCTCATAAGTACCTTCTGGTGCAATCAGAAACGAAATCCGACAAATATTTTTTGAGTTATGCTTGACGAAAGGTTTTTATTATGCTTTTTTTTTTAGTAGGACATGGCGTTAATATCCATCGTAGTAGTAATGTGTCCGGACAGTAATATTTCGCTGAGTATTAGCCTTCGCTTCGCTCAGACAATTATTCTATTTTCTACGTGATAAATTACTTTAAAATGCCGAAAAAAACAGATGAAAATCAGCAATTTATTTTTAAACATATTTTCGTTGTCAAAAATTATATTAATTTTTTTAAATGTCTTAATTTACGTCCGTTATTCGTACTATTAATAAAATATATTTTTAAAAAAGCATCAAAACATATGCTATAAACAATTTAATTGCTTAAAAGAAATCAGATATCAATAAAAAACAGTAAAATATTGACATATTTCGATTGTAACACTCAATAATCAACAGACAGAAAAATCACAAATACAATATACATAAAATACTGGAATGCGAGATCAATCTCTAATATAAAGTGAATATATAATACCCTCTATATTTTCAACGTTACCCGTTGCTCCAAAAAGTATGTAATGATACGTTGTCATTTCGTATTCCGAATATTTGGATAGAGTGGTTGAACAAATTTGAAAAACGAACTATGTATGGAGCAACAGGCCATGTTGAAAATATTGATTGGATTTGCATCTTCACTTTAGAATTGAGATTGATCTCGCATTCCAATGTTTTGTGTACATTGTATTTGTGATTTTTATGTATTTTGATGATGATTGAGTGAATCAATCGAAACTTGTCAATATTGTTAATATTTTTTATTGCTATCTGACGTCTTTTAAACAATTAAATTGTTTTCAGTAATGTTATTATGCCTACACTGTAAAAAAAATTCCGCAACGTTCCTGGGAAAAAATGGGCAGCTGAGTTGCCCATTATTTCCAAGAAACATTTCTTGAAAATGACTGGTACTTTACTGTATATGTTAAAAACTTTCTACAGAAATGCCAGTAAGTTTCCTGCGAAATACCAGGAATATTTCTGTTGACAGCAAAACATTACTGATATATTCAAGGCTGGAGTAGCACAAGAGCGAAAAATGTCCAGACCAGGGATCGAACCTGGATACTTCGCGTGCCGTACCAATGCCTTACCTGTTAGGCTATCCGGACCGATACCTGGCTAACATAATTCACTCTGGATGTTCGTTCCCTTCATTATGACATTACTGACATTTCACAGCATGCGGGATCCGCAGACGATTTTTACATTTCCAGTTGACAATTTTCGCTTTATTATCATTATTTGTTAGAATGAAAAAATATTTTGAAATTGACATCAAAATTATTATTTATAATTTACACGAAAAAATAAATTTTCAGTTAGAATTCAATAAAGTAAATATATATGTGATATATTGTTTCTGAACTTTGCTTAAAATATAAAAATATATAAATGTAAATAATAATTAGAAAAAAAATCTAGACATAAAATATTTTGGATTTTCGTCAGTGATTATGTTAGTTTACAAGTTAGATAAAATACATATAAATTTTCATGAAAAAAAAACCTAAACATAATTGTATATTTTTTCCGAAAATAAAAAAAAAAAATTCAAATTTGCAGCAATTCAAAGTGTCAAATATATGTCAAATTTAAATCAAATTGTAATAAAGTGGTAAAATATAAAATTAATTAAAAAAGAAAAAAAAAAGTCAAGAGGTATCATCGAACCCGGGACGTACGGGTGGCGTGCAAGCTTTCTGCGTCCACAACACGAAAGACGCGTTGAGAGCTGCAAACTAATGGGTATTTGAAACGTATGCTAAAACTCGGCATCTAATTTCTGAAAATCTAAGGCCCATTTGAAGAAATCCTTTCACAAGAATAATTAGAGATAAGAACTCTAAAACATACTTTAAATTAATCAAAATAGGTGAGAATCATATTTGATTGTCCCCTGGTTAATGCAGATCCAAATAATAGGTGTATTTTTTTTTACACAGTCTGCTCGTTAAAGATTTCACAGACAAGTACGAGAGATAATCTCTTAGTGATGTCACACAGGTATTGTATTTTCATCTGAATTATCTTGACAATAGAGACGTAAAGGATTATGTCGTCTATTGATTTATTTGCATTCCATATTGATTTTTTTACATTCATTTAAGGAATTCGTTTTCGACACTCGCGCGCGAGCAACGGATTATAGGAAAAAAAAAAATAATAAATGGCGGCCGCAGCGTTTTGCTGTTTCCAACTTTTGTTCAGGAACGTTTCAGATAAGATAACCAGAATTTCACAGGAAAGAGCTAAATTATTCTGAAAACCTGATAAAAGGCGAAACGTTCCTGGATTTTACATGGAAAGTTACCATTTTTTTTTTACAGTGTAAATGCAACGCGATTCCTTATAGTTTTGTCTCATTTAGGATATAGTATTTGATATTTCGTTAAATAAATACGTATTTTATTAAGCAGAAAATTATTGAATACTGTGCCTTTAGTTCAACACTAACTTCTATTGTAAAAAATGCATTGTTATTTTTAATATAGTCCAACAATGTACAAATGTCGTATTTATGTCATTTTTTTTCGTATTTACGGTATTTAAAACCTAACTGCGATGTCCAAAGTCCTATATGTGACAGTACGCTTTATACATGTCAGTTCAGCTTAAAATACTCATTTAATTGCTATACATATTTAGTTACCTAATAAGGAGCTGAATTACATAAAATTGAAAGTTGAATAGCTTATTATTGAACAATTGAATAAACAAATTACTTTATTTAATAATAACTTAAATTAAAAAAAATAAATTTTAGCTACATAGTCTTGATATATTATTCTTAAATAATGCATACTTCAACATACATATTTTAAATACATTTAACTTTCACCATGGATAAAACAAGAAATAAATAATGAATGACTGATACAACAATTTTTACCAAATCTTTTACTTTTCCGTTTGCTTTTAACTCATATTTTATTTTTATCTTCCGTGTAGGTCTTTTACTTTACAATTTCTGAATGGTATGGGATTGTATAAGTTTAAGGTTTAGGCTGTTGCACATTTACTGCCAAATTGTTTTACTAACTGAATTCCAATTTCTGACGAGTGTATTTTTGAAATGATATTTTTGCCTTTTTAAACGTTAACTATTCTCTCTTTTTCAATTTTTGTCGTTTTTATTTTCATGTATCGTATTCTTTTTAAGCATTCAGCAAAGTTTGTCTCTACAGTTTATGGGTTTTGCCTAAAATTATATTAACAATATGCATTTATATTGCATATATATTACATAACCACAAATGTTAAAGATAGCGTATTTCACATAATGGAAACAGAAATGTAATGTTTATCTCAAAAAGCATATGACAACATCGCGTGTTCTTGAAGAATCAAAACCAAACATGAAAGAACATAGTTCTTATATTAAACATTATGCATTTAATGTTTATTGTATACGCACCTCTAATTGACGCGACGTACCTATCTGGCACATTGTGAAATGTATTACATAGTAACTGCAACTCTTCAGCAATGTACACCAAAATCTAATTACCATTAATTTATGTCAAGCTCGAACTAAATCGGAAGTTTCATAGAATTATGTGTATCAATTCTTAAATTACACTGCTTATAAAATATCTGTAAGACACAGATGGATTGATTCGGTTTTGAAATAATAAAACAGCATTTAGGTTATCCAAAACAGTGTATATCCACAAAAAACTAGAAGTCAACTAATTACACGATTTATTAAATTACAACTTTCTTTTAGTAATATAGAAGAAAGTTATAAAATCTTTACTTAAAAAAAATGTAAGACAGCTAGTTACTCAGTTACTACTCCCTTTCAGTAACATTGAAAAAAGTAATAAAATCCTTACTTACTCCTCCTTAGCAAGATCATTACGAAGTTCAATATAATATATAAAAATGAAAATTTGTCTATCTGTAATTCTATACAAATCCACAATTTGGAATCCAGAATTGTGAAATGTTACGTACGTGTGTATTAAAACACGGCCGAGCGAGGCAACTAAAGTAATCTGGAGTTGGTATGACTTATAGTTAATTTTTAATTAATAAAAATCACAAATTTAACAGAAATTTCCAATCAAATTTAAATATTTTTCGTTATAGCTGATGTTAACTATTAAAAATACACAATAAGATTCTTACCACAATAATTACTTTTCTATTGCAAGTTTTCCACGTGAAAAAATGAAATAAATGGCTTGATGAATTTAAAAAAGGGGAATATATTACATCATAACATTTCTACTGCAAGTTTTCCAAGTGAAAAATGAAAATAAAATAAATAGTTTGACGAATTCAAAACAAAAGTGAATGTTACGTCCTAATTTTTCTGCATTATGATTTCCATGTAAAAAATTATAATTATTTAATTAATTTGACGAAATAATAAAATGGAATGTTACGTCATATTGGAATTATAAAGGACTTGGTGAATATATAACTTCATATAGGTGTGAAAAAATGTATTGAAGCATGATAAAAACTCGATTATGGAAATATTGGCGTATTTTAACAGTATTGCTCCAATTATGAATGGAAATAAGTTCACTTATAGTTGTATTATTTTTCGTCTGTTATACAAATTTATACATTTTTATATTGGGTTTTCATATGATTCATGTGTACAACGCTTCGACTTTTTTTATGTTGTATGCTAAATTTTGAAATTGATTTTTCAAAACAAACATTCTTAAAATTACGGGCAACGCCGGGTACTTTAGCTAGTATATATATACTATATTGTTATGTAAACATCTGCTGAAATTCTTAATCTAAATGTGCGGACTATTAGATATATTTCGAATGTTAAAACAGTTCAAAGTAATAGAAAACAAAAAATCACAAACATAAAAAAAAGTAATGTTTTGCTCATGGGTTTACAAATAGTTAATTATTAAAGCAATTTAAAATATTCTTTTTTTTATCAGTTAAGACAGTTAGTGTATATTTTTAAAACATACAAAAAACTAATATAATTTATTTAGCACAAAGTAATTTTTTTAACTTAAAATATTAAAAAAAGGTATAAAATACACATAAGGAAAGCTTTATACGTTTAGCCTCTATAAATATAGAGTTATTGTCCCATTTGAAAAAGTAATAAATTATATGTTTCTTCTTTTTTATGGTTATCAAACACAACTTAATACATTATTATTTTCTTTTTATGTTTCGTAAAACTAACATTAGCAGTAATACTTTGATATTTTTACTTTATTTATAAAGATTTTTTCTCTATGAAAACTATTTTAACTACATAACTAAAAAAAACATTTTATAATTTGTGATTGTATTATTTAAAGTTCACTTACAACAATTAGCAAGTATTTACTGCGATGTCAGAATAATTTTTATGTTATACAGTAATTAATTACTGTTTGTTAATCTTTTCTCATTATAAAAAATCGCTCTCGGAGATTAAACGAATATTATTAAAAAATTCTATTTATTACATTAAAAAAGAAAAACTATAAAAAATGTTATTATATCGAATATGTTGCGGAAAAAGATGCAAATTTATTTATGAGAAACATAAAAGGGAAAATCCATGCTTTTCTTTTTCTTTTTTTTTTCTTTTTTCTTTTTTTTCTTTTTTTTTTTTTTCTGTGTTGCTAAATCGGTGAAGAAAATGTAATTCAGGTGAAATAAAATTTTCAATTTAAAAGTAAAAAATAATTATACGAGATAAGAACAACATGCGAAAATAATTGAGTTTAGAAACCTTATTTTTTAAAATTTTAGATACGAATTCGCATTGATTTTTTTAAATTAAAATTATTTAAGCTTCTATTATAAAACAGAGAATTCAATTAAGAGTAGTAAAACAGATGTATTTAATATATTTATGTGTGTTTAAACATATTTACTTTTAAACGTGTAAAAAAGCATTTGTTAAAAATTTAAACACGTCAATTTTGTATACATAGGAGAATGGTGTGACTTATAAATGTGGAGCAAACATGCAAACCATGCTTTCTCCTTTAGATACAAATTTTCAAAAAACACAAAAAACTGATAAATACTAAAATAAGTTCTATTTAATTCTCATTTTTATTGTGTATTTTTATTACTGTTTATTAGAAAGAATTGCAAGCATACCTAAGATATTAAACATAAAACAAATTAATAAAATGCATTTAATATTTGGAGAAATCACTTTTTGACCGAACTCAGAGGAGGAAACATGTTTTGATTGTTTGACAAGTGGATAAAACGCTTTTTGAATGAAATAAGTTCTAACTCACAAATAATACAATAGCATTATTTTATTTGAATAAATACCGAATTTCAGTTGATTATTGTTAAAATAAAATGACAGATTATGGTACCTAGTAGTATTCATTAAATATTTACTAAATAAATACTCGTTTGCCAGAAATCCACTTCAAATTTTAAAACCAATATCTTCATCTAGACAGTTATATACATCCCCTTCTTCTTTATTGCAGGCTTATCAATCATGGATAATGTGATTGTATCATTTGAATATATCGTCAGGTTGATTTTGTCACTGTTCACTATACATTACTTTCAAAAGTTTTTTAACATCTTTGTTCTTTTCAACTGGTATGGCGTGGCTAAGAGGAAGATATTCTAAAACAACCCTTTGAACAAGGCAACTGTAACTCCCTTTTTAAGAAGATTTACATCATATTCTTCATTTAGATTTTGAAATCTATAATTCTGGAAGCCTTTAACTTTAACAGTTCTCTTAATTTTTTCTAAAACAATCCGTTTCAATTGTGATATGTATGGTAGGTTTCGAAAGTACACATTAAGAGACAACTGTGATTGGCAGACTGGAGAAATCACTGCTTGATTGAATGCAGGCTTTGGAGGAAACACTCTTTGATTGAAACGTCAAGTTTTAAAATTGATTTATAATCGGGGAAAATTTTTTTTAGTAAAAAATACCATTTATTTCTGTGCAATTTAACACAGAGTTCATAAAAATAACAATAACTCATTTTTTATTTTTTTGTGAGAAAACACGGTTTGAATGTTTGCTCCACAAATATGCTTTATCATACGCCACTTGTAGTGCGGGAAAATTTCAGCCGACAGGATTTAAATCACCTACAAAAATTTTGTTGACACGTTTTGACAAACGGAAGTATTGCAAAAAATAATAAAATCTGTTAAATTTTTGATGAAAACTCTAAAAAGCGACGTGTTTCGACGCGATTTCGCTCGCTTTCGGCTGGTGTTTCCACTGCTAAATATGTATATCTTTTCACGGAATTTTAAAGAAGGCTTGAATACAGTTATATCTACAATCGATTAAAATTTCAGAGAGTTCGGAGGATAAGAACTTTTTTTTTGTTACGTCTCGACGCAAAAACAAACACATACACAAAAAAGCGAGGACAAAACATATTTCTTGTATAACTAGGTAGCAATATTTTTTCGCGAGACTTTTACACGTGCTTCAAAATCGCTATATTTAAAAAAAAAATCAAAGATTTCAGGCAACAAGAACTTTTTTTTTGTGTAACAAAAGACTCTACATGTAAAAACACGAACTTGTCTTCCTACGAAGGTATTTCCGCTAAAAATCATTATTTTTTTCGCGATTTTTTCATAAAAAATATAAATTGAGACAAAATAGGGTTAAAGTTATAAAATCTTACAAATTATATGTTTATTTAAAAATATTATCATGAAGTTGGGCAACGCCGGGAGTGTCATCTAGTACATAATAACCATGACATATTTCTAGAGGTAAAAAAAAAAAAAAAAAATAGTAGCAATTATTATTTTCTTGTTTTACTTTCACATAAATATAAAATAATAGCTAAAGGATAATGAATCGACACCTGCTGAGCAATAATATCTTCTTAACATTTATTGAGAAAAAAACTGATTAGATCAAAACGTTTACCTTAGCTAGAGCTTTTTTTAGAATACTCCGTAGCAATTTTTTCTTTCTTTTAAAAATCAATGTACTGGATACATTGATTGCATGGTAATAATCTTAGTGTTTAAAATTTTGTGTTTTAACATCTATTTTGAGTCGCTCTTCACACATGTTTAAGTATTAGAAATTATTATATAGATTTTATTCTGTCTGTGCATATTTTGTAGTAGGAAGGATATGGTGGAGTACTGAGAAATTTACGCTTTTGGACCCCTTTCCCTTCACTTAAAAAAAATCTATTGTGCGACTTTCAATTAATTTGATTTAAAATAATCTATTTTAAATTATATGATATATTTAAAAATTCCCTTAGACTGTAAAAGCTATAATATAGATTAAATATTAATTTAATAAATTTTGCTGTGACTAAAGGCAATTCGTTTATTTCTTTATGCTCATTATAGGAAAATTGTATACTGTTGTATTGTAACATATACAAAAAAAAAAATCCCTCGTTACTTTTTAAATTTTGTTAAAACTTTATAAGATCTTTACTTTACTGAAATTTTCATTCATAAATCAATACTTGTATATTAAAATTTTAGAAAGTACTGCGTATAAATTTTCACTCTTCTTCTCCCCCCTTTCAGGACAAGGGGAGAGGAATTACTTCAGGATAAGGAAAATATTCAAAAATCATTCCTTGTTTCTTTTTTTAGTATGTTAAATATTTTATAAAATATTTATTTGTTTATTTTTTTAATAATTCAATACAAGTACATTAAAACAATATCTCCATCTTCATGCACATATAAAACGTACAACGAAAAATAAAGTGTCAGAGAATCACCGGTGCGTAGTTTTGCTGTTGAATGACTACCATTTGTGTCTTCTGAAGGAAAGTTAAATTTCATGGACTCTCCCGGACACTACATTACATTTGCTGTAAAGTATTTCTTAAAATTTTAAACACGCTAGTTTTGTATAGGTAGGATAATGTTGTGACCTATAAAAATGCTCTATCATACGCCACTTGTTGTGCAGAAAAATTTCAGCAGACCGGATTTAAATCACCTACAAAAATTCTGTCAAGTTTTTACAAATGGATGTATTTAAAAAAATAATAAAATCTGATTAATTTTTGCTTCATAAGGCGGTATCTAATATTAAAGTAAGTAAAATTTCTTTTAAAATCCATAAATCTCATTTGTATTTTGGACACCTGACTATGAATATTTTGTTTTCAATCTATTTTGCCTATGATAGAAGGAAAATCAATTTTGAAATACATTTTTGTATGTTTGTAGGAATAAAAATTTCTGTTTCTCAACTTTGTTTCGAAATTTCCTCAAAAGTTATTTTATCTATGCAGGAATTAAAACAGTGTCAGTTTGTTTCATAATGCAACACCTTTCCCTGATACAAAAGAAAATTAATATTTGTTAAGTCAAACAATTTAATATGAATCGATAGAATTTGTGACCCATGTATTTTTGAATTATTCTGTGATAATTTAATTGATATTTTAAGATATATTTTAAAAGCATCTACTATATACTGAAAAAATCATTGGTCTTTTTTTTTTACATTATTCTGTTGATATATTAGTCGCTATTAATTATAATAGCTAAATCACAAAAATAAAACAAAAATATACAGATTCGAGCGATGCCATTAAAAGAACTAGTATGTTGTGGCCATCACAAAACTTTCTTCTATATAAATCACGTCAATTAAATCATTTAAATAGTACAAGAAATTACATCAATTTAGCACCAATTCATATCAAAGTATATCTGAATTTGAAGTTGGATGAAAATTCGTGCATTAGTTCTTGAGATAGAGCTATAGCGGAAATTCTGAAAAATGTAGCATAGCAGCGCCACCTGTTGAGTGATTTACACCAAAAATAAACAGCACTAAATGATATCAAGGTATACCTGAATCTGAAGTTTGTTGGAAATCTAAGCGTTAGTTCTTGAGATAAAGCTTTTGCGGAAATCGCAAAAAATACAGCATAGCAGCGCCACCTGTTGAGCGATTTGCACCAAAAATTAAGCAGCCCTAATTTATACGTTAATTCATGTCAAGGACTAACTAAATCTGAAGTTTGATGAAATTACGTGGAATAGTTCTTGAGATACAGCTCTTGGGAAAATCGCGAAAATGCAGCACAGCAGCGCCACCTGTTGGGCGATTTACACCAAAAATTAAACAGCACTAATTTATATCAGGGACTAACGAAATCTGAAGTTTTATGAAAATTTGTGCATTTTTTCTTGAGTTAGAGCTATTGCGATAATCATGAATAATGCAGCATAGCAGCGCCACCTGTTGGGCGATTTTCACAAAAGAATAATCAGCACCAAACTATATCCTGGACTAACAGAATCTGAAGTTTTATGAAAATCCGTGCAGTAGTTCTTGAGATATAGCTATTGCAGAAATCGTGAAAAGTGCCGAATAGCAGCGCCACCTGTTGGGCGATTTTCACCACAAACTAATCAGGTCCCGTTTATATTAAGGTCTAACTAAATATAAGTTTTTGTGAAATTCCGTGCAGTAGTTCTTGAGATAGAGCGCCCTCAAAATTTTTGTCACATACAGACTCACAGGGTGACAGAGTAACAGATAGACATTTTCTAAAAACCATCAAATCCTGTTCTGGGCATTCTAAAACGTATAAATCCGTCGAAAACCCGAAGTCGAAAATTTTCACGAATCCAATGCTTTCTTCTTGTAAAGATAGAAGAAAGTAACAAGAGATAGAAAAGATTACAAATACCATTTGCTCCCTATAGTTTGAAAGTATCCTAATCAGAAAATTTTAAGGAAGAAGTAAGTAGTCGTTTGTAATTTTTCTTAATAAAAAATAATAATAACATAATTACATTCATAGATTTGAAGATATGTCTACTAAGCTAGTATACACTATATGGCCATTGATGGTTGGAACTCTGTCAATTTTAGACATTTTGTCTAATATTTAAAGATGTATCTGTGGGTTTTTTCTGGAACTTCAGGATTACGAAGAATATGTTCCACATCATATTTATCAACGGCGGTTTGATCAGAAGGGCATTTAGGGGAGGCAACAAAAAATCAAAGAACTAGAAAACAGGAATCCTGCTTTTTCAGAATTTAGTGTCGACTCTGATGAAAAAAAAAAAAAATGTATATATAAATAGTACAAAACATATTACAATTTTAAGACTTACAGCACACGCTTTTATTTCATGTAAAATGACGTCATTCGCATCCGGATTTCCACATGTAGGATCCACTCATAAACATCTACAGTAAAGTAGGTATAGGACGTCACTATTGCGAAATAATACACAATTGCAGCTGAAAAGGGCCGTCATTAATGGAACTCAATCAAAAAAAAAAAAAAAAAAAAAAAAAAAAAATCGGCTGTCTAATGATACATAGGCTACAAAACAAGAGCGCTTTTGAAAATTTCATCTTAATCCTTTTTCTTTTACAAACTCTTCTGGAGTTTTTACTGCCTTCATCTGTTTGTAACATTAATATAAGATACTTAAAATTAAATATAGTTTGTAATAGCTCCGCGTTTTAACAGAAATCTTTCGTTTATATTTTTTCAGCACGTATTTGAATCACATTTTCTTTCGGTTGTTTAAAAAATGGCAACAAAGATATATAATTAAAATTTTACAACTATTTTTCCTTTACTTTCTACAGAAATGGTGTACTTCCGTTGCCAATATTAAGCAAATGGCTCCAAAAACTACAAAAAAATTAATATTTCAAAAAGAAATGGAGATACAGAAAACAAATTGCATTTAAAAGTCCTTTTTTTTTCCCAATACGACGGTATAAAAATGGAAAATGTGCGATGCTTAGAAGTTTAAAAAATTACAATAGAGTATTTAATCGTTCTGCTTTGTTTTACGGCTGTCTTCTGTAAGGTAACGTTATTTTTTGAAGACGACACAAAATAAGCTGGGAGAAAGAAATATTATACCGTACCGGGGGCTAAAAAGAGTAATGTTTGGGATCACCCTCTAAAATAAAATGCTCGAAATGATCTATCGCTATAGCTTACGAATATATGGATATTGTACAATATATGTATTCATTTGTGGAAGAATAGATGTATGTTTATGGAGATACATCTTTTTGTTTTAAAGTTCAAAACTTTTTTGCCTGTTTTTTGTTTATATCATGCAGAGTTTTTACCAAATTTAACGCCAGTTTAAAAAAATTAACAAAATGTACTAGAAATAATATGGTGTAATTGGAATGTAAATATATAAAATATTTGATGAAATATCTGCAGTTGAATGAAATATTTTTTATCTGCGCATGTGCGCACGATAAAAAATATTTTTTTTTATGATTTGATAGTCAACTCCATGGAGCAACTCATAAAAAAAAAAAAAAGCCAGTCAGATATCATGAAAATTCAGAATGATATCGGCAATAGACTGAGCTGATTTTTAGTTGTTCTCTAAAAAAAGCTAAATGATAAGGAATTTCCATAAATTGTCGTTTTTTATTTTTACTTTTTTAAATTTTCATTTTTTATGGATGCTTTAGTTCTTCTTGGAAAATCAACAGAACGAGCCTATTCCAAGATAAAAAGAAGTATGAAAATCTAGGCATTTCTTCTAAATCTACTCGTTGACATTTGTTAAGTACAAACTCCTTTGCTGAAAGCCATACTATAAAATTCATAATTTGTGGAAAATCTCTTATCATTCAGCAGCTTTTAGAGAGCAACTAAAAATTCCCTCACTATATCGCCGATATCTTTCTGAATTTTCACGATATTTGACTGCCTTTTTTATGAGTTGTTTCATAGATTTGACTATCAAGTCATGAAAATAAATATTTTTTATCGTACGTGCATGCGCAGATAAAAAATATTTCGTTCAAATACTCATATTTCATCAAATCTTTAATATGTTTACATGCCACCATATTATTTCTGCTACATTTTATCAAAATGTCTGAAACAGGCGTTAAATTTGATAAAAAAAACCTTGCATGATATAAACAAAAAACATGCAAAAGAAGTTTGAACTTTTTAAAAAAATGGATATATCTCCATCAATATACGTTCTATTCTTCCACAATTGAATACGTATATTGTACATCCATATATTCGTAAACTATAGCGATAGATCATTTCGTGCATTTTATTCTACAGGGTGATCTCAAACATTATTCTTTTTCTTTGATTTTTTGTTGTCCCCCTAATTGTCCTTCTGATCAAACCGCCGCCCGTTGATAAATATGAAGTCGAACATATTCTTCATAATCCTGAAGTTCCAGAAAAAATCCGACAAATATATCTTTAAATATACGACAAAATGTCTGAAACGGAAAGTGTCCGATCAAAAGTGTCCATATAATGTGCATAAAAAAAATGACTAGATACATGGAGGATTTGAATTTTTAGATCTTATCGTGTATCTCACATATGACGTGTGTGATCAGAAAATTAAGTAACTCTCTGGTATTTATTTATTATCTATAATTTAAACGCATGAGATATTGAATCAAAATTCACTGATCACCAGTACAATGACTTTAAACTTTGAAAATTAGAAAAGAGGAATCTCTTTTATTTAATCATTCATGAAGCAGTGGCAATTGGCACGGAAGCGGTCAATAAAGCAATTGGCTGTACTAGGCCTAGTCGGAAAGTTCTACAAATATCGTATAAACTACTGTTTTTAAGTGATAATCCTGGTGTATTTGAAAAAGCTAATTATAGCGCATTGTAAAATTCAGTGTCTTCAAGAAATTCAAGTTCGTATTATTTCAGTAATCTGTGATTATTTAAATATAACAACAAATTAATGTGTCGCACATCGCCCCACTACATACATTATTTTATGTATTATCGGATGTAATTATCTTAATTTTCTCTCTGCTAAAGAAAATTTCAAGGGAATTTCTACCTCGGAGTTCTACCCCAAATGTTGTCCTTGGGCGTCAATAGGCATAGACCTTACGGCCTTTTTAGGAATAGATTATCAGGCCTTTGTAGAAGTAAATGGTTGGACCTTTGAAAACAGTTGAGTCGTTGGCTAATGTTACGACGAGTCGGATATTTATTACTGTTGGACAATCGTGATCGTGGGGCTCTACAATTAGCCAACATTGGCCCAACAGTTTTGTACTACTTGGATAGCGGCCCCCGAGCTACTGCTGAACTCAATGCAATCCAACATGTGATAGAAATTACGGCCAAAAATTATTTGTGATGGTGTGCAGAGTGTCTATATTCAGGTGTGACGTCCATTCTCATTACTGACTGTCAGTTCTTTTTATTTTTCTTCCGAATGATCAATATAGTTTAGCTACGGCCAAAACTATCTAAAAAAATATATAATAATATAATTACTTCTGCATTTCCCGAGAAGAATTACATTAGTATCAGCTGCTTATCATATGATTTCGAAACACTTCTGGACTTTTAAATCAAAATACATTAAAATATCCTTAAGAGAACGTATCGAAAATTTCCAGCACATATATATCTAAAATATACACTGTGTGATGTCACGATAACCGAGGATGACACCAGATATTTAATATGAAAAGTTTATTAAATACAAAATCCTATAAACAAAATATTTACACTTGCCTAAAAATATATACACTTTGACTACAATTTGTCAACAAACCAAAAACTCTCCACCAAAACTACACATATTATTTCTCAAAACTAAACCAATAATAACTCGGATGCCTTCCCGCATCCAACACATACGACGAAAACCACCACTACTGCTTTTCTCCTCCCTTCACTTCTATTCACTTACCGTTGAGGAGTTAGTCTCTTCACTTCACTTTACTTTAGAGGTTTAAAACAGATTGGTTGCACGACACACTGCAAAAAAAATTGTGGTAAGTTGAACAAATCTTTGGTGCTGCAGTAGCTGAAACCACAAGATGGTGATATCTTTTTACAATATTTAGAATTCTTGCTGAACCATAAATCAAAATGCTGGAACGAGGTTGTTTTCACCATATTACGGCTGCAGGCACAAAGGGTGGTTCAACCCACCACAAAACTTTTAACAGAGTAATTTTTTTTCTTTAACTAATAAAATTACTTCAGCATTTCCCGAGAAAAATTACATTAGTGTCAACTGCTTATCATGTGATATAGAAAAACTTATAATACTTTACTTTTCTTTAAAGTATTCTTTTCAAAAAAGAAAGTTATCTTAATACATATAATGCATAACAGCAACAAAAACAGCCAAACATATAATTTACATTGAAAATTACAAAAATGTTCCATACAAAACCAGCGACATATGTAAACTCTAATTAATAAAAAAGAAATACACTTAACAAACCTTTTTGCTCTATATTTACCGAGATATTTTCTTCCAATAAAAATCATGTTTGAAAAAATGTAAAACTGCATGAAATTCTATTTTTTTTATACTTAACATTATTTATACTTTACTCATATAGCATTTTTTATTTTCTTGAAATACTAGTGTTTATGGCAACACCAGATGATTATTTTCCTCATATATTAATTAACTCTAGTTTTTTTCAATGTGACAAATAGCTGTTGTGAGAATTAAAAGGAAGGAATAACTATATGTTTTCCCAAATTTTAAAAGGAAAAATCTATTAAATTCAGTGAAAAAATGAAATAAATAAAAATAAAAAAAAGCTTCAAGAATGAAATAAAAAGTAAAATAATCTCCTGCTTTTTATTTTATTTTCGTTGCCTCACTGAACAAAATGGAAAAATTGAATTCAGGTAAAATAAGTTTTTCAATTTAAAAGAGAAAAAATAATTACACAATCGAGGAGTGCAATAAAAATAATTCTGATTAGAATTTTTTTTCTTTATTATTGTATGGAATTTCTCATTAAAGTAATTTTTTAAAAGAAAGTATTTCACTAAAATGTAAGAAACTTCTTTTAAATGAAAATTTATTAAAGAAAATTGGAAATTTGATTATTGAATATGATTTAAATTAGAAATTAGATTATAGAATTTGTTTTAAATATATTCACATATTTTTCACTGCATAGTTGTAGAAAAGAGGCTTCAGAAATTTAAAAATAATATCATTAGAAAAATAAGATTAAATATATAATTTTTATGTAATTCAAACTTTATTTATAAAAGAAAACAAAATTTATCTGTTAATAGCTGTAAGGAATTACTTTATTGTATTGCATATATCGCACTATTACAGTGATATTTAGAAATAAAAAAAATTAAAATGGACATTTAAAAAATATATATAGATGAATATAGCTGATTTCGCATTTTGTTATGCATTTATTTATATATTTTTTTTATAATTCTTAAAATTACTTTCAGTATCAATGCAGCATTTCACATTCGTTTGTAAATTCAAAATGTATATAGAGTGTAACACCTACTTTAAAGTTCATTTAATAACTTGTCAACTGAAATTGCGCAATATTCAATCACTTTTGTTTTACGAACGTGTAAGCTATTTTTTCCATTTCATATTTGCACACTGAGTGGCCAAAAATTAGAGACACCCTCTATTAACGAGATGGTCCATTTTTAGCTCTGATCACAGCTGATATTCTTCTCGGCATGTATTTAACAAGTTGTTTATACCGTTGCTAAGTATGTTGGCCTGTGCTTGACGTAATAGCAGCTGTAAGTTGGATCAGATTAGATGGTGGCGTTTCCAAGCCTTGAAGTGCTCTTTCGACTTCGCTCCACAAATGCTTGATAGGATTGAGGTCAGGGGGATGAGCAGGCCATGGAAGCAGGTTAAACTCTGATTAATGTTCCTCAAACCAATTTAAGACTTATCGAGCATGGTGGCAAGATGTATTGTCCTGCTGAATGTGACCATCTCCATAAGGGAATGTGCATGTGAACGAATGCATGTGACCGGCAACGATGTTACAGTAACCTGTGGTGTTCAAAGTTGTGTCGACAGATATCAGGGGAAATTTCACCGCCACCAGCCTGATGAATTAACATTTGGCAGGGGGTTGGTCAGTGAATTTGTGCTGTTTGCGCCATATTCTGATCCTGTTATTTGCATGATGGAGCAGGAAAGGAGTACCTGACTTTTCCGAAAATTGATCTCGCACTTGATACTTGCAAATTGTGCGTGTTTTGAGAGCTTTCGGCGTAAAGTTCTGATTAGTCAGACGCAATCGGTTCTTGCATGATTATATGTTCGATTTGCTTGCATAAAATCTGCCGAGCGCCTGCGTAATGTTAGATAGTAAATTTTGATAACACCCTGCATTTCGGCTACAACCTCAAATTATTCAGCTTCTGTGAGTAAATTCAGCTTCACCTTTTAATTCTACGTGATGTTATTACGCTGGGTACTTTCTTCAACATCGAATTTAATGGAGCCCTCCTACGATCCTGAAAAGCATGCTTGTTTGGTATATTTGTAGCAATATTCTGAAAATGGAAACTGTTTTATAACTGGATTTGTAAATTTTAGAGAATTACACGATATTTCTGACTGCCCTGCCTCGTATCCGTATACAGTTTTTGACAAAGCCTGCTATTCAGGCGAATTGTTTGCTAATATGACAGAGGAGCTCCTCTATCATATTACCGTACAATTCTCTATACGTAATCATAATCCTGGGATCGTGATTACGTGGAGCATGTATCCATTCCTGTGGATAGCTTAACTGAATACTTCAGCCAGATTTCAATATCATGACTGAACACTAATTTTATTAAAATAACGAAATTAATTTTTTAAAAAATTGTGATTTTTATAATAAATCACTTTTTAAATTCATTTTTAAATTTATTTATATTTTGGCTCTGAATTTTTATGACATGTTATAAGATGCCTGCATATTTTATTAGAACTAAATCTCAGCTTTCTGATTATCTGATCATTCATTTTTAAATACCAATGGATCTCGAATACACCGATCAACTAATATTTTAACGTATACAATTAGTGAGCTTGCATACACTAACCCACTAATGTTTTTAAACATATACAACTAGTGATTTTGCATACAAAAATAACTATTGCTTTAACATACGAAGCAACTGATCTTGCATAAAGAACCAACTGTTACATTTGCTTTTGTCAACTTGCATACAGATAAACTGCTAAAATGTGGAGGTGGAAAGCGGTGGCGGTACAAGAGGAAGCAGAGGCTATTTTTTTCCAGTCCTCAAGTAACCAATTTTTTCGTTCTTTCGACCACAACAGGAGCCTTTCCCTATTTTTTTTATATGAAAGGCGCTCTTAATGGTTTTCTGCTGCTAAGGCCATCCTTTGCAAAGTCCGTCTTGTTTTGCGTTGGGATATGATTTGTGATGCACCTGCATTGATTTCAGCTGTAATTTGTCAAGTTAATGCTCTTCTGTTTCTGCGGATTATGCGTGCTGCTAGCACTTCAACTCTCTCCTTTACCAGCCTTTTTCGACTAGAATGATCCTTGTTGCTTGAAGTTTTTTTTTTCTCAACTGCCACTCTCTAAACATCCGAGATAATGTTGGGCGAAAAAATTCTAAAAAAGTCGTTTGTTTCAGGTTTGCTGCCTACCCCTGCTCTTGCACTGACTATCATCCCTCGTTCAAAGTCACTCAAATCTTTCGTCTTATCCATTTATACAGTAAATTTCATGTTAACTATGTCCTACAGAGTTGATAGTTCATTATAAAAGCAACTCTGCGCCGTTACGTCATTCTACGTGACTGTCATAGACTGGTTTATATTTAAATAAGGGGTGCCTCTATTTTTTTGGCCACTCAGTGTATATTATATAAATGTATATATATATAGTTAACAGTACCAAATTTTTTATTGTAATTTTTCTAAAAAAGAGTTAAATATTGTAATAAAATAAAATAAAATATTCCACTTTTTGTTTTTATAATTATATTTCATTCAAAGAAAATCAGCATTTTAAACAAAATCATTGCTTTTGGATGCGCTTACCAAAACCATGAGTAGTTTCAAATAACGCAGATATCCATTATTTCATATTAAATTTACACGAAAAAAAACCCCGCAAAATGTATGAAAGAAGTATGTTGCTGCTGACGAATATTTTATAACCACTTCAAATACAGTCAATAAACATCTAGCAATGGAATAAAATGAACTTGTCCTAGTTTAAAAATCAACGGCAAAGCAATTAATTAGTCGATTTTTCCCTAATAACAACATTTAGTCCAATATTGTGCCAGTATTTCAATCATTGAAAATACTGCCAATGGAAATCTAATATTGATAAAAGAGTTCTGCGTGAAAAATGTTTTAAATGAAAGTCTAATATACCAATTTTAATTGCTATATTATAAAATTTAAAATGAAAATATAAAATTTCCATCTTATCATTCCAATAATCTCTATTAACCCTTGGGGACGAGCGACCGGTATACGTGCCGCGTAAGGTGCTAAGAATCCACGAATATTCTTGCCAGTAAATTTTTATTGTAAATTTTGCCTTATTTAATCCGAGAATTTTTCTGATTCAATTAGGCAAAAATTTCTGTTTTGAAAAACCGGTGATCAAAGATGAAAAATTGTGTAAAAGGCTCTCGTCCCGAAGGGGTTAAGGTTAACTAATTTGTTGGATTTCTCAGCCTGTATTATAATTATATTCTGGTCTTGTTTTAAACTGTTAGTCATTTTTATTTCTTTATAAAAAGGTTTTAATAATTTGTGAAGAAGCTTCCTCACTTCATGAAACATTAGGTTCCTTTTTTCCTCTTTATTAGATATTATTACATATATTATTTTATACTATTACGAAGTGTTAATTTTGAAATGTTAATGTAAAGAAATATCTCATTTGTGTTAGAATTACTGAGAATGAAATGGCGAAATATTTTATATTGGCTTTATATTATTCAAAATATGTAATATATCACCAATAAGGGCGATATTGGTACGACCTCCAAGGTATACCACATAATTCAATTTATAGCAAATACATAGATATTGGAAAAAAAAACAGTTTTGCTACCAGTGTTACATTTCATTTCAGAAATAAGTAACAAATGAAACAATTTTCACAGCTGTTGCAGATGGTAATGGAGTCGAAAGAATTTGCGGATTAGCACTACACTAAAAAAAAAGTCCAATGTTACTTAAGTGGGAAAATTTAATATGCCCCCGATGGAAAATATACAATAACCTCTTAAAAGTTACACAAGATACAAAAAGCCCTCTGTATCGTTAGAAATATTAGAAACCAATGTATTTTCGAATTTAAAAGAAGCATTTATGAAAACAAAGTTTCCTTTGCTGGCAGTAAATTTCGGAAATGTTTCTGAGTAATTTTTATAGTGTATTAATAAGGCTTTTTTTTTTTTTTTAACCGGTATATCGCCTTTCAGGATACTATCACTTCTTAATGAAACATTTTCAGCTGCGTAACTGAACTTATACATGAAAGAGTAAAAAAATAATATTAATGTTAATGTCAGTTCAGTTATTTTATCATGTTTTTTTTTTTTTTTTTTTTTTTTTTTTTTTTTTTTTTTTTTGTAAAATATGAAGAGCTCAGGTAAAATGGTGGTATATGACAGAAAAAAATTAAGTTAATGAAGTGATTGGTGATAATCAGTCTTTCATCACCTGTTATATCACTGTTTTCAAAAACGTAATACTCACAGTGATTTTAATGAATAAAGGAGGCATTTCACACTAAACGCAAATAAAGATTTGGAACTTTAACCCTTTAGTGTGCAGCTTTGCATATATGCGAACAACAGTGCTTTGAGTTTAATGATTTTTTTTTTTACTCGTATATACCTAATTCACAACTGAAAATTAAAATAGCAATAGCTGCTTTAATTTATAGCAGACATTCCGTATTCAAATTAACCATTGAAACTTTCTGATGCAAAGTCAGATTCTCTGAACTGCATAATTTCTAGAATGTATTTTATCATGGGGAATTAAAGAGTTAAAGGTTAAGTTTTATAAAATAAATAATTATATAAAATAAAGTATTTGGAGACATACTTTATAAAATATTTACGAATTTGCAATATTTTAGCGTAAAACAGCCACACGAAGGTAGTTTTTACTTGTATTGCAGATGAACAGCAGAAGAAAAGATTGACGTATTATATGAAAAATGTATCTCTGATTTTTTTCATTATTTTTCCTGTGTAATAAGTCTTCTCGAGAATCATATATAATTTTTTCGAAACAAAATAAAAAACCACGCATTTAATGGATAAAGCGCATTTTCTCAAAATGATGACTGTGTCACTTACTATCTGTATCATCTGAACTCTTCATGTGTTTGTTGAACATGAAAATGTATTCTTGAGACTTTATAGCATCTTAAAAGGGGAAAATAGAGTTCAGAAAACTGATCAGTACTCTATAAAACCTATTCGGAAACGTTTCTGAAAATCAGTGGCAAGAAAAGGAACATTGCTTTTATAAATGCTTTTCTAAATATCCCAAATATATTGGTTTCTGAGGTTTCTAAAGATGAAGAACACTTTTCATAATCGTGGATAACTCGGATGTGGTTAGTGTAAATTTTCGTTCGTCTTTATATTACATTTTCATATTTTAACCCTTTGTGACGCAACAACTCCGATTTGAAAAATATTTACTCAGATGTTAGAATGCATCATATTAAGCATGTAAAAATAACAAAAAATTTAGAACATAAAACTGAAAAAAATATTAATGTACCTTTTTCTCACCTACAATAAACAGAATTTTACATACTTCTTATAAATATAGTCCGATTTCAAATACAAAATCGTAAAGTATACAAAATTATCTTTCAATAAAATCTATTTTCGGACGTTTCCAGTTTTTATTATTTGACAAAGTTTATTTAGTTAATTTTTACAATATCGACGTAAAACTGTTCAAAGATTTAAAAAAAAAAAAAAAACTTTGACATAAAAAATAAACTCAATATCGGTCTGTTGATAATTCTATTATGGATTCATATTAACTGATGTATTATTAATAGGAGTAAAAAATAAAATCGTGTTTTAAATCTTACTGACTAAGCAACATTGACTTTGGGGTATGTTACAGATCTGCAACATGGTGATACAAAGGGTTAAGAAACATTTATTTTTATTACAGTATATCTAATACTAGCAAGATGGCACGACGAGCTTTTTTAAAGACTAAATATCTAACTAAATGTTTTTATTTTCTTGATAAATTCCTCTGATAAATTTTCTGATTATATATCAGAGACTAATGGGTAGAACCACCATTGGTTTTTTTTTTTTTTTTTTTTTTTTTTAGTTTTTTTTTTCGCAATACGCTTTAGAAGACATTCATTCTCCAAATTAAAGCTGAAAATTGCTTATCAAACTCTGTTATAAACTTAGCAATAATGTAGATTTTTATATTTCCTCACAGAATAATAAATGGGTGATTTCTAGTCGCAGGGAATGTTTAAAGATATCACATAGAATAAATAAAAACGCATTTTCGATTTTCTGATCAACGAACCGAAAAATTAAAATTGTGTTGAACGTCTCTTGTTATAACAAGGATTTATTTATAATTTCAGAATGACGACAAAAAGTTTTTGTCTAAATTTTTTCTTTTATCTTTAAGAATGCTACCTTTTTCCGCAATCTCTTTTTTTATTAAGATATTTATTTAAATTGATTAAAAACATAAATTTTATGTTACTTAAAAACTTTGTATTCAAATTAAATATACAACTTGCTAAATGGTACCTTATATAAAAGGCAATGTCCCGCCCATTGATTCTAAACTACTGAACCTAGAAGCATGAAAATTGGAGGAAACATACTTCTTATTACATAAGTGAGCACTAAAGAAGGATTTTTGTAACCCCCCTCCCCCTCCCCAAAGGGTGCTAAAAGGGAGGTGGAAATTTTAGAGCATGTGGCCATATATCAGCAGCCGTTTTAGGTAGAACCGTGAAATTTCAGAAAATATATTTCCTAAAAAAGTCTTAAACACGTGTTTTAGCTATTTTAGAAATTTCTTTTTTAAGGGAGTTAAAGGAGGGGTCGAAACTTTTAGAACATTCGGCAATAACTCAGCAGCCATTTTAGTTATAAGCGTGAAATTCCAGAAAAAAAATTTACTAAAAAATAATTGAACACATATTTCAGTGATTTTAGAAAATCTCCATCCTAAGGGGGTTAAAGGAGGGTTGAAAATTTTAGAATATTTGGCCATATCACAGCAATTTTCAAACTTTTTCAGAAACCCTCATATGATATATTATCGGAAGATCCTCGGACCAGTCTTTCACCTCTTAACTCATTTTTTCATTACTAGAGGGCCTTTTAAAATTTTAATTTTTCATTACTGCCCCATACAATTTTCCGAAAATTATGAAAATAAATTACATAATAAATCTCAAGAATTAGCAGCTTCTCTCCCCCCCCCCATTTTCAAACAGTGAGCGGGTACGTATTTCATACAAAATCGAGTTAAAGATATAAAATCATACAAATTTAAGGTTCATTTAATAATATTATTAGGGGCCTTGGCAACGCCTGGCGGATAAGCTAGTATAATATGAAAGTGATACTGCAAACACATTAAAAATCTGTGTGCAAAAATGTGTTTGTAATATCCCTTTTATGTTATACGTACAGTCGTGGGAAAAAAGTAAACACCCCTACTAACTCTGGAACAAATTATTGAAGAAGAAAGTTATTGTTACCAAATGACTGGAAATAAAGCCTGCTTTTAAATGATGTATGTAAAATTTGCTTAGGGGGCCTCTAAATACCAAAACGAACGCAAACTTTATTTTTTTAAATAGCTGTCTCCAATTTTGACAACATAAATAGATTCTACACCCTTCACTTACCCTAAATCCAAATTTTCAATTTAAAATTAGTATAATAAGTTTCCAAGAAAATAATTATTTTAAAATGATCATATTTTAGGGGCGGTGTCCAAATTGAAGTTCTGTATTCGATTGTTGAAATGCTAGAGAATGACAATGTCGCTTCTATTAATGTATTATTTCTTGCCAACATGACCTTGACCATTTCTCTCGCTTACTATGTTTCGAATATTGCCATCACAAATGTTTCGATAAAATGAGTAAAATATACATTTTTTTTTTCAAATTATGCTTTTCTGGACATCGTAGACTTTAATCATCATTTTGACGCTTTTTACTCATAATTCAAAAACCGCTTGGAAGAAAAAAATGAAATTGAGAATTAGCATCAAGCAGGACAAATAAATATAAATCTATCAAAAAATTGCAGCTTGCAATTAATATTTTTTTCGAATATTAATTTTATAATTCATAATTCACATTATGAAATTCTTAAAATTACAAATGCAATGTAATTTATGTTTGGGTTTTTTAATTTTTTAACCAAACAAAAAATTATCACATTAGGATTATCATTTCAAGAGATATTAAAAAAAAATTGAAAATGTAATTTAACTTTAGAATCTCTAAATTTTGAATGTTTAAATTCAAAAACGTATCATCCAAATGACTTGGAATTTCGTTTCTAGGCATAGTTTGAACCGAAGATTTAAAATATATTGTCAAAATTGGGTGCTGCCATTGAAAAAAATAAAGTTTGGCCTGGTTTTGATTTGTATATTACCCCCTAAGCAAATTTTATATACATAATTTAAAAGTAGAATTTATTTCCAATCATTTGGTAACAGTAACTTTATTCTATTATAATTAGTTGCAGACTTAGTAGGGCGTGTTTACTTTTTTTCACCACTGTACTATTTAGAAAATTGTATTTATTTTGAATACAAAGTTCTTGAGTATAATTTATTGTGCAATTGTCCAATACATATTTAATAGTATATTAATTTGTAGAAAGACGCAACATAACGTGATTTTTCTTTACAAAATGTATTAATCCCACTTTCAGATATGAAAACATTGAATCAAAATTATTTTAAACCAAAAGTTCGTTTATGCCAACATTATTTATTTTTATAATTATTACTAAACTTTTTTTTTTTTATTTTAGATATGCGTAATATATAAGAATAGGCATTCAATTGAGATCTTTCATCAAAAATGTTCAACAAATATTTTTCACTTTTGATGTTACCATAATTCTTACTTACTCTGTATAACCCACACAATTGCGTAAAAAGATTTAATTATTTAATTATACCGCTAAATTAACCTGATTTATTATATTGCAATCCAAAAGTACAACACATGGTAGCTTTTACTGAAGATGAAATTATTTTAAAGGCCCTTTTGATGGTCGCACAATTTGAGACATTACTTTATTCTTTTTTTTTAGGTGTCGCGCACAGTTGTTTTAGCTGTGCGAATAAACACGTAAAATGTTATCGTATGCTATTCAAGGGATGTTTTGAAAAAATGGGATTAACGATCACCAAAATTTAACTCAGACACCTTATTGCATAAAATTTAAGGATAGATTTCATTTTGACAGTGAGAGAGAAACAGATTTAGCATACTTACTATCATGTAATTTGTTCATACACATATATGCATACAAAGATATTCATAGAAAGATGTTTTACTTGCTTAAAATAGAATAATACTAACTGTATTTTATGTCTATATCCTGCTACAATATTTCTTTTCCCTGCTTCTTTTAATTATTCATGTCAAAAATTCATATTGTAAAAAAAAAAAAAAAAAAAAAAAGTTTTTTTTAAATTTTAAAATATTTAATAGGAGTTCTGCTTAGTAAAAATCCACCCTTGAAATCTACTTATTAGAACTTTTAAACACCCTTTAGATCAGGTGTGTCAAACACGTAGCCCGCGGGCCACAATTGAACTGCTAACAACTTGTTTGTGGCCCGCCAAGCCTTTCATTTTACAAGCGTCTCTAGTCTTAGAAATGACAAACATAAAAAAGTGTATGTATATCGGTAATGCTAGTTGGATGTTTTTCTATTCAGAATGCAAATACTATTTTTTGATAATAATACTTGCCTTGTATAATACACCATTAATAAAGGGAATATAACTCTTCAGAAAAAATAATAGCATCGTATTTTTTAAAAGCTTCATCTAGCAACAATAGTGACATAAAAATGCAACTCAATTTTGAATCACATCTCTAAGAAATTACCTATAGAAAGATCTGGAAATGTTAAGATTTCTAAAATGTTTATAATATTTATAATATAAATTTTTATTGTATTTTCTTATACATTTTGTGTTTTTTTTCCTAAATATTTTTTTTATTTATTACTATCTTTGATTTACACTACATTGTAACAAATTGTGCTGCATTTATTTAATACTGAGAAATGTATTGTAAAATTAATAAAATACTGCACTTATTAAGAGAGTTAATTTTTTTAAAAATCAATATATAAACTTAAATTTCTCTTATACGTTGACTTTCAAAGTGATTAAAATCGTCGCTTTTGCACAACAGAACTCCTGACTATTCAATAGGACCTTAGTCAACATGTGAATTTTGAATTTAAGCTTTTTAATTTTTTCATTATTTAGGTTAGTTTAACGTGTCATTTTTAATAAAAAATGTATGATTTGTATTTTAATTTTTAGTGATATATTCATAATCTCTTACATTGCAGGACATACGAAAAATATGTTAAAACTCTGTGCAAGTATAAATAAATAAGATTAACTGACGATAAACGTCGCAGACTGGTAAAAGAAGTTACAATACTGTTATATTCAAAGGAAAACTGAAGTTTTATATTTAGTACGTAAATTTTCACTGTTTAGTTCCATTACGTTGTAATTCATGAAGGTACAAATTGGACTTCGGTGATGTATATATTAATGGATATATATCGTGATGTATACCATGATGTATAACCGGTATTATTTTCAAAATATAAGGATATTTGATATTTTCGATATTTTCTTATATTAAATATTTATTTTCAAAATACCATTGGATATAATATTTTGAGCCAAAACAAGTGTAAATGAATTTTTTAACTTATTGAACATGTCGTTTTCTAGATAAAGAATTTAAATTCTGGCATTGACTTTTTCAGGAAAAAAGTAAAAATACATTTTCTAAGCTTTAAGTTTGAAGCTGAAGTTTTTAAGCGTAGAACCAGTTATTATGTGGAACAGTATCAAATTGAAATAACCACTGAAAGATAAAAGGTCTAGTTTAGATAATCAGTTGCTCACTACATTATAAATAATCTTTTCCTGTTTTGATTTAAGCTAAGTATAAACTCCACACCAGGTTAGGAAAAAAAAGTATGCAAGCTAACATTTATGTTAAAGTTTTCAACTAAATATTATTTTGTATTTAAATTTGTGTTGTGTAAAAATAAAATTTTCACGATACTTGATAATAACTCTGAATGATGTATTTTGTTTTTCGATGAATGTAAAACGCAAATTATTTCTGTTATAAAATGATTAAACTTCAATTTTGTTGCGGAGAAAATAAGAAAAAGACTTAGAATATTTTTTTCAGGTTAAGTGCAATATGTTTCAGTTTCTTATTTATATTATGTCTAAAAATATTTAAAGTCAATATTAAATTGACTATTTTGAAAATATCGTATATATGTTACTGTGAAAGATCGAAATAGGAGAATGTCGACTTTCACCGGTGAATGTCAACACACACCAAAAACGTCAGTGAAAGACCGAATATTTGATTGTATTCTTGTATATTCGGACCATCACCGGTGAATGTCGATAAACACAGATATGCTCTGGTGGAGGTCGAAAAGAGAAGTGGTGTTTAATAGCGAGGCTTATAGTCTGTCGCCAAATTCTTTGTTCAACTGCAAGTTAGTCAGCTTTGTCAGTTTTATGCAAGGTTTGATGGTGCGCCCCACGTTTTCTTAAATTTCATTTTTGTATTCAATATCCTGATTTATATTGAATGGATACTGCGGTGAGTCGTGATCTTTTTATTTTTTTAATTAAATGCATTAATTGAGAGTAAATGAGAAAACAATTGTTTTTATTTTTTTGTCAAGAACAGTACTTTAAAATACTTTTTCAAGTGTTTTCTGCTCAAACTAAGTGCAGCACGCATTTTCACAATATTTACTCGGCTCGGATTGGACACATGTATTTCTCAGTTTATTTTTCTGTTATTAAATATTGAATATTCTGAAGTATTTATGATATGAAGCCGATAGTTATTCATGAAATTAGGAAATTGTTATTTGGCTCGTTCCGGGTGAAGTGTCCCATTAACCCTTTCAGGGGCAAATAACTGTGTTTCCGTAATGTTATTTCACACCGGAATACACACAAAAGAAAAAAAATCAAAATAAAGAAAAGCTATTTTACAACTTCTTTCCACCAAAGTTATGAAGTAAATGTATAATTACATATTTCTGGTGCAAATCTTGATTAAAATTAGGTGGAATATAATATATTTCAACGTCCCTCAAATACCTGTGAAAGTCTGAAAAGGTATGGCTGAAGTAAACAATTAAACAGATGATTAATTGCCTTTGAATTCATTATCCATTACATTAATTTTTTTCCTAATGTGCAAAATTTTCGCTTTTTTAATAAAGTTTACATATGTTATTTGTTTCTATGAGATAAATAAAACTTATAAAAATAAAATCTACTTTCAGTCAAATGTTTCAACTTACAGTTTGTACATATTTGTGCAGTTCTTTTGAAAAATATTTTGCGATTTCACTATTAATATTTTCAGCACAGAGTAAGTATTTTTGTAATATTGACGTTTGGTTAGAGATTATTACAATGTACAGCAACCTTTATGAAGCATCCACGTTTCACTACAAATATTTCCAAAGCAAACCTAATATTTTATCAATATTGATATTTCAGTTCAAATGTTAGCGATTAGTAATGAAAACTAAGCGCACTTTTATATTAAAAAAAACCGGAAATTTTTAATAATAATTTTCGCTTTGTTTAATGGCAGACTTTCATCGAATAAATACAATGAAAATTGGCATAAAAAAGTAATACATATTTTGAATCCAGAATTTCTACTAAATTACCAATTCTGTTGCCAACTCTCTAAAAATATTGGCCAATATAACCAATATACCTGAAACAGTTTTCTGGGGTAATAACGTTTCTAGATTTTTATAATATTTATTAACAAATAGTAATCTTCGCCTTATTTATTATCAGTATTCTTATGGCAAATATACTATTAGGAAGATATAGTGGCTATAAAAAAAACAGAAACACAAGCACTCTTTTAAATATGTAAAATTTATAAACTTAAGTAAAAATTTTATACATTGTAGAAAAAAAAATGAATGGACAATGAATACATTAGTAGAATTAGAATTCTATCATTATTATATGAAGATAATAACAAAACTACTTGTGAAAACTAAATAATACTCAGTGGAAAGACATGATCACTTAAGGAGGGGTCTCAGGACTCTTAAAATTGGAAAGAAAGAAAGACAATTTTAAGACAATTTTATTGAGATGAAAGATGCCGAAAATCGGCATAAGTGATTACGCGCACGATTACAAAATAAATTTTGCAACCAGTACGAAAATTTTAGTGTTTACTTATGCTTCAGATTTTAATAAAGATAAAAAAATTTGCATTTAAAGCATTTTTATATTTTTAATACTAAGTTGTATTTAGCTAATGTAAAATATAGAAAATTTCAACAGTATAATCACCAAAAAAAAACATTTTTTTTAAGAATAAAAAGGAAATTTTAGGTTAACCTTTAACCAGAAATGTGAAAATCCCGTGCACAAACAGAACACTTAATAATTTACGAAATAGTGAAGTTAAACATTTAATCTTTAATAGTAAGGCATTAACAGGACCAATTTTTTAATAGTATAACTGCATAAAAATAAGTTTTGAATGTCGGAGAGAGAAAATATAGTCCGTCTCAAAAGTTTAAGCACAGGCGTAAAATATGGATTTTTGGTGAATAATAAAGTGTTAAAATAAATAGCATTTTTTTACTTGTGTATTTCACAATTTAAATAAACGTTATCAAAAGTAGAAAATTTAAATTATATATTTGTAAAAAATAGAATTTAAAAATTGTTTAAACAAAACTGTCTCAAAATTTTATGGCCAATGGTAAAAACAACCACATTTATCATTTTTACAAACTGTTACATACAAATTATCTTCCCGTGATTTCGGATTAGTTCAAAATAAACGCGTGTCCATCGAAATTATTAGTTTTTGTACAGTTTATAGTGCAATAGAGTACCATGCTTTCTCTATGGCCTCTTTGAATTCTTCAAGAGAGTCATACTATTTTCCATTTGTATAAACCTGACGGGTTAAAAGGTCATAGACATTCTCAACCGGGTTTATGCCAGGACATAAAGCTGGCGGGTCAAAAAATTTTAAAAATTTCTGCGAAAGCCACGGTTATGTCGTATGTGATATGGGCATTCAGGCATTACCTTGTTCAAAGATCCATCCAGGATCCTTCCAAAATGTCACTGGATGTAAAGAAATGCTTGTTCAGTGTCTCATGATATTTTTGGGAATTTTGTCTTCCTTTTAGAAAATCGAGAGAGGTCAGGCTGTTGAAGCTGAATAACCCCCCAAATCATAACAGGCTTAGCGCCTTTCTGCCAGTTAGAAAAACTCCATGGTCCTTTTCGGAGATCATGCTAATGCATGTTCCACCCACCAGGGCTATCTAAGTTCCATTTTTTCTCATCGCTGAATAACACAGTAAGCCACTTATAAGCGACACAGTAAGCCACATAACATGTATTTCTTAGCCCAGTACATTCTTGCTTGTTAGCGGTGAAATTTGAGACATGGTTTGAAAACCATTTTCTTTACTATGATGTAATGGCATTCTTTAATAGATATAGGTACAATATCTTTCGACACCTGTGCATCAAGATTATTTTTAATTTACTGTTTGGGCATATTTTATGCAAACAGGAATCTCCGTATTCTCCAATCCGTCTCATAAAACGCCATACGTGGTCGTCCACATCTTGGTTTCCGGTGGAAATATTCACTTCTTTAGACTACATGATGTAGATGCATTGTTTTAATCAAAATGAAATTTAAGAAGCAGTTTTATATTTTAATTTCAATTTCTTTACATCCGGTGACATTTTGGGAGGATCCTGGATGGATCTTTGAACAAGGTAATGCTTCAATGTCCATATCACATACTACATAACCATGGCTTTCGCAGAAATTTTTAAAAATTTTTGACTCGCCAGCTTTAAGTCCTGGCATAAACCCGGTTGAGAATGTCTATGACCGTTTAACCCATCAGGTTTAGAGAAATGGAAAATATCATGACTCTCTTGAAGAATTAAAAGAGGCCATAGAGAAAGCATGGTACTCTATTGCACCATAAACCGTACAAAAACTAATAATTTCGATGTACGCGCGTTTATTTTGAGCTAATCCGAAATCACGGGAAGATAATTTGTATGTAACAGTTTGTAAAAATGATAAATGTAGCTGTTTTTACCATTGGGCATAAAATTTTGAGACAGTTTTGTTTAAACAAATTTTAAATTCTATTTTTTTACAAATATATAATTTAAATTTTTCTACTTTTGATAACATTTATTTAAATTGCGAAATACACAAGTAAAGAAATGCTATTTATTTTAACATTTTATTATTCACCAAAAATCCATATTTTATGCCTGTGCTTAAACTTTTGAGACGGACTATATTTTCTCTCTCCAACATTCAAAACTTATTTTTATGCAGTTATACTATTACAAAATTGGTCCTGTTAATGCCTTACTATTAAAGATTAAATGTTTAACTTCACTATTTCATAAATTATTAACCCGGGAGAACTCGCTGCATGAGTTTTTCTCTCACAGTCGTACTTTTTTAAGACTCTTATTTAAATCATTTTTCATTTTAATTAATATTTCAAAATGTTTTACAATTGTTTTACCAATTTTGTGAATAAAAGTACTAAGCCAACCAAAAAAAGTTGATATTATATGATTGTAAAGTAAAAGAAAGACAATTGGGCATTCTCACTAGCGAGTTCTCCCGGGTTAAGTGTTCTGTTTGTGCACGGGATTTTCACATTTCCGGTTGAAGGTTAACCTAAAATTTCCTTTTTATTGTTAAAAAAATATTTTTTTAGGTGATTATACTGTTGAAATTTTCTATATTTTACATTAGCTAAATACAACTTAGTATTAAAAATATAAAAATGCTTTAAATGCAAATTTATTTATCTTCATTATAATGTGAAGCATAAGTAAACACTAAAATTTTCGTACCGGTTGCAAAATTTATTTTGTAATCGTGCGCGTAATCACTTATGCCGATTTTTGGCATCTTTCATCTCAATAAAATTGTCTTAAGATTGTGTTTCTTTTTTTCCAATTTTAAGAGTCCTGAGACCCCTCCTTAAGTGATCATCTCTTTCCACTGAGTATAATTTTTGTTTTCACAAGTAGTTTTGTTATTATCTCCATGTAATAATGATAGAATCCTAATTCTACTAATGTATTTATTGTCCATTCATTTTTTTTTTTTTTTTTTTAGAATGTATAAAATTTTTACTTAAGTTTATAAATTTTACATATTTAAAAGAGTGCTTGTGTTTCTGTTTTTTTTTTATAGCCAGTATTTCCTCCTAATGGTATATTTGCCATAAGAATACTGATAATAAATAAGGTGAAGATTACTATTTGTTAATAAATATTATAAAAATCTAGAAACGTTATTACCCCAAAAAACTGTTTCAGGTATATTGGTTATATTGGCTAATATTTTTAGTCATCGCTAACAGAGTTGGCAATTTAGCAGAAATTCTGGATTCAAAATATGTATTACTTTTTTAATGCCAATTTTCATTGTATTTATTCGATGAAAGTCTGCCATTAAACAAAGCGAAAATTATTATTAAAAATTTCCGGTTTTTTATATAAAAGTGCGCTTAGTTTTCATTGCTAATCGCTAACATTTGAACTGAAATACCAATATTGATAAAATATTTGGTTTACTTTGGAAATATTTGTAGTGAAACGTGAATGCTTTATAAAGGTTGCTGTACATTGTAATAATCTCTAACCAAACGTCAATATTACAAAAATACTTACTCTGTGTTCGAAATATTAATAGTGAAATCGCAAAATATTTTTCGAAAGCACTGCACAAATATGTACAAACTGTAAGTTGAAACATTTGACTGAAAGTAGATTTTATTTTAATAAGTTTTATTTATCTCATAGAAACAAATAACATATGTAAACTTTATTAACTTAAGCAAAAATTGTGCACATTAGGAAAAAAAATAATGTAATGGATAATGAATTCAAAGGCAATTAATCTTCTGTTTAATTGTTTACTTCAGCCATACCTTTTAACACTTTCACAGGTATTTGAGGGACGTTGAAATATATTATATTCCACCTAATTTTAATCAAGATATGCACCAGAGATATGTAATTACACATTTACTTCATAACTTTGGTGGAAAGAAGTTGCAATATAGCTTTTCTTTATTTTGATTTTTTTTCTTTGTGTGTATTCCGGTGTGAAATAACATTACGGAAACACAATTATGTGCCCCTGAAAGGGTTAATGGGACACTTCACCCGGAACGTGTCAAATAACAATTTCCTAATTTCATGAATAACTATCGGCTTCATATCATAAATACTTCAGAATATTCAATATTTAATAACAGAAAAATAAACTGAGAAATACATGTGTCCAATCCGAACCGAGTAAATATTGTGAAAATGCGTGCTGTACTTAGTTTGAGCAGAAAACACTTGAGAAAGTATTTTAAAGTACTGTTCTTGACAAAAAATAAAAACAATTGTTTTCTCATTTACTCTCAAATAATGCATTTAATTAAAAAAAAAGATCACGACTCACCGCAGTATCCATTCAATATAAATCAGGATATTGAATACAAAAATGAAATTTAAGAAAACGTTGGGCGCATCATCAAACCTTGCATAAAACTGACAAAGATGACTAACTTGCAGTTGAGCAAAGAATTTGGCGACGGACTATAGCCTCTCTATTAAACACCACTTCTCTTTTCGACCTCCACCAGAGCATATCTGTGTTTATCGACATTCACCGGTGATGGTCCGAATATTCAAGAATACAATCAAATATTCGGGCTTTCACTGACTTTTTGGTATGTGTTGGCATTCACCGGTGAAAGTCGACATTCTCCAATTTCGATCTTTCACAGTAACATACTTATACATAAGTGAGAAACTTGTAGCTATTATCCCTATGCTAGATACAATCCCCGTATCAGATAGTTTCGACTTGCTTGTGAATGTTTTGATTGAATACCTTTTGCCGTTAAAAAAATAAGTTTACGTTGTATATCCGTTTGAGTGCGGAGGAGCGTGATATCGCTCTCTTGTTACGTGCCAAAATTAAGGGAAGAGCGATAGCGCTCCTCTTGTTATGTGCCAAAATAGCGGGAAGCGTGACAACGCTCCTCTTGTTTTTTGCTAATATTGCGGAAAGGGTGATAGCGCTTCAATTTGCTGTCTCAGTTTGGTATGCATTTAAGCTGGTTGCAATAGCAAAATATACGATTTCTGTGTATATCGTCGACTTACAAGTAATATATTTATATGTGTACCCAAACACATTCGCATTTTTGGCATAGATCCACAAGATTATTTCCACAGTTAAAATACCGTAAGATGGGGTTTACTTTGTGACCGGTGGGGTTACTTTATGACACCTGGTCTAGTTCTCGTATTTCGAATCTCCCGTTCTGCCCGAGATGGCAGGAAAGCAAACAGCAGTACCTCTTCCTATTACGGTGTACCACATTAACTAATGACCATTGCCCGAAGGTTTAACACCTCGTTTGTTCTCTCTGGCCCATGTAAGGTTGTAACGTGCCCCTGTGTTGTTGTCACAAAAATCGGAAACTTTGTGTGCTGAAGCCTAACGCGTATGAGAATCACCTAACACAGGTAAACATTTTTTGCCGTTATTGAGTTAGAATGTTGAGTAATATAACCTTTGTCAGGCGATATTTATGCGAGGTATAGCGGCATAATCAAAATATAGACACTTGATAGGGCTACTTTGTGACACATCGACTCTCTCGTAAATTAGCCCCACAAGATTACCGTTTAAAAGTTAAAGAAATATTTTTTGTTTTCAGTTTCAAGATAGACGTGAAACATTATGAGAACGCAAGATAGTCCTAAGGCAATCATAGGAGACAAGTTAAGCTCTCATACAGGTCTAGAATTGCTACGGCTTTGTGAATAAAATAGCATTAAGTTCGTCTCCGCATTTCCTCCAAATTCGTTTCATCTCCTGCAGCCGCTTGTTGTGTCCCTTTTCCTTTCTATAAAACCCCGCTGTAGAGGAGTGTTGTCAAGCTGGAAAAAAATTACCTCTGGTAATAGATGCACAAACGTACCAAAGGGCGAATTTCCGCTTCTTCTAAAAGAGTTCATTTCAAGAACAATCTGAGGTCTAGATTTCGGATGATCGGAATCTATCCACTAAATACAAACAAAGTTTTTGGACCGGCTTCTAAATGCAGTCCTGAAAAAAACTTAGGATCGATTACGGAAGGCGTGGGAAAACTGTTCTTGGAAGATTTGAACAAGAAGAGGGAGGAAATAATATGTCCCGCCGAGCTGAAACATTAGTGCTACCGATGTCCAAAAAGTTTTAGAAACCGACGTGGCTACTGCATATAGCGGACAGCAAAGAGGAGACATTTGGCACCGGAAGGAAAAGAAACAAGTTGGAAATTGCTCGTCAAACGTGGCAAATGAGGTGCGTTCGTACTATAACTAGTTTTATAATTATTTTTTGCACCCCATATTGTACTGAATGTATATTTTTTTGCGCTTCATAAGTGCATAGACTGAAACATCATTAAAATGCACTTACAATAATTTTTTCCCCCTTCCCCGTAATGTAAAGGAAAACTTTTGACTGTCCCTGTAATTAAACTATACATTCGATTTTCATAAAATTTGAAATGGCTCGATAAAATTTTGCAGCAATTATATATTTAAAATTTCAGACCATTCGGAAGGCTGTAAAATCATTAAAATGCATTTGCAATAATTTTTTCCCACTGGCCATAATGTAACGGAAAAATTTTGGTTGTCCCTGTAATTAAACTATACATCCGATTTTCATAAAATTGGAAATGGATCAACAAAATTTTGCAGCAATTATATATTAAAAATTTCAGACCATTCGGAAGGCTGTAAAATCATTAAAATGCATTTGCAATAATTTTTTCCCATTGGCCATAATGTAACGGAAAACTTTTGGGTGTCCCTGTAATTAAACTATACATCCGATTTTCATAAAATTGGAAATGGCTCAACAAAATTTTGCAGCAATTATATATTAAAAATTTCAGACCATTCGGAAGGCTGTAAAATCATTAAAATGCATTTGCTATAATTTTTTTCGCATTGGCCGTAATGTAACGGAAAAATTTTGGGTGTCCCTGTAATTAAACTATACATCCGATTTTCATAAAATTGGAAATGGCTCGACAAAATTTTGCAGCAATTATATATTACAAATTTCAGACCATTCGGAAGTCTGTAACATCATTAAAATTCACTTGCAATAATTTTTCCCATTGGCCGTAATGCAAAGAAAAAATTTTGACTGTCCCTGTAATTAAACTATACATCCGATTTTCATGAGATTGGAAATGGCTCGACAAAATTTTGCTGTAATTATATATTAAAAATTTCAGATCATTCGGTCGGGTAGTTTTTGCTCTGTTATATGCGGACGGACAGACAGACGGACTGAACGACGACTATAGGTGCTACGTATTTATATAATTACTAACGCACCTAATAAGTGCATAGTCTGTAACATCATTAAAATGCACTTACAATAATTTTTTCCCCATTCCCCGTAATGTAACGGAAAATTTTGACTGTCCCTGTAATTAAACTATACATTCGATTTTCATAAAATTTGAAATGGCTCGACAAAATTTTGCAGCAATTATATATTTAAAATTCCAGACCATTCGGAAGGCTGTAAAATCATTAAAATGCATTTGGAATAATTTTTTCCCATTGGCCTTAATGTAACGGGAAACTTTTGGGTGTCCCTGTAATTAAACTATACATCCGATTTTCATAAAATTGGAAATGGCTCAACAAAATTTTGCAGCAATTATATATTAAAAATTTCAGACCATTCGGAAGGCTGTAAAATCATTAAAATGCATTTGCTATAATTTTTTCCCATTGGCCGTAATGTTACGGAAAACTTTTGGGTGTCCCTGGAATTAAACTATACATCCGATTTTCATAAAATTGGAAATGGCTCGACAAAATTTTGCAGCAATTATATATTAAAAATTTCAGACCATTCGGAAGTCTGTAACATCATTAAAATTCACTTGCAATAATTTTTCCCATTGGCCGTAATGTAAAGAAAACTTTTGACTGTCCCTGTAATTAAACTATGCATCCGATTTTCATAAAATTGGAAATGGCTCGACAAAATTTTGCAGCAATTATATATTAAAAATTTCAGACCATTCGGAAGGCTGTAAAATCATTAAAATGCATTTGCTATAATTTTTTCCCATTGGCCGTAATGTAACGGAAAACTTTTGGGTGTCCCTGTAATTAAACTATACATCCGATTTTCATAAAATTGGAAATGGCTCGACAAAATTTTGCAGCAATTATATATTACGAATTTCAGACCATTCGGAAGTCTGTAACATCATTAAAATTCACTTGCAATAATTTTTCCCATTGGCCGTAATGTAAAGAAAAACTTTTGACTGTCCCTGTAATTAAACTATACATCCGATTTTCATAAGATTGGAAATGGCTCGACAAAATTTTGCAGCAATTATATATTAAAAATTTCAGATCATTCGGTCGGGTAGTTTTTGCTCTGTTATATGCGGACGGACAGACAGACGGACGGACAGACGGACGGACAGACAGACGGACTGAACGACGACTATAGGTGCTACGTATTTATATAATTACGAACGCACCTAAAAAGAGAGAAGCGCAATCATCCAGAAAAGTCGCAAAGTTTTCTCTTAATTTTTTGCATTAGGTAAAGTTCTCAATACGTTTCAGACGAGATACGGCACACACCCAGAATTTTTCTTCGTCGATTGGAGAGAGAGATTTTATTCCGGAACCATCCTTTCCTCGTCAAGGGCACATGTGTTAGGAAAAAACACTGAGTGGCAAGGGATTAGAGGCTTTGGTAGAACCAATTTTGGAGTTTTATCAATTTGTGACTCGATTGTAAAACAAAAACTATAATTCAACTTTTTTTTTCGAATATTTTTTATAGTGTTATTTCCTTAAAACTTAAAACATAATTGTATTTCTTGTTTAATGTTTCCTGATTTTATATAATTTCGTCGTTTGGATCTTTCTGAATTTGTGCACCAATATTAGGCGTCATTCTAATTTTTTTTATATTGTACCATTTTTAAAAGCTTACCGAAAGAAGTTTTCCAATGAACTGTTTATTATATCTATGTAAGATACCGGTCACACCCACGCCTCAGGGCTTGATAAATATCGAAAAACATGTAAATAGAGCTCCATCTCGCTTCGAGCCCATATAAAAACAGAAGTATTCAATGCAACTAATTTAAACTTTCTGATATTTTAAGGTATGTTTGCTGTCTTATAAAATTATAAAATGAAATACTTCAATGTAATAAAATAAAAAATATCGCAAAATTGATATACACAATTTTCGAAAAAAAAATAGGTGTCATATCACCATCCGTAAGATATCTTAACGTTGTATTGACATAAGAACATAATTTTTGCTTTAAATGGATCAGGAAACTTTACTCTATGGAATGAATTAAGGATATAACTATCACTTAAAGGAAACCGTATTAAAAAAACTCTTAAATTTGAAAATTAAAAAAACCCTAAAAAATACAATATTTTTTTTCATTAAAAATACTCAAAATATTAAACTATCTAAACTATATTAATTCATTCTATAGATAATGATGCTATATTGATTGCAAAAAAATCAAGACATTCCATAAAGTAGTTTTTTTTTTTTTTTTTTTTTTGTAAATCTTACGGATAGTCGTCAAAAATCAAGTTTTGAGTAAACGTTAAAATTGAACAGAAGACTCTGAAAGGTCAGGAAAAAACACTCAGTTCGGGCAAAAGTTTAGATGTTTTTATTCTTCTGTCAATAAAAAAGAACACAGAGAAAAGAAAAATAAAAGTAGTAGTACAACTGGGGGAAAAGTGAGACTGGTTGACGTCCAATTATATGAGTACCGCTTTGAAAGTGACTGTTACATAAATGCTTATAACTCCCTCAAAAATGCAAATATTTTTATGTGTTTTTTTGCACTGTGTTCAGAATTAATTGAATAATCAAAATAGATCATAAAAATCTATTTTCTGAAACGTTTTCAAGCCCTGAGCCCCCTTGAATCAACTGATTTTTTTTTTTTAAATTTAATATAATATTTTCTTTTTTTTTTTTTTTTCTAATTCAAGTGTTTCAAATTATTGGATGTATCTACTTTGTATTGTCAACACTTTATTTCAGCAGCAAACATTATATGTAGTGGGTCTAGATTATGTTTGTATGTGTGGGATGAAAATTATGTGTTGATGAACATATCCAGATCTCTAAAGAGAAAACTTAAAACATTTGAATTTATAAAAGGTTAACCCTCTTCTGGCGCAGCCCGAGATATGCTCGGGCATGCATTTTTCCGTCAAATTAATACTATTTGGTTATGCCCACCAGTTACTGTTTAGCGAAAACTTTGCCTGATTTAATCAAAACTTTTCCCCGAATACGATAGTCAAAAATTTCTGCTTAAAAGAACCGGTGGTAAACAATTAAAAATTCTGTAAAAGACGCTCATCGCGAAGAATTACGCAGCGAGAGGTTTAAAAATATTCTATATTTAGCATAGAATATTTTTATTTTAAAAAATGCAAATTATTTAAAGCAATTAATAACATAATAAATGATCTGTAAGAGTATGGTCGAGCTGTAATTTTTTCTTTCTTGATTAGAGAGATGAACCTCTAAGAATTAAAATCAAGATATGAATTGAATAAGAGGGCATTCAAAAATTGGGTGCTTGTTAATTATTGCATTTCAATAATCCCAATCTATTTTCCTCTGTTCTTTGTTGAATCTAATGACCAAGAATGCTGACATTAAAAAAAAAAATAAAAAAAATCGTAAGAAGTATTTGAAAATTATTTTTTAAATAACCGTGGGAAAGAATAGTATCTTCATGAAACCACATCAATATTTATTTTTTATTACTAATCATTTGTTTATAAAGATTTTCAAGGTATCAATGTTTCACTGTGCAGAACAGTTTATTCTTTAAACATAACACTGTTATTAGCGATGTTTAAATTAAATTATATTTTAACATAATTGATTGTAATTACTTAATTTAAATTATTTTCAAATGAAGTTATATTAGTTATATATCCGACAGTGTTTATTTTTATCAGCAAACATGCATGTATGTGTAATAGGAAAATATGATTTTTAAAAAAAGTAACCGTTTTTTTTTTGTTTTTTTTTTTTTTTTTTGCCAACACTGGTTTATAGGTATTCGAAAGCATGCATTCATAAGATGAAAATTCATATTTTTTATATGTCATATCCGGAATATATAAAAACTATTTTCTTTTAAATGTGAAATTACTTTAAGCGACGTATTACGAGAAATTGTAAGCAACTTATCTATACAATACACTATAATTTAAAAGTTTGGGCTTTAAATCATTTATGTACAATGATAATCTATTTATATGAGTTTATCGCTCGCAACGATAGAATGATATATATTTACATGACTGTGTGTGCGTGTGTAATTATGTTGACAGAAAAAATCGTTTAATTTCAGTAAAAAGGGGAATATAATTAAAAAAAATTAATTACGGTTTTTAGAATTGAAATAAAGTGTTAATATACTCACAAAAACACTGAAAAAAATCCTTAAAAATTTGCAAAATTAGTTAAAACTTATTTAATGCATATATCATTTATTTCTTACGGCATTTTTAATTATATGAAAAATGTAATTAAATGAACATTTAAATTGTTATGAAAGGGACAAAAAATAATTTGTTTCTGAAACCAGCGTAAATTAAAGTAATTAAAATCAAAAATATTTTCCGAAAATTTTAATAACATATTCCAAAGCATTCATACGAATTAGGATTCTTTTAAATTTTACTTTTTAAAAATGATTTATTTCATATTCATATTACACTAATTAGGTATACGTTCCTTTTAATAAAACTAATTTATCATTTTTCACCGAAATGAGACTTTTAAATAATAAAGAAATGAGGCTAAGAAAAATGTTTATTCACGAAATTTGAAAAGTGTAAATGATAATTTAAAAAAAGATAATTAAGTTCGTTAACTGAAATTGCGAGTTATTTCCAGAAATATTTACTGTAGTTAAAATTAAAAGTTTATTTTCTAAGATTTTTTTTCTAATTTTTTCTTAAAAGAGGGAGATTTTTTAAAACAACTCCTACATTTATTTGCGATAATTTGTGAATTTAATATTCAAATTCCTAGTAAAGATTAATATTGCTTGCATTGGTTATATATGATCCAATATTAAGCCTATATTATATTCATGGGAATTATGGTTAATGAAATACAAATAAAGGATAAATATGAGCTTTACATTTAAAAGTGCAATAAAATTCCACTAGGAAAGAAATATTGATTTTACAATGAGAATATTTACAATCAAGTTCCAATGTTGCAGAAATATTGGTAGTGAAATGGAGAAATACTTATACCTGCGTGATTGTATAATGTATAATGTAAACACCCTTTAGAGCATTGTTTTATGTCAATAAAACCCCTATTTGCGAAACTGCGCCCCCTCCCTAAAAGAAACGCCCCTTTAAGACCGGAAGATATTTGGTAGAAATGACACGATTTGGTGGTTTCCTGTAATTAATAGGATCATATTTGATTAAAAAATATATTTTAAAAAATATCTGATGTCAGGTTATACCAAGGGAGGGCCACGCAATTCTGTGGGTGCAGGCTCAACTTAAAATAACACAAAAAGAGGAAAACGTTTTTTCTTTTTTCTTTAGGATCACCTACACAATTGTGTAGGTCAGTTCTTAAAGGGATGTTAGAACACTATTGTTTTTCATCTACATTTGCTAATCTGTCAGGGTGTTATATTTTGTGCGCTTTAACAAAAATTAAGTATAACAATTCATTTCTTTTGTTCTTTTAATCTTCAAAAAAAGTTGTATTCGAAAACGATTATTAAAAAACTGTATTTTTATTGAAAAAAAGAGCTTGTAAATGCTGTATAAGTGCATATTTCTTTAATTAAAATATAAACTTCTCACGAACAGTCATAATTAAAGAAATTATAAGAATTAAAGAATAAATTATAAGAAAAAAAAGTATTTCAAAGACAAGGTTTTATTATAATGAATTAAAACGAGAAAGAAATCTTGAAAGACAAATGATTGAAATAATTTTTTTTAAAGGAAATAAAATTAAATGCCAGGCATTTTTATCCGTTTGTTTAAAAATAAAAAAATAAATAAAATGGATAAACATTTTTAAATCCAGCTTCCTGGCAAGACAAAAATTTATCAACATCAAACCCACATCTATTCACACCAGCGCGTTCATTCATATAGCGCATTTACCAACCATGACACGGTTCTATAAAAAAAATCACCTTACTTCTGAAGCAATCAATGACATTTACATGATAAAATACATGATATTTGCGAGCCCTTATATGACAAAGCTTTTTGCCCACGTAATGGTTGCCAGAGGCAAATTTTAAATATTGTTTTTACAGAATATTATATTGTCACCGTAAATACGTCACTCTTACGAAAACGTAAGACAATTGTAGCGCAAGAAGTGTGTTACAATGGGATTGCAAGATCTGAGTCAAACAGGCACACAAGGGAAGTTAGATAAAACCTTGTAATAATAATAATAATATATATATATATACATATATATATATATATATATATATATATATATATATATATATGAAATGATAAAAAAGCCCCTTTTTAAAACCCCCTTTTTTGTCCCTTTTTAAAATTTAAATTTAGAAATTAAAATTAAAACTTTTAAAATGCTTTTGTAATTGTGTCTCAGTTGATTGAATGAGGTTGCCCCTGTTAAGTCAGTTTTCCCGCATCGCATTTTATAACTTTTAGAGATCGTTTTGGCACATCTCATAAGAATACTTTTGCTGAATAAGTGCAATTTATAAGTCTTGCTGCATTCGATCGGCCAACTCAAACCACAGCCTGTATCCCGGGCAGTCAATCATTCAGCTAACGACCAATTATAGTTTAAAGACGCCTCCTTTGACTTCAACGGCCCCTAGCTGGAATAATGCGAAATACAGCATATTTATACCGATGCACAGGTCCCCGGACAAGGCTTTTGACCATCAAAAGAATGCCCTAACTCCACGACACTCGGCTCTCTAAGTATCGCTTAGCGGTACACATAATTCCCAAGCCCGATGTCCATAAAGTAAATTAGCAGCTCTCAAGCCAAAAGGGGCCTGATTTCTCAAAAGGATGTAACAAAGGAACAATAAATCAGGTCCCCGGAAAAACTGTGTCTTTATTGCAATAACTACTGTCTGAATCTGACTTTGATTTCCCGGATACCACTCGCGGCCTGCGACTACCTAAAGATGATAGAAGTTCCGAGGATTCGCTCAGAAATCGGCACGCACGCGTCCGCGGTTCGCGCCCCTGCCCCCAGCGGTCGGGCCTTGGCCGACGACACGACAGAAGATCCATAACTGGAGTAGCGACGAATTCGTTACATTGAAAAGTCGGCAGGACGGTTTATTTGCGCGGCTCACATCCCAGAGTTCCAGCAATTAATTCTAGCAAGAACAACAACGAGATGTGTAATGAAGTCCTAAAAAATGACGTATCTACTGTTTATTTAACCAGCAATTAATTCCAACAAAACTCAAGAGGTGTGTAACAAGTGACGAAAGAAATCTCTAAAAAGAACAGTTTTCAAATCCTTTTTCTGCCTTCCATGAGTGAAAAAGAAAACGAAAAAAAAAAAAAAAAAAAAAGTGTCGTTCCCTAGCAATTAATTAAAAAGAAAAAAATCTGGTCATTAAAAGGAAAAGACTGGTCAAAAAGAACGGGAAAAACATTCATCTGCCTAGCAATCAAGAAAAAATTATCTGTTACTGAAAACCAATTATTTCTCCAACGAACAAGCCTCTGAAACAGTCTTTGCAAGAAAGAAAAATAAAACTCTCTCCTCCCAGCCCAGCCATGGACGTTATCAGCTGAGAAAGTGGGTCACCAGGTCAAAATGAAGAACCGTGTTGAAAAGCGAATTTTCTACCGGCAGATAACTCACTGATTTGTGTTAAGAAGAAAAAGAGAAAATGATTTCTTTTTTTTTATGCAGGGAGTAAATTTAATCCTGGAAATTTTTATGAAGATCGTTTTTTTTTTGTTGTTGTTTTGTTTGTGGATATGTAAGGCTGTCCTTGAATAGATTTGTTGAAGGTAAGACCATTTTAATCTATTCTTGAATTAAAAAAGAGAAAAAGAATACAGTTTTAAAAGGTAGTTTTTTAATTGTTTGTCATTTTAATAGCCAAAATTAGAATAAGACAACGTTTATTTTATTTATTTTTGCTATAAGAGTAATTTTCTGAAATTTAGACAGTATTTAAATCTTTGGAATTTTAAAATTTTAGTTCAAAGTTCGTTTTTTTTAAAATCTCAATTTGAAAAAAAAAAAAAAAAAAAAAAAAAAAAAAAAAAAAAAAAATTGATGTATTAAATTTGAATTTTATTTAGATTTAAGCCCATTTTTGTTACAAATGTTGTGTTGCAATTTTTTTGAAAAATATTCCATGAAAAAAAAAAAAAAATGATGTATTAAATTTGAATTTTATTTAGATTTAAGCCCATTTTTGTTACAAATATTGTTTGCAATTTTTTTGAAAAATATTCCATTTTTATTTGTTTTAAATTGTGCCTTATATTTTTGTGTAATCTTGTAATATTTTGTATTTCAAGATGAGTGTCACTCACCCTCCTGAAAAGAATGACTTAGAAAACAAATCAGATAAAGAGAAAGATACTCAGAAGTCCGAGATTGCCACACAGACACATAATGTAACAACATTAGGTGAACAGACCCTGTCAGCTCAAGCTGGGTCTGGTCACAACTCAGTAACCGCTAGCCCGAAAATGTCCATAGAACCTGATATTATTGCGTTTTCGCCTAATTCAAATATGAATTGGACCGCTTGGCTGGCTTATTTTGAGAGTGTTTGTGTAGAACAGGAAAAAGACGACTTCTGGAAAATTAGGCACATACAGAAATACTTAAAAGACAGTGCACTTACGTTGTACATTAATAATTGTTTAAATGTGCTGCATTGGTCCGAATTTGTCACTTTGTTCAATGAACATTACGAAAATCCCGACACTCTTTCTTTAACTGATTTTTCCCGTATTAGATACAAGATTGGAGAGGACCTGAACGAATACTATCAGAAAAAGACTAAAATAGGGAGAACCTTAGGGTTAGACCAGAAGCTTATCTTGGAAGGATTAACGGAGGGCTTGCCGTTAGAAATGCAAAAGCTAGTTATTGCAAGCAACCCCTCAAATACACATTCATGGCGTGAATTAGTATTCAGAATTTGCAAGCTGCAACTAGACAGAAAAGTAAATGAGAGCAAAGTAGATGCAAGCCCGCAAAACCCCAATCAGTATCGACAATGGCGACCGTTTCGCCCCCCATATGAGACAGGACAGAATTATAACCGGCAGTGGAACTACAGAATTCCCTATCAAAACCCCCCGACTCGACCTTTTGCTTCTAATCAAGCACGAAATCCCCAAAATACAGTTAGACCGACGACAAATGGTCAACCGAGACCAAATGTACATCACCAGACCACTTTGCCACCCTCCCCATGCAAAGTTTGTTTTAATATAGGAATACCAAATGCGTATCATTGGGTGGAATACTGCCCTTTTCGACAACAAGTCTTAGCAGTTCCAACCCCTAGTCCCAATATGAATTTTGCGAACCCCAACCCAGATCAGAGAGCTAATGAGTCATCTGAAAATATATCTAGTAATCAATGACGGTTTCTTATGTCCGGACATGTACAAAAAGAAAAAGCTAGCTACAAAAAATCAAATAGAAACTGTCAAAAAATTACTGATGTAAAAAGTGAAGGCTCACTACCTTGTTTGATCGATACAGGGAGTTCTATCAGTGTTATTCCTTATCATTTAGCCCACAAACTTAACCTAAAAATATGTAAAGTTCAGCAGAGTATATCGGTCACACAAACACAAGGTGTTCTAGCTTTGAAAGAAAAATGCCTTGTTAGTTTGAAATTAGGACATATCTCTAAGAATGTTGAACTTTTTATAATTAATAATCACTTACCTTATGCTTTGATTGGGCTACCCCACTGTAAACTGTTTAAATTGAATATTGACTGTGTTAAAATGCAAATCACGCAAGAGAAAAAGAAAGTACCTCTCATGGACAATATTTCAACAAATTCATCCCATCATACCTTACATTTATCAGAAACATACACTAACCAGCCAGAAATGGAAAATACAGTTAAAAAGGCAGAGATATTCGAAGAAAATTTTGAGCCGGAGTTGTTCGAGACCACTGAACATGTGCCAAATGTTCAGACTGTCAAGGAACAATTACCTGCTCTTCTAGCCAAATATGTCTGTATTTTTGCTAAAGATAAATATGATGTAGGTTGTGTAAACATTGAACCCCAGAGAATACAGTTAACATCAGACCTCCCCGTTTCTTTAAGAGCATATCGCACTTCCCCTAAGGAAGAAGAAGAAATTAAAGACCAAATTCAGAATTTATTGCGAGCCGGTATCATTAAAGAAAGCTATTCCCCTTATTCATCACCCGTAACTTTGGTGTATAAACGTGAAGAAGGGAAGAAAACCCGGTTATGTATTGACTTTCGAAAATTGAATGCCATTACAAAAACAGATGCAGAACCCTTACCTAGAATAGACACCCTGTTAGATAAATTGGCACATGCTAAAGTTTTTTCCACTCTTGATTTGGCCAGTGGATATTGGCACATCCCTATCCACCCTCGAGATACGGAGAAGCTGGCGTTTGCCACTACCTTTGGATTATATGAGTGGAATCGTTTACCATTCGGATGGAAAAACGCGCCTGCTTGGTTTAACCGTACCCTCAGAAGAATCCTTAATAAATACAAAATTGACTTTGCCTGTAGTTACTTTGATGATGTTATTGTATTCTCCCAAAATGAAGAAGAACATTTGTGTCATTTAGAGACCTTATTTAATATCTGTGTCCAAGAAAACCTTAAACTAAAATTGTCAAAGTGTAATTTTGTTAAAGCCAAAATTAATTTCCTAGGATATGAAGTCTCGAATGGTTGTATCACACCTGACAACCCTAATATAGAGACAATTAAGAAATTAACACCACCTACGAATGTAAAAGAATTACAACGTTTTTTGGGATCTATAAACGTTTATCACAAATTTATTCCAAAATATGCTAACATTCGATACCCTCTCAACAATTTGTTGAAGAAAAATGTCCCCTATGTATGGGACCAAAATTGTCAAAATTCTTTCGAAAAGTTAAAAAATGCTTTAATTGAAAAACCTATATTAAAGTTGTTTGATCCCAAAACACCTTGTCATTTGTTTGTAGATGCATCAAGTCATGGAGTGGGATGTGTTGTGAAACAAGTTGATGAAAAAGGAACATTACATCCTATAGCATATCACTCTAGAAATCTTCGCGATTATGAAAAAAATTATGCAATTACTGAGTTAGAATGTTTGGCGATTGTGGATGCTTTAGATAAATTTTATCATTATTTACACGGTCAAAAATTTGTCATACATACAGACCATGCGGCACTTACCTGGCTCAAAAGTGTTAAAAATTTAAGAGGACGTCTTTTCCGCTGGTCCCTAAAACTTAGTATGTTTGACTATGAAATTAAATACCAAAAAGGCTCCACTAATGTTGAAGCTGATATGCTATCTAGACAGCCTGTTTCAGAAAATTTACCCCATATTATACATCTCCTTGACTTGAATGAAGTAAGAGACAATCAGAGAAAAGAAAATGTAACAGTTGATGGTAAAAAATACACTGAGATAAATGATGTTGTTGTAATTAGAAAGAAAAGTTTGTATAAGATTGTGGTCCCCATGTCTTTACGTCTACCCCTCTTAGAAAAAACCCACACACAATTTGGCCATCCTGGAATTTATAAGATGATAAATTTAATCTCTCTGCAGTATTATTGGCCTAACATTAATCAGGACATTGAAAATTTTGTAAAACACTGTCACACTTGTCAGATAAACAAAAAATGTAGGCAAAAAAGATTTGGCTTATTGCAATTAATGCCCCCAACAGATATACCTTTTGAATGTTTAGCAGTAGACTCTGTTGGCGGATTTAATTATTACAATTCTACAAAAAAATATTTGCATTTAGTCATTGACCATGCAACTCGCTATGTGTGGGGTTTTCCTTCAAAAAGTGTAACCACCGAAACTTATACAAACATTTTGAAGCAATTATTTCAGATACAAGTACCAAATAGATTGTTAACCGACAGAAATGGAGCATTTACAGCTTCCAGGTTTAAAAGATTTCTTCGTACTTACAATGTAAAACACAGATTAACAAGCAGCCATCACCCAGAAACGAATGGGAAAATTGAACGCCTAAATCAGACTATTGTCACTAGATTAAAATGTAAAGTCAATTCCACAACCAAGAAAATACCCTGGACTAAGCTTTTAGATGAAGTCTTATATGAATATAATAATACTCCCCATTCTGTAACCCAGTTCACCCCTAGTTATTTATTGTTAGGAAAATTACCATATGATCCTCCTTTACCAAATAATAGTTATTATCCCCCTGTGGAGGAAGCTAGAAAATTGGCTAAAGAGAGAACAATTGCTTACCATAAAAAGAATAAAGTCCGTTATGATGCTCGTTTCCTTCCTGTAAAATTTAAAGTTGGTGACATTGTAATGTATGAGGAATTTCATTATCCTAATACCCGTAAACTGACTTCGCCATACTCTGGCCCATACACCATTTTAAAACAACTTTCTGATGTATCCTTTGAAATTGATAAACCCAGTCCACATTTTAAGAGAAATTCTGAAATTGTCCATTCCTCCAAGTTAAGATACTACCACCCACCTAGAAACCTTAAGCTCAACCATGAATAAAACCCAATCTATCTCTTTCATCTTTCAATTTTTATTTTTGCTTTCCTATCGTCCCCCTTGCTCGTAGCATTTGGACGAGGACCCAGCTGGGCGTGTAACCTAACTCCCCGGCGGCGTAGAATGATGATGACAGTTTAAAAGTACTGTTAGAATTTTTGTTTTTTTTTTATAACTATATTATTATGATAATTTTGTGACCTATGAAGGGGTCCTCCGCTCCGTGGCCACCCATCTTTAGCCGGACTGTTTTCCCAGATTCTCTTTCCAGGTTGAACGGAGAATCTGGCAAAACTGCTTCGCTTCTCCTCTGTAGGTGAATGTCGATTGCCCACCCTCCTTTTTCAGTTGTGCAAGAGGCACATTTTTTGGGAGGATATTCACCTCAGAGTATTAAAATCCGTGTCACACTGACCCTGGGCATGGTGAAAATTATAGCAAACGCATATTTATAATTTTTTAGCTATAGTTTTCCTTTTTTTTAAGACAACTTAGTTTGTTTTTCATAAAAATAACTCTTGGCTGCATCAAAGAAGTAGTAAAGTCCCTACCGAAACAGAAAGGTAGAATAAGAAGGAATGTGTTTGTTGTTGTTAGTATTACCGTGTATTTTACTTTTATGTTAGCTCAGTATGAAAATTCAGTATTTTTAGAAATGCAAACTTGCCAAAGTGCATTTTGGTAGACAATATATTTGTGTTGATAGTATTAGTGCATATTTTATATTTTTGAACATTTTATGTTATTGAATATTTTATACTTTTGAACATTTTGTAGTATTGAATATTTTATATTTTTGAATATTGTGTATTATTGAATATTTTATATTTTTGAACATTTTGTATTAATGAATATTTTATAATTTTGAATATTTTGTATTTGTAAATATTTTTTACATTTGAATATGTTATATAGTTTTCAGTAGGTTTATCTTTGAGTATTTTAGTATATGTTAATGTTACAATTTTACACCAAAAAAGGATGTTTCTCAATGGACAATACCCAGAGACATTTACAAAAAACATCCAAAAGACTTGCTTTAGAGACAGTTTGGTGTAATTAAAGGTCCCATGTCTCGAGACTGTCCCCTTATTATTTTGCTGCAGCACCATTTGAAGAATTCCAATGTTTTAGTGTAACCAATATTTTTATGTGAACAATATTTTTATGTAACTTGATATGAATGTAAAAATAGGTCCAATTGACTTGAGAGCTGGAGCAAAAAAACACCCTGGGTTAAATTTACAAGATAAGACCCACAGGTCTTGCAGGCGAGCCCTGTGGCTCTTGTTTTAGTGGGGGGGGATATGAAATGATAAAAAAGCCCCTTTTTAAAACCCCCTTTTTTGTCCCTTTTTAAAATTTAAATTTAGAAATTAAAATTAAAACTTTTAAAATGCTTTTGTAATTGTGTCTCAGTTGATTGAATGAGGTTGCCCCTGTTAAGTCAGTTTTCCCGCATCGCATTTTATAACTTTTAGAGATCGTTTTGGCACATCTCATAAGAATACTTTTGCTGAATAAGTGCAATTTATAAGTCTTGCTGCATTCGATCGGCCAACTCAAACCACAGCCTGTATCCCGGGCAGTCAATCATTCAGCTAACGACCAATTATAGTTTAAAGACGCCTCCTTTGACTTCAACGGCCCCTAGCTGGAATAATGCGAAATACAGCATATTTATACCGATGCACAGGTCCCCGGACAAGGCTTTTGACCATCAAAAGAATGCCCTAACTCCACGACACTCGGCTCTCTAAGTATCGCTTAGCGGTACACATAATTCCCAAGCCCGATGTCCATAAAGTAAATTAGCAGCTCTCAAGCCAAAAGGGGCCTGATTTCTCAAAAGGATGTAACAAAGGAACAATAAATCAGGTCCCCGGAAAAACTGTGTCTTTATTGCAATAACTACTGTCTGAATCTGACTTTGATTTCCCGGATACCACTCGCGGCCTGCGACTACCTAAAGATGATAGAAGTTCCGAGGATTCGCTCAGAAATCGGCACGCACGCGTCCGCGGTTCGCGCCCCTGCCCCCAGCGGTCGGGCCTTGGCCGACGACACGACAGAAGATCCATAACTGGAGTAGCGACGAATTCGTTACATATATATATATACATATATATATATATATATATATATATATATATATATATATATATATATATATATATATATATATACACTGCTCAAAACAATTAGGGGAGCACATGGTTTTAACAAAATTACGAAAATATTTATACCGATAAGTAACGTAAATTAAAACATCCATAATTTAAAGCGTACTAGAAAACAGATAAAGAAAATTTCACATCAAATTAAAGTTTATGACGTCAAAAACTAGAAAAAGCAGATAAGTGCAGAAATCGAGATTTTTCAGAAACGTCTGTTTCACGGCCTCAGTTGTAAAATTCAATTTCTCAGCTTGTGTTTTGAGAAAAGGTGACTTCATAATGTCACAACAATCTAATTTACCGGAATCCATGGCTTGGCGTGTTGTCGTGACAGTGAAATCGGAGGAAACACAATGAAGTGTAGCGGACGCTATTGGGGTCGCAAGAAGTGTCAATGAAGGCTGTGGAATTGGTTCCAAGACACATGGAATGGTAGACATCGACAAGAGAAAGGTCGGCCATGTACTACTGCAGAAACTGATGACCTATATATCTTGTTAACAGCTCGTCGAGACGGAACGGGCAGTGCTACACTGCTGCAAACACAGTTGTTCTTGGACACAGGACGAAGAGTGTCCAGCCAAACAGTCTGAAATAAGCTTTATTAGGGTGGTCTCTATGCACGTAAGCAAAAGGTCTGCATTTCGTTGATCTCAAGCAACTGTGCGGCCCAAAGAAGGTGGGCAACTGAACATCGAGTTTGGAGGCAACGTTGTTTGAGTCAAATTCTGTTTACAGACGAATCCCGATTCACTATGGATGTGACATCTGATGTTTTTTGGCATTGAGAGAAAGAGACACTCAAAATAATCCTGCATTCGTTCGTGAAAGATCACATTACAGACGAGGTGGGTTGATGCTATGGGCTGGAATCAGCATAGGTGGACGTACGGGCCTGCATATCATTCGGAATGGCATTTTGACGGTCCGAAGTTTTACAGACGAGATACTGAGACCTCATGTCGTATTTTATGTTGCAGCAATTAGTGATTGCTTTTTTTTCATACATGATATTGACAGACCTCATATAGTTCGTCTTGTGGAAAACATGCTTGAAGCTAAAACAATACAGAGTATGAAACGACCAGCATACTCTCCTGAACTAAATCCGATCGAGCATGTTTGGGACATACTCAGACAATGCATTGCTGCGAGACCAAGGCCTCCTTTTATTGTCTGGGACTTGGAGATTGCAATTCTTTAGCAGTGGAACAGTATTCTCCAAAGTCTTATCGATAACCTCATCGCATTCATGGAGAACAGGTGTGCAGCAGTCTTGGCTTTTCAAGGAGACCTCACGCCATATTAAAAATCTTGCATCATTTTTAAACAATACTTTTTTTTATCAATTACATAAAACCAATTGTTGCCCCAAACCATCTTTTCATGTTCTTTCCATCTTTTTTAAAGAATAAAAGCTCTCTTAAAAAAATTGTTTGCATCTTTTTTTCTGTATTGCGCATTGATACACATGTACTATCCATTTTTTCCTATACATGGCTGTCTTGCACTGTTCTCTTCACTTTTTTGCTTGCTCCCCTAATTTTTTTGAGCAGCGTATATGTATATATATATATATATATATATATATATATATATATATATATATATATATATATATATATATATATATATACATATATATATCAAAGCAGTGTCAACTACTTGGATGTTAATTTGGAGATTAAAAACGGAATTTTAGTATACAGTATTTATGATAAAAGAAACTATTTTGATTTTGATACAATAAAAATATTAAACTTTAATAGTAACGTGCATGTTTCAATTTTTAGAAATATATATTTAAATGGATTAAATCGTATTGCAAATTTGTGTTCAAATGTTGATAAATTGGTTGGTGAAATTATTAACCTTTACATAAACGCCAGTAAGCAAAATTACCCAATACATTTTCTGAATGATTTAACTTTCAATTTTATCAAGAAAAAATGCTATCGAAATAAGGTTTTGCAATTGTTCGATGATGGTGATTTATCGATATGTGATTCCTATGGAAAATAGCTTAGCGGTGAGGTTATTCACGGACTTCATTAGACGGCTTTTGGGTTAGTTTGTGATTTTCATTTTTTCAATCTCTATTTGTTTGGTCTTGGCAAGTGAGGGGGAATGTTGTGCACGTAAAACATGTTTAACCCCGCAGTACAAGTCATAAGCCTTGACCACTTGTCTCCATATTTAGTTTTTTCTTAGTTACTCTTGGTTTTGATAATTATTGTTTTAGTTACAGTTTGTTAGATGTTTTTTCGTGTACTAAATTATATGATTTTGGATTTTTCAATATATATATATATATATATATATATATATTGAGTAAACATATTTATGTATATCTAGAAACCTTCATATATTTACTATCGAATATTTTATATATGCTTACTTAGTTTTTAGATTCCATAGCCATCCATAGTTCTTTAGTTTTGTATTTTCACTCTCACTTATTTAATATTTTTTCATTTGTTATTTTTTTTTTCATTTGTTTTCAACATGTGATTTCATTTTCTTAATTATATGTAAATATTGCTTTAATCATTATTAATTGTATATTTTTTGTTTTAAAAGGGGTATTTTTAATGTTCGAAAGCGCAATATTTATAATGTTTATACTGTGTAACAAATATTTTTTGAGTTCCATATAAATATATAGCCCAATCTATGAATCTTTATATTAGTAAAATTAATCATATCGTAAAATTATATCAGCTGACGTTTTAACTCAATGATTCCTTATCGGGACTATGCAAAATTATTATCAGTAATCCAGGGAGTCGCAAAAAGAGACAATTATAAATTAAAAAAAGAAAACAAAAAATGAATGTTACAGAGATCTGATTTAACATAACAGTCTGATGTGTAAGCATATTATGCTAAGTGGGATCTGGGGGTGAAATTCCTAGACTTATTGTTTGAGGGATATTTTTTTAATTTTTAATTTTTCTTGAATCATTTATTGTACTTGCAACATCGAGGTAAATTCATCATTTTTTATCGCATATTACCATTTGGAATGAATCAGAACCAAGTATTTAAGAACAATGCTCACAATTTTTAATCAAATGCTGTTATAAAATGAGATATAATCAAATTGTGGATTTGTTTCACATTACATACAGGAGGTAAAGAAACTTCGGTCTTCTAATGAAAGAAAATATTCAGTACTGTCACTTACAATAAACATGAGTGGATTTGTTTTCTTTTGTTCAGCGAACCGATAAATTAAAGTTATCTTAAAATTATTTTAGAAAATAAAAGGTTTTACTTATAACATGATATTATCATTAGCTTTTCTTACAAACTATATTTATTAATATAATAATATTTATTCTGCAGTTTCGTTTCTGTTTCAATTTACTTATTCAATTTTATTTATTTGTTACGGGACAATGTCTCTTATATTTATTTCAACCTGCTTTTAATTCTATCTTGAAAACATGCTGGCACTTTAGAAGAATTAATTTAAAATTTTTCTTCAGTCATTTATTGTACTTGCAACATCGTGATAAATTCATCATTTTTTATCGCGCATTACCATTTTGAATGAATCAAAATCAAGTACTTAAGGACAATGCTCAAAATTTCTAATCAAACGCTGTCATAAAATGAGATATAATCAAATAGTTGAGTTGTTTCACATTATATACAGGAGGTAAAGAAACGTCGGTCTTATAATGAAAGAAAATATTCAGTGCTGTCACTTACAATAAACATAAGTGGATTTGTTTTTTGTTCAGCGAACCGATAAATTAAAGTTATCTTAAAATTACTTTAGAAAATAAAAGGATTTACTTACAACAGGATATTATCTTTAGCTTTTCTCACAAACGAATTTATTAATACTCTATTATTTATTCTGCTGTTTCAATTTACTTATTCATTTTATTTATTTGTTGCGGGACAATGTCCCTTATATTTATTTCAACCTGCTTTTAATTCTATCTTGAAAACATACTGGAACTTTAGAAGAAAAGAGATGAATATGCAGTGCATTTATAAGAGATTTTCGTTAAAGTTAACTACTTTGATTTTTATTTGTAGGGTAATTTGAGGTGAAATGAAGTGTTGTACAAGATGCCGAATCACGTAGTTTTCATATGCGCAGGCGCTGTACGAAAACTCTGCTCAGTTGTAAGGAAGAAGGTTCTCTGGTGAAATTAGGTTGAGAAAAAAGTTCTGGGAAAATTTTAATCTAACAATTACCAGAATTTGTATCGTATATAGTATTACTTGTGGTATATCTGTAGGAGATTTTGGCTCCAAAATGCCTATTGAACAGTTTGATTGGAGTGTGTTGATCCGGCATTATTGGAGAAAAGGTCTAACGATTGTGAAAGTCGTCAACAGCCGTCGATTTGAATCTTTTAATGAAGTTGAAGAAGCATGTCAAGAGTTTTTCGATTCCAAGGAGCCACCATTGTACTTCCATCAAATCAGGATTCTGCCAGAAAGTCGTGGACTAAGATGGTCTCTACTTTGAAGAATAGCTCTTGTTGCTTTTGTTGTTAATTTGCGCAAAACAACGCAACTTTATCAAATTTCCCAGACCTTTTTGCTCAACCTAGTACTTTAATTTCCGTTTGCAGTCCTTTAAAAAAATTTAAGTGGTACTTTTTTATTGCTATTTCGTCTTAACACTTCTGGTAAGTGTCAAAAATCTTTTATGTGACTTTTTTATTTGCCTATATAAGTCTTAGTTTAAACACCAGAGAAATAAAGCCGTTGTTTTTAGAGAGCACTGGTGCTTGGCCTTTCTGCAAATCATAAATGACGGTCGGTTCCCTCTTCTTCACGTCAATGGGGGTACCGGCGTTTTGTCCAATACTTTGGGGTGAGTCGACGAAAAATTTTGGAAGTAAGATGCCGGTTGTTTTCCCTTGGCGTAAGATGCCGGTTATTTTCCGTTGCGCTCAAATGCTTGGTTGCTTCTTCATTGCTTAAATTACTCTTGGCTTTTAACTAACTTGTCAAGGATTTTAATCAGATACGTTAAACCAGTGATTAAATCGTGATTTTAATCAACTGATTAAAAAAAATCATGGATTAAATTCATACATTTTTTAAATGTTTAACATGACATAAAGAAATATTAAAATCTAAGATGAACATAATTTGAAAGATTTCTATATGTATTCTGCTTTATAAATAAGCTTTATTGGCCTTATAAATAATTGCTTAATAAATATTAATTTTAATTATTGTTAAAAATTTGAGGTTAAATGTAGTTATAAATAATTTTAATAAATGTAAATATCGGTAGTATACAATATAGTTTTAGATAACTAAGGTCTTTTGACCCCTACGAGCTACGCTTCCCAACCTCCGTCAAGACACCTCAGACTCTAAAAACACGCTAATGTGATCTGCTTTGAAAAGATAACGGATTAAATTTCCTACCAAGATTCAGAAGATGAGGATTTTTTTTAAGCGGATGAATATCAGTGTTCAGAGTGTCTAGCAGAGTGCAATAAAACTTCCGAAAAATGTTATTGGATCAAATGCATTCAGTGAATCTGTTGACTATATAAAAGTTGCTCAAATTTCCTAAAAAAATTTGCAGTCTGTGGCAGATCTGAGGGATAGCTGAAAAGAACAAAGGGGCGTATGAAAAGAATCAACAAAAAATCTGCACTCTAAAGCGCTTTATCACAGTGGCTTTATCGTATTTAAACTTATTATAATGTTTAAAAATAGGCATACTTAAGAACCATAATTCTTTTAAATGTTAAGTAGAACATAACTTTTTTTTCAAATATTAGTTTGTGTTTTTATTAAATTGCCAACGTTTGTTACATTCACATTTCTGTAATTTCCTAATATTAAGTAAGTTAACAAACTTTAGTATGTCTAAAATATTAAAGTTACTTCTGTTCGTCTCATTATATTTTTAACTGCTTCACAAAAATTATTGTTTGCATTTAAACTCCACAAGGCATCTTACTCCTAGATAGTTGGATATCCTACACATAGGTATGGGTAAGATGCCGAAATGCAAGAGTTTACAAAAACAAAATTTTTGATGCTTTCTATAATCTCTCTATTCTAAAAAAAAGTAACTACCGCTGTCACCGCCGCCGCCGCCGCCGCCGGTTTTGAATTTTTTGTGACCGGAGGTCTTTCTTCGTTAATATTAAGAAAAATAATGCATACAAAAATATGAAAATCGGTGGTTTTATGCAGAAATGTTTGATAAACATGCTGATGCAGACAGTTTTCAAATCGAAGAATTATTTTAAGAGATATTTAATTCTAAAGTTGGACAAAATCGTTCCACTAAAAAAGTTTTATAGCAGCAAAAACTATGCATGGCAGTGTAATCATTTTTAGATCATTTTATGCGTTAGAATTTGCCGGAGTGCAGATTGCATTAATTTTTTTATTTTGACTCATTTTTTCAGGTTTTATTTCTATTTTAAATACAAATTTTCAGCATTTCTAGAGATATTTTTTACATATTTCAGAAAATTGTACAAATTTAAACTGTTGCCAACTGTATAAAAAGCGCAAGCAATAATATTTGTTTCAAATTAAAAATTTATTTACACGTGACTATTATAAACAGGAAAAAAACATTAAAATTAAAATTAAATAATTACGTATAAAAAGCAGGAATTTATTAAAAATTATGTCATAAAAAGCACACACGTGAATTTTAAAAGAGAAAGGATATTGTAAAATAATAAGTTCATTAACATGCGTTAGAAGTCGTAGGAGAAATTACGTCATATTTACGTCACATTATAGTTATTACATAAAATGAACACAAAATAATATTGCAAAAAAGTTTAAATTTAGAAATTGCGCTAGACATTTATTTAATATTTTGAGAGGATCTTTTCAACTATTTTTGTTAGGAAAGCGCAAATAATATTTCATTTCTAACAAATGTATCTTCACGTGAATATTTAAAAGAGAAAAAAATAGCTTGGTAAAAATTACGTTAGATTAAAAACGATTAATTTAAAATGTCTCATTTAAAAGAACTTTCTTTTCGCTTTGTTAAAAAATACCAGGAGACAAAGACTCTGTTTACTTAATTCCTTTTATATTAGCTTATTTTGAAATGTTGTTACACGTATCTACGTAATCAAGTTATTTTTATTCGACGTTTTATTTGTATTTTTATTAATGTTGTACGAATTTATTTGTTCTATTGTTATTTAAAATAAAAAATTATGTCAATTTGTATAATTTGGCGAGTGGTTTGGCGATTTATATAATTTGGCGAAATTGGTCGACGAGATAATCAAGCAGTACCGCAGCGGATTTGGCGTTAAAATTCCCCAATCAAAGATAAATGAATAGAAATTCGTTTATAGGGAGATCGCCACTGCTTTTTACATTATAATTCAATCTTTCGAAATCTTTTTAAAGCCGATCAAATTAGCGTGCATTTAGAGTCTGCGGTGTCTGGGCGGGGGTTGGCGAGCGTAGCTCGTAGGGGGCCGAGCCCCCTAGTATCTGTGAAATGAAATATGGTTTAAAATGATACATAAGGATGCAAACTTTAACAAGAAATCAATAAATAACAAATAAAAACAACTGGCGATTTTTAAAACAATAAAATTAAAAAGTACGGCATCTTTACCCAATTTACCCTATTACTTCGGATTTTTTTAAGACATAGAATTGAAAAATATTTATCTCATGTTCTGATCTCACGCTCTCAATGCATTGTTTTTTTTTAAATCAAGCATTATATCCCTATAGTTGGATTATAATATTTGATATCTTTAAATTATATCGATATGGACTTCTATAGGCTTCAGCAAAATTACTTAAAATCTTATGGCAGTAATTTGTTACAAGTTCTGAAATAATTATTTAATTTCTTATTTCTCTGTTTCCTGTAATTGTGCGTTGAAGTAATGTACATACTAATGTACTGACCATTATTGTCACCTGATGTAAGGGCGACTTACGTATAAATCTAATTAACTATGTATCTCTATGGATCTGAAGAACATAATTCTTATAAACCGGCCTTGATTCATTTAGACCAGTGGTTGCCAAACTTTTTTCTATCACGTACTCCTTTTTTAGACTTTTCATTTATGTGTACCTCTTCTCGAATTATGCGTCCAAAATATTTTTCTTTTTGTTCGTTAGTAATGTTCTAATGAAAGTTTCAATATTAATTGCATTCCTCTTTATAATTCCAATTTCCAACCACCTATCCATTTTGAAACTCAACACGATATCGCAGAAAGTTATTCAAAACGCTAAACATTAGCTATAGATGTTAAATTAATTACTCACAAAGAAGGTATGAAGATACACCCATTAAAACGCGTTAATTAGATAATGTCAAGCTGTCCAGCCGAACATTGAAATTATCACCTGCTTTTAAATGGGTTTTAAATTAAATGTTTCCATATTTAACTATATACAGTGATACCTCGGTTTTCGTCGGTAATCCGTCCGAAAACAATCGGCGAAATCCGAGACAATTCTTTCCATATGAATCTATGTAAATCCAATTAATTTTGCTCTAAACAATCTAAAATACATACCAAAAACGCATTTTATTGAGAATAAGTATAGCCGTTTAGTATTAAAAAAAATAAGAAATGAATAAAGTGTTCTTGTCGTGTGCCATCAAGGCACTACATCTGGGATCACTTCCCTTTTTAGTCTTTTTGCAGTAGGACTAGCTTTAGAGTCAGGGGACCTATGTCGCTCAAAAAAGTGGTTTGTTTTTGTCACATCTTTAATATTTGCCTAAAATGGAGCAAGACATTATAACTAAACAAGTTGCATACATGGTTTGCAACAGCTTTGTCTGGGTGATTTTTCACCACAAATCCCCGTGCCCTCAAAGCCCTCTATATAGAAAAGAGGTCTTTCATATCTCAAGAAGGCGCAATCTCACATGTCTCTTTCTCCTCATCTGCCGTCTGTTGCACTTCTAGGTGAAGGTCCTGCAGCTCTTCAGTGGTGAGTCCTACACTGTGTTCATCCACCAACTCCTCCAGATTCTCAAACCCATGGACTTCCCAAAATCAATAATCGACTGCACCACACGTGTTGGGTTTGGTGGATCTGGAACCTTCCTTTAGTCCCATGATGCAGCACTCACAATCAATAACAAATGCCAAAAAATACCCTAGCAATAAAAGGAGATGTTGGCTTAGATGCGCGGGGTGCTGCACACTCCATGAGAAATAACGTCACACTGACCAGGAGTGCCCGGGGTCGCACCTTTTGCTTACAGAAAATACAGTCAGATCACTAGAATACACCAACAAAATCTCGAAACAAAAAAGTTTTCGCGGAAAAATTCGACGAAAACCGAAACCGACAATAACCGAAGTAAACGAAAACCGACATATTACTGTATTTCTAGAATTACTAGAAATAAAAGAGCAATAGACGAAAAAGAGGACGGGGAAACACACGAAATTGTAAAATATTATTACAAGTGGATGGAGATAACAGCAACAAATGATAAAAAAATTACTAAGTTTAAGCATTATCCTTCATTTTATGTGAATAGCGTAATTCACTTTTACAGAAGTCTCGCTTTATAAACGAAAACATTAAAATTAAAATTAATTTAAAAAGAGCAAATAAAATGCACCCTTAAATTACAATGATCTCTCCTAGGCGAATAACAAGCTCAAAGAGATATAACAACATTTAAAGAACCATTGAAATTTGGCTGAAAACATTTAAGTTTTTAATGGATTTTTAATGTATTTTGATGCATTTTGAATAATTTTATATTATATGTATGTATCTGCAAGCAGTTTTTGTGCATTTTATTTGTTCTTTTAATATAATTATTAATTATTTACTCAAAGTGAATCGAGCACTAAAATTTTAACTTTCCTTTTTTGAAAAAATTACAGTTTTGTGCTTTTAATTTTAACTTTTATTATTATTATTATTATTTGCGTTTCCCGCCATTACTGGCGTAGCTTTCGCATTCCTCCATCCATAATATACCTCTAAGGCTACATTGCGGTGCAGTGGTGCGCACCCCAGGTTGTTAAATGTTGATCTAGACCAATAATATATTCGTTCAGTTATATATCTGTCATAAGTCCATCATGTAATCATGTAGATAAAAAAAAAATAAGCAAGCGATATAAGAAAGTTATATTTGTAACTATATTTTATATAACAATTATTTTTATTTAAATTTACTACGTTAAAAGCATTCTAAATTGTATTATGAATTAAAAATTTAAATATTTATGAAGATAGATAAATATGCATTTATTTATGAAACTGGTATAAATAAAATTAATTAAAATCCAAAAGACTTTATTAAAATTGCAAATAACATCCTCTAAGGGATTTATGAATACGATTCCTTAAAAATTTATTTTTAAAAGATGACTTATTTTAGCTTCGAATTATGCTAATTAACTATATATTTATTTCAGTAAAACTAATTTTATCCCATTTCTCTCACGAAATATTTTATGCAATCATTAAAAATACACATAGTAGGAAACAGTATTTATTTAACAAACTGCAAAAGATATTACTTCGAAGAAGATAATTATGTTTATTATTTGAAATTATAATGTCTTCTAATTTTATAAATTAATTTTATAAGAACCAAGTACCATAATTACTCACGTATATTTCGCAGTTTCTTTGCCATTGATTCGTTGCTAAATATAGGAAATGTGAAAAATATGTAAGTTTATTTAGAGCTAACTGAGCCGCCTGGCATTGCCCGGAACCTTGGTAATATTTTTAAATGAACCTTAAATTTGTATGATTGTATATATCTTTAACTCGATTTTGCCTGAAATACGTACCCGCTGATTGTGTGAAAATGGGGCAGAAGCTGCTAATTGTTGAGATTTGTCACGTAAATTTTTCATGATTTTTTGAAAATTGTAGTGGGTAGTAATGAACAAATTAAAATTTTAAAATGAAAATCCCTCTACTGATGGAAAAATGAGTTAAGTGGAGAGGAGTAAGTGCTTAGTAACGTACATGCCAAAAGCTTTCGAACGATATGTTACATGAAAAAATTCATTCCTTCCCCCCTCCAAATAGTCTGGGACAAAAAAAAAAAAAGACCTCACCAATCGAAGGCCCGCGAAGAGCTGTCAAGTCTTCGCATGAGATCGAATCGTGCTGCAGCTTAATTAGGAGCGGAGTTAAAAAAACTGACCCCCGGGGGGCAAATTTGAGTGATGGGAGTAGAAAGGTTCAAAGTATGAAAGAGTGGTCCGAGGGTTTTTTGATGATTTATATCACAAGAAGGGTTTAGCAGGCGCGCTACGTACGTACTGCAAAATCTGGAACTTTAAAAAATCTAAAAAAAACCCAATCTCGAAACTTTTAGTTCCACATTTCAACACCAGGGGGCGAACACTATTCTTAACAAAACTGTTTCTATACGAAACTCCGTTAAACGACCTAACCGTAGATATATTAGTCAAAGGGGTGGAGGACTTAAGCAAGAATTTAATATATTTGCTGAAATTACTATTCGAAAACAGTGGTAAGTACACTTTTGGAATTATTATCTTAACAATAAAGGAAGGTTTCCTTACTGGGCATACTCAGAATTTTTTGAAAAAAAAAAAATACTAATGAAACTACTTATGTATGTAATTAAGGAGCAGTCACATTTAGTGGCGGAATTACAATAGAAATATTTAAAAAAAATAAAATACTTTCGAGTATTTGTTGAGAAAAAACGAAAGCGTCACGCGATTTGACGAGCAGCAGTTTTCCCCGCCAAAAGCAAACGATTTTAATGCATCTGAAAATTGCTTGTTAATATTTTCATATTGAAAAATGTATTTTCATATATTTAAGCGTATTCCAAAATGAAGGCCAGATGTATCAGTTATGTTATACATTTCAATATCGGAGAAGTTTTTCTTTTCATAGCGACAAAATTGAATCGTCAGTGCTCAATTGGATTTAATTTCGAGATTGTAACAATTTTAATTAATTACAATTTTGCTTTAATTCATAAAATCCCTTAGTTAACTTTAATTATAAATGTATATATGGCATAACTATAGTTAAACTTAAACTGACAAAACTAAAGTTATTTAAATTAAATTTATTTAAACAATTTCATCATGAAAAAAATTTACCCTAAAGAGTATTTAACATAAAAAAGTATTTTTTCAAATTTTATTCCATCGCCAACCGGTGATAAATCGCCAAATAACGAAATTTTCATTATTTTTTTACGGACACTTATCGAGTTTCCGCCGAATTATTTTTATAAACATATCTGTCCTCATAAGAAGAACATTCTATATTTTTTTCAGATATTTTATAGTATTCCCGTATGGAGACCTTCCTTGCAAGTAATATTTACTTCCCGGCACTTTCGCGGAGTGAGTATTCACTCTTTCAGAGTGTCAAAAATTCCACTTTTGCTCAGAGTGAATAGTCACTCTAAAGAGGTTGGGCACATTTTGACTCTGCGGTAGCGTGAATATTCATTCCTCCGGAGTGAATAGTCACTCCTTTTTATTTAAAGTGTTTACCAAATCTCAAGTAACTTGGAATGAATGTTTCGGAATCTTTTGTATTTATTTTCCATTATTGCATGATATGAAATATGAAATTAGTATTAGAAAAAACTTACAAATTATAACGTAATGAATACTTTCAAATTCGATTAACCTACAAATGTTTTTGAGAAGTCAATTTCTAGAAACCTCTAATATGTATATACAAAATTTCTGCACATTCTGCCAAATAACATTAGTTAACTACCAGCTGAACTACAGTTTGAGAGCCCATGCATTCATCCAATAGGTGACATCTCATGAAAATAGGTAATAGATGCAATAATTATTCGTATTTGGTGGAATTTATAATTTATTTATGGTTTTTTTTTATACTAAGGATATTTTCTGTTGAAAACTATTAACATTTTTTTTAATGATTCTGAAACTTACAGTAACAGATTTAACTTTAGAAACAACCTCTAAAATTAGCACAATTTTAATGTTAAATATATCGGAAAGGATTCATAGAAACTTCGAAAAAATTTATAATTAGCCTAATTTGAGTGTCTAGATTCATATTCTGGTATCAAAAGTAAGTGTTCGTAGGAAAAAATAAAGATTGTGTTCTGACCGATATCAAATCAACTATGAAACATTGAGAATTTATTTATGATAGATAACCTGTACCGCTCGAATAAAAATAAATAAAAACAAAAATAAAGTTAAGTAGTCTTTGACCTTTTTTCCCCTTCAAGCGCTTTTTTTATCTACTGGAATTTTAAGAAGCGAATATGCGTTTAATTAATTTTAGATTTTTAATTAATTTTTCAATTAATTTGCAGCAGTGAAATTACGCTCTAAAATATTGAATATTTAATACGTGATTTATCACATTGCTAACTAAGCGTAGAACCAACATTTTACACATTTTTCGGTTCTACACTTCGTTAGCAATGTTATAAATCACGTATTAAATATTTAATTAATTTTATGTATATATTGAACACATACAGAATGTGTTGACAAAGCTTCAAGACTGGTATGATAATACAAAATTTATTAAACATTTTTGTACAGCGAACTAAAATTCATCGAAATATGACCCTTGGGCATCAACACACCGCTGCTAGTGTTTTTCCATTGTTCAAAGGCTCCCTGGAAGTTTTCGCCCTCAAGGCTGTTGAGTAACCTCGTCGAAAGTGACCGGAGTGCTGTAATAGTGTCAAATCGTTTACCTTTCAGGTCTTTCTTGATCCGGGGAACAAAAAAAGTCGCTGCGAGCAAGGTCTGGGCTGTAGGAGGGCTTATGGCAGTATTGCTACATTAAACTTAGCCAAAATTTCGGCGACGGCAAGCAGCGTTTGAGAGGGCGCATTGATGTGGTGAACAATCCAATCATTTCTGATGTCTGGTGGACGCGCCGGACTCAATCCTTCAAATGGTGGTGCATTCCAGCATAAAACTGACCTGACCCGTCGCGTCCGCCCAGACATCAGAGAAAATTGCATTGTTCATCACGGCAATGCGCCCTCTCACGCGTCGCCTGTAGCTGCCAATGTTTTGGCTAAGTTTAACGTGGCAATCCTGCACAAGGCCCCCTACAACCCCGACCTCGCTCCCAGTTACTTTATTTTGTTCCTCCGGATCAAAAAAAGACCTGAAAGGGAAGCAATTTGACACGTTTCCAGCGATCCACGATTAAAGGTTCGACGAGGTCCCTTAACAGCCTTACGCGCAAAAACTTCCAGGGAATCTATGAATAATGGAAAAAACGCTGGCAGCGGTGTGTTGATGCTCAAGGGTCATATTTCGAAGAATTTCAGTTCGCTGTACAAAAATGTTTAATAAATTTTGTATCATCAGACCAGTCTTGAAACTTTGTATTTCACAACTATCAATAAACGTGTTAATAAGAAACATTTTTACAATAATAAACAATTGGATGAGAATATATTTTAGTTGGAAATCTTAATTTGAAAAAACTAAAATTTTTTTAAATATTTGGTGAGAAATGCGATCCAGTAATTATTATTAATAAAAAAAAGGCTCCCTCCCGTATGTACAGCTTCATCTTCAAAACGGATTTTTTAAATCTGACAATTTCTAATTAAATGAGCAAAATTTAAAAGTTACAGTCTAATTACCATAGACTTGTTGCTTAATAATTTTAAAATACTCGATATGCGACAAGGCAGTTCATTTTCTTTTTCTCTGTCATAATTTCAATTCCAAAAGAAGAAATTCAGGATTAAATGATAAGATCTAATAATGTGATAATAGGAAAACTGTTGCTAGCAAGAAAATTTACTTTTTTGGTGAGTTAGCACTTTGGTTTGTTTTATCAGCAACTGTCAATAAAAAAATCTGTGACACTGCAACTGAGATTTGTCGCAGACATCCACAAATTGTTGCACAGAACGCATTTTGAACAAAAGAAGCGAATTATAATCAAATGATTAGAAGAATGACATTTCTTTATCCTCTTCTAAAATAGTGTGAATACTTTTTTTATGTAGCGCGCTACACTACAAATAACTCGAAAAATTAGCGACTACTGTAGCTTCGCAGGTTGTAGCGCACTACGTCCGACCCCTGTTCAAAAATTATTCTCGACAGTATTTTAACCGGGTTTATATATTTTATTAAACAGCTTTCTTTTATTCCATCTACACAGTCCGTCCTAACATTTCACGGACTGGTTAAACTGCCAGCGAATACATGGTGCTGCGTATCTGCGGATGATGTCTAATGCGCGACTACACTTCGTCTTGTAAAGCTTCACAATTTCACGTTGCTAGCACATACGGTTTCTTATAACGGTGTGACGTGATCATTCAGGAGCTCGCGAATGTCGAACAACGAACGAACGTGTCAAGCTTGCGAAAACAACAAGCGAAGCACTGTAAACACGGCGAAACCTTTATGAAGACGAAGCCCTAAGTAGGTCGAAAGTTTTTAAATGGTACATAATATTTAAAATTGGAAGGAAGGGTCTGGAAGATGATGAAGACATCGGCCGTCTGAGAAGCGGTCGGTCGCCAGAACAAAACATGATAGTGAGTTACATCCTAAAAAAAGACAGTTGCGTTTTGTCCAGATTAATCGAGGTCATGACAGGTACTAACAAAAACACAATTCATCGGATCCCGACGGAAGACTTAAAGAAAAGGAAGATCTATGCAAAGTCTGTCCCCCAATTTCTGAATGTTGACCAAGAAAGTACCAGCGTTTTCGGCTTCTAAAGGGGTCGTCGTGCGCAATCATCCACCTTACTCCCCAGTTTTATTTCCCTGTGACTATTTCCTGCTCACCAAATTTAAACTGCACCTAAATGAGGCCACCTTTAACGACAATCCGGACATTCAAGCGACTGCTACCACTATTGGAGGCACATTTTCAAAGGCGGACTTTCAGAGTGTTTTGATGACCATTACACTCTTTGCCAAAAGTGTGTTCAGTCCACCGAAGATTATTTCGAATAAACATGGGTCAAAAGTTTAATTTCAGTTCTTAAAATTTTGATTATAGGATTAGTCCTGGAAATTTTGAGAAAATCTGTGTATATACTTTAGACAGTGTATATTTATAGCATGTGTGGCTTTTGTATATTCCGTTACCCATAGCTTCTAATCAGCGCAGTAGGGTGCCCATTTGATTGGCTAATAGCCTATTGATTACATTCAGATTTCTCAGTTAGGTAATTGTGTGGATGTTCTAGCACATGACAAAAACTTGACATTTTATACCCCCCCCCCCCAAAAAAAAAACAAAAAAAAAACGAAAAAAAAAAAAAAAAAACAAGCAAAGTACTGGGTATTAGAGGCTCAATTTTAAAATCATTTTGGGACCTATTCTTAAATTTTAGAGGTTATGACCATGCTTCATTTTGTTTTTGAGTAACCAAGCGGTGTATTCACTTTTTACCTCTTCTACTCTGAAGAAACTCTCATATGATATTTTAATATATGGTTTGCATTATGTTACTGAAAAAAAAATCAAAAGCCTTAAAATTTCATATCATATCTTATGTCGAATATTCAAATGATGAATCTAAAAACATCTTAAATATAATCTTGAGAATAGTAAATGGGCATCCTTATATTGAAATCGAAAGACAATTAATCTTGGACTCGAATATTCATTTAACGAAACATTTTAATGAAAGTAAAAATATTCAGAGCTACTATGTTACATATATACAAGTTTTAAAATCATAATGCTGGTAGACACAAAGCTCCACTACCATTTTTCATTTACTGACGATAAAAAGTCGCATATATATATCATGACAAATCATTCTAAAGCAGCATTCCTTTGCGTTGTTTAGAAAACAAAAAGGTGTTCTCGGAGTTAAAAGTGAAAGTTGTAGTACTTAGCGCAGAGCGTCAATCTAACTGCAATTCATTTTTCGACATTACATTATCGTTTACGTTAAATGAGTTATTTTACCAAATTTGACCTATTCATTTGTCAAATTCTTTCAACCATTAAAGATCTATTATAAAACAGGGGGTCTTCAAAACATCTAGATTAACACCTGACCTTTTCGCTCGATTTGACATTGTCAGCCATTTCAAATTATATGTTAGTCAAAAATCAGTAAAAAAAATTATATACTCCATATTAAAACGATCATATCATCCTTTTGTCTTCGCAGAGGTTAAACAATAAAAAATTACCTATTGCGCAAAAATATGCTCCTTCAAGTTATAATGTAGTATCTGAAAATTATTGCTCTTTTAAGGTTTCGCCGCATTAGTATTTTCTCCTCAGTGTGGTCCTCACTATAACCCGCGAAGTTTCGATAGCACCAGCAGTTCCTAAAAGAAATCTCGTCAGTTTAATCTCAGAACGTGTGATATTAAATAAGTCAGATTTTTTTATATATATACTAGTGCCGTATCGAGATCTCGCGGATTTCATTCGGCCTGAACTGTTTTACTTAACTGCATTGTAAACATATGTTTTAGTTGTGAAGATAAGTTTAGTTGTGAAGATTCATGCAATTAAAAGAAAAACAAATATGTCATAATATTAATAAAAATCATTTACTCTTCAGCGGTGCCCGTTACTAGAATTCTAAAATACGTATAAGATAGTTTACATTCCTGTTCCAGAAATTAATTAGGTAAATATTGTATGTATAGCAGAACCGTTTCCAAGAAACAGTTTTACGCATGTTGAAATTAATTAATTATTATATAAATTTAGATTCGAATAAACAGTAACGCGCTATAAAACACATACTTTCATTGACTGATTACACACTTGGCCAAATATCTCATACAATTATTAATTTTTATTATTGCAAATCAAAAGCTTTTCAAAATATTGACACGAGAAATCTAATTTGATTTTAAAGTATAAAACACATCTCTTAAATATTAAATATATTCTTAACTGAAATTTATAAAAGATAATTGTATATTTTACTAAATATTGTCTTCAATTATTTTAACTTGTAAACATTTAAAATAATAAGAAATTCAGATAATTAGCTGGAAAAACATAAAAACGCAATAATTAATTACTGAAAAGTATAGCAGATAATTTTTAATTCATATTATCTAAAGCCTGCAAGCTTGCTTCCTATGTTTAAAAATACACTATGATATTTATTATTTAAATTTCAGACAACATTAATTAAATTTTCACTCTTTTATCTAAAATAACATTCCAAAAGCGTATCTTTTTTAAGAATTAAATATTATAATTAGAAAAAGTATTTTGTCTAAACAAACATGGAAGAAAATTTTAATTAATATAATCATGTCCATTACTTTAAATTACAGAATATTCGTGTTTATTTCTATTTTAATTGTAAGCATTGAAATTTCAATATTTGCCACATGTTATAATAAGGTATTTTCCAGAAAAAATGTCTTTATTCGTATTTATTTAGGAAAAAAGAAAAATAATTTAAATAACATTTTAATTACCTTTTCACTTAATACTTAGGCATTCAGATTTGAGTAGTTCTTTAATTTTTGTTTACAAAAACTAATTATGTTTGAATATGATAAATAGCTGCTTTTTCGTAGTATGTCGTTGTAACTACAATCTTCTGTATGAATACTGAAACAGCAGTATTTTATTAAAATTTCCATAATTAATCATCTTTTTATAAAAATTAAAACAAATTTTAATTACTCCATTTTTTGGAAGAAAATAACTTGCGAAATATGATATCGTATTGTATTGATTATGTTTACGGGATAAATAAGAATTATAAAGTTGTTACACAAATAATGTTAATGATTTGTTTAACATATTTGCATCATTAACGCATATATTCGTGCGTTTCAGAATTTTTTGTTAAATTCAGAATTTCATTCCAGATGATCAGTATAAATTTTTTTGTTTTATTTAATAACAAACACTTCGTCAGTAAATAACGTAAAAATTCCTTATTTGAAATTTCCGGTATGGATTCGGAATTTCCCAGAAATAAAACTCCCACTTTTGAAGATTCAACAATATTTGAGCTTTATTTCGTTATTTTTGACAATGTTTTCGTCTCAAAATCACGTGATTTTTAATGAAACGGAAACTCTAAAATATTTGAGGAAACTGTTTCCGCACTCGCGACCAGACTCAATACATTTTAAGGAAACAATTGCGGTGGCTGTTTGCTCAGAAGCATGCTACTGTACCTCCTCAAATGCCGTATCAATAAACATATATACGCTTATTTATGTTATTCCTGTCACAATTTATTTAAAAAACAGCTCTTTTTCTCTCAAACGTTTTTCATGAAATGCTGAAATATACGTAGTTATTGTTTAAGCCTTAATTATTTTTGTAGCTGTTAAAGTTTTCAGGATTGTTCATTATTATTTTTGTTTGTTGTTGTTCGTTATGGTTTTATTCAAAAAGAATAAATTTACTATATTTTACAATATCGTAGAAGAAGAAAATTTAGTGAATTAAACTTAAAAATTCCAGGATTGCTTTTTTCGTAAAAAAAATAAAATACATTAATATAACAATGAAATTGAAAATATGCATAACTGATCCCGTATCCCCTATAAACAGTAGAGTTTTAAAATCTTAACCGCCATCTCAAATTGATAAAATCTCGCCCCCCCCCCCCCTCCCAATTTGCTCATCAAAGATTGTTATTTCTGAGCGACAAATTAACTGGACCATATTCTAATCTTTCATTCGGTAAAGAAAATTTCTCTAATAAATTATATTAATCAAGCCATGTTCTAATTATTCATTAAGCATAGATACACAATAATAGTAAATTAACCTTATTAATTAAAACTTGCAGGAATTATAACAGCGCAGATAAAATTACTATCCACCTTTTAAAAATATATAGATAAACACACAGCAAAATCCCTGACATGCAGATGGGTTCCGCTACCACAGGTAGTCAGTTCGAACCACCTTGAAGGAAAAGATGAACCCAGATAATTTTCCCCTATCAATAAATACAGATGCTTCTAAAATGCTCGATAGATGGCACCATGGATTTTTTGCACTCTTCAAACAAGCACTTTTGACGAAATTCATATCCTCAAACAAGTAAAGAAAACAATTTCCTCAATTTGATGAAATGTTCGCTCGGGGCATTTCCCAGGTAACGGATTCGTCAAAGATAAAGAAAATTTCGTGAAAACTAAGTATCCACTTTTAAGTGTGAATAAAAAAGTAATCTCTGAAATATGCGCTATAATATAAAAAATAATAATTTTTTGATAAATTTAATAACAAACGTTTCGTCATTAGATAAAGTATTTTTTTTTTTTTTTGAAGTAACCGGTATGGATTCGGAATTACGGAATAAAAAATAATCCTTGAACGCATGGCTGCCAACTGTTATGTTTTTTTTAAAGTCAAATAAAAATATTGAAACCAGAATTTTTACTTATAAAATAAAATGAAAGGCGTACAAAGTGTCATTAAATAAACACAGCACAGATATTTTTAAATAATTACTTATGTTCAGAATATAATTATATGCTTCGAAAAGGCATAGAAGTTGGTAAGTATGTAATGATAATGCACGCAACGTTCGAAATCCTTGGTGGTCCGCTGGTCCGAGACCACTAAAAATTCAATCGGACCACTAATTTAAAAAATTTAGTGGTCCGCAGGACCAGTAACTTTTTCCCTTTCTGACAGGTAAACGTAAATTTCCCCGTCCCTGAGAAAACCGCAACCAAACACAAACCACAGAATTTTATTTTATTTAAAATAAATAAATAAACAATTGCATTAAAACTTACAGCCAGTTGAAATAAATAATCGGAAATAAAATACATAACAATTTTATAGTTTTTGTTTATGTACTGTTTATTTAATTTTTAGCAAATTATAATTTTACATTTTATTATGCCGAAAATTTTGGGTAACTGAAAGGATGTTTGGTTTGTATTCCAGTAGGAGCAGGGGGGGGGGGATACTCAAAGGGTTAATGGTACTTAATAGAATTTTATGTAGCGGACAAGTAAATTCTGATGTTTACTGGTCCTTGGAACCAGCGACTATTTTTTATCAATTCTACCGCTGATAGTAATCATAAAAATTTGTTAAATTAAGATTAGAGTTTGCGATTTAGAACACTTTTCAGACTCGTGCGATTCCACCAGGATTCTCATCGAACACAGAGGAATCAAAAGTGAATCCCCAAATTGTTCTTTTCTTCAAATTGTGAAAGATTGCGTTTTTAAACGATTTGTATAATTTTTTATAAAGCAGACAACAGATGATATTTTTGACAAAAATATAATTATTAAAATATAATGGTACATGTTATGATATAAATTAAATGTTAAAGTACCTAGTTAAAGAAAAAAGCAATTGGATAACTTTGATAGAGATTAAGCAAAATTTTTTATCTAGCAAGCGGCATTTTTTTTTCACTCTAGAGTAATTCCATGGTGACCAACCAAATATTTAAAGTAAATGAAGGCAATTATTTTACATAGAATTTCTTTAAAAGCTATGTACTAAAAGTTATTTTTACTATCGTATTATTGCAATAGGTTCATGAATCATAAAAAAAAATCTTTAATATTAAACTTTGAATTAATATTTAAATGTTTTTATAAAAATTAGGATATATGACTGATGTTTTTTTTTTCAAAATGCTACCTTTATTGTCAAAATTATTCCTCTGAAACTTACAACACTAAAATCTTACATTTGTTTATTTTTTAACTTTAGAATGTGAGGATAAATTTCAATATAAAATAGACATAAATTCCTACACAAATAATATCTAAATCAAACAAATAATTTAAGCTTATGTGACGAATGAAATGTGATGAATGAAATGTGACCATTCAAAAATGCAAGTATATAAAAAAGGAATACACTCAAAAGATGAACTACTTTATTAATGGTTTGATTATTTACATTCTTGTACATGGTATTTATTTTATGTCTTTCATTCACAATTACGTTTGTAATGTAAGGTGTGAATGTTTTGAGGTTTTTTGTTCCATAGATAAACTCCTCTCCTCCCAAAAATGTATTTTTCATAGCTAAAAATAAACATTTAATTAAAATAATATTATTAAAATCAAACTATACATGGAGATTTACGAAAAATATACCTTATACTATAATACGAGCAAAAATTGTGTGTATATATGTGTGTGTGTGTATGTAAATTTTATGTTAAAAACGGCTCTAACGATTTTGATAAAATTTTGTATTTAACCATTTTCGGGCACAAGAAGCCCATTGGGCTAGGTCACATATTCAAGAAAATTAGTGGGTCATAACGGGTCAGGGTCAAGCTAATTATATCTAAAAAACGGCTCAATCGATTTTAACTAAATTTTGAATCCAACCGTTTTTTGGCACGAGAAAACTATTAGGCTAAGCCACATGTTCGAGAAATTTCAATTAATGGGTCATTTTGGGGTCATTATGGGTCAAACCAATTTTCTCTGAAAAAAGGCTCTAACGATTTTGACTAAATTTTGTATTCTACAGTTTTGGATTACAAGAAGACTATTGGGCTAAGTCACACATTAGAGAAATTTCGATTAGTGGGTCATTTTTGGGTCATCTATCGCTTTGGGTCATTCTATCATTTTCGGGCACAAGAATACTATTGGTCTTGGTCGCACGTTCAAGAACATTCGAATAGTGGGTCATTTTCGGCCACCATGGGTCAGGGTCAAGCTAATTCTATCAAAAAAACGGCTCAAACGATTTTGACAAAATTTCGTATTATACCGTTTCCGGGCACGAAAAAATCATTTTGCTAAGTCATATGTCTGAGAAATTTCGATTAGTGGGACATTTTGGGGTCACTATGGGTCAAGCTAATTTTATAAAAAACGACTCGAACGATTTTGATTAAATTTTGTATTCTAGCTTATTCGAGATCAAGAAGATCATTGGGTTACGTCGCATTATCAACAAAATTCGATTAGTGGGTCATTTTGGGTCCCTATGTATCCAGGTCAAGCTAATTATATCTAAAAAATGGCTCAAACGATTTTGGAAATAAATTGTATTATACCGCTTTCGGGTACGAGAAGATATCTGGACTAGATCATATGTTTGAGAAATTTTGATTACTGGGTCATTTTGGGGTCACTACGGGTCAAGCTATTTTTATCTAAAAAACGGCTCTAACGATTTTGACTGTATTTTGTATTCTACCGTTATCGTTCTTGTGAAGATCATTGGCTAGATCCTTTGTTTGAGACATTTCGATTAATGGGTCATTTTGGGGTCACTGAGGGGTCAAGCTAATGTTATCTAACGATTTGACTAAATTTTGTGTTTTTTCGTTTTCGGGCCGAAGAAGACCAATGGGCTAGGTTGCATGTTCAAGAACATTCGTTTAGTGGGTCATTTTGGGTCACAATGCGTTAACGTCAAGTTAATTGCATTTAAAAAACGTCTCAAACGATTTTGACAAAAATTTTGCATTGCACCGTTGCAGGGCACGAGAAGATCATTGGGCTAGGTTATATGTTCGAGGAATTTCGTTTAGTGAATCATTTTTGGTCACTATGGGTCCCGGTCAAGCTAATTGTATCTAAAAAATGGCTCAAACAATATTGAGAAGATTTTATATTATACCGCTTTCGGGTACCAGAAGATCACTGGGCTTGATCACATGTTCAAGATATATTTCGACAAATGGGTCAGTTTTGGGTCACTACGTGTCAGAAAAAAATTATCTAGAAAACAGATCTAACAAATTTGATTAAATTTTGCATTCTATCGATTTCGAATTCCAGAAGACCACTGGGTTACGTCGCATGTTCGAGAAAATTCGATTAGTGGGTCTATATGAGTCCGGGTCAAGCTAACTTTATCTAAGAATTATTAAACGATTTTGACTAAATTTTGTATCCTACCGTTTTTAATTGCCAGAAGACCATTGAGCTAAGCCACATGTTCGAACAAATTTAAATAATGGGTCATTTTGGGTAAATAACGGTTGGGAGGTCCCAAAGACGAGAAGTTGGCAACAGCTAATATGTTGGAGACATTTGACAAAATATTGGCGACATTTGTCCTAAAAATCGACTTTTAAGATTACGAATTCCAAAATATGTACCTGGAGCAAAATAAAAGAATGTCTGATGAAATTTGGCTATATTTGAGAGAACAAATTGACTTTCAGAATGTGAAGAATATTTTTAGACATTCTTAATAGGAAACGAGATGCATTGTTAAACCAACTGGGATATAGCTAAAAATGTGATTTGGATTGATGTCCTTTCGCTGTAAATGTGGAAATAATGTAAAATTTACAAACATTGACGTACATACACAGTTTTCACATTGATTGTTTTTGTAAATGATACTGTTATAAATTACATGCTTTACAGCAATAATACAGAGAGAATGACACAGTGAAAATATTAAATCATCGAGTTGAACATAAAGTTAATAGCTCGGTCACTCCCCGCTTGTAAAAATATATAGATGAATATATATGAAAATATTTATTTTCTTTTAGGTTTCAGATTTTAACAAAATAAGTTTAAGAATTTCTGACATTCGGGAATAATTTTGAATGGGATGATGGAAAAAGTTCGAACATTATAAGCTGTGCTGCAACTTTTGTAAGCAAGGTAAAAAATTTTAAGGATTTACTAAGGATTTTATTTTTTGTTTATAGTCCTTTTGGAGACAATAAATTGCAATTTTAGTGACCGATTGCCGATTTTTAGATTTTATTACCGTATATCCTTGATGAAATTCGTGATTTTTCCGATCGTTTGACAGAATTAGGGGGTTTTTCCGCAACTTATTACGAGATTCACTTTTTTTTCTGCGATTATTTGACGAAATTCGTTATTTTTTTCCGTGACCGATTAACGACATTCCCGATTTTATCCGCGACCGATTGTAGAAATTCCTAAGTTTTTGGATATCGACTGATGATATTCACGTTTTCTTCGCAACCGCTTGATGAGATTCCTGGTTTCAATTCACGAGCTATTGGCGAAATTCGCGTTTATATTTCATGATCGTGTGATGAAAACTCGCCTTTTGTTTGATCAACTCACGATTTTCACGATGGTTTTCTTCGCTTGATTGACGAAATTCATTAAAACGTTTTTCTGCTGTCGATTGATGATATTTACGTTTTTTTTTCGAGACCGATTGGTGAAAGTTGCTTTTTTTCCTCGGCTGATTGACGAAATGCGCATTTTACTCTCTCGACCGATTGACTAAATTCGTGGTTTTATTTCGCTAAAGATTGACGGAATTCGCCGTCTTATTTCGTGAACGATTGATGAAATGCGTGATTTTATTTGTCGAGCGATCGACGAAAATTGCGAGATTTTTCCGTGTTCTCGAGAAAATTCCAGATTTCTTTTCAGGGCAAATTGATGAATTGATTTTGCAGAAATCTGGTAATAAATAAATAAATAATAATAATTCGAGGAATTCTGCTAATTCGTATGAGAATCGTATGCCGATATCTGGTGTCTATCTGTAAGCAAATATCTGAATAATCCTCGAGCTGCAAATTTAATGAGTGGGATCCAAAATTATTCTTTTCTTGGCTTGAAATGTCTAATTGTGGTACGCAGCGACGCTGTCGTCGCATTAATACGCAACGCCCACCAAAGCGATTTTTTTTCATCAATCCACGGACATATGCATTATTATTTTTTTTTTTTAAGAAAAGGAAATGTGGCGCCCATATTTAATCACATTATTTAATTATTGACAGTAAAAAATAGAAAAAAGAGGTAAATATCGCGGAATTATGGAGAAGAATCCGTGGATTTGATTTTAAAAATGTTAAAAAAGCGCAAATTCCGCCATTTGGTGGAAATGGGCAAAACCTTGTAAAAAACTTGGAGACACCGAAAGTTAGTGGCGAAATCTAAAAATTCGATCGTGAGATTCGACCGAGTACTGGCACTTGCCATTTCATTGAGCTGTATTTATTTCTTTGTAAAAATTATATGCATTATTAAAAGAATTTGTTTTTGTAACTCATTTTTTTCATACATGACGTTCTAGGACTGCACCAACTGCGCCATGTGGACATTTTCCATGATAAGATTCACAGAAATTCGATTCAGATAAAATATTTAATGCGGACATTAAAGCTATAGCATAACGGTTTTTAAAATGTGACGCAATTCCATCACTCCAATAATTACATATTTTACTTTTATATTAAACTTTTTTTCAAGAACTTCTATCAAGCATTTATTGAAGACTTTTACTTCAGAAGAAGCATGTCTTTTGGTGTCTGAAATGACCCCCCCTTTTTTTGGCATATCAGATCTTCATTTTCTTCTCTTCTGTAGTAAAAAACAACCGTAATAATTATCACACTTTGATCTTAGTTAATTAACTGTATAAATTGTCACAGTTGGGTTGAGCTACCATGACTTCATTTTGATGATTAATTTCATAACTTGGATTAAGTCTGTTTGGAGCTATATCTCACTTAAATGTAAGTTATCATTTTGCTTTCTTCATTTTTTTGATTGACATGTAATGTAGACATGCTCCAAAACGTTTATAATTTCTTTTGATAATTCAATCAACAAATCTTCAAACTTAAAATTTTCTGTTTCTGCTTTCCTCAACCCACTGGGGAACAATATGTCTCTCAGACTTTGATGTTTCTTCCTGGTGAAGTATTTCATCAAACAGCAGTGAACCTTCCTTCCATTTTATGCTTCACACAATCAGCATAATACAATTCCCAAACAATTAGTGCTGTTAAATCATTTACAATTTTGATGTTGGAATTTTTAGGTAGATTTTGTAAGAAACACTACCTGTTAAATTCTCCCCTGTGTCGGAATTTATGAAATATTTTTGCAGGTCTATGCCGATCATGACACCTAGAATCCAAAAACTTTATCTATCTATCTATCTATCTATCTATCTATCTCTCTCTATATATATCACTTTTTAATGGGCCCGATAACTTCCATAATTCTGCTCAAATCTCTTCCAAACTGATGCATAAAATCGAGGGGCAGACAGTCTCGGTCAAGTTCGTTAACGGACAAAATCGGACCAAAGAGTTCGAAATGGGGAGGGTTTTTGTGAAGCCAGAAAAATCCCATAACAGCTAAATTATGATACGTATTGAATCAGTTTAAAGTTATTAGTACTTCTAAGAAAAGGGCCAAAACTTTATGTATGGCAGATTTTTGATATCATTAAAAATGGCTGAAGGGGAGAAAAAAATACGGTTTTTAGAAGAAAAATATTTATAAATTCGTCAATTTACAAGGTATCAAATCCACTTAATTTTTTTTTCTTTGTAATATTATCTACAACTTTTATATTCACAATTTTTGTTTGAACCAACTGTTACAAAAAAGTGTGTAAAACAAACAACAACAACAACAACAACAAAAAAAAAAAAAAAAAAAAAAGCGGTTGAAGATGAAAAAAATTCATAACTTCGTCAATTCACAAGGTATCAAAATCACTTAAATTTATTATAAATCTTCTTAATATTATCTACAACTTTTGCACTGAGAGGTTTTTGATAGGACCAACTCTTCCGTTAAACCGCTACTAAGACGATAAAAAATATTATTGGTGTGGTGAAAATTTTTGACAACCCTCAGAGATGGTGTATGTAGGATTGCATTATTAAACGCGCACGTATCTCAATAAAAGAAAGTCAGAATTTAAAATATAATGTGTGGTCCACTTAATGAAACAGTCACCACACGGTTTAAATTTATTATATAAATCTTCTTAATATTATCTATAACTTTAGTAGTAACAAGTTTTTGATAAGAGGAACTTTACTAATGAATGATATTACTAAAAATATTCGCAAGGGATGAAAATAATCGGGATTGATGAAAAAATTATGTTATTAACATCATTCTGATAATAACAACACTTACAGAAAAATGAAATTAAAAACACGTCAAAAGCGGCCAGATAAAACTGTTAAAGTAAGTTTATCTCTAATCATGATATAGTTTTTACTTGTGAAATTAGGACTTAACTTCGGAATCTACCTGTGCCTGTAAGTGGAACAGGCAGGGATTTTGCAATTTGCATGCTTGATTGGTTTGGTTTGGTTTGTATTTATGACGGCCCATTATCATCACGAGGGATATAGGCCCTAAGGGGGGGGAGTGTCCTTCGTGGGGGTCATTCTAAGGGAACCTAATCCGTATTTACACTTGGAAATCCAAGGTTCGAAGAAAACCACGAAAACTCCGAATGATTAGACCGACGGGCGCGATTGTGTTCGAACCAATTTGCATGCTTGAATCAAAAGACTAATATTTTCACAGCAAATGCAGTAACAAACCTCATGATCTTTGTATATAATGATCTTTCTATCCTTCCATAATTATTTCTATATTTGCAAACGTATTGCAAAGAAACTGAAAAGTTAAAAAACAAAATACGTCAATAATCCTTCGAAACAAAAATCGGAAATAATATCAGCCATGAGACAACAATTTATAAAATAACACGTTGTAAATACTTAAAGATTTAACAAATAATTTAAATCATGATTTCAGCATAATTTTTTCTGCATTTTAATAAAACTACAAAGTTTAAAAGCAAAATAAATCAATTGTTCTAAAGAAAAGAAAAACAATTGACGAAAAAATCAGCTAGGAAACAACTATTTTACTATTAACTTAGTAATTATTTAAATCTTAAAAAAAAAAAAAAAAGTTTAAATCGTAATATGAACTTAAATGTTTCTAGATTTTAGTGAAGCTACAAAGTTAAAAAGTAAAATAAATCTTCGAAAAATATTCGGAAATTAAATCAGCTATGGGACAACAATTTAAATGATAACACGTTGTACATATTTAAAGCTTTAACAAATTGTTTTTATCATTCTGTGAACATAATTATTTATATAGTTTAATGAAACTGAGCAGCTAAAAATAAAAATAATTCACCAATCCTTCGAGAAAAAAATCGGACGTAGTATCAACTATAAGACAAAAATTTAAAAAAGACCATTTTGTAAATATTCATAGCTTTAACAATAACTTTAAATCGTAATGTGAATTTAAATATTTGTATATTTGAATGCAACTACAAAGTTAAAAAGCAAAATAAATAATAATGTTTTGAAAAAAAGTCGGAAATTGCATCAGCTTCAAGAAAACATTTTAATGAATAACACACTGTAAATATTTAAAGCTTTAACAAATAATTTAAATCATAATTTGAATATAAATACTTCCGCATTTTAGTGAAGCTTGAAAGTTAAAAAGCAAAATACATCAATAATTTTTCGAAAAACAAAATCGGAAATTATATGAACTTGAAGACAACAAGTTAAAAAATAACACTTTGTAAATATTTAAAGCTTTAACAAATAATTTAAATCATAATCTGAACACAAATATTTCTAAATTTTATTGAAACTACGAAGTTAAAATTGCAAAATAAATCAATAATTCTTTGTAACAAAAGAAAGAAAATTAGCTGTGACACAGAAATTTAAAAAATGCAAAGATCTTGCTACATTCTTCATGACAAATATTATAATCCTAACTGCATAATTCTTCAACATACCATTACAATAAAAATAAAAAAACACTGCTTTTATAAAAATCTCAACGATCATTTTTATACAGCGAAAAAAAAAAAACTTAAATCAATCTAATGATTATAAATTACATATACATTAGTTTCAAGTAATCATAATTACACATTTTTTGCTTAATTGATAAATCCGCTAATACTCTCATAAGATTCTTTCGATTAACGAAGCGTAATTAGCATAATTAACACCATCTTGTATAAATTTCACATTAATGACATAGTGTGTTGTGTTAATGAGCTCAATTAAAATATATAAATATAAAAAAAGAAAGAAAAAACATTAGGTTTTAATAGAAAATTATAATTCGAAAAAATAAAACACCGTTAAATAAAAGTAATTGAGAAATAAATTAATATAGAGAAAATTAAGTATATTTAATTAAAATTTCTTGAACTTTAAAGAAAATACTCTAATCAGCTATTTGATATGTAGTCACAGACATTATTTTTAAATGCAACACGGAATACAAATGGAGTATTTGCATGAATAACTTAATTTGTATATTATGTTTTATAATTACTTGTGATAACATGAGAATATTATGTAAAGATATGCTTTATATTTCTTTAAAGTAATAAGCACAAATGCTGATATTTATATTTTGACACTGCACTGCAAATAAGGGAGTCTTAAATTCAGACACACATGTGACTGAAAAAGTAATTCAGACACTTAAGTGTCTGAATATGGAATTTCAGACATCAAAGGTGTCTGAATTTAAGAAACTTAAGTGTCTTACTATATGATCATGGTATAAACACTGTAAACTGAAATGTCTGAAATTCAGACACATAAGTGTCAGAAACTGGAGTGTTCAATTTTCAGACATTTTAAAGTGTCTTAATTTTTAAGACACATGTATACGCCTCAATTTAAGACATTTCAAACGTCTGAATCGCATCCATTTTCGACCACCCTGCAAGTTTGGCTATAGGCAATCAATTGTTCACTGCTTTTTGTAAGCTTTATACACTGTAAAAAATAACCGTTACAATATGGAAATTATATTGCCAATTGGGACTCCAATTTACGTATTTTAATGTAAAGTTTCTTCCGTAAATTCCAGAAAATTTTCCACTTTTTGCATATTTCTCCATTTAAAAGGTAAAATATAATCTTTCAAGGACAAATCCACATATTTCGCAATCAGAATTTTCTAAACTCACGTATATGTGACATGATTTTCTTATTTATATTCAAACTAGTGCATTGGCGCACCTACTGGGCGAGTTAAGGGGGCTGAAGCCTCTCCCAGACTAGACTAGATATTATTTTTTTAATTATGAAAGAATATTATTATTTTTTAATAGATCCTTAAAAAATCGGAATTTTTAAAAATATATTAATTTTGTCGCACATTTTTTTTTCTCTTTTTTAAATTTTATTATGAAATTCGAAATTATAGCGTGTTTAAAATTTACTTAATTATAAACATTAATTACTTAATTATACTTAAGTAAACTAATTAATTAATGTTTTTAAAATTTACTTTAGAAAAAAAACTATTTACTTAATTATAAATTTAAGATCCAGTGCAACTTTTTGCACACTTTAACCTTCATAATATTTTGATAATTTAATAATAAAACTTTAAATTGTTTGATTGCAAACACACTTTAAAATTATCCAAATACGGAAACACACCATAAAAATCGCAAAACAAAGTTATATATTAGTACAGTACAGTATTTCAATGTTAAACATCTTAAAAGCATTCAGAATTACACCAACCAAAACTTTCCAGCTGGTTACGACGCTTGCATTTTTTTTACGACTATAACACTGCCTCTAAAATATGCTAGTCCCCTCCAAATCGCAATTCTGGATGCGTCACTGAATCTGTGTGGTATCCAAAGCGTATGCTGATGCTATTTCCCTCTGAAATTTAAAGAAAATGTCAAGTTTAATTACGAAATTTTCGCAAAAGAAAAATAATTGGAAAATATACCAAAAACTGTGGCGCCATCTATATTGAATAAGAAAAGTCGAACTTATTATAATTTTGAGGACGACCAGTCTTGTAACCACGAGGTCCCCATCTTGTAACCACGAGGTCCCCAGTTCGTATCCTGCGAGGGGTAAGTGTAATGTTGAAAATTGAGTTAAATGAGAGTTAATCATGTAAAATGTGCGAGAGCTTGTATTGAAATACGTGTGTACCCTTCTCTCTCTCTTTTTTTTTTAAATACAGAAATTCCCAAAATAAATAAATAAATAAATAATTTTTTCCAGAAATTGAAGAAAGTTTTCATTAAAATACGTAAATTGTACTGGCGTCTTGATTGGCGGTACGATTTTTATATTTTAAAGGATTTTTTTTTCTGTGTATAAGGCTTTCCAAAAAAATGGCTGCTTTTGTAGAAATTAAAGGTGGTCAAACATGGATGCATTTCAGACATTTGAAATGTCTTAAATTTAGACACATACAAGCGTCTTAAAAATTTAGACACTTTAAAATGTCTGAAAATTGAACACTCCGTTTCAGACACTTATGTGTCTGAATTTCAAACATTTCAATTTACAGTGTGGATTACTCTCCTTATATATCCTTATATACGTAAGATATAAGGTGTTTAGGCTTAATCTTACGTTAAGTTTATTTTAAGTATAGTTAGTCCTATTGAAAACTTGGGATTTCTTTTTAAAAAATTTTTTGCAATCTTCTTGAACAACGAAAAACTTAACAGAACATATACATGTGCAATAGACATTCGATATAACTACGACCAATTACAGCGACTTTCTCATTCAAACGACAGTAACAAAAACAAATCCGACATATGAAATCATTCATGCAACATTACTTTTAGATTGAGTAGGACAACCAATTAGACCAAATAAACAATAAACCTTTTCGGCTATTCTATCATAGTTATTGAAGATTGCGGTCATTCAGACTTGAGGATGTTTCGCGAGTCTTTCAAAAAGAGAAAAAACCCATTTCTTCCATAACTTTAGCTATCATTTCTTCTGTCGTTGGTGAAAAACATTACAAAGATTTATTATTGTCGTCTATACCTCTCTGACTTTCGTGTCCAGCATAGTTGTAACATATAGATTCTAGGCAAACTGTAAAAACCTGCCTAAATAAGTGTTTCAACTGTAGACGCTACAAAGTAAAACAAGAAAACCAGATTGTCGCTCCGTTGCCTGGGGATAGACTTTATGCTGAAAGTGCCTTCGAGAACGTGGGAACAGATTTTGTAGGACCTTTATATACAAAAGACATGAATAAAGTCTATGTGCATTATTTACCTGTGCTGTAACTTGTGCCATCCATTTAGAAATTGTACCTAATCTAAGTACTGGAAAATTTCTATTAGCCTTCCGAAGAAGGCCAGGACTGTGTAAAACAGTGTATTCAGATAACGCTCTAATTTTTTAAAATGCAGAGCGCGAATTAAAAAAATTGTACTCCCCCTTTGATGTGATGAACTACCCCTTTGATGTGACTTGTGAAGCTGTACAAAATTATTTTGACAAAAAAGGCATAGTCTTGAAATATATTGTTGAACGTACAGCCTGGTGGGGTGGATACCGGGAGAGAATTGTTCGAATAACAAAGGGTGCCCTCAAAAAAGTAATGGGACGGGCGTTAGTTACGTACGAAGAACTCGATAAAGTTCTTATTGAAATAGAAGCGATAATGAATTCACGGCCAATTAAGTATGTTTATAATGAAACTAGTGAACCATTCCCTTTCACTCCTGCTAATTACCTTACAGTAAAGAGATTGACCTTTTTACCTCCCCCCCCCCCCCACGTCTGTCAAATATGATCAAACAATGAAAAGCAATAAAAAATTGCTTCTAAAACTACTTGTCTATAGTGAAACCTTATTAAATATGTTTTGGAATAGATGAAGGAGAAAATATTTCTTCCAACTTAAAAGTCTACATTTTTCTAAACCTATGAATACTGTAAAATATTTTAGTGTTGATGATATAGTGTTGCTAGGTGAAGACAGGTTACCCAGGCAGATGTGGAAGATGGCAAAGGTTTTGGAAATCCATGAAGGTAGAGACGGACGCATTCGAAGCGTCACCTTATAAACGCCCACTGGTATCTTAAAGAGATCCCTCGGGATGAACTACCCCCTGGAGCTATAGGATTAAATTGTACAACCCTTAGTTTTGTTTTATATTTATATTTTTATTGTCTTCATTTAATTTTCTTAATTGTATTAGTATTATTAGTATTCATTTGGTATTGTTATTATTTTTATTTCTGCATTTGTAATTATATATATATAATTAAGTTTTGTTATTTTTATAGTATATTTATACAGTATTAATTCATGATTAGTAATATTTATGTAGATTTATATAATGATCAAAACGATCAGATTGCATGAATGTATTCATCGGGGTGGGAGGATGTTGCAACTCAATCCTTTTGCGGAAGAGAATAATCCCTACTGGGAGATTTCGGACAGCCATCGTCCCGTCCCGAGGGAAATACTTCAGAACGAATTTGGATGCCAGGCTAGGCTGATGTAATTAATATAATCCGGCTAGAAGGCCAAGATGTATAATAATATGATTTTTGTTACTTGTGTTGTGCTGTGTACTTGTGTTTATTAATGTGATTAAAAATGTGAAATGTAAAGGAACTCGTATGTTAATCAAGTGTTTTGAATTTTTAACTTTACTCGGATTTTAAAGACTCCGATTGGTAACAAGTTATTGCATATGGTATAGCTCGCTGAAAACTGGATGTCTACCCTCTTAAGAACTAATATCTGGCCGTCAGGCTGATTAATAGCTGCCAATCTTTTTTTTTTTTTTCGTTATATAAACGGAAAAGTTGCAAAAAAAATTCTTTTTAATAAAACTTTATAATTTTTTTAATATTATAAATTTGTTATCCTTTCTGGTAGTTATCGTACTTTACAATTTATATGTCGTGAAATATGTATCGTTTTAAGCACTTAAGTGGTTAAAAAGCATTAAAAGTGACTTAGATATGTCAGCCTGGAGACTCTTTATCGTCGCCCAAGGAAGGAGCGATCGCCGAGCCGCTCCTTGGATCCGCCATCGACATAACAATATTTTACGGAAGATTTAATCTTCCTTCTTCAGGCAAAAGAGTCGTGTTACCGCTAGACGAGATGTAGCAGGGCTAAGGCTGCATACAGACGCGTATTTTGCCTCCTTCTCCAGTTTTCGTGGAAAATCTTTTATTCTGGACGGTTCTGCGGTTTTTTCACAAAAGAATGAGGGAAATCAACAATGGGTCAGGAGATAAGGAGCTCCCCTCTACATGAAGGAAAGGTTCCTCTTTTGCAGGACATCAGTCCCTTTCCTTTTAAAGTCATTAAAAATCAAAGACACCGCGTGACCACAACAAACGATGCCGACACTGATAACAATTAGAAGGATGGTGCGATTAGCACCAGGATTAGCAGCTTGTATTTTTGCATGAAGAAAGATGACAAAACTTCAGTAACGCGTTGATATTTTTTCATATTTAGTATATAGAGAAGTTTTTTCTTTTATTTTTATTTTTCGCCAGTGATTGTATTTCTATTGTGTTTATCATTTGTGTTTTTGCTGAAATTATCAATTAGACAAAATAAATAAGATAAGAAAGCTGGCGTCATGCAAAGATTATGAATATGTTACAATACTACCCGTAAATAATGCAATCAAATTACACTAAATCACCGATTATCTGCACTTGTTGAGACAGAGCTCAGTTCTGATACGCAAAAAAGGCATAGTCGATACTTATGTGACTGTAGCATTTGATAAAAAGGGATTGCAGCTCTGATGTGAAATATTCAAGTTGCAACAGGAATTTTAACTGTTCACACTGTGGTCATTTCCTATCTTACTTATATACCATTACATTTTTTGTCCTTTTCTGTCATCAGAAAAGTGTCCTTTTTAACTTTGATGGTTAATATTATTGAAGCAATTTTTCCAGTTTAACTATTGGCAGATTTTAAAGAGGGTCATTCTGAATGAATCCTCTCAATAAAAGTGATTCATCTCGTTTACCAGCATTTATATTAGAAAACAGGAGGGAGAAGCATTTACGTAAGTTTTCGTCTGTTCATGGGAACTGTAGAAGAAATGCTTTGTTCTTGCTTTTTGAAGGGGTGAGATTGCGGATGGATTAAGCCCTTTTCATAGCAACTTTGGGAATTTGCATTCCCTTATCCACTGGCATTTCAAACAAAATTAAGCTGGATTAACACTTTAAAATAACGAGTGGACCGTTAAAAAAGATCCTATTTGTTCATTATGTTGTGCCATTTCTGTTATGTTCCTTTTTTTAAACTAAATTTAAATTTTACTCCGAAATTTTTCCCTATTTTTTTTGTTGAAGTCGTAAGATTGGTATTTTATTTATTTATTTATTTATTGTTGTTAACATATACATCTGACTTGTGTGCTTGACATTTAGGTCCACTTATAAGTCATCGTCAATATACAGGGACGAGATAGCACAATGAAATTTACAACACAGAGAAATTACATCCGGGAGCTCCACAAAGAGTGTGCAATGGAGCTAGCGAGAGTCGAACTCGCAGACCTCTGTCGCTCTAAGATTGGTAAAAGAGGAAAAGCAGAGAATGACAACAAAGACTAGAAAGCGTGAATTCTGCTTTTTCAGAATTTAGTGTCACCCCCGATGAAAAAAAAATATATATAATTGTAGACAGTACAAAACATACTTCAGTTTTAAGACTTAAAACACACGCTTTTATTTTATATACAATGACGTCATTCGCATCCGCTGAAGAATTCCACATTGACGATCCAGTCTTAAACAACATCTACAGAAAAGTATGCATAGGACGTCACTACCGCTAAATAATAGACATATACAGTAAAAAAGCAATGTCTTGATTCAAGAAACTCGACAAAAAAAATCGCCTATCTAATGATTTATATGACTTTATTTGTTTATAATATTAATATAGATACTTAAAATTAATTAAATATAGTTTATAAAATCTTCGTGTTTTATCGGAAATCATTCATTTATATTTTTTCAAAATAGCGCGTACTTTAATTACATTTTTTTTCAGTTATTATGAGAAAATGACAACAAAAAGAGAGTTATCTGCTATTTTTCAACTATTTTTGCTTCACTTTCTACACATATGGAGTACTTCAGATGCCAACATTAAACTGATAGCGCTAAAACCTACAAAAAAAAAAAAAATAATATCTCAAAAAAAATTGAGATGCAATTTTCAAACAAATTGAATTTAAAAGTACTTTTTTCCCCACTACGACGGTATAAAAATTGAAAATGTGCAATGCTTAGAAGTTTAAAAAAATGCAGTAGAGATTATCCTGCACAACGATACATCTGCTTTGTTTTATGTTTGGCTTATATAACAAAACGTTATTTTTTGGAGACGACACTTTAATTTCTCGGCAAAAGAAATAGCATATTGGCGGCATAAAAACGAACTCTATATAGGTTTGTATAATTGGATGATCGATTAACTGACGCTATACTGTTTTATTATAATCGTTATGATATTTACTTCACCAGCATTTAGCAATATTTTCATATGTAAAAAGATATATCTAAAAAAATATATATAAATTTTGTAGCCATTGTTGTTGAAAGTATGCAGCAAACAGTCCAGTCATTCGACCATTTTTAAAAAGAAAGGTTACTTGACCATATTATGAAGCGTATCTAACCCTACACTGTTAAAAATTTGCAGCATTCTGGCAGGTCATTTGACCGTTTTTTCCGAAAACGGTTACACAACCGTAATTTTAACACTATTCTGACCATATTATTGGCCATTTTATGGTCAGAATATAGTTAAATTATGGTTATGAAACCGTTTTTTCAAAAAACGGTCGAATGACCTACCAGAATGCTGCAAAATTTTTAACAGTGTATTATGGTCATTTTGACCACGTTATTTTCAAAATGAGTAAAATTGCTGTTGTGTTACCGTTTTCTGCAAAAACGGTGGAAGTACATATGGACAATTTGCTGCAAAATTTAACAGTGAAAATTTAGAATCAAAAGTACACTGTTAAAATTTTTGCAGCATTCTGGCAGGTCATTCGACCGTTTTTTGAAAAAAACGGTTTCATAACCATAATTTAACTATATTCTGCTCATAAAATGGTCAATAATATGGTCAGAATAGTATTAAATTCACGGTTGTGTAACCGTTTTCGGAAGAAACGGTCAAATGACCTGCCAGAATGCTGCAAATTTTTAACAGTGTACAGTAGTATACTTCATACTTCATACTACATAATAACATAAAAATGAGTAATTAAAAGTTAAAATGTAAGGAACTGTAGTGTTACCATACTATAATTCTGTAGCATTACGATGACAAATCCTTACAAAATCTAGCATTACTAAGAAATGACACATACAAATTATTTTAACGTGAAATATTTACCACGAAAGAAATAAAATATCATTCAAACTTTTTTTTATCCTAAATTGTGATAAATAACTGCAAAGAAAAATTAACTTCGAGAATTAATAATTTAAACTTGGAAGAAGATAGGAGTGATTTATGCTGCCAAAACTCAGTTTAGTATAGAAACGAAAGGGATAATTGATGTAACTTTAGTTATTGATTTTTCTATGTGTTTAAATTATTTCATGACTGCCAATCTTTAGATTTTTTAGAACGGCTTTTAACAAATAGAAATATTCAACGTATTTAATTACAGAAATTCGCTATTATACAATTTAAAGCTTACTATACTACACTGTTAAAAATTTGCAGCATTCTGTCCAGTCATTTGACCATTTTTTGAAAAAACGGTTTCATAACCGTAATTTAACTATATTTTGACCATAAAATGACCAATAATATGGCCAGAATAGTGTTAAATTACGGTTGCGTAACCGTTTTCGGAAAAAACGGTCAAATGACTGGACAGAATGCTGCAAATTTTTAACAGTGTAAAATATTAGGGCTAAAAAAGGTAGACCGGACAGTTACGTTATTTTCAAATTTAAAATTAATTTTACGTTCTTAAATTAAAAATACCATTTTCGATTCATTAATACCCTCGATAATACATAATCGATGTTTTCTTTCCTGTAAATACCATTTAAAATATTAAAAATAAAAAGCTTCTAACACATAATATGTTTCATAATGAATAATTATTGAAAACACTCTTGATTTTAAAAGCAAATCATAAATTGTATTACATATAACGGGAAGTTGTTGTTGATCTCTACGATTTGCAGTAAAATAATATGTTGTTAAAATAAATTATTAGAGTCAGGAAGTGTGTGTAAATTCTATTACTTAGCGTATCGAAATCGAATCCGCAAGTGTATTCTATCTCATTTTTTAAGACCACTTCATACATAAATCAGATCTCGTACGAGTCCCGTTATTTTCAAGGTGAAATATCAGCATATTTTTTTATAACAAATAAACGTACTTCAAACAAGCAAAATTTTAATTTATTTAAGGAGAGATTTTTTATAAGAAAATAGTGGTAGCGAAGAATTTCCTGGTCTGGAAATTTTGGAACCCGTACGAACCCTGATAACATATTCTTGCATTACAGTTTCGACGATATCTCTAAAAATATCATACCTAAAACTAAAATAAATATATTTTTGAGTTCGGAGTTACGAAAGTCTTCACACAGTACGAGGCACGATATACAAAGAATATATATATATATTTTTCAATAATTTAATTAGCCCCTCTACCTTTTTCCTAAATGTATTGGTGAATGTCTAATAATCTATAAATATGCAAGACATTAGCCTTTATTACTCCGAGATACTGAGAAATCCATCAGAACAATTTGGCAATTTTGAGCTGCGAACTTCTAAGGGTAACTGATTCGGGTATAGTTTAATTGCCATCGAATTCAAAGAAAAAGGGTCAGTCTCCGTGGACGTTCGTAGACAGAAATTCTCTGGTAGCTCTAATGGATTTTCTACTGACTAGTATGAATGGTATCTCGGAGTGGGACGTAAAGTCAAGGTTATTCCATTTCTAACCAAATAATTATAATTTAAAAACATGTGTAATTAATTATTCTTTTATATGATATTTAGTGTTCGTAAAAATGAAATTTTACGTTGTGTAGTTTAACGCATTTTTAAAGGTTAATCTCTGTTTAACAAACTTTCCCTATATAATGAGCCCTTTTCTGGATTTAGTGACTTAGTTAAATATACACCCAAGTAACAATAATGAATGAATATAGATGAAGAAAATCTTAATTATCTTTACTTATCTTTTAATGATTTGTATTTCTTATCTATTAAAAAATAAACCTTTTTATTTTAAGAGTGGGGCAAAAACAAACAATAAAAAAATTATATATTCAACAAATTTCTTTTTAGTAATATATTATTTATCTTTATGAACTATTATATTATGTTTTTTTTCTGTTTGTAGTATTCTGAGTTTACTTCATTGAAGGGGAAAAAATATTTTAATGATTTTCATGTAGCGGAAATCTGATGGAGAAAATAACAAATGAGTAAAAAATATGAAAAATTTTGATAAAATTCTTGGAATGTATTTCTTCAATTTTAAAACATATTATTACTTTTTATCGTGTTTCTAAAGAATGTGAGTTAATTATAAAATGTGAAATGAAAAGTAATTAAGACGTTTTTGTGACTAATAAAGTATATGATAATATTGGGGAAAATATAAAACATTGCTTTCAAATAATTTAAATTACTCAATGCACCATTATAAAACTCAAATTCTCCAATTAGTACATTTAAAAAATATACAATATTTCTAAAGTAAATTCGAATTGGATAGTTGTAAAAGAATTATTGAAAGAAATAAGTTGTAAATAATGTTAACAAAAAGGGAATTGTGTTACACAATATTATGTGATAAATTACTAACGATAGAATTTAAATGCATTTTTCAAACCTATTAATTTTGATGTTTAAAAAATGCAAAGAAATAAAGCTAATTGACTGTACTATTTATTTATTTTTTTAAATATGAAATGCAATGAACAAACTACAAAAAAAAAAAAAAAATAATAATAATAATAATAACAATAATAATGTAAAACAAGGGCACATAAAATAAAATGTACTATTTCCATCTTTTATTGAATACTTTTTTAAAGTATAGAAAGAATATACAGGGTTCAGGGCACAAGAAATTAACAGAGACCGGTTCAGCATTGGATAAAGCAAGGATTGCATAAAAAAGAGTATCAGAAGATACGCTAAATATTATCACGTGCTTCGCGAAAGCAATGGTGCACATATAAGGTAAATTAACCATCGTACAAATAGTGGGCCACTAATTTTTAAAGTTTAAAAACAAGCCCAAAATCCATTTCTAAAGAACGACTAAAAGAAATCTGACTGACTAACATACTTAAATTTTACCTTTCCATAAACTGTTTGGAATAAATGTTTTTTTTTTTTCTGATGTTACAATTATTTATTTTCTAGATTATCTTCAAAACAGATTTTTTGGCAAGTTCTTAGAGATTTCATTAAGAGATAAGTTTTTATTTAAAACAGTGTTTCTTTAATATTATGTTTCAATTTTAACTACTGTTCATATAGGGTAGAGTACACAGTGAGACATGGTACACAGTGAGACAGCAGCCACTTTGACGTATAGTTGTAACATTTTCTTCAAGCTGGCACACACACATAACGGTCTCATCTTATGCAACACGTGGATGTAGTTTCGGCACTTCAGTTACTCGCCCGACAAAATAGTAGATAATTCCTTATTTTATAGTGGTTAAAGTTACACAAACGTCTATTTCAGAGTTTATTTCCTTCAATATGACACATATTTACTTAATCAAACCTAGCTATATCTAATAATAGACTATTTCGGCAAAATGACATAAACTTTTTAAAGCGATGAAATTGGTGTAACAGATTTGTTACAACGTAACGAAAGTACACAGTGAGACACACAATTGTGGTACACAGTGAGACGTGTCTTATTGTGTACCTACTATGGGGTTCTAATGTTAAAAAGGTTATTTATTAAGAAAAGAAGGTTTTTTCTCTCTCTCTCTCTCTCTCTGTGTGTGGGCGTACGATGGCTAGGGAAATCTACTAAACCTAAGAGGCTGAAAATTTGCATGAAGGTAGCCCAATGTCTGCCTTTGTCTACCCGAGGCTAATATTTTTAATATTTTGAAAATCTAGAAGTATTAATTAGAAATCATAAACTGCAGAAAATTATTGATATAGTATAAAAATGTATGATTTATGAAAATATATACATTGTCTCACTGTGTACTAGTGGTACAAAGTGAGACAATTTTCGATACTCCGTTATGCTGCTTCTGTGCTTTTATAAATAACTTGTAAAAAACTATTTATACATTAATGTGTAGCGCATTTGTGTAGCTTAACAATGTAGCAAAAAAAATTTCAAAAGAATAAAAATCGTCGCCATTTGTTAAGTAATAATAATTTTCGTCTCATTGTGTACTACCCTTCCCTACTCTATTACAGGGGTTTCAAAATTTTTAGATCGTCGTACCACTAAATAAATTTCGTACTTCCGCGTACCACCAGGTGAGAAATTCAAAGCTGATACAGAAAAACCTGTGTAAGCGGAATATGCCTAAAATAAAATATTTTTCCAGTCTTTTGTGCCGTTCGCGTATTACGGATCCTGCTGTTCACTTCCTTTCTTTCCTTTTATGAAGCATTGAAACATCAGCTGCTGGAAAATCAATTTGGCTGTTTTATGCTTTTCTTTGTATAAATATCTGCATTCCAACTATTTACTATAAATTACTTTCATTTCGTGTAAAACAACATTTTTTATGAGTAATAATAATTTAAATCCCTTCCCCAACACTCTCCTCAGGTAAAGTTCATAGCTACGCCTTTTACATTATGTTGCCATTTTCCATGTAGAAATAAAATCTTGCCTTGGAAAATTTAGCATTTCGTTATACGTATGCATATAACCATAAATACTGGTAGTGAGAGAGTATTTTAAAAGAAAACGGCATATGTTCTTTAAACCGACAAAAACAAATCATTCCTTTCCATGCAATTAATGAATTAAATTTCAAACGTATAAAATAAATAATAATATAAGCATAATCTTACTTCTATGTGAATAGCAAATATAGAAACTATTTTTCCGGATACTGTTTGAAAACAGAACAAACGAAAACAAATGAAAGATTTCCGAAAAGCATGCGAAGGAATAATTTATTTTTTTATAATAATTCATAGTGTACTTATATGTATAAAGTGTATCATTTTTGGGTGACAAATATAGATGTATTTAAATGGAAAACATAAATACTGCATAGCTTTATTAAACACGAAAAAAAAATATACACATTTCTAGTCGCCTTGTTCGTCAATTTTTGTTATATGAATACTGTGTTTATATCAAAGTAAAACACACTTAAGAAAATTTAGTAGGTGAATAACCTACATAAAAATTCACATACCTCCTGAAAAAAAAAACTGCTTGTTAATGCGAGATCGAAGCTCGCTGAAATATGTATACAGGGTGTCTCAAAACGTCGTTTACAAATTTAATATGCTGTTCTGTCATATCATGAGGTACAAGATTTACATAGGAACTTGTGTTCGAAAATGCAAACTGCGACCGCTACAGGACGATGAGCGCAGGTGTGGAGGGGAAGAAAGAAAGGATATCGAGAGAAGTATTAATATGACTTTTATTAAAGAACATGGCTTAATTTAAAGAAGGTGTTCAAAATTCCTTCCATTTGCCGCAATGCATGCTTCACAACGTCGACGCATCGATTCACGGACCCGTTCAAAATGGGTCGGTGTGTCACGGACACATGCCGCCGCTTCCACGATCCTGGCGCCGAGATCCATGTCCGATGTTACGGGCGTCTCGTACACCATAGACATTATGTGCCCCACATATAGAAATCCAGTCATGTCGGGATATCACGGTGGCCATGCGACTGGTCCGTCTCTGCCAATCCAGCGATTAGAATATGTCCTATTGAGGTATTCTCGCGCAGTGTAGCTAACATGAGCAAGCCCTCCATCAGGCTGAAACCAGATGTTTCGGCGTGTAGCGACTAGAACGTCACCCATCAGATCCGGCAAGACTGTTTCAAAGAAAATGCGATAGGTATTCCGTCGAGGCTCTGAGGTAGTAGGTAAGGGCCAATTAACATGTCACCGATAATACCAGCCCAAACATTTACGGCGAAAAGTTGTTGACGTGCATGGGCACGTGTAGACCTTGGGTCTTCATGCTCCCATATGTGCATGTTGTGCAGGTTCGGGACACCGTCCTGTGTAAAACAGGATTCATCCGAAAACAAAATCCACGATGGAAAATCCGGCTGTGCGACCCGTTGTTGCAAATACCAGCGTGCGAATGCAACGCGTTGAGGATAATCGTCAACGCATAATGCCTGTACTCTTTGTAAGTAGTAGGGGTGATGCGTGTCCTCATGCAGTATGCGCATAATGCTGGAACGATGTACACCCAAGACGCGTTCGCTTGCTCGGACACTTATTTGCGGGTTCCCGTCAAATTCATGTAGTACGGCTTCCTCTACGACAGGTGTGCGTGTAGTGCGTTCTCGACCGATGTAGCTGCGTACTTGGAAATGCTCCTGCTTCACGCAATGTGCGGTGCAATTGTGCAAACAAAACATGACTTGGCTGACGAATGCTTGGGAAGCGCTCAAGGTACATCCGTCCGGCGACTAGTGCATTTCCATCCGCGGCGCCATATACGCAATGCATATCGACCAATTCTACATTACTAAACCGATTCATCCTTCTACTGTAACGTCCTCGCCTGAAATGATTACGCTTCCCACTCTCCCCTAAGCCTGCGCTGATCGCCTTCTAGCGGTCGCAGTTTGCCTTTTTGCACACAAGTTCCTATGTAAATCTTGTTTATCATGATATGTCAGACCAGCATGTTAACTTTGTAAACGACCTTTTGAGACACCCTGTATATACTCCCATACAATATAGTAGGGGTGCACAACCTTTTGAAGAGAAGGGCCACTTACAAAAATTTCTAGGTGGTCGAGGGCCACATCAGTAACATGGAGAGAATTTATATTTCAGGGAAGTGACCTGTGGCCTATAATAAGATAAAATAATATGGTTTCAGAGGGGGAGCGGAGTTTTACACCTCTATGTTCACATACTTAGTCAACATATCCAATCCAGCTGGCAAGGATATATCAACAGTTTACGTTTGTATATATAACAGAGATATAGCAAGGATTATTTAGCAGGAGTGATAATATTCCTTGACTTTTTCGGAGGAGTAAATTTTGTTTTATGAATAGTGCTAAAAAACATATATATGCATGAACGCGGCTGGTGCCGAAAAAAAAGTGAACTTTATGAATGAAGGTGGAAGGAGTTGCCGATGAACAAAATTTGCGATTTTTTCGCGCCCGATCAACGAAATTTGCGATTTTCGCGCCACTAATCGATAAAATTAGCAACTTTTTCCGAAACCGGTCGACAAAATTCGACATTTTTGTGCGCTGATAGACAAAATTAGCAATTTTTCCGCACCTGATCGACGAAATTCACTATCTTTCCTCGCCCGATCGACAAAATTTTAAATTTTTCGCGCCTGTTTGTTGAAATTTGCAAATTTTCCACCACCGATTGATGAAATTTGCTATTTTTCAGCCTCTGATTGACGAAATTTGCGATTTTTCAGCGCCCGATCGACTGAATTTTCATTTTTTTCTCGTCTGACCGACGAAATTCACGATTTTTTGTTCCCGACCAACGAAAGTCCCTATTTTTCTAAGACCGATCGACAAAATACGGTATTTTTTCGGGCGGGATCAGCAAAATTTGCTATTTTTTCGCCTCTGATCGACAAAATTCGCTATTTTTTCTTGTCCGATCAACGAAATTCGCGATTACTAACTGACTCTTAGGAAATTTATAATTTTTTCCAGAGGCAAATTTATGAATTTCGCGATATTTCCTGCGATAAACTTACGAAACTATCGATTTTTTGGCAGTCGGCCAACAAAATTTTCAATTTTTCTGCGCATCATCGGAAAAATTCGCGTATTTTCCGTGAATTATAATTCAAATTTGCGATTTTTCCACGCCTGATCGTCAAAGTTCGCGAATTTTTCATGCCCTACCAACGAAATTCGCGATTTTTCGTTGTTCAATCGACAACATTCGCGATTTTCCGCGCCAGATCGACGAGATTTGCGATTTTGTTCGCGCCTAATCGACGAAATTTGCAATTTTTCTGCGTCCGGTCAATCAAATTTGTGATTTTTCAGCGCCTGGTTAACGAAATCTGTGATTTTTAAGCATCCGCTGAACTAAATTCGCAATTCTTATCTGACTGACGAAATTTGTAATTTTTTCACGCGGCAGATTGACGAAATTCACGATAAACAAACGAAACACGCGATTTTTCCGCAGACGATCAACGAAATTTGAGATTTTCAATTTTTCCCGCGGCAAATTGACGAAATTCACGATTTTTTCCTGCGACTTGCGGATAAAAATTGCAATTTTTTCCACTTATAAATTGATGTAATTCGCGGGCCACCGGTTGTGCATCCCTACAATATAACAATGGAAGAAAACTTTTTCTCTTTTGCAGGGGGGAATGAAAGGTCAACTCAACATCTTCCGAAGCATTAGTTCCATTTATCTAAAATTACTAACCGAAATTGCATTAAAATAAGAGAAATCAAAACGCTACCACAGCAGTAATAACTTGAGTTTTTTTTTTTTTTTTTTTCACATGCTGTATTTTTTATTTCTTTTCACATACCACTATCGGATTTTCGCGTACTAGTAAACAGAGTTTCGCATACCAGTATTGGTACATGTACCATAGTTTGAGAACCCCTGCTCTATTACAATGTTTTTTATTTAAAACAGTGTTTCTTTAATATTATGTTTTAATTTAAACTGCTGTTGATATACTCTATTACATTGAATATAATGTGTTGGATAAGACGAAAATTTAAAGATTCATCCGTCAGAAATTTACTAGGCCCACTACTGGAGCATAGAGGAAGGTAAATTTCTTTATTTTTCTTTTTTTGAAGAATATATTTAAAAACTTTGAATAGTTATTTTGATACATGAAGGTTATGACTAGATTAAACAAATATATATCTTTTGGAATTAACTAACACTATAATAATATAGATAAATGTCCTTAAGTATACATTACTCCTGCGTTTACCTTAGATCTTTATTAACTGGTGATAAAAATAAATTTAATACATTCTCTCAATTTTGTACTACTTTCCATACATGTATGTGTTCAATTGTGTTTGTAAAAAAAAACGTTTGAAATTGTAAAAATACTTTGTCGGCACATTATATATTATAAAAATAATATTTTTAAATTATATGCAAATCTTTTGGCAACGATGCTGGGAGTAATGAGGTGATGATGATGTAACGATAAAAGTGTGAACAGAATGAACACTTTTTTCTTTCTTCAATAGCTGATTTTTAAATCATGGCTTTTAGAGGTATATACTTCCGAATTACAAATAATCGGTCAAGTGCATGCTGTACTCACACACAAAGGTCTCCGTAGAATAAAGTTTAAACTTGGCATTGTTCCAAGCCAGCTTCGAAGTCGCAAATCGCAACGGTGCGTTTTCCTAGATATGTTTTTAACTAATATCTCGGCTAATTACCGACAATTTCTTTTCGAAAATCATTATCAACAAATCTTGGACGATTCTGCGTCTATAGGTACCTCAAGGCACTATTGAAATTGCTCGCTGAGCGCTCTCGAATTAAAGTTTGTGTGTAACGGAAAAATGCGATTTTCTCAAAAACCATGTGACCCAGGAAAATCGCTATAGTTTTCCTGGAAGGTTTAAATTAACTTCTACTACCCCTACTTTTTTCATCTTTTTAGTTGCAGTTTAGTGAGAAAAAGCATTTTTTTCATACTTACATATTTTTCGGTACATTTTCGACTATATCTCTGAAAATGCAATACCTAAAATTAAAAGAAATACATTTTTGACTTCAGTGTTGCGAGATCTTTTGAACATTACAAAAAAAAAAAAAAATCATTTTCGAGTAACATAATAATCTTTCTAAATTATTCCAAACAAGAAAAAAAAAAAAAATTAAAGTCAATTCCTTCTTATAGGTCAATAAGAGAAATTTTTTCTCCCATTCTTCAATGGCTGCTTGAGTGACATTTTAAATGCCATGATCAAGAAGAGGGCTCTCTCGGTCAACAATCGAGTACGAAATTGATTATTGAAAATTAATTAATCTAATTTAATTAATTAATTAATATTTGAAAAAATGAATTAACATCAAGTGTCATCCACTACAAGTTTAAAAAAATGTATTTGAACTTGATTGGATGAATAATAAGCGTTTTATTAACGATTGAAAATTTGAACAAGATATATATAGGGAGAGTGTGAACCAAATAGTAGGAATTGAAAAATATTTGTGAATGGCTAATAATCTATAAATATGCGAGTCAATAGCCTTTATAACTCTACCAATTTTTAACTTTTCGCATTCTATAGTTTTAGAGGAAAAGACAGACTCACGAGTGATCTTATAATGGTTTCGTTTTTACTTTTTAATAGTCCGAGAGTCGGTGATATCGAAAGTCCCGTCATCGCGGAATTGAAATTTTTTTATGTAAATCGATAGAAACAGGTAAAAATTAAATTTAAAAAATCAAAAAACCCGTCTGCATAAAAAGCGAGCTAATTAATTATTTCTCCTAAATGTGAAATTATTTTTTTTTATTTACTTGTATTTGTGACTTCTAAGTTGTGTTTAATCGTTAGTTCCTATCTATAAATACTGTTTTGATGAGGCCTATAGATGACTATGATGGTTAGAGTTGCGTAAAACTAGAGATCCTACCTACACAACTTCCAGGTTGTGTAGTATTTAAACGGAGCTTCTGACTGTAAAATAGTCAATGAAAGATCGTCTTCATTTTGAAAGACATATCCAATGATATGCCACTCAATAGAGTGCGTAAAAATTTCTTTCGTCTCTACAGCCATTTTGTATTTTACGGTCGCCATTTTGAATTTATAAAAACAAAACCTAGCCTATTACAAGGACGGTTAAAACGAATCGATAGAGACCTCATTCATCAAAATCCATCCAGCCGTTGACATGTTTCGAGTGTATAAAGAAATCCACATACCCAGATACGCGTGAAACGCATAACCCTTCTTGGCAGTCGGATAAAAAGACATACGAACAAAATGAGCTAGGCATGACTAGATTTAAAGAGATTTGGCTATTTCATTAGTGCTTGTCGGGAAAAGTTTATCACACCCACTTAATCAATTTTATTCTATTTTGATACGCAGTCTTACTCGATTGAAGCTGTTAATTTTACTCTTTTTATTTATCTTTGAGTAAAAAATCCTTAATAGTGTTCCTTAGATAAATATTTTTTACAGTTTTTTCAGCTGAACAGCGAGGACTGATACACAACTGTAGAGAATACCACTAAATACCACAAAAAAAAAAAAAAAAAAAGCATGGTAATCATAGTAAATAATCTTGATTACTGGCGATAACATTTTACTTCAGAAAAGGACAAAAGATTGAAAGACAGAACAATATCAGAGACACCACTTACAGACATATGGATTAATATTTGGCACACAGACCATAACCCAGACAATATTAGGCCTAAACACTGTTTCTAAAAATGATCACTTAGTAAGTTACCCTGACTCTTTTTAAGAGGTTCTACTGTCTCTTGAATTTTTGTACCACTGTTTTGGTAATGCGATTTTCACCTGATTTTTCGGTGACAAAAAAAAAAAAAAAAAATGGGGGAGGGGGGAGAGCAAAGGAAACTTCTAGCAAAAAATCAGCCTGACGATTGTCATTTTCGAATCAGAGAATTGTCCTAGTATTCAGGAGGAAGTGTACAGACAGAGACTTGCGTACTTCCCCAAATAACACAATACTAACTTTGGAAACGGCATATTTTTGATTTCACTCTGTGGATTACTGATTTTATTACATATTTTTACTATTATATTGGAATCTAGCGCATCAGTGAGCAAATTGTCACCAAAATTTTCTAACAGTAATGCTATTAAAAATTAGTAGTGGTACTGGCAACTAGTTTATTATTATAAAGGGATGGAATCCAGCGCATCAGCGTGCTAATTGTCACCAAATTTAAAAATTAGTGCCGACAAAAAACCCGATAGTCAGCAAGTATTCCATTTCTATATAATACAGTGAATCAGAATATTGTGTAAATAAATTGGGATCATAAACATGTAAAATTATAGTATACAATGACAAAAAATTTAATTACACATTATAATCTATTATTAAAATAATTTTTTTTGTTGTCACGAATCGTATGGTAACAATAAAGACAAAAACAAAAGCATTAAAAATATATAAAGTAAATAAAACGTAAGAGAAAATTTCATTGACGAAAAAATTAAATAAAAAACAAAAACAAAAAGATGAGAACAATAAGCAGCTAAAACAATCTGACTAAACTAAAATTAAATGACAAGGAGAGGGCCAACCTTGTTAATCACAGATTTTGATTATTTTAATATATGTTGTAGGGTAGAGACCCCTTAGTGTCAGGTTCAACCGATTTTATCTAACCCTCCTTAGTTCTTGAGAAACCGGGGGGGGGGGGTCTAATAATAGTACACAACTTAAATACTTACTTTGCAACCGCAATGATAGGTTGGTAGCAGCTCAGTTGACACTGTGTTTGCCGGCTGATCCGCGGGCCCGGGTTCGATACCTGAATGCGCTACATTTGTTTTTCTAATTTTCTGTTTTATAAATATACTTGTAAGTTATAATTAATAATCTCATTCTCAATTAAAATTTATAATATTGTATATCAATTATAATTTTAACCTATTTATTTATTTATTTTTTTTTTACTTTTAACTAAATCGTTGTATAAAACATCATAAAGCTGTTAATTTTTAAAAAAATTACTTTTAAAATGTATTTCATATATTCTTTATCGATGCAATGATATTGAGCAATTGTGTCAATTCGTGATTGTAAAGAAACATCATTTACGCATTGCTTTAACAAAAGAAGTCAAAGCGATAATATTATTATTCTGTTTTTAAAGTAACAAGCATAATTATGTTAAAAATTAGCATCAGAATTAAATTACAACCGATTTTTTGCATATTAAAGATCTTTAAATTTGTAATACGTATGCTTGCGCTTTCAATTATTTTGCTTTCACCTTTATCTTCTTTCTGCTCTTATTTATATTTTATTTGAATATTCTTTTATTTTATCATAACTAGATAGCACCACAACAGATTTTGTCACGATTTTGGAATTTTTATCGTTCAATAATAGATCCAATTTCTTTTTAAACCTCTTTAAAGGATGAGAAATAATAGTTTAAAAATAAAAAATGATAAATTTAAGTTTGTTAACATTATAATCAATGCAAGATATTAAAATTTGTAATTTAAATTATTATATTAGAATTACAAGTATATTTATAAAACAAAAAATGAGAAAAACAAATGCAGCACGTTCGGGTACCGAACCCGGGCCAGCAGATTAGCCAGCGGATGCCGTACCAACTGAGCTACAACCAGCCTAACATTGCGGTTGCAATGTAAGTATATAAGTTATGTACTATTAGTAGACCCCCCCCCCCCCCGGTTTCTCAAGAACTAAGGAGCGTTGGATAAAATCCGTTGAACCTGATACTAAGGGGTCTCTATCCTACAACATATATTAAAATAATCAAAATCTGTGATTAACAAGGTTGGCCCTCTCCTTGTGGGACGAATTAACACACGCACGGAATGAGTTGATTCGACTCCGACCATGTGGTTAAATGTCAATTGGAACCAGAAATCTTTTCATTAAATAAGTTAAATTTAAACCATGCAGATCTACGTTAAATAAATCAACTAAATAATTTTAAATAAAAATCTTGCTGTCAAATATTTTTATGAAACTTGAGCAAAATTGCCGTGCGTTCTAGTGTTAAAACGCTGAAAATTAAAATATCATTTGCTTAAATCGCTCTTTCAAACTGCTAGTTGGATCAAATATTAAAAGTGAAATAGCGATTAGGATACTTTAATACACTAAATTGATACAACTATTAAAAAAAAAAAAAAAAAAAGAAAAAAGAAAAGAAAGTACTTAACGTAGTCACCGTCGTAAATGAATTTGTTTTGTGTTCGGTGGTATTTCTTGATTTATATAAAGAAAACTATTGCATATAAAAATATAAAAATTGGTAGCGTTATAGCGAAATGCTCGATAAACATACTGAACCAGTTAGTTTTTAAATCTAAGAATAATTTTAGTGCTATTTAATGTTGAAATCTGAGAAAATAGTTCGTTAAAAAAGTTTCATAGGAACAAAAACTATGCATAAAAATTTAACATTCTTTTGCAGGGACATAATTGAGAGCCTTGCGGCGAACAAATTACACTTTTTTCATTTGATTAATTTCTGGAAGGTTTCTTTTTATTTAAAATATAATCATTTTAAGACAGATTTATTTCATATTTTGAAAAGGTCATTATTTTAATTTGTCGCCAAATTGTAAAACAGCGGAAATAATAACATTTCCTTTCAATTAAAAAATATATTTGTACGTGACTATTAAAAGCAGAAAAAAAATTAAATAATCATTAAATGATCACCTGTTAAATCAGGAAGTGAGAAAAATTACGCCATATAAAACGTATTTTCACGTGAATTTAAAAAAAGAAAGAAAATTTTAAAATAACAATCACATGATTATGTGTTAAAAGCAGCAAACGCAGGAAAATTGTGTCGCATATAAAATGGCCAAATAATAAAAATGCCAAACAGTTTCAATTAATAAATAAATTTAAAAGATATATGTATTTAATAATTCGCGATAGTCATTTAATCATGGTTGCCAATTCTAATACAGCGTAAATAATATTTCCTTTCAAATTAATAAAAGTATTTTCAAGTGAATATTAAAAGAGAAAGAAAACTTTAATGAAAATTATGTCAGATTTAAAACGATATATTTAAAATGTTTTATTTAAAACAATTTTCTTATAGCGTTGTTTACAAAAACGGAAAAAAAAGACTTTGTTAACTTAGTTTAATTTATGTTAGATGATTTTCAAATGTTTAACTAATCTTATTTAATCAATCACGAAAACGTCCGTTATCTGTCTCAGCAGCAGTGGATTCGACCTTAAAATCACTCGGTCTAAAGGAAATGAATGGAAACCCTATTACAGGGAGATCATCACTGGTCGTTTAATTATAATTCAATCTTCCGTAATTTTTTTTACCCGTTACTGGTGTTGCGCGGTCCCCGGTCTTACAGACCGCTAGTAATATTCATTCCATCACAGTTCATTTTTCGTTTGGTCGATTGAATGGATTCTTCCGGTATCTTCCGCTTTTCTGACCTTGAAAAGCCTCCCTATTGGCTAAAAGTTTTCGTGCCTATTTTTTCTTTTATTAAGGTTATTTATTTGAGAGAGGTCCAGGAAAACGCGCCGTACTCATTAACGTAGCTTGTTTTTGCCGTGTTGGAGAATGTCGCTAAAACTCGGAGAGGTAATTAAGGTATTTCACATTCTTCTTATCCATGTTTAGTTCTCAAATACCTGATGCACCCTGTAATGTAAAACATGATATTTTTTATTCATTGTGTACATAGCTCATTTCTAGTGGTTTTTGATCAAAAATTTTTAATATTGATTTAAATTGCACTATACTGCATTTATGTATTTAAGCACGTTTAAATTTAACTTGTACTGAAAATACACATTCTCAAAAATATAAAGATAGTTTTATTCTTGTAGATATTTTTTAAAAAAATCAAAATAAAGTGAAATATGAGAGACCGTGCCGTATTTGTTGTGTACCAAAATTTTACCGTTCCTGCAGATCAGTTTGTTTTCAGAGTCAGCGGTGTCTGAACGAGGTTTAGCGAGCGTAGATCATAGGGCTAGATAATATACCAATATAGTCTAGATTTTCTTCAAAATCTAATTCAGAAATGCTCTTCGCATTAAAAACCATTTAAGCCTCTTGTAAATTGTGTCAGGAATATCAAAAATGCTTAGAAACAGGTAATATAGAAAATTTTTCATTAGAGATAAAACGGGAATGTTTATTTTGAAGGCATTTGGAATGTCTTTTATTTTTTTTTCTGTACAAAATAAATGGTAGATGGAGAATTATGATATCGTGTTTGGGAAGATGCGGAATTAGGGACTTTGCAGGAAACTGAAATTAAACAAGTTGGAAATTGCTCGTCAAACGTTGCAAATGAGGTGCTTTCGTACTATAACTAGTTTTATAATAATTATTTGCAACACGTATTGTACTCAATGTATATTTTAGTGCACTTTAGAAGTGCATATCAATTTTATTCTGTTCGAAAGGCTGTAACATCATTAAAATGCACTTGAAATCATTTTTTCCCATTGTCCTTAATGTAACGAAAAAATTTTGACTGTCCCTGTAATTAAACTATACATCCGATTTTCATAAAATTTCAAATAGCTCAACAAAATTTTACAAAAATTATACATTTAAAATTTCAGACCATTCCGAAGGCTTTAACATCATTAAGATGCACTTGCAATAATTTTTCCCCATTGGCCGTAATGTAAAGGAAAAATTTTGACTGTCCCTGTAATTAAACTATGCATCCGATTTTCATAACATTTGAAAGGAGTCGACAAAATTGTACAACAATTATATATTTAAAATTTCAGACCATTCGGAAGGCTGTAACATCATTAAAATGCACGTGTAATATTTTTTCCCATTTGCCGTAATGTAACGGAAAACTTTTGACTGTCCCTGTCATTAAACTATACATCCGATTTTCATAACATTTGAAATGACTCGACAAAATTTTGCAACAATTATATATTTAAAATTTCAGACCATTCGGAAGGCTTTAACATCATTAAGATGCACTTGCAATAATTTTTCCCCATTGGCCGTAATGTAAAGGAAAAATTTTGACTGTCCCTGTAATTAAACTATGCATCCGGTTTTCATAACATTTGAAAGGAGTCGACAAAATTGTACAACAATTATATATTTAAAATTTCAGACCATTCGGAAGGCTGTAACATCATTAAAATGCACGTGTAATATTTTTTCCCCATTTGCCGTAATGTAACGGAAAACTATTAACTGTCCCTGTCATTAAACTATACATTCGATTTTCATAACATTTGAAATGACTCGACAAAATTTTGCAACAATTATATATTTAAAATTTCAGACCATTCGGAAGGCTTTAACATCATTAAGATGCACTTGCAATAATTTTTCCCCATTGGCCGTAATGTAAAGGAAAAATTTTGACTGTCCCTGTAATTAAACTATGCATCCGATTTTCATAACATTTGATAGGAGTCGACAAAATTGTACAACAATTATATGTTTAAAATTTCAGACCATTCGGAAGGCTGTAACATCATTAAAATGCACGTGTAATATTTTTTCCCCATTTGCCGTAATGTAACGGAAAACTTTTGACTGTCCCTGTCATTAAACTATACATCCGATTTTCATAACATTTGAAATGACTTGACAAAATTTTTCAACAATTATATATTTAAAATTTCAGACCATTCGGTTGGGTAGTTTTTGCTCTGTTATATGCGGACAGATAGACGGACTGAACGACGACTATAGGTGCTACGTATTTATATAATTAGGAACTCACGTAAAAATGCGGATAAAAAAAAAAAAAAATGTTTGCAAATTTTAAACTATTTAAAACATCCTGCCAAAAGAAGAAGTGTTTTCCATGTGTACATACAGGTCTAGGGAAAATAAATAGCTTCTAGTAACTAAATTACAGGGAAAGGGAAATTCAGTGCATTTTAATAATTTAAACTTAAGGTATTCGGCTTACCTTATAAAAGCAAATGTCTTTCAAAAATTATCGATTTTCCATTTTTTTTAAATCTAATATTGAAGCTTGGTTGCTAAATTTTTGTTTCTATTTTGCTCACAATTTAAGGTAGACATCTTTGAATATTAGTAATGTTAAAAGTAGAATGCGGTGAGATGTTTAATTTTCATTTTTTATATCAGACATATTTTTATTTTTATTTTTTAATGATGCTTTAGTTCGCTTTGGGAGAATCAACAGAACTAGCCCATTTCAGTAAAAAAATAATTATCAAAATCAAAGCATCCTTTCCCAAGCTACGTGTTGACATTCATCAAATACTAAGACCTTAAGTAGATACCTTAAGTTGAATATGCAGTTTAGTAGGCGTAGCAGATTGTAGAAAAGTGTAGACATCAAGAGAAATTTTTTTTAAATCTAAGAATAATATTTCATGAGCATACCGAAACGGGAATTTTTTTTTAGACGATTCAATAATTTTTATTCAAAGTACTGCATATTAATACAGAGAGAATAGGCGACACATAATGGCCCAAATGCAGTCCAACGTATTATTTGTAGGATGTGTGGTTGAATTCCAAATTGGTTTGAATAATGCTTAAAATAATTATATGTATAAGCTGTTTAATTTCAATATCGGACTAAATAAATTCCCCACAACCTGATTTATTTATCTGAATTTATGCCTGATTTATAATCAAGTAAACGGACTCCGAACATTTATAAATAAAGACCTAACATCATGTGATAAGGTAGAGAAACAGACAGAGTACAAAGTTTTTACTTAATTAATAAAATTGTAGGAATATTTTAATGGTGTGCATACTATTATTTTAAGATGTCTACCAGAGACTGTATTAGATAAATGGGTCTTAAAGAAGATTATTTTTAAGAATCACAGATAACAGAAGGGAAAAACGCAGAATGTTTATCATGATCATTTAATTAATCCTAAAATTAAAATCTTGATACATATATTTTTTTAAATGGGAAATTTATGCATTACTGGGGTTTTTTTATTTCAATGTACGGACAAACACGTAAAATGAAATTAACTTTATCAAAATAATCTTGTTTATCCATTAAAGTAATTTAACTAAATTTACCAGTTTTCATTTTCATAAGATTTTGATTAGACTTTAAAGCAACATGTTCAGAGCGTGCAAAATTGTAGTGAATAAGATTATGTGCTTGAAGAAAAAAGATTAATCTTTAAAATTCTTTGAGCTTTTTTCAATTTTTATAGCGAATTTGAGAATTACTTTTGTATGGTATTGCTTCTTTCACCAGCATTTAAAGCTTTTGTTCTTTAATTATATAATAACATGAACCATTAAATATCGGAAGGCATTCTGTTTAACTCCAGATACACATATTTTATAATAAATAATTAATACTTCGGTAAACTAACAGTTTTCATCGATTACCATAATAAATAATAATTAGAACAGTTAACGTTTGCATCCGGAGGAAAAAAAATCTTAGTAATTTCTAGAGACAAATTTTAATCATTTCTTTACGAAAAAACATTATCGGAGTACTGTTAAACTTAAGAGCTTATTACATGATCGCAATTAAAAGGTATAAATAAGGTGAGATTTTTAATGAGATAAAAATAGTAATTGTGTTAATAAAGACTTAGTAACTCAAATATTTATTTCTGTTTTTAAAGTAGTTCATCAAGTCTTCTATGTTGCATAAAATTACTGTGTTTTTCAATAAATGCAAATTTATAGAATTTATATTTTATATTTTTACATTTTAACATTGATATTTTAAAGAAATTATTTTATTTTCTTATATAGAGATGCTCAATATATATATATATATATATATATATATAGCTCTAATAAAAGTGAATGATTATGAAAATTATTATGAAAAGAGGGTGCAAAACAACAATAAAAATCCATGAAAATTTATAACGAAAAAACAACAAACAAACCACTCCCTGCTCTTCAGAAAGTGGGAGGAGTGAAAAAAGCAGGTATCAAAAACAGAAATTGGATCCTCACGGGTTTCGCAAGATATGGCCAACCCACATACTCCTAAAGTATAACAATAGATTTAAACTTTCAAAAACACAACATAAAAAAGCTATTTTATAAAAAAAATTTTAACGAATCAAAACTGCTTTAAAAACAAATATAACCAACCAATTCAAAATCCAAGAAAACCGATTTAGCTTATAAAACGTAAATAAAAATTAATAAAAATTTTAATATGACTAAATCATTAAGCAATTAGAAGTATTGAACATGTGAGAAGGCCATATCCCCACCTTTACCCATGAAGACCTGAAAAAAACTTGCTACCTTTAAAACAATCACTACGCTCCACTTCTTTCCATCAGCAGGAGTTGCAAGCAAGGCCATAATCCAAGTTAGACCAGCGTCCTAAAGACTTGTCTTTCCATTATCCTCATAATCATTAATTTTCTTTCCAAGTCACCGCAGTTTCTACTTGAAGCACATCGACATGCAGACGTTCTTAAAGACTTTAGTCCACACCCTTCATATATTCAAGCAGCTACCTTGGCATCCATTACGGTGTTTGGCCGCTTAGCTGTTGCCACTTTAGAAAACTCTTCTCAAGTTGATTTACATAATGAAAAATAAACTGGTATGGAAATAAATTATTATAAAAAAGATTAGCAGTAAATTTAAAAATCTGTGAACTCAAAAATTCTCTATTACTACAAATTCTATAAAATCTATTAATTTGTCCCACAATAATCTTATTAAAAACCTTCTTACTTAAATTTGAATACCAGTGTGGCATCGATTGAGTATTAAAATTAAAAAAATCCCGTTTATCAAAAAGCTTAATTAGTATATTGCTATCTTTACTCAAAATGTCTAAATCCAAAAAATTAACATGTAAATTATCAACAGAAGCCTTATTTAATTTTAAACATGGAGGATAGATATCGTTAATCGATACCAAAAGTTTGTCATTGAATATTATTAAATCATCGATATACCTTAAAACTGAATAACTCTTATTACTGTTTAAAACATAACTAGATAGTACCCGTCAAGATTTGACGGTAAATAACTTGGATGTTCCATTAGAAAAATTCTTGAATTTTGAATTAGTTGCTTTTAAATTAATTATTGAAATCGTGACAAATTTTTATATTGCATAAATGATTCCTATTTCTTGAAAGCGCGCTAGAGGGTGCTGTCAGTCTAACCTATTGAATGAAGTGAAAGAACTTTAAGTTTATAATTTACAACCAATTATGCTTTCTTTTATCAGAAATTTACCGAAAAATACTGGGCAGAGCATTTATTTTTACTTACTACAGTCTCATTTTTCTTGTTGAAAAAATAACAAAATAACAATATCTATTTTTATTTTTATTTTTATTTTTTTAACTACACGACCTTTAAAAGCTGCCATGCATTTTATTTATATCAGTCTCTAAAAGCCTAAATTTTAAACTTGATGCAATTAACGATTTATAATATATATTTTTTATTACTTGAATTTTATTTTACCTTTTTCTTCATTTTTTAAATATTAAACCATTAATATCAATATACTTTATTTTATAGTTCTTATATGAATATTTTCCTTTCTTTCCGTTTTATTTATTTATTTTTTTACGGAAAAGAATAGCAAACTTCTCCTTCTGACTCACACACTTATATATTCTTGATAATGGTAAAAAAATATAAACAAAAGTTGTAGATCAGCTTAATTTATTTAATTGATAATTACATGCAAAATATTTTAGGTTAAATATTTTAAATATAAAATTATTTTTTCAAAATATTTTTGAGTGTCAAATTTTATTTAAGGATAAACCATTCAAATAATAATAAAATCAAAATCATATAACTTCTCCTCTTAATAAAATATGTCATTAACGAAATGAATTATCGCCAAAAATCATTTTACCGGGCGTTGGGCTCGAACCTACGTTGTCTACGAAAGTTCGGAGCTTTAAACTGGTGCTCTAGACCACTCGGCTAACCAGACCTGCTGAACCTTTCCTCTAAATGGAAAATCTAGTAAATTTAACTTCACGCATGCGCAATTGCATGAATATTTTTGTCTTATCTTACAGAATCAGGTTTACGCTTTAACCCTCCGTCTACCAGACGGGTCCATTGGACCCGACAGGTACATACAAAATATTCATTCAAACCAGAAATTTCTTTAAAATAAACTAAGTATATAAACCAGACAAAAATAAGGTAAATAAATAAGTTAAATAGTTTTAAATAAAAATTCTGGTGTAGAACGTTTTATTAAAACTTGAATAAAATTCCCGGTAGATCTAGGGTTAATATATATGATTAAATTCATAATAAAAAAGAAACAGATTTGCAGCAGAACTCGAAAAATTAGTTCCCATACCGATACCACATACCTGGTAGAAAAATAAGCTATTGAATGTAATGAAATTATTAAGAAAACAGAAATTACATAAACTCAAGAAAAAATCTCTTTTAATTCCAAGCTCCTCCTCAATACAAAACGTATCAAAAATATTTTTTAGTGTATCATAAAGTAAATCTATAGGTATATTAGAAAAAAGGTTTTCAAAATCATAGGTATACAAATTTGTGGGCGTTATGGGCGTTTTTTTTATTTTATTTAAAACCTCATTACTATTGTCTATACACCAAAAATAGCTAGTATTTCTATATTTAAACTTCAAAAAACCATAAATGCGCTTCAAAAACTCCTGTAACTTAACATTTAAACTTTTACCTATACCTCTTGAATTACAACTTATAAATCTGAATTTAATAGGTGTCTTGTGAAATTTTGGGGTCATAAACAGAAATGGAAAAGTATGATGATTATTAATAGCAAAATTATATGAATACATCTTTCTAGCCTTCTTGGTGTATGCATTAAATTTGTTTACAACAACCTTATGACTTAATTTACATTCTTTATAAAATTTACCATTATTTAACTCATTTTTAACTTTGTCAATATAAAAAAGCTTTCAAATAATTGCATAATTTGAAGCCGCTTTGTCCATAGGTACTATTACAAAATTGTTATGTAAAAATTGAATATAATTTATATCTTCTTTATTGAGACTATGATAAACATAATCCTTACTGTTCAAATAATTATTAACAAAAAACTCAAATTCCTTTAATATATGCCACTCCCATTCAAAAAAAGCTTCAAAGGGGGTGTTAAATCTGTAACATAATTGCATAATGAATTTTTTCAAATCCCTTTCAAAAATCTGAATAGCCGTTTTCTTGCTAATAGTTTTATTTAATCTAAACTTAGTACCTAATCCCATCATAAAATGTAAATTTTTGTTCTGTATAATATCTAAATTTCCAGTAATAACATGTTTATGGAAATCATCAATAAAATCCAAGAAATCTGTGTCACATTTACATGTTTCAGGAATTTCATCAGAAAAAGCAAGAGATCTATAATTGAACAACTTTTTACAAAGAGGAATGTTATATTTATAAGCAACAGCTATATCAATATCTCTAAGAGGGAAAAAGGTGTCATAATATCTGAAAAAATCTTTAATTTTAAAATTGTCGAAAGACTTCTGCTGAAAATTCAAAGTAAAGAAAACCCTGTCAGTTTTGGAATCCAAAAAATTCTTTAATCTAAAATTAATAAAGTCACAAAGCAGGTCCTTAAAATGCAAATTAGAAAATTTATAAATTTTACTAGCTTTCCTAATTTTGTTTAAAATTTTAAGCTTAAGTGTGAATACCGCTTTTTTTACATTTTTAATACTGAAATTTACTACAAAATCCCTTTCAACATTACAGATCCAATCCTCTGGCACTATACAATTTAATTTATTGGATAACATATGTGATCCCCTGGTATCTCTTTTAATTTTCAAATTACTAAACAAATTTAAAAAACTATAAACATTATCAATACTTTTTATATTGTAAGAATTTAATACTGTATTTAGGCCATAAGGATACAAAGTCCTGTGTTTCAAAATGAAGTCATTTTCTATTTTCAAACGCTCATTCTGATTCTCAACATGTGCCAAAATTTCAATCAAAATGTTATCAAAAGTATGCAACTTAAAATGCATAATTTCAAAAGATGGATATTGTAAATCATCATTGTAAACATTTGATCTGTGATTATTAATTCTAATATTAAGAGAACCAGAAGTCTCACCAACATAAGCCTGCGAACAAGTCATACATGTAATTTTATAAACAACGTTATTAAACTTGCAAAATGTACAATAACCTGATGGTATATCAATAGCCTCGGCACGACTCACCAATCATGTTTTACAACGTTTATCTTTTCAATTAATATATTTCATAATTTCAATGAGGAATTTTATACAAAATTCCAAAAAATTTTTTTTATATTATAACTTTTTGTAGGCACTTACACCTAATTGCATAACAAACTACACCCAATTCAACATATGACATGAAATGACTAGTTGAATACACAGCAAAAGAAGCGCAAAGCAGCTTATCAAATTGCCAAAGTATATAATGCTTTCAAAAAATTTTAAAAACAAATAACCCAGTGCATCAGGCGCAACGCAGCTTCTTATATGCACTAAGTGAATATAGCTCTAATAAAAGTGAATGATTATGAAAATTATTATGAAAAGAGGGTGCAAAACAACAATAAAAATCCATGAAAATTTATAACGAAAAAACAACAAACAAACCACTCCCTGCTCTTCAGAAAGTGGGAGGAGTGAAAAAAGCAGGTATCAAAAACAGAAATTGGATCCTCACGGGTTTCCCAAGATATGGCCAACCCACATACTCCAAAAGTATAACAATAGATTTAAACTTTCAAAAACACAACATAAAAAAGCTATTTTATAAAAAAATTTTTAACGAATCAAAACTGCTTTAAAAACAAATATAACCAACCAATTCAAAATCCAAGAAAACCGATTTAGCTTATAAAACGTAAATAAAAATTAATAAAAATTTTAATATGACTAAATCATTAAGCAATTAGAAGTATTGAACATGTGAGAAGGCCATATCCCCACCTTTACCCATGAAGACCTGAAAAAAACTTGCTACCTTTAAAACAATCACTACGCTCCACTTCTTTCCATCAGCAGGAGTTGCAAGCAAGGCCATAATCCAAGTTAGACCAGCGTCCTAAAGACTTGTCTTTCCATTATCCTCATAATCATTAATTTTCTTTCCAAGTCACCGCAGTTTCTACTTGAAGCACATCGACATGCAGACGTTCTTAAAGACTTTAGTCCACACCCTTCATATATTCAAGCAGCTACCTTGGCATCCATTACGGTGTTTGGTCGCTTAGCTGTTGCCACTTTAGAAAACTCTTCTCAAGTTGATTTACATAATGAAAAATAAACTGGTATGGAAATAAATTATTATAAAAAAGATTAGCAGTAAATTTAAAAATCTGTGAACTCAAAAATTCTCTATTACTACAAATTCTATAAAATCTATTAATTTGTCCCACAATAATGTTATTAAAAACCTTCTTACTTAAATTTGAATACCAGTGTGGCATCGATTGAGTATTAAAATTAAAAAAATCCCGTTTATCAAAAAGCTTAATTAGTATATTGCTATCTTTAATCAAAATGGCTAAATCCAAAAAATTAACATGTAAATTATCAACAGAAGCCTTATTTAATTTTAAACATGGAGGATAGATATCGTTAATCGATACCAAAAGTTTGTCATTGAATATTATTAAATCATCGATATACCTTAAAACTGAATAACTCTTATTACTGTTTAAAACATAATTAAATTCATAATAAAAAAGAAACAGATTTGCAGCAGAACTCGAAAAATTAGTTCCCATACCGATACCACATACCTGGTAGAAATATAAGCTATTGAATGTAATGAAATTATTAAGAAAACAGAAATTACATAAACTCAAGAAAAAATCTCTTTTAATTCCAAGCTCCTCCTCAATACAAAACATATCAAAAATATTTTTTAGTGTATCATAAAGTAAATCTATAGGTATATTAGAAAAAAGGTTTTCAAAATCATAGGTATACAAATTTGTGGGCGTTATGGGCGTTTTTTTAATTTTATTTAAAACCTCATTACTATTGTCTATACACCAAAAATAGCTAGTATTTCTATATTTAAACTTCAAAAAACCATAAATGCGCTTCAAAAACTCCTGTAACTTAACATTTAAACTTTTACCTATACCTCTTGAATTACAACATATAAATCTGAATTTAATAGGTGTCTTGTGAAATTTTGGGGTCATAAACAGAAATGGAAAAGTATGATGATTATTAATAGCAAAATTATATGAATACATCTTTCTAGCCTTCTTGGTGTATGCATTAAATTTGTCTTTAGGACGCTGGTCTAACTTGGATTATGGCCTTGCTTGCAACTCATGCTGATGGAAAGAAGTGGAGCGTAGTAATTGTTTTAAAGGTAGCAAGTTTTTTTCAGGTCTTCATGGGTAAAGGTGGGGATATGGCCTTCTCACATGTTCAATACTTCTAATTTCTTAATGATTTAGTCATATTAAAATTTTTATTAATTTTTATTTACGTTTTATAAGCTAAATCGGTTTTCTTGGATTTTGAATTGGTTGGTTATATTTGTTTTTAAAGCAGTTTTGATTCGTTAAAATTTTTTTTTTTATAAAATAGCTTTTTTATGTTGTGTTTTTGAAAGTTTAAATCTATTGTTATACTTTTGGAGTATGTGTGTTGGCCATATCTTGCGAAACCCGTCAGGATCCAATTTCTGTTTTTGATACCTGCTTTTTTCACTCCTCCCACTTTCTGAAGAGCAGGGAGTGGTTTGTTTGTTGTTTTTTCGTTATAAATTTTCATGGATTTTTATTGTTGATTTGCACCCTCTTTTCATAATAATTTTCATAATCATTCACTTTTATTAGAGCTATATTCACTTAGTGCATATAAGAAGCTGCGTTGCGCCTGATGCACTGGGTTATTTGTTTTTAAAATTTTTTGAAAGCATTATATACTTTGGCAATTTGATAAGCTGCTTTGCGCTTCTTTTGCTGTGTATTCAACTAGTCATTTCATGTCATATGTTGAATTGGGTGTAGTTTGTTATGCAATTAGGTGTAAGTGCCTACAAAAAGTTATAATATAAAAAAAATTTTTTGGAATTTTGTATAAAATTCCTCATTGAAATTATGAAATATATTAAATGAAAAGATAAACGTTGTAAAACATGATTGGTGAGTCGTGCAGAGGCTGTTGATATACCATCAGGTTATTGTACATTTTGCAAGTTTAATAACGTTGTTTATAAAATTACATGTATGACTTGTTCGCAGGCTTATGTTGGTGAGACTTCTGGTTCTCTTAATATTAGAATTAATAATCACAGATCAAATGTTTACAATGATGATTTACAATATCCATCTTTTGAAATTATGCATTTTAAGTTGCATACTTTTGATAACATTTTGATTGAAATTTTGGCACATGTTGAGAATAAGAATGAGCGTTTGAAAATAGAAAATGACTTCATTTTGAAACACAGGACTTTGTATCCTTATGGCCTAAATACAGTATTAAATTCTTACAATATAAAAAGTATTGATAATGTTTATAGTTTTTTAAATTTGTTTAGTAATTTGAAAATTAAAAGAGATACCAGGGGATCACATATGTTATCCAATAAATTAAATTGTATAGTGCCAGAGGATTGGATCTGTAATGTTGAAAGGGATTTTGTAGTAAATTTCAGTATTAAAAATGTAAAAAAAGCGGTATTCACACTTAAGCTTAAAATTTTAAACAAAATTAGGAAAGCTAGTAAAATTTATAAATTTTCTAATTTGCATTTTAAGGACCTGCTTTGTGACTTTATTAATTTTAGATTAAAGAATTTTTTGGATTCCAAAACTGACAGGGTTTTCTTTACTTTGAATTTTCAGCAGAAGTCTTTCGACAATTTTAAAATTAAAGATTTTTTCAGATATTATGACACCTTTTTCCCTCTTAGAGATATTGATATAGCTGTTGCTTATAAATATAACATTCCTCTTTGTAAAAAGTTGTTCAATTATAGATCTCTTGCTTTTTCTGATGAAATTCCTGAAACATGTAAATGTGACACAGATTTCTTGGATTTTATTGATGATTTCCATAAACATGTTATTACTGGAAATTTAGATATTATACAGAACAAAAATTTACATTTTATGATGGGATTAGGTACTAAGTTTAGATTAAATAAAACTATTAGCAAGAAAACGGCTATTCAGATTTTTGAAAGGGATTTGAAAAAATTCATTATGCAATTATGTTACAGATTTAACACCCCCTTTGAAGCTTTTTTTGAATGGGAGTGGCATATATTAAAGGAATTTGAGTTTTTTGTTAATAATTATTTGAACAGTAAGGATTATGTTTATCATAGTCTCAATAAAGAAGATATAAATTATATTCAATTTTTACATAACAATTTTGTAATAGTACCTATGGACAAAGCGGCTTCAAATTATGCAATTATTTGAAAGCTTTTTTATATTGACAAAGTTAAAAATGAGTTAAATAATGGTAAATTTTATAAAGAATGTAAATTAAGTCATAAGGTTGTTGTAAACAAATTTAATGCATACACCAAGAAGGCTAGAAAGATGTATTCATATAATTTTGCTATTAATAATCATCATACTTTTCCATTTCTGTTTATGACCCCAAAATTTCACAAGACACCTATTAAATTCAGATTTATAAGTTGTAATTCAAGAGGTATAGGTAAAAGTTTAAATGTTAAGTTACAGGAGTTTTTGAAGCGCATTTATGGTTTTTTGAAGTTTAAATATAGAAATACTAGCTATTTTTGGTGTATAGACAATAGTAATGAGGTTTTAAATAAAATTAAAAAAACGCCCATAACGCCCACAAATTTGTATACCTATGATTTTGAAAACCTTTTTTCTAATATACCTATAGATTTACTTTATGATACACTAAAAAATATTTTTGATATGTTTTGTATTGAGGAGGAGCTTGGAATTAAAAGAGATTTTTTCTTGAGTTTATGTAATTTCTGTTTTCTTAATAATTTCATTACATTCAATAGCTTATTTTTCTACCAGGTATGTGGTATCGGTATGGGAACTAATTTTTCGAGTTCTGCTGCAAATCTGTTTCTTTTTTATTATGAATTTAATTATGTTTTAAACAGTAATAAGAGTTATTCAGTTTTAAGGTATATCGATGATTTAATAATATTCAATGACAAACTTTTGGTATCGATTAACGATATCTATCCTCCATGTTTAAAATTAAATAAGGCTTCTGTTGATAATTTACATGTTAATTTTTTGGATTTAGACATTTTGATTAAAGATAGCAATATACTAATTAAGCTTTTTGATAAACGGGATTTTTTTAATTTTAATACTCAATCGATGCCACACTGGTATTCAATTTTAAGTAAGAAGGTTTTTAATAACATTATTGTGGGACAAATTAATAGATTTTATAGAATTTGTAGTAATAGAGAATTTTTGAGTTCACAGATTTTTAAATTTACTGCTAATCTTTTTTATAATAATTTATTTCCATACCAGTTTATTTTTCATTATGTAAATCAACTTGAGAAGAGTTTTCTAAAGTGGCAACAGCTAAGCGGCCAAACACCGTAATGGATGCCAAGGTAGCTGCTTGAATATATGAAGGGTGTGGACTAAAGTCTTTAAGAACGTCTGCATGTCGATGTGCTTCAAGTAGAAACTGCGGTGACTTGGAAAGAAAATTAATGATTATGAGGATAATGGAAAGACAAGTCTTTAGGACGCTGGTCTAACTTGGATTATGGCCTTGCTTGCAACTCCTGCTGATGGAAAGAAGTGGAGCGTAGTGATTGTTTTAAAGGTAGCAAGTTTTTTTCAGGTCTTCATGGGTAAAGGTGGGGATATGGCCTTCTCACATGTTCAATACTTCTAATTGCTTAATGATTTAGCCATATTAAAATTTTTATTAATTTTTATTTACGTTTTATAAGCTAAATCGGTTTTCTTGGATTTTGAATTGGTTGGTTATATTTGTTTTTAAAGCAGTTTTGATTCGTTAAAAATTTTTTTATAAAATAGCGTTTTTATGTTGTGTTTTTGAAAGTTTAAATCTATTGTTATACTTTTGGAGTATGTGGGTTTGCCATATCTTGCGAAACCCGTGAGGATCCAATTTCTGTTTTTGATACCTGCTTTTTTCACTCCTCCCACTTTCTGAAGAGCAGGGAGTGGTTTGTTTGTTGTTTTTTCGTTATAAATTTTCATGGATTTTTATTGTTGTTTTGCACCTTCTTTTCATAATAATTTTCATAATCATTCACTTTTATTAGAGCTATATTCACTTAGTGCATATAAGAAGCTGCGTTGCGCCTGATGCACTGGGTTATTTGTTTTTAAAATTTTTTGAAAGCATTATATATATATATATATATATATATATATATTTTTTTTTTTTTTTTTTTTTTTTTTTTGCATGAGTCGGCAAATTCTATATATCATGCCAATATTGCCAATATTCACAAATAAACAGCTAACAGAAAGAATATATTTTGCTAATACTGTTTTCCTACGAGGGATTCGTTTGTAGCTTGAAAGTCAAATTTAAGAGCACGATGCATTAGAGAATCAGTTAGAGCATTTCTTTTAAAATTACTGTTATCATCATCTACTATATAGGATGACCCCGCCAGTAGTTGATACACTTCCAGTAGTTTTAACCCTTCCAGTAGTTGATCAAATTTTCGAAACATTGTCACCTTTCAGGTGGAAATGAGTTTTATACGTGGCGCTAGACATAATATTTTTGTTTGAATGATGGAGCACCTGTTGTCACATTGTTGTCAGCTGCCTACTGTAAGTGAAGCCATATTATGATTTTTTTTTTATTAGAAAGTGTAAAAATTTAGTTTTTGATTAGTTGGAGACAATTACGGTAAGTTAAATTAATGCATTTCCAACTTGTTTATTTCAACTAATAGTATTATAAGAATTATTGTTAATCACAGACCAATGATGATATTTTAAAGATAAATTTTTACATTTTCGATTGACTTCTTTCGAATGATCAACTACCGGGAATATGGCAATTAAAAAAACTATTTATTTATAATTTTGTTGTTATTTAATTTCAACAGATTTCATTTTTGTCCATTATAGGACAGTCATTAAGGATTGTAGTAATCATCGAAACAGCACCGAAAACTGGCGATATGCAACAATTAAAATAATAAAACTTTGCAAAGCAAAGTTTTATTATTTTAATTGTTGTAGTAATCATGTTAGTTTAATTCTGAAACTGAAAAGGAAGGAAATATAATAAAAACCCTGTAGCACCGACTTTATTTGATAAACTACTACGAGGTCACCCTATATATAAAGTGTAAAGGTGAATTCAATTCCAAACGCTTATAACTCACGTTCTGCTTATCGGATGTTTATGAGACTGATCAATTAGGTAATTTTTAGTGGATGATTTTAGTGTACGTCGTTCAACGTTCCTTTGTTATCACACACACACCATTTAACGTTCTTTAGTTATAAAGCTATAGGAGAAAATTCTATAATTAGGAGAACTAGAACACTGTAAAAAAAAAATGGTAACGTTCCATGTAAAATCCAGGAACGTTTCGCCTTTTCTCAGGTTTTCAGAATAATTTAGCTCTTTCCTGTGAAATTCTGGTTTTCTTATCTGAAACGTTCCTGAACCAAAGTTGGAAACAGCAAAACGCTGCGGCCGCCATTTATTATTTTTTTGCTATAATCCGTTGCTCGCGCGCGAGTGTCGAAAAAGAATTCCTTAAATGAATGTAAAAAAATCAATATGGAATGCAAATAAATCAATAGACGACATAATCCTTTACGTCTCTATTGTCAAGACAATTCAGATGAAAATACAATACCTCCGTGACATCGCTAAGAGATTATATCTCGTACTTGTCTGTGGAATGTTTAAGGAGCAGACCGTGTAAAAAAAAATACACCTATTATTTGGATCTCCATTAACCAGGGGACCATCAAACATGATTCTCACCGATTTTGATTAATTTAAAGTATGTTTTAGAGTTCTTATATCTAATTATTCTTGTGAAAGGATTTCTTCAAATGGGACTTAGATTTTCAGAAATTAGATGCCGAGGTTTAGCATACGTTTCAAATACCAATTAGTTTGCAGCTCTCAACGTGTCTTTCTTGGTGTGGACGCAGAAAGCTCGCACGCCACCCGTATGGCCCGAGTTCGATGCTACCCCTGGACTTTTTTTTTTCTTTTTTAATTAATTTTATATTTTAACACTTTATTACAATTTGATTTAAATTTGATATATATTTGACACTTTGAATTCTTGCAAATTTGAATTTTTTTTTTTCGGAAAAAATATACAATTACGTTTAGTTTTTTTTTTTTTTTTTAATGAAAATTTATATGTATTTTATCTAACTTGTAAACTAACATAATTACTAACGAAAATCCAAAATATTTTATGTCTAGTTTTTTTTTCTAATTATTATTTACATTTATATATTTTTATATTTTAAGCAAAGTTCAGAAACAATATATCATGTATATATTTACTTTATTGAATTTTAACTGAAAATTTATTTTTTCGTGTAAATTATAAATAATAATTTTGATGTCAATTTCAAAATATTTTTTCATTCTGACAAATAATGATAATAAAGCGAAAATTGTCAACTGGAAATGTAAAAATCGTCTGCGGATCCCGCATGCTGTGAAATGTCAGTAATGTTTTGCTGTCAACAGAAATATTCCTGGTATTTCGCAGGAAACTTACTGGCATTTCTGTAGAAAGTTTTTAACATATACAGTAAAGTTCCAGTCATTTTCAAGAAATGTTTCTCGGAAATAATGGGCAACTCAGCTGCCCATTTTTTCCCAGGAACGTTGCGGAATTTTTTTACAGTGAATGCGATATTTTTTTAAGACTGTGTTGTATCCTGTATTAATAAAAACTTACATTTAGTTAATTTAGAATGAGTGTATTATAAATGTACAAGTACATAAGAAATATTTTGGTATTACATTTGTGCTTTAAAAAGTACTTTACATAAAATTGAAAAATACAACTATTTTTGTATAAAAGATAAAACTTTAGTAGCATGGAATAGTGTTAAACAACACCAATTGTCATTACTTTCATTACTTTTTTTTTTCTTTTAAAGTCATCTTAAGTAGTTCTTTCCAGGAAGCATAAAAGTAGTGTAAACAGTAGCATTAAAAGCATTTACTGTGTATCTTTTCAACATTGTGCTCAATTACGTGCCTACATAAGATAAAATGATCAAACTTTTTCGAAACGAATTTCATGTTTAGACGGTCATCCCCGGTTTATTTTAAAAACTTATTGAGATAAAAAATGTTTATAAATTAAAAGAAATTCCTGCCGACTCGGCTTACAGGTACAGGTAGATTTCGAAGTTAAGTGCTAATTTCAAAAACAAAAACTAAATCAAGATTAGAGATAACAGAAGATTAGAGAGAACACAGTTTAGTAATGTTATCTGACCGCTTTTGACAAGTTTTTAATTTCATTTTTGAGTTGGTTTTACAATACAATAGTTTAAATTACGCATTAATAAGAGAAGCCATTGAAATAATCTCACCTATAGTAAAGCGAGGAGAGTTCGCGCAGTAGGAGAGATTGCGCACAAAGAGATTCGACGGGAAGGAGTGGAGTGCGCGTCCAGTGACTCCAGGTAGTTGTACAGCAGCATTAGTGCAGTGTCTACATGAATGTGCATATTGATTGTTCCAAGCGTCTCGGATAAAGCAGTGCTATTTTGGGTTTTTTTTCCCAAAGTAAGTGCTTGAATTTTCATAAATGTTTGTCAGAATTTTTGTAGAGCGTCAATAATACAAAATATTTTGAACTTAAACAATTTCTTATAAATTACTAACCTGGACTAAGTATGCGAACACCAGAAATTCATTTTAGAAGTGACCGTATTTAAATAAAAGGAAGCGCAATCTCTCCTACCAAAATAGGAGAGTTTGCACATCTGCTACTTAGGAGAGATGGCACATTTCCCCATAAGTTTAAGTGCTAGGAGAGATTACACAGCTTATTGATAAATTTGCATGAATTGCAAATTACGTGTAAAACATATGAATGAATCAATTTTGAAATAATTTCGGAAAAACACATAATTATCAAAACTAAATTTGGCAACAAATTAATTTGCAAAAAAATACTTTTGCAGATCAAAATTTTATTAATAAATTAATAATACAGTTGTTATTAAATAAATTGTATGTAATTATTTTTATTAATAAATTAATAATATATTTGTTAATAATTTAATTAAATATTTATCTATATATTTTTTAATTTATGAGCAATTAATTTGCTAATAAATAAATTTTGTTAACTAAAATAAATTTTCTAATACAATGTTTTGGAAAAGCGACTTAAAAAAGATGCCGCTACAAAAAAAAAAAATAATAATAAAATAATAATAATAATAATAATAATAATAATAATAATAATAAAAAGCTGAAGATAAGGTGCTTCCACAAAAAGTGAGATAAAAAAACTCAAGGAAAAAAACCGAAGGTCAATGAGGATGAGTGCACTGAATGTCTGTAACTGTACCAGGAGACAACTTCGACAACTGACTGGATTCAATGTATTGCTTGTTGCAGGTGATTGCACGAAAGATGCACGATTTACAAAAATAAGTGCATCGATTGTGGACGACGACAACTTCGGTTAGCAAACAAAATACAAAGAAACCGTGGAAATGGAAATGAAGTAATTTTCAATTTAAACATGTTATCAACTAGATTAATGTTATTTTGTAATCTTGGTAGGGCTTGCTTTTTCTGATATTTTAATCTTCTTAAATTAAAATTTTTAACTGTTGTTAAAATTCTTTCTTTTTCTTATTATTTAAACATTTGGTTGAAATATTCACTCCTAATACAATAATATTTACTCACCAAAACCTTTCAACAATGTCGATTAAGTGTAATTATTATTGTTAACAATTTAATTGTAGTTCCTATTAATAACAATCTCTTCTACCTATGTGCGCAATCTCTCCTAGCCATGTGCGCGTTCTCTCCTACCCTGTAAGGAGAGATTGCGCAAAATAGTTTTCTTGGTTTTATTACTGCTGTTTTATTAAATTACAGTACAACAACAAAATAACAATGGAAATGTATAAAAAACAAGTAAAGTCAAAATTATTCATGCATAGTTTAGCAAAATATTAATATTTAGATTTTTTATTACTATTCTGTTGAAATGTGCGCAGACTCTCCTCGCTTTACCTTAAATCTGAAACCTGTAATAATGTACTGCACGCAACAATTGATAATAGATAGCGACACATTTTAAAAATAGGGACAAATGACAGGGAAAATTTAGAACGCAATGACTGGCGAGAGAGAAACGAAATCATCAGTAACTGAAGATGCCTCGGTAAGAAGAGGTGAAAATATTTTTAAACCATTTTAAATGTATGTTTTAGAGTGAGTATATATGTGTTTTAAACTTTTGACATGTACACTACTTTTTGGTGTATGTTAAACTGCGATATCTTAGCGTGTTTTAATGTCTGTAAATAAATTGGTAGAACAAATGAATATTATGAAAAAATTGCATTTCAGAAGGTTAAAGAAAGATTTAGTTTGAATATCAATTTCCTATTTTTGAATTCTGAATTGGAAAATTAAATAAAAATTAAATTTTATGGGTATTAACTTGAAAATTTAGTCATAGCTGAAAGGTGGTTTAGTTTTAGATGCCTTACTCTGCATTTGATTAATAAAAGATTAAAATTTACTTTAATTTTTTGTGCACTGAAAATATGGATTAAAGACATGAGAAGAAAATAAAACATGGTAACCTCACAATTTATATGACAGAAATGCAAATAATAAAAATGTTAAATATTTTCTTCAACTTTAATTTTCTTTTTAATTTTTCCAAATTTGCTCGAGATTAAATACTATACATTTGCTATTATCTATCTTTTAAATATGTTTGGGAACCTTTATACGGTGAGATTTCCTGGTAGATTTTATTTATTCATATGCTTTTTATGTATATATTTTACAATAGTAATATATACATTGCCATCTAATAATGTAAAACATTATTACATGGCATGATTAAATAGGATATTCGGTCATTTTTGTTATAACGAACTTGTTAGTTAATTTTTAATTTCAAAGATACATTATATATACATATACATACATGGCTGAACTCATGTCCACACCCATTAACTCCAGAACAGCGAAAGTTATAGTCAGAAACGTGGTGTTTAGGTACAATAAAGTGGTTATGCTGTACGCGATGACGCCGCTTACAGAGTTACCTAGAGACAAACCACGAAGTAATTACTTCTATCTTGAAACGATAGATTTTAAGGTGAAAAAGTCAATTACAAAATTGCAGAGCGTCTGCGACTTAGTATGCAATGATGCCTTGCATGTTGAAATGACTTTTTTAGGAATCCTGAAATGTACATTTTAAAAATCAATCATGAACTTAAATACGCTGCTAATTGCACGCAGAATTTTTGGATAAAAAGTTAAGTATACATTTTCTAACACATGTTATCAAGGTACAGTTTATTTTAACAACGAAAATTAAGATAAGCATGCTAATGTGTCCACAATTGGGACACCTGCAGGATACTTTGTCGCAGGTGTTCCAATACTTTTATCGTAAATTTAATGTCACTTATCAGATGAATGAAATGAATAGCTACTATGTCGTTAAATAAGGACGTTGACAAACTCACAGTGTGTCTGGCAGTACACTGTAAAAAAAATTCCGTTAAAATACAAAAATTGCACTGGCAATCGAGACACCAGTACTATTTCCATATTTTAACGGAATTTTTTTTAGTCAATTCCAGAAAACATTCCCTTTTTTTTTTACAAACTTTTTCCTTTTTTTTTCATATTTCCGTATTTAAAAATCTCCGTCCCAGTGACAAAATATAATACTTTTTCAAGGAGAAACTTACATATTTGTGAATTTGACCCTTCATTTTTCAAGAATAGGTTTACATTGAGATAAGAAAACCCCAATTTAATTCAAACAACACTAAATCAAGAACACTTACTCTGACGGGATTCGAACCAGGTAACTGTCCTCTTCCAGATTAGCGCCCTTAAGGATTACGCCACGGCTTCACAAAGTACTTGTTCAAATATCGTTACTTATTCCAGATGCCTTTTGAAAAGCAAAGGCTAACCTGTTAAACAAGGAAGGTATTTTCTGAAAGATAATTTTTCAATTGAGTATACAATTCTGAATACTTTACACATTTTTTCTCCTATAATTTTGAATATTTAGCTTTATAGTTTCATGCTTTATAAAAGATAAATTTTACAGGTATAAAAGAATGTATTAAGAGTAATGACTGCTTCATTTTTGCAAGATTTTTTAAATTTTATTTTAATGTTATTTTTATTTATTTATTTATTTTTGCAAAAAATACCAACATATTCTTTTCAAACATGTATTTTTTCAAATTTTCTAAATTATTTGTCTCATCATTTACTGTAAACTCAAATAAAGATAGTTACTACATGGTATTCAAATAAATTTCCTTTTATGCTCATTAAACTAAGATAAACATGAATCTTATAATAATTTCATTATTATATTTCAGATATGTTTTAAATTTTATTTGCGAATCTGTTAAAGTGAATAGATCAAAAAATAAAATAAAATAAAATAAAGAACAGATTCCTTCCTTTTGAAACGTCTTAGCAGAAACTTAAAAAAATATTAACAGCTTGCTATAAAGAAGTCAAACGTTATTTTAAAAGCATAAAGAAAAATAAACTGTAACATTTCCTTTTTAACGGTCTCAAACTTAAAAGGATATTAATAAGATTTCATTTTTTTAAATATTATAAAAATACTTTAGCTTTTTATTTTTTTAATAAAATGTTATAGCGAGTTGTTTAAAAATACAAATTATAGATGGTGCCATAATTTTTATCTGTTTTATTTGGAAACTCATATAAAACATACTACTTAGCCATTATTGGAAAATCATTAATTATATTTTCAATATAGAGCCATATTTGCAAATAATAGGGTTTAAAAAAAAATAATATCACTGTAAGACAAGTGTATAGAACAATTAATTACTTTGCTTTTCAAACAAAAGCAACTATTTCAAAACATCATTTGCGGAACTTGCAATCATTTCCTGCAACTTGCGAATAATCTGAAATATGTTTTTACATTTAAATTGGAATACCTGGATAACTCACATTAATACTGAAATTATTCTTTAATGAATTAATTTAAATAAGATCGTTCATATTAAAGAGATTTCAGCTAAAAAACTGTGGTAATTATGCTAATTGTTGATCGTCATGAAAACTTAATTACAAAATTAGCTCATCACTTTAGCATGAGTGCAAAACTGTTATAAAATATATAGCATGAAATTAAATGTTGTATCTTTAATTGCAATGAAATTATAATAATAATAATTATTATTAAATTATTAGCTACATTTGAAAATCACATAACTTTTTAAAAGTGGATATTAAGTGTTTATTTTGCCGATTTGAAAAATGCAATATGAAAAAAAAAAATGTAGTAAAAAACAGGACGTATAACCGTAAATATCATTATTAGTAATTGTAACTAATAAATAAGAAACCTGAGAAAAATGTATGCTTTTTTTTCCTCATTTATTAGAGTTTCACCAGTTCAAAACGGATATTAAGACACATTTCGTGAAGATAAAAATAATACTTATTCAATTCAGCAAAGAAAAATGTAAAAAAAAAAATGATGAATGACTGTAAGCTTCTTTATAAAAAAAAAGTCAGAAAAAAGAACAATTTGCGTAATAGATTTTGATTTCATGGACTTATTTTCTGCAACTAATCCAAAATCTGATAAAGTAGTATTCTCTTAATTAATTGGTGATCTTTAAATAACTTTTCGAATTCAGTTTAATTCTGAAACTGTTTTTTAATGAATTCACTAAAATAATATCATTCAAAATAAATGAAATTTCAGTAAAAATGAGTGTTAATTATATTAATTGCTCTTCGCCTTGAAAAACTTAAGTACAAAATTAGTTAATCTATTAAACATAAGTACATACAATTAATTATGAGATATATAGCCTGGAGTTAAATGCAATATCTTTAATTGCAATTAAGTTTTCTTTTGCTTAATTTAACTGAAACATAATTGTTGAAATCCATACACATTCTTAAATAATTAGATATTTTATGGAAAAGACGGAACGTTAGATTTTTCCTTGATTATTTTTTTTTATTTATAAAATGTATTGTAAGTTTAAAATTTATTTATTTATTTTTTATGATTTAAGGTTACGTGGGGCAACTGGGCCATGATTTTACAATGTGACTCTGGAGATTCTGACAATTCAGCTTCAAAAGGCCAATATTCATTTGAATTAAAGTCTGAACTTTTGTAAATGTGTTCAGTTAGGTTCGTTCTATCAGACAGAAATGTTCAAAATTACATATTAATGTCTAAAAATAAAAAAAATATACATATTTAATCTTTCTTTCCTCATGGGTCCATTGTCCCATAAAAATGGGGCAAGTGGACCAGGAGGGTCTATGTTCCCCACGAGTTTTTTTTTTTTTTTTTTTTTTTTTTTTTTTTTTTTAAATATTGGGTATCAGATCCTGTTTGAGAAAGTGTAAACAACTAAAAAAAATTAAACCAGGCAGATCATGTACATTATATATCAACTAAAGGGCATTGTAAGGGAAACTTTTACTGTCAATGTTTCTAAAAAAACAATCTAAAAAATAAATCTGAATTAAAATATTGCATCCCACTAGCAACACTGGACCAAGTTTCCAAATGCGACAGCAACCTTGCGTTTTATTTTCGACCATGCATTCTTTGATGAAAAATGTTTTGTTTGGATGTGTACTATCACCTCTTAAAGTTTTGCTCATCTTTTATGATACACCCTGTATATTGTGTACGTGGTCTGCAGAAGAGCCATCTACGAAGTTTAATTTCTACTCATTTCCTTGCATGATGCGCACGAAGATTTATTAATTTCATAAAAGTAGTACCTCATTTAGATAATTCAAAACATTTTTTTTAGGTTAAACATGTCCAAACAGTCTATTTTAAATATACCCTACAAAATTCCATATACAAAAGTTTCTTGATGGGGTATATTGTACAATGGATAGATGTAAAAGTTAGTAATAGGTGTAAAAATAGTATAAAAATGAGGTGTGTTTTGCTAAAATAATATTACAACCAGAAAATAAAATGGCTTTTTTCATATGTAAAAGGTGTCAAAATATCAAAAAAGAAAAAAAAAATCACATAATTATTCCGGTGTCAGTGTATTTGAACTTTTAAATGGGAAAGTTTCGAAAATTAGTTTTTATTCAACTATTTTTAAATTTTTTCATCTATTATTTCTATTTTTAGACCACAACGCTGCTTTCTTTAGAAAAAAAAAAAAAAAAAAATTACAAAAATTTTGTTAATAAGAAATCTGAAATTGCCCCCTTGAAAAGACATATTGCCCCCCCAGTGGGGCATATGTCCCACGTTGGGAACCACTGTAGACAAAAAAATAGCGTCTAAACCACCCCCCTCACAACGGCTCTTATCACAAATGCACCGGTGAAATTCCCTATGCTACTGAGAACGTTCCTATTTAAAGGGAAAATATGGTTTTTCTTTTTTATGTGCGGAAATGATGTTAAATTTAGATGCTTTTTTTTCTTTTTTTTTTTTTTTTTTTGCGTGTGTGTGTGTGTGTTGTTATTGGCGTGGGGAACAAAATGATTTTAAATAGATTTATTTGATAACAGTGGCATTAAATTTTTATTTATTGATTCTGAATAAAATAAATAGATGGATGTAGAGGAATATTTCTGGATAAAAAAGTTGTCCTTTAGATTTTATGAATACGATTTTTGTTAATTTTGTTACATTTCTACTAATCAAATCTCTGGTTCTTTCGGTATTTAAAGGAAAGAATCAATGGTATATGAATATTAGTTTTTAAAATGGTAAAGGTAAGCAATCGGATCTTAAATATCTGGCATTAGAGATCAGAGAATAAGCGACTAACGAGTTGCGTATAATATACTTAAAAATTTTAGTAAATTTAAGTGTAGATCGACCGAAATATTCGTTGTGTTGTCGGCTCAAAATCTGAGTTTCGCTAATCATTTGTTTTCGGGGAAATTGCTGCTGAAAATTCGGCGGAAACTATCTGTATTTCAAAAATTGCGTTTGTTTCTTCGGAAATTTTCTACATTACTTATTGATTTGAGCTGTATCGGCTTAAATGAGACACTCTTCATTTATTGCTAAGAACTTCACTGTTTATAATTATCAGTCATCAGGGCCTCCAGATGTGAGTACAATGTATAAAGCAAGAAATGCATATATGACTAAACTTTGAACATGCTTTCCACGTGCTCATTAAAAGCTGCAAACTTAACAGTAAATATTTATTTATTATTTTTACTTAACAGCAAATGTTACAGATTATTTTCTTTAAATAAAGAATTAAAAAAAAAAACTATCGGGTTTTCTTTCTGTCATGATATCGATTTGCATATATTTCATTTAATTTGGCTACTATGACGCAAACAAAACATTTACATGAATTTAACTTATGATTTTTGGATAGCTTGACACAAAAGATAACTCAATCGATTGAAATAAATACATTTCAAGGTATGATATAGGCTCAGTGAAAATGTGATATATTTAACAGTGTACTGGAAAATTAAAAATATCGTTCGGAGGGGAAAATATATTTAAAAGGAAAAACCAAAAATATTTTTTATCGAATTTTAAAACAAATCTTTTAAAGTCCTATAAATTGACCACTCAAATTTTCATATCATCTCATTTAAAACCCATATTTTGAATTAATGAGAGACCTGAATGAAAAAGCATTAGTGAATAAATTGTATATATATATCAGTTTTGAAAATACTTTTTACACTTGTGAATATAAATAGTAAAAGAAAATGATGATGTACTTCTCTTCTAATTAATAGTATAGCGTTACCCAAATTTTGATATAATTATTTTTGAGATCTATATTTAAAATTTTTAGATGCGTAAGGTAAAGTACTGTGTTACAAACGTTTAACACGTTGAGGTTTTTTGTACTGATTTTAATTACTAATAAAAATTGTAAATGAAAAATCCATGTTTCCCATTTTAACGTTCTTTTATCTTTACAAGAAGAAATTAGTTGGATTCGGGAAAATTTTCGACTTCCGGTTTTCGTTGGATTTATACGTTTTAGAAAATCCTGAACACGATTTAATGGGTTTTAGGAAATGTCTGTCTGTCACTCTGTCTGTATGTGACAAAAATTTTGTGGGCGCTCTATCTCAATAACTAATACACGAAATTTCACAAACTTATAGATTCAGTTAGACCTTGATATAAACTGGTTCCAATTAGTGTTTAGTATATATTGCCCAACAGGTGGCGTTGCTATGCTGATTTTTTCAAGATTTCAGCAATAACTCTGTCAAGAGTTGATGTACTACGGAATTTAATAAAACTTTAGACTCAGTTAAAGCTTGATTAGTTTTTGGTGTATATTGCCCAACAGGTAACGCTGCTTTCTGAACGATTTCTGAGTAATTAATAGCTCTATCTCAAGAACTAATGCATGGATTTTCATCAAACTTCATATTCAATTAGACGTTGATGTAAGCTGTTACTGATTAGCTTTTGGGGTAAATCGCACAACAGGTGGCGCTGCTATTCTGAATTTTTCTCGATTTTCGCAAAAGCTATATCTCAAAAACTAATGCACGCAATTTAATCAAACTTAGCATTCTGCTAGATTGTCACGTAAATAGATCTTATTAGACTCGGGTGTATATTGAACAACAGTGTTGATTTTATATATTTTGGGTTGGAATTTTGGTTGCGGACATCTAAGATGTCAGGTTCCGAAATTCAATGATTTGTTTGAAACAATGCAATACTTATATCTTCTTATTAAATGCATCCAATTTAACGAACCTATATACCTTTACAATCCTCATGATGGACATAGATTGTCATTTAATTTTAGCACTATGATAGCGAATTTTGAATTATTAACATGTATGAGACAGAATAAAGTTTTGGGATTGGCACATCAGTCTAGTTATATTCTTACAAAAATAAAGTGATCATCTAACTAGTAAATGAAGCAGTTTTTAAAGAAGAATATTTATCCATACTTTTATTTTTAGGATATTGTATCTCGCATCCAAACTTAAGAGGTAGATTTTTACGTGCGTTCGTAATTATATAAATACGTAGCACCTATAGTCCTCGTTCAGTCCGCCCGTCTGTCTGTCTGTCCCTCCGCATATAACAGCGCAAAAACTACTCCACGGAATGGTCTGAAATTTTAAATAAACAGAGTCATCGAAAAATAATGCCTAGATTTTAAATCTAGGCATTATTTTTCGATGACCCTATATAATTGATGCAAAATTTTGTCGACTCATTTCAAATTTTATGAAAATCGGATGCATAGATAATTATAGGGACAGTCAAAATTTTTCTTTACATTATAATAATTATTTCATTAATTATTTCAAGTGCATTTTAATGATGTTACAGCCTTTCGAACAGAATGAAATTGATATGCACTTTAGAAACAGCTTGCATTTGTACGTGAAAATTGTGATGTTCTTACATTATTGACAAAATTACTGAAGAATATCGACAGTAATTATTCAAATTTACAAATACAAATTTAAACTTCTCAAAGAGGTTGGAATTTCAGCTAAACGTGCCTTTTTTTATTTAAAATTCTTGCTTTGCACTGTCTTAACTTTGATGCATTTGTAAAAGTGGAGTTAGATTAGTAACGGCATTACATACAATCGACGTGTATACTAAAAAAATGAGTACGCGTACTTTTCAAAATTTGTACGTAAATACTATAAATTTATTTTAAGCCAAAAAAAATAAGGATATAAAAAATTGATATATTTTGCTTATTTTTACAATTTTTAACCGTTTCAGAACACTCGGTTTATAATTTAGCCCAACTATTTATAAATTCTTCAACATATAACTGATCGCTGCAAGTGGCCTTTATTTTTCTATTAATAAAACAACTTTCTTAAACGTACATTAATAATACTATTACAAAATATATTTATAACTTGGAAAGAAATAATTTTGAACGAATTTTGGTTATTTATAATGCACATACATTAATATATGGATAAATAAACGAGCAGATTAAATAATCTTCAGGCTTTCTGATTATCTCAAAGAGAAAAGTTGATGGCATAAATCATAAGTTTCTTTCCCCGGCACTTAATCTTTGTTTAATTTACGAAGTTAATTCTATCTTATGATTATTTATCATCGCTACGTAAGGCTAAATTTCTTGCTGAAAATGTGCTACTTTATCCTCTTTTATAGGAAATATTTTATGCTAATGGCGTCGATGCATTTCTGTGAACGGTTCAGAGACAATGCAAAATTATTTAGAGTATAAATAAGTTTTCGTTTAATATGATAAATATTAATAAAATTTTATAGCAAATATTTTCTAGGTCACTTTTATATTACAATAATTCATTTCTAGTAAGATATTCTAAGTGTCTATTAAATAGACTAATCACACACACACACACACACACACACACACACATATATATATATATATATATATATAATTAAAATGAAATCACAATGTATGAAAAAGCTGATAAAATGCTGAAGATGAACAAAGTGTGCACAGTGGAAACTGGAAATGTATAATAAGAAACTATGAATAACCTACCTACAGAATCATCATAGAAGCTTGAAGCTTTAATTCATAGTGAAGATATGTTATTTCATCCAATTTTGTCGGCATTAGGCCTAAGATGACAAAATTTAGCTCCTTATAAACATATCAAGACATTTCCAAAATAAACCAAAAATTAACCATAAGATATGAAAAGATAAATAAAGCAAGATAAGAAAACACTTCAATGATAGATAAAAATCTATAATAAAAGAAATTTGACTTACTAATGAAGAATGTGCAAAGATGTATATGGATTTGAGATATTGATAACCATGTGGCTGTAATTTAACTACTATAAAAGCAGATATTTTTAAACATAGATATACTACTGCCCCTTGGTGTGAAAAAGATACTGTAAAAGAAGTTTTTAATAAAATATACAGGGTGTTGCCGGATTCGACCGACAAATTCAGAGGTGTGATAGTAGGCATCAACAGGATGAAAAATACCTTAGAACATGCGGTCACAAACCACGTATATAGTCACAAATACAGGGCGTTTCACCATGGCTGAACTCAGATTGATGATAATAATTTTAAGCAAAATTAAAATACAGTAATACCCCGACTTAAGTCAGCAATTCGTTCCAAGACTAAGTCGAATACGACGTTAGATGATCATAAAAGGATAAGTAATAAAAATTCACCAAAATCTAATGAACATGTTCTATTGTATTAGGGATTATGTTACATACATTTCACATTAGCAAAAAAATGCATTTGAAATGCAAAATTTGGAATAAATCAATAAGTTGTTAACTTACAATTTATTGTTCTTCTAACTGTCCCGTTCGAGCCTTTGAGCACGTGAAAAAATCTTGCAATGAAGTTTGAACCAACTTTTTTCTCTTTTTTCCCTTAGAAGCTCTTTGTAAACAGAGTGAGTTTTCTAAGCTTTTTCTAGTCGTTCTTCATTTTGCTCATCTGAATCAATATTTTCAAGAGCCGTCATTCCAGCTACAATAAGGTTTAGTCCTTCGGTTAATTTTGCAACATTCATAATCTCCCTCGACTGAAAATCTTTATTTTTCTTCAACAGTACAGTAGAACCTCTTTTATCCGAAACTCTTTTAACCGAAACTCTCGGTTAACCGAAATCCATTTTTAAATCTTTTTTTTTTACTCTCAGATTCCTTGTGTGCAAAATTCATTTTGAAAGCTTTTTTTTCTTTTTGTTAAACTATCACATACCTCGTGTGCAAGCGGTCCTTTCCGAATTACGAGTACATATAAATATTTTCGATCCCCTTCCTTAGCGTTTCTTTGAATTTAACTTGAGCTCCTGTAAGTTGCGGAGTGGAACGAAGAAAACGAACAAATTGGCGATTCGGAAGCTTTTGAATGTTTTGCAAAACGTTTGGCATGGCTGGAGCAGCAGAAAGACTGTGATAGTAGTGAACTAATAATATTTGAAAATTCCGTGATAGAGCTTCAAAGCAAAGGCAATCGAAACTACGGCAAACAAAACGTTTTTTCAAACCATTATGATCTATGTAAAAGGTACTAAAGTTAAAATTAAAATTCAGGTAATTTATTCTTATTTCTATTTTGCTATTGCTTTATTTTTTATTAAGCACTTGTTACCATAATAAGATATATTGCATATATTCCTCCTTAATCTTAAAATTGAAGCATTCTCGATTATCCGAAAATTTCGATTTTCCGAAAGAGGGTGGGTCCCAATTACTTCGGATAATCGATGTTCTACTGTACTTTGTTTCTTTAATTCGGTAGGTTCGTCGATAGTTAATTCCGGAACAGGGGAATTTATGAGTTGAACAACATCTTTGGCATAAGTTGAATTCTCTTCCATTTTCTGCGATTTCATCAATTAAGAGAAATACAGAATCACGATGTTCATATGTTTTTCTTAGTCTCTGCGGAAGAAAAGGGCACAGTCTTTTCCACGCATGTCTTATTGTTTTTTGCTGATCATCTCCCCATGAATCCCCTAGGACTGTGACTGCATCTGGGATGTTAAATTTCTTCCAAAAGTCTTCAAAAAAGTTCAAAGTGCACCAAGGACATTTTTTTCAGGCTAGACGACGTAAATGCGGTGTGAGGTAAGTCAAGGTACTACTGTACTGCAATAAAAATGTAACGATATGTACCTTATTTGGCATGAAATGTGATAACATCACGAAAAGTTCTGGAAAAACGGGTGCTCACGCAATCGGTGATACCTTATGAACTGGTAATCGCAGTCCAAAATTTAACGCGTCAAGTGTATACTGCTGACGCGTACAGTGATAATTTCTACCCCTTTTTTTGATGTTATTACATTTACAATAAAAGTGCACTCTGAAATAAAACACACTTTTGACGATTCAGCAATCCTGTCCGTATCAAAATCACGTAACTTTTAACAAAATATAAACTCTTAAATATTTAACGAAAGTGTTACCTCATTCACGGCCAGACCCGATGCATATTGAGGAAACAGTTGCGGTAGATGTTTAAAGAGGGGCGCTCTACTGTATCTCCTCAAATCCTGCAAGACAAGAAGCAATTTAGCAAGAAGCTTGTTTATATTATTCCTGTCACAATTTATTTAAAAATTTGCACTTTTTAGCGCTTTTCAGAAAATACTGAAATATAGGTAGTTGTTGTTTCTGCATTAGTTGTTTTTTTAGCTGTTAAAGTTTTAAGAATGTTTACTATTATTGTTATTATTATTATTTTGCAGTTGTTCGTTGTGGTTTAATTCGAAAAGAAAGATTAAATATCAACTTTCGATGATAAAAAACAATAATGTCTGATGCTTTGTAATAGTAAAAAAGTAATATATATTACATTTATATAAAAAAGTCTTTATAAAAAAAGAATGTGGAACATTTTACAGAAATACACGAGTGGTATATTCCGTACTACAGTGGTGACGTACCAATAAATATAATGAATTAGAGCAGAACAAAATCCGAACTTCAAGTTTAAAATATAATGGGACATTAAAAGGACTATTGGAAGAGGGTAAGTGAAGCGTAAATGTTAATATCATAATTTATTTTAAATTCATAACTGTTCTTTCACTGAGTAGTGCACGCAGTGCACCGCCTGTGTATTTAAAGGTTGATGTAAAGATATGTGCGTTTAGATATGTCGGCCACTATTCTACTAAAATTCTGGTATTTAAATTTCTTAAATCTTTTAATACCCTGGAGAGATCCTTGATCTCTGTGTACAACAGAAATATGAAAAATATGATACTAATTAAAATAACTTCATACATTTTCAACTATAAAAATTGCCTTTATCTCTTTCACAAATTAATCCTTGATAACAGGTTCGCCTTAGCATGTTTCCGTTCTTGTAACCCTATCTATGGACATTATTCTTCCATGCCGCATTACTTAATATAAAGTTGTTTTTTTTCAAATTAAAGGAGTTTTTTAATAATTAAATACATACAAAAGTAATACTCTTTCTAATCGATTTTTTATGTATGTAGTATACTGGTTATATTAGTAGGGATATTGTGTTTATTTTTCAGATACAACGTAATGTGCAACATAAAAAATTAAAGCCTGTTGGTGAGGATAGTGATAAGTAAACGATGTTAATTCACGTTCACGGTCGCGAATGGGCTAAAATATTTTTCATAATTTTAAAACATCAATTTTGAAATACTAATTTTTTTATAATATTCAAATTTAGAGTATTTCATCGTCTATTATATTAGAAAGAAACAATAACAAAGTAAGACTTACTATTTAACTATTCCTTTGTTTATAAGGAGTACTCAAAATTTTATTGATTCTACAATCGAAGTGTAAGAAAAGAAAATCAAATTGACAAAAAAATGTATTAAAAATATTCCTATTAGCACTTTGTCACAAATGTAACCCAAATGAGTAGTTGTCAGCTTTTACGTTATTATGTTATTAGTATTTTCGTGTAGTAGCCTTATTTAACATTTCTTTGATTAAATAATATAAACTTCTGTGTCTAAACGAGGTCAATATTACTATTCGTAAAAGTTGTTAAAAAAGAGTAAATATGGAAGCTATGATAAAATGTGAAAAGATCGTGACATGAAATTCTTATTTTCTGCATTATCGTTACGTGATGTGAAAAGTTAGTCGCATCCACATTAGTGTGAAGTTGTTGTATTCTATTTTGAATCGAGAGGCAAACGGCTACAATCACGGTAATATCACAATTTGACAGTCACTTGAGAGTCATAATTTGAGGGAAGAGGGAAGTGACCTTCCCGTCGCGTTTTGGCAGTGACGAATGTGCTCATTGTGGCGTCAAGTCGATTACCATTTGTTACTTAAAAATGTATTAAACCATTCAACAGTATTACCCGCTAAGCAGAATTTGAAATAAAAGATCTGTTAAAATAATCTACCACTATATCCGAATAGCATTTATTTTCCCTATTTGATCTTATTAAATAAAGCGAATATTGCTATTAAAAAATAGTACAGGCATCCCTCGACCAGAGTTGGGCAAATTTCTAATTCCAATTATCTGCAATGTAATTACAGTTTAATTGTATGTAATTAATTATAGTTAAAATTACATGCCGTAAAAAAATTCTTGCAGCACTGTTACCGGAACCACCCCTATCCCATTGTTTGACAAAATTTCTGTGTTTGAATGTGTGTAATTACAATCAATTACATGCAATTAACATGTAATTACACAGCGGATAATTGAGATTACAAATTTGTCCAACTCTGCCCTCGACTTACGTATTATGCGACTTACGTAAATTCGCAGCTACATAATAAATCTCGAAAATTACATTTATGAACATACTAGCGCGTTTGATATGCATTTGCATACTTTCGATAATTATTTTATAAATAAAATATGCAGATAAAAGCAAAAACCATAATATAATTTTATATATTAGAGAGAGTTACATTTTAACTGAGATATACAATCAAATCTTTAACAAAACAAATTCAAATCTAATTAAACTGAGACAAAAAATCTGGGGTTCAAGCATAACAATTATGTTACGGTTATGTTATTTAAGAATTAGCTGAATTCAAACCAGAACGAAAGCTAATTTTAAAGTTTCGATAAAGAGGAACGAGTGTTTTTTGTCTTGTAGCTTTACCTTTTCATTTGATGTGAATTGGAAATTGTTTAAATTAATTCATCAATGTTAAATTTATAAATCCGGCATTCTATAAGAGGTTTTTTATTTGAAAAGTGTTCCTTGTCTGTTTTTATATTTTTTCATATTTTTATAGTTTATATCCTACTAAATACTGTAGCATAATGCTTTATTTATAAAATAATGCTATGTAAATAACACACACACACATATATATATACAATATATTATATTCATAAACAAAATACTATACTAAATTCTAATTAGTTAAAAATTATCGCTAAAAGTTATCGTTAATAATCGTCGTTTTTATCGTTAATATTTATATGTAATAATAAATATTGCACTTTCTTACGTAATTTTATCTAATCAATTTACAAATTCGACTTGCGTAAAATTCACGTGATATAAAAGCTTATTTTTATATAACGTGACGCAATAATATATATTTACGCATTATTTACGTAAGTCGGGGGGATGCCTGCAGTAGATTTTTCAATTAAATAAACGCTAAATCGGTAACATTGCAACCAAGAGTTTTAACATGGAAATAAAATCGAGTGTCTTCGAACATTGGTATCTTATAACCATAAATCAATCACTTTTTGTGAGTTTTAAATACATAAGCTAAAACCTTTTACAACGTTCAAACGCACAAATACGTGAAATACCATGACACAGAAAACCCATATACGGTCGTTTTTAGGATTTTTGGATCCCCATCCTCAGTGCGATGAAAGAAAATTTAAATGCGCTCCTCATGAAATTACCAGTCCACTTAGCACAAACATATTTTCTTTTATTTGCCGGTTTTTTACATTTTCCCAGCCGTAAAGCCAGGTAAAATTAAAGGCAGGAAGGTGTCAATAGTTACATAATTGAATTTTGCAGTATCTTCTGCCACGAACAGACGTGTATACGAGTTTTGTTGTCTTGGCATGCATTAGCTAAAAATACGCCCAACTTTCACCAAAAATATAAAAATAAGACACAATTTGGCGAAAACTGATCCAAGCTCAATAAAATAAATCTGATGATATATTATTATTTCATCCAATAATCTTACAAACTTTTCAATAAATCATTAAATGATTTAGATCAAGAGTAATACAAACAGATACTGTAACCAAATGACAAATTAAATTATACCTTTTTGATTTATGAGATGGCTTGCTTAAAAGGAAATTACAAGTACCCTACGATTAATGAATAACGTAATTTTGAATTGCACAAAGAAATGATACCAGCTGTTTTATACGGCGTGAGATAATATAAACAGATTCCCTGAAATGCGTTACATCTGGAGTTACTAAATTATTATTATAGCTTAAACTAAACTAAAGAATAATATATCACCGGGAAATCAAATGCTTATATTTACCAATTATATAATGGTAGCTAACAAACTTGCAATATCTTTCTCTGCCTTTTATTAAGTTTAAAAAGTAAATACGAAAAGAAGGAATGATTAATGATAGAACATGAATGCCTCTTTCAGATGAAAACGAGTGTCTGAATAAAATAGCTATATAGTTTAATAATTAATGTATCTCACGGATTCTAAGACTGTTATATGTGATTTGCATCACAACCTCTCTTATTAAAAATATATAAAATATCAAGACAATGTAAGAATTTTACAGATTATACTGTAAGAAAGAACAAATGTTAAGTATTTGGATAAAAAATTACATGGGGCCATCAAGAAAGCAAATATTTTTCAAGGTAATATGATATACTGCAATATACATACCCCTTGTAATATGATAATTCTGAAAAATATCTTGACTTTTGAGATAAAAGAAAGACATTAGATGAATGTATGTGGTAACTCAAACAATTAAAAAGTAAAAAATTCATATTTAATTGTTAGCATAGGAAAAAATACAGAAAATTTAGTTTCTTGCCAATGCAAAAGTACACATACCCACCATAAAAAAGATATTAATGTTTGTTTATGTGGTTACAAAAGGAAACTAATAATTACAAGGATTTCCGTGACGTCGGATGATGTCATGAATACGGGACGACATGATTTCAGTAAGAGTTATCAACGTAGATTTGTCAATTTCATCCCTGCAAAACAATTAAGGCGTTCTGTCAGTGCAAACTAAAATTGTTCTGACGAATCAGCAAAATTATGGGCTTAAAAAGCAAACACTACGTCCTCGGAAAGCTTTCAAAGCGTGAAGAACGACAAATTGTTACGGTTGTATTGAATGAAACGAAAAGTGCAAAGGAAATGAAGACATAATTATCGCTTAGAGTTTCACGGGATACCATTCTTCGAACAATTACACATAATGCAAATCTTGTTTTTTCAAAAATGAAACCTGCTCCACTTCTGAAACCTAAGCACAAAGGAAGAGATTGCAATTTTATCGTAGTAACATGGTCACAAACTGGAAACACGCAAGTTCTATCGCCTTTTTCTTCATGAATTAAGGATGAAAAGTTAAAAATTAATCTTTTATGTTCAGATTATTTTTAGTGAAGAAAATAAATTCAATCTCGACATACATGATAGTTTCGCAGATTACTGCCGAGATTTTAGAAAGGACGAGAGGTGCTTTTCTAAAAGAAACTTTGCAGGAGGTAGCTTAAATTTATTGGAGGATACACTACCCGCAGTAAGATTCACCTGGCCATCACAATATCAAAAATGGATAGTATTGAGTACCAACAGGTATTGCAAGATCACCTTGTACCGAATTTCTGGCGATTAAGGAAAGTAAAAATCACTTTTCATCACGAGAATGCATAGTACATAGCAGTCGCATTATATGTGATTGAAAGAAGCAACAAAATGTTAATGTTTTGAACTGGCAACCTTATTCCCCAGATTGCAATCCTATTGAGACTCTGCGGAGAATGTTTCCTCGCAAAATCTATGCCTCAACAGACTATATGAAAGCAAAAACGAGCTCCGTGAATCAATATTAAAAACCTGTGTTGAAATTAACAAACCTACATTAATAAATCTTATTAAAACCCGTATTCCTGACATCATCTGACATCACGGACGCCCTTGTAAATATTTCTATTTCTGTAACCACATAAGCAAACATTAATGCCTTTTTTTATACTGGGTATGTATACTTTTGCAATAGCAAGAAACCACATTTTCTGTATGTGTTTTCTATATACCATGCAAAGACCATACATTTTCTGTATGCCATACAAAGTATGGCATATTCTCTATGCTATAAATTAAATATGCATTTTTCTCCTTTTGTATTGTTTCAATCACCATTTACTTTCACCTAATGTCTTTCTCTTTTCAAAAAAGTCAACATATTTTTCAAAATTGTCAACTTCTAAGGGGTATATATGATTTTGCATTGAAGTGTATGCGTAAAATTGATGAATGTGTTTGAACAATACGCGTAAACATTACATTAAAAATTATACATACTAGAGGATTCACCCAAGATTTTAGGGTCAGAGAAAATGTTTAATTGATTTATTTTATGAAAATAAGTTCTATTAATGCTTATTTAGACCATTGTTTTCGTCTTACATATGATCTTGATGCTTGAATTTCAAGAAATTCACATGATGTTGTGATGTAGAAAAGTACTCTTTTCAATGAGAATAGATAATTTAAAGAAAAAAAAATGAGTTTGATAACTCTTTGTCGGCGAACGGTAGAATTGAAGTAATTACGTTGTATTATTTGGAACTACAACAGCCATAAAAAGGATTTTATGGCCAGTTTCTGTTTACTTTCGACATTTTTCGTTTTAGAAAAAATATCAAACTCATTTCTCTTGGAGTTGATGGGTAAGGATAGTATTTTTGTCTTTTGTATTCTTTCTTTTATCCATGAAGTTAATGCATTTAATTAAGATATTTTATTTTAAAGTTTTAAAAACTTTACAGTTTTCTTATTTTGTTTCAGAAAATATCATTATAGAAACGAATAAAAATACATTTGTCTAAAGTGTGTGTCTTTCCTCGTATTATATTCATTAATCAAATGGTTATATATATCGTAAACGTTATTGGTCTAAATAAAAATATACTAAATATGTTTATCTCTATGTTTATCGAAAAAATATGCTTAGGGTCTTTCCATGTCAAATGGGATCAAGTTGGATACGGTTCCTGCTTGACCCCCTTCAGTTTTGATGCAATCGCAGAAGAACATACAAATAGGTCTAAGATGGGCATGTCCAAACTGTCAAGAGTCAGAAAGACTATAGCCGGGTCAGCAGGGGTTCTTCTGTAAAGTTCACCATTTCACAGTAGCAAGAAAACAATCAAATCACAAAGTTTGTCATCTAATTGTTCATGATACAAGAAACCTTAATTATGTCAAATATGTGATATAGTACAGCATTTTGTGTTAAGACACATAATTACAGAATTAAAGATCAGAAATAAATCCATTCATCATTATTTGGCTTCAAAGTTTACCCAAAATGAAATAAAAGTTATCTTTTGAAGTAAGGAGTTTTTTTAGTCACTGGTACAAACGGTAATCATTCAGAAATGTCTGTTTTGAGACATGGGCTTCAGAAAATGTGGTTGAATTTATGAATATTTCTTTGAAAATGTTTCAAAGACGAATAAATTAATTAATATTTAGGCAGAAGATAAACAACGTCAATAGCTCTACGACATCTTCATTGGTAATTAATTGGTAAAGTTTCAAACATTTAAAGCAATTTGTACAGTAGTTACAATTTCTTAAATTAAGTGTTTAATTCATCGCGACATGCCGTATGACCTACTTTGATGCGATGTATTAAGGAATGTATTGATTTCTGATCTTTAATACTATAAATATGTATTTCAGTACAAAACGATATACTATATCACATATTTTCAATAAATCAGTTTTTGCATCATAAGCAATAAGAAGACAAATTTGTTGATTTGATCGTTTATTTCGTACTGTGAAATGGTGAACTTTACAGAACGACCTTTGTTAATCCAACTATACTGCTTCTGACTCTCACAGTTTTCAGATGTCCATCTTAGATCTATATGCAAGTCCCGTATCAATTACATCAAAATAGCAGGGGGTCGAGCAGGATACTCTAGGCCTGTTGACATGGTATGACACATTATTAAGATTTGTGCTACATTATAGATGGTTTCTTTTGTGTAGTTAAATACTGTGATAATTATGTAATACAAGAGAAACTTTGCAACTCTGTATTTATTTTGAGACTGTTAATAAAGTTTTTTTTCAAACAAATATACGCATCCCAGTGGACTAATATGCCTATGGAAAGTCATATGCGTCCTAGTGGAATAATGTTTAATTCTATACTACTGTTCTTTTTTCTAAATTAATCTCTATGTACACATATATTATATACACATAAATTAGCATATTTTCAAGAGACTTGTATCACAAGGAAAGAAAACTTTTAAATTGTTGGGCTATTTATTTTAAAAAAAGCCGCCAGTTCTGATAATCAATGAGTTAAATATTTCTTATTAACCGAAGTTTTATCTAGTATTAAGAGTCAAAATTCCCCTCATAGTTGATCTCTATGCTCTTATGATAATGATCTGTAAATGTACTTGACACATTATAAGTTCAAATTTTAAAAGTATTATTTACATAGCAATAGAGCACATATGATAAATGTATCCGAATGTTTGCTGCAAAAGATAAATGTTATCATCAGTTGGAAATAAAATCAAAATAAATTCCATATAATGCAAACCGTGAGAAGCACACGCAAACACCTCTAAACATTTTCATATTTTACGACGATTTGAAGCCTTTTACAGCAATTTTGGATTAATTTTCAATTTGTAATGAAATTACTTACTGACATAAAGATTTTCCCACACATAATACATTAAAATTAATTAAAAAAAAATACTTCTTTTACATCTCACTATTACCTTTAAATTTCAGAGAATTCAGAGCAGATAATGTAATTAAGGTAATTGCTTTTCTCAATCTAGTAAATAATTTTTTGTTTGGAAAAACTAGTCTAATAGCATACCATCAGTGAACGGTAGAATATAATGTAATTATGTTGTATTATTTCAACTACAACTGCCATAAAAAGATTTTATGACCAGGTTCTATGTCCTTTTGGCATTTTTTGTTATAGAAAAAAAAAACCAAATTCATTTCTGTTTAAGTTGATGGATACAAAAATAGCCTTTTTGTTCTTTGTGTATTTTCTTTTTTACGGGAAACTGATCCATTGAATTAAGATATTGTGTTTTAAGGTTTTTTGAATGTTAATTCGCAATTTTCATGTATTGCTTCAGGAAATATCCTTATAGAAAGGAATAAAACTATATTGTTTTAAGATTTTACTATTTTCTGATTACTTTTTTTCTAGAGAATTATGATTATTACTTATATCATAGGTTTGTATTTTGCAATTTGTGCAACATAAAAAATATTTCAGATCTGGATAAATTATAGTAATATCGCATGAGCGAGAAAAATGTATAAAATCTTATTTTAACTTTATTAAGGAGTGGTGTCATCGCTTTGAGAGAAATACGGTACAAAGTAAAATAAATTGAATACATATAAAATGTAATTTAATAATGCAACAATGCGCAGCTTTTAAGTTACACGTGAAATGTAACTGCTTCGGTCGATCGATGGTGCCTATTCTTTTGAATATTCCATTTTCATAATCTAAATATAAAATAAATCCATGCGAAAACGTCACACTTTATCTTTTTTGCACTATTTATTTATTTTAAATCATTGCCAAGCATGATATAATCAAGTACGTTTTTTTGTAGCAACTTTCATTTGTTAAAAACCTTTTATTTCCTTTATGAAAACAACGCTAATTAATTAACGGCAATTTTTATTCAAAAACATGTTTTTACAGAGTGTCAGTGTAGAAGCCGGTTTAAAAACTTTTCAAATGGTATCTCATTTTGGGGCCCGACATAGATAGTGTGTGTGGTGAGGGGGGGGGGGGGGTGTTCTTCTATTTTTCAATTTTTTCATGACTTATGCTGAATTGACTAAAACTATACTTCGTACCTCTTAAAAAGCAGAAAACCTATTAAATACTTATTAAAATGCATTCATAACTATTAAAAAGCAGAATGGACGGGTTTCGTCAATTTCTTATAAGTAGAATCTATAATATTAGAGGAATAACGACGATCAACAGCAATAGCTTAGAGGTAATTAAGTTCAGCACTAAGTAACTGAGGAGTGGCACATATATTGGTAGCCCGAAAAACAAAAGTATTAAAAGCAGTGAATTTCTGCTTAGGGGGATTAGAAGAATACCTGTGAAGTGGGAGACTGATAGCACAAGGTTTACGAAAGACGGTAGTCTGAAAGCCATTCTCACAAAGAATAACAAGGACATCCAGGAAAGAAAGGCAGTTATTGGTCTCAATTTCAGAGGTAAATTAATTGACTTCAAGGATCAATGGAATTCTCTATTGATCCTTGCATTCAGTAATATAATTAAAGTTCCACCTTGAAATGGTCATAAAAAAAAACTATTAGACCAAATGTTATCAACATTGGTAATACTTTAAAGGAGGTAATAGGAATTTATTTAATGACAAAAAAAGTTTAAATACTCAGCACCAGGGTAGGGAGAAATAGCGCTGTATGCGATATTGATGAAATAAGACATGAAGACATCGGTTTAAAGTGCATTTAATTGTTTCTGAAACTTGTTACAAAGCATGTACAATGTGACGGCCACCATTTTCCGAAAGCAAGTGAAATCGCATTACTGCATTCTCAACAGTAGCTCTCAGCATATCAGGTGGAATGTTATGGACATGTCGGTGTATCGCATCTTTCAATTTCGCCAAATCGTTTAGATTATCACCATAAACAGTGCTTTCGAGATTACTCCATAGCCAAAAGTAACTGGTATTGAGGTCTGGTGACCGGGGTGGCAAGGAAGTGAGGAGGTTTCGGCCTATTCATTCGGCTTATCCGTTCATTCGTGAAATATTGCTTAAGTAGCTATGTTATACATGTACAAATGTGCGGTGGGGCCCCGTCCTGCATAAAAAATTAGAGTCTAAAATGCCACATTGCTGGAGTTCAGGTTATGATGAAATGTCTTAACATTGACGCAAATTGAGCTGCAGTCACAATGCATGAAACAGGTCCGGCTGTCGACTGCTCTTCAAAGAAAAATGGTCCAATTATGAAACTTTCTGTCATGCCTTACCAAACGGTGGCTTTAGGGGAATGCAATGGAACTGGGTACACAACATGAGGTATTTGTTTGGCCTAAATCCTGAAGTTATGGGTGTTGACGTCACCATTTATTTAAAAATGGGCCTTATCTGTCCACAAAATTTTCCATGGCCAATCTTCGCCGGCTTCCATCCGTGCAAGGAATTCCAAAGTGAAAGATTCTCTTGCAGCAGGACGTCACGTTGAAGTTCATGAACCTGTTTGATTTGGTATGGGTAGAACTGAGCACTTTTCGGAGAATTTTGTACACCGTACTCCATGGTACGTCCATTCGACGTGCAGCAGCATGTACCGTGTGTTCTTTCCATCGTTGTCTCCTCCATTGCTAATGCAACAACCTCCTCGGTTTCCGCAGAAGCTGGTTTCCCTCCCCTCCCATGTGCAACAGATAAAAATCCCGTGGCTTCAAACTTTGCCATAATTTTCCTCCACCCTGTGGTGTCATTGACCTCGGCGTATTCCTCTCACTGAACGATACCTTTGCAAAGCACGCCATTCATTGCTATCGCATTCATAAGAACATTTAACGAGGAAAGCACGGTCTTGCATGGTTCTAGACATAATCGATTCGTAACAATGAGAACTCTGATAAACAGGCTGACAAATCAAATGACGTGTAAAGCGCATTTGCATAAATCTAATATTATTCTTTTTTTTCAATTACAAGGCATTGCGGTTTTTCATAACCCCACAAACAGTTTCGTTTTAGAAACGATTAAAAACATTTTCAGGCTTCAAAAATCACAAATTCGCGATCTGTAAAAAAACGATTTCCGGAATACGCACACATTTGGAAGTGATTTGCGATCTCAAATTTTATGATCATAAATTTGTGGTTTGAACTTTTAAGAACACGAACGGATTTTATTTCACGGATGGCGCACTCCACTTCTGTCACCTTTAACGCCTTTAAATGGTAATTTTGTTTAGGTCAATGTTTCTTAAGGGTAAAAAAAATGTTAAACCCATGTAGCATTTAAAGTACGGCCCTTACTTCGTTTAATAATATTGCATACAGCGGCATTATCCCCTGGTGGTGAGTATTTGAACTTCTTTTTTGTTAGTCGGGAACTAAATTCCCATGACCTCCTTTTTAAACTATTACCAAATTTTATAACATTTAGTCCAGTAGTTTTCATTTATGACCATTTCAAAGTGGAACTTCAATTATAACCACCCTGTATAATATAACCTCGAACAAATTTATACAATAAACTCTTCCGAGATGCCCGTGATTCCGAAGAATGAAAACTCGCAAAACAACAGAAAAACCATATTTAGAAAACCGAGAAAAGAAGTATATTTTTGAGATTCAAAGAAGATTTCATAAAAATCTTTCTTTTGCTTCCACTGGTTCTTAGAAATCATTCCATGCGTATTAATCCATTTTCTCAACAAACAATATAGGTTTTTTTCGGAGATTATAAGAATTTTCAAATAAAAATTTTCATAGTAAACAAACATTTTTAACAGTCAAATACGATAATTAACATCATTAACATTGCCATTAAAATTAATATTATTTTGTTACGCTTGAATGTATACATTTTGCTAAAAAGCTAAAATTGAGAATTAACAACACATCCTAGAAAGCGATTGTCTGGTTTGGAAAACTTATTAATTCACTGTAAAAACAACTCGGACATATTTGCGAAACTCAATGGGAGCAAAACAAACTTTGTTTCTAAAAATAACCAATGCTTTGCGGAATGATGGATAACTTGGTTTATGGAATTTCTAAAAATAACCAAGGCTTTACGGGTTGGATTGAGTTGGTTTTAGACGGCCGATTATCAACTCGAGGGATATAGGCCCTAGAGGGAGTGCCCTCCGTGGGGGTCTTTCTAAGGGAACCTAATCCATATTTACGCATAGGAATCCACAGTTTCGAAGGAAACCACGAAAACTCCGAAACAGTTAGGCCGACGGGCGCGACTGGGTTCGAACCCAGCAACTCCCGTCTACCAGCTTCGAGAGCAGAACATCTCATCCACGGTGCGGCTCCAAGGCTTTACGGAATCATGAATAACTTGGTTTCTGGAGTTTCTAAATATAACCAAGGCTTTACGGAATCATGTATAACTTGGAAATGGTTACAGTAGAATTTCGCTCGTGGTTATATCACAATTTCACACGGTAAGAAACATTGGTGTTTTTTACACTGCAGCGTCAAAAGTGTTCTTCCGTTGTCATCTAGCCTTTAAATACTTTCTTCCTATTCAAATTTTTCATTGCTAGAGTACGTATTCTATGGGGTATCCTTCTTCTCAAACTACCCTCTTTATTTTGCTACCAAACAAGGCAAATACGAAGTATTTTTATAAATAACAATAAGTTCCGAATTTCTATTTTCATAACGTTTTGAGTGGATCCCACAGTGACTCCTTCCACGATACAATCAGATGTAGGGGTGCTGGTTGTTCCACAAACCATTTCCAGACGCCTTGCGGAAGCGAATCTGCAATACAAGCGCCCTTTTTGTGTCCTGCCTTTAACACCGAAACCTCGTCGACTCCATCTAGAGTGGTGCCAAGCCAGAGCGACGTGTAATGCCACTGATTTGCAAATCGTAGTGTTTAGTTATGAATCCCAGTTCGTTTTGTGGACTTATGATAAGCGTGTACAAGTGTGGTGGCACACTTATGAACGGTTCAAGTCTACCAAATCTGCCGCCAGGCACACAGCCCGCACAGCAGGCTTCATGGTCTGTGGTGCCATTGCCTATGATAGCCGGACTCCTCTAATTGTGGCACGTGGAACCTTAACTGGTCAGTGTTATGTTGATTACATTTTTCGATCCCACGTGGCAACTTTCCTAAATAGTCTTCCAAAGCAATTTTCAGCAAGATAATGGTCGTCCGCATACAGGTCGAGTTACTCAAGACTTCCTACGTCATGTTAGGACTTTTCCATGGCCGATACGCTTCCGGTCCTTTCCGTAAAGAGCATGTGTGGACCAGCTGAAACGCCAGATGCCGCCGTGTCATGCTGTACATGATTTGGAGGTGGCTGATAAACATTTGTGAGCCCATCTGACACGACAACATCAGACGCCCAATCAACTCAATGCCGGACCGTGTTGCGGCATATATTGCAGCAGGTGGCGTTACGACGCACTACTGAAGTTGCACTGTATTTGTCTAATTTTATACACACTGTATTTGTTTAACTGTCTTGATTTTGGGTTTAAGTGAATCTGATTTGTATCATTATGTGTATTGAATTTCATTTCAATCCGATGCTCCTTTCTTGTTGCGCTATGTTCAATGGTTCTAAGTGTATATTGTTTTTAAAAACATTTCGTTTTTTAATTGTCAAATATTTGAATATTATATAAGAGGATCCCACAAACCATTTCCTGACGCCTTACGGAAGTGAATCTGCAATGCAAGCGCCCTATAAGCATATAGAGCATATCACATAAACGTTAGTAAAAAAGAAAAAAACTGCTGTTAAAAAACCGAAAGAACATAAATCCAAGTATTTTTGCATTTACCCACAAATTTGTAAACACTAAATGAAACACTAATGCATTTATAATTTTAGCGAACAATAATAATTATTACAACATACATTTTAAATTTCCGTGGAAAATATTCGCAACTCTTTTTAAAATACCTTTATAAAGAATCCATATATCATACATTTTGTTGCGATTTCATGTTATTCTGCTAAAATCAGAACCATTTGCTTTTGATATTCATTAACAAATGTAAATAGAGTGCAAACAATAGCACAAAAAAGAATGAAACAAGAATCTTCATAAAAAAAAGTCTTTTCATTCATTTTAATTAGATCTCTATTCTAAAACGCAACGGAAGATTTAATTTCGAAACTCATGTTTATGAATAATTGAAAAATTTAAAAAACATGAAATGCAGGGCGTAATGGAAGTAGCAATTTAAATGAAATATATTAAACAAAAAATACAGTGATATTTTTTCAAAAACTAAAAGCAATGTTTATAACTCGAATGAGAACGTTAATTTTATTAGTCATAATTAAAGTTGCTATAATATGTGTATAATTTTATCAAATAGCTTTTGTGCTTATGAAATATTTCTTTGCCCTGCATTTAATTTATAATTTTGTAAAATGAAGTATTTACGAAATTTGTGAGAAATTTTCTCATAATAAATTAAAAGTTTTTTACGAACATTTGAGCTGTATGAATTTTTAATTTTTTGAAACTATGTAATGCGTTGATTATTATACATATTAAAACTGAAATAAAACAGAATTCTCAATTAACACCAAGAAAAAGTAGTTCTCGAAAATAAAATTCTAATAAAAAAAGATTTATTTGAGTTCCTTTTAGTAAATGTGAATTATGATAAAGATAATGGGTAATTATAAATAATTTTAAAAATATGCTATTTAATTTTCAAATTTATTCCTCTAATTATTTTAGTCAATTTCCATGTTATTATTTTTAGTGTTTATCTTTTAAAGCAGTAAGGACAGAAAATTCATTCACCTAAAATTTAAGAATTTCAATATTAAAATGCATCATGATTGTTCATACGTATGACTGTCAATTCGCCTGTTCAGACTGATATTGACAGGTAACTGCATTATAAAATGTTTAAAAATGAAAAAAGTTACAATGCTCATTTGGGGAAAAAATATTGAGCTTTTTTACTAAATTTATTAATAGCAAAAACGTGTGCATTTTTTCGTAAAACTAAGGTATGTATACAGTTAGAAAAATGACGTAATTTTCACACCAGCTGTTCCGCCCCTCCGAGTGCCCTATGGTGGCCGACTTCTACGGTGGGGGAGGAGACCCGGAGCCCGGTATGTTCGCGGTACACGAATGCGAGGGGACCGGATGCGGACGAAAAACAACCTTCACGAGTAACTCATTTGTGAGACCGGCGGTCACGGGTAACGGACGTTGTGCGTGCGTCTTATAACTCAACTCGTTGGGTACCACAGTGTTTACGTAAACGTGAAACCTATACGTCTAAAAGACGTGAAAGAAAAGATATAAGTGATAAAACAAAAGTGATAAAAGTGATAGAACATAAGTGATAAAAGACGTGAAACATATCACGTCTTCGCACAACCGTCGTTTGTCACTTCCTTTCAGTTCGTGTTTGTCCCGCTCGTAAACGAACATCTCCAGTTCCGAACACTCTGCCTCTTACGCATCCGCTGGGTGCTCGGATCCCATGAGACGGTGCTGCGAACATCAAGCTTTAACAGAGTGTCAGAGCTTTGCTTAAGGAAAAGCTATTGCTTTCTCACAGTATTGCGCATTTTAATGTGTATTTCAAGGCTCGTTATTGCAAAAGACTTAACGTCTAGTCGCTAGATTTCGCGTGATATTCGTATAACTAAAATATAAATCAACAAATGTACAATTTTATAACGAGTGAGCCCTAGGTTTCTACATATATGTTTTTTAAAATTATATTTTTTATATTTCAGTTGGTTCAAACTGGGTTTGAATAAACATCAACGAATTGAAATGATACCGATGGCTTAATTCATGTTACTATTCATTATATTCATGAATCTAGCATACTAGTAAATTTTTATGTTTCTATGCATAGATATTTATGTCCCAGACTATGTAACAGTATGATTATACGTTTTGTTATCGCAGGTTCCTTTCGATATTTTAAAAACTTTTACTATTTTTTTTTCCTTCTTTGAAAATATATGTATGTAAAGTTAGACTATTTAAAAAAAAAACTTTCTGAATGCGATTTATGCACCAAAGAGTTTTTTTTTTTTTCTACGGTGAAATAAAATTTTTAAAATAGCTAAATGTTCGAAGAATTTTCGATTTTTTTTTTGCTTTAAGACCTTTTTTCTCTTTTTTTGTTAAATGTATATATATATATATATATATATTTATGGGAACGTCCATTGTTACTCTCGTGACCATTAGATCAAATTTTCACAAATACTTCCAATTATTTTATTACACAATATAATTAAAACAAAAATTCATGTAAACAGTTAAATACAATTATGTTCCACTCGCATAAAATATATCTAATTTGTATCAAAAAGCATTTCCCTTGCTTATATAATCAATCAAAATTTTGTTACTCTTGTGACCAGAGTGTCACAAGATTAATTTAATATATACATAATTAAAATGATTTTGTTACAAGTTAGATATATGTTTGTGTGTTGGACACAGTGCTATTTAGCTGGTCATATCAATTTTTATCTTAATTATATTTTGTAATAAAATAATTGGAATTATATATGAAAATTTGCTCTAATTATCACAAGAGTAACGAATGGACGTTCCCTTATATATGTGTGTGAATATATATAACTAACCAGAGTTGGTTAGATTGGTTATATTCGGACCAAAATTACATTTATTTGAAATACGTCTAAAATAATATCAATATTGGATACGTTTAGACTTTATGTTAACAAGTTTGGCATTGAAATGGTGAGTATTTCTTGCACATTTTGGGGTAATATCTCATGCCAATATTGTCAATAATTCCTACGATATACCTGACGGAAATAGTATTGGCTCGATGTTTTTTGTCTACTATGGACATTAATCATCTTGAAATGATATAAAATATTTTTGAGTACGAATTACAGACCAAATAGCAATTTTCATAAATTAATAATTTGAAAAGAAGCCAAATATTCAAAAGTTTAGTCTTGATTGTTTTAAAACTTTATATTCTGATTTCCTTCGAGAAAAAAATAACGTCAAAACATTTTGATAGAAAAATACCTCTGCAAAGATCGAAAGTAATTTATTTTAAATGAAACTTTGAGGTTGTTTAGAGGAATTATATGCTGTTAGAAGTAAAACTTTGAAATCGATTTAAAAATATACAATTCCCAACAAACTGAATCGATTCTTTTCGAAAACCTACTAAAGTATCTTTTCCTTTTGAACCTTTCCCCTCTTTATACACGCAACAACTGAATTTTTTTCAAAGTTATAAATACCATTTTATTACTGATTTTAAAAAATAATAAAATAATATTTATTAAGTGAATTTTTATAGTATTTAAAAAAAATATTTCTATAAAACAATGGAGGAAAATTGATTCTATTTAGATATACATTTTTCAACAATAATAAACTTAATAAATATATTTATCATTTCGACATCAGTTTATATATAACTGAGTTAATAAATGTGAAAACAAATACATTATAACAGGAACAGTAATTCCGGTTTATTTAGACCCTAAACAAAAAAATATTTCAAATATTCCTGGTTTTCCCATGTTAGAACAAGAAAATATTGAAAGAACTTTGTATTGTGGATCTATGCAATTACCCATTGTCAAATTACCTCAGTTTACGGCATTTAAAAATGCATATTAAGGTTTTTGAAAATGATACGCTTGTTCTCTTAAAACATATTATTGCTGTAAAACATTTTACTTCTTTGCCGTGAAACATGCATTTATGGTAATCGTAATATCAAACCAATATTAATTATATTGGTTACACTGGAGCCAAATACTGCCTCAATATGACATTCATTCGAAATACACGCGACTAAATACCACTGTTGGTTTAGGTGTAAAATAACATTGGAAATATTAGTATTAAAATGTCGAAATGTTGCTTGCTAATTTTGGGTAATATTTCATGCCAATAAATGATCAATATGTGGACTATGCGAAAAATGTTGACTCAATATATTTTTCCTAATAGTAAATTTTGGGTAACATCTAAAAAGACAACATAAATCAGAATGGGATTTATGTTTAAAAGAGAATTCCGATATGAAATGAAATTTTGAAAAACGGCAAAATGTTCGAAAGATTAAGCTTATTATATAACTTTATGTTTTATTATCTCTGAAAAAATATATATAAAATAAAATTTCAAAACATTTTGATAGAAAATATTTTATAAAGAATGAAAATAATTGATTTTACTTTGAACATTTTTATTCTTTTGTGGAATTATAAACTTTTATAAGTAAAACTTTGAGATCAATTTAAAAGAATATAAATCCCTACAAACTACACCGACTCTACTCCAAAACTTACTAAATTATATTCCCTTTCCCCATCGTTTTCTGCTTTATACAAGCAATAACTGAATTCCTTTTAACATATCTAAAAAGAATTTTATTACTGGTTTTAAAGAATAACTAAAATAATATTTATAAACTGAAGATTTGGAATATTATTAACCGATTTTTAGATAAAGCAACAAAGGAAAATATCGTCAGTTGAAATATATATATTTCTGTAATAAAATTGTTTATATTATAGCTGCTTAAGTTATAATTACTACATGAGTACACAGACAAAACTGTTAAGAAATGTGAAGACAAAGAACTTATAACAAGAGCAGTAACTCGGGGTTGATTAGACGATGATGGTTACTTAGATTTTCAAGAAACAAAACCAAATTAGCCCTGGGTCCATGTTGATAGCATTGACAAGAGGTATGACGTCAATACTCTCACCACAATCGAACTATCAGATTTAAGACAATTTTTATAGTTTGTCCAAGCAATTCCCTATTGTCAAATGACCCTAGTTCACGATATTTATAAAACGTATGTTACATTGACTTTTGAAAATAATATGCTAATTCGTTACGCTTTTCCTTTTAAGCGAATAGTTTTAAGTGTCTAATTTTTCCCTGAATCAGACCACAGTTAAGTGGTCGCATTGAAGCCATATGCTGAGTAAATATGGCGTTCATTCGAAATATTCACAACTGAATACTAGAATTGTTTTTGCTTTTTGCTTTGACATCGCATTACAAATATTGACATTGATATAGCGAAATAGTTCTTGCTGATTTTGGGTAATATTTCATGCTTATATATAGACAATACGAATAATGTTGACCCAATTTTGTTTTGCTACTAAGGTGTGTCCCACCGAAATAAAGCCACTGTGATCGTGTGCTGTAATTGGACACGAATAAAACCAATAAGAACGAAACAACTATATTAAGAAAGTATGTGTACAAATACATATTAACAAGGAGTAACTCACTCCCTGCCTTTCCTGGGCAGGAAAAAAAACGAATTTGTAAAAAAAAGAGGGGGGGGGGGAAGTGTCCCGCCGAAATAAAGCCACTACTGTTAATAGACAATATATCCGCAATGGTTATATATGATGTGGAATATACGATATGGCATACCATTTACTAATCCTTGTAAGACAGTAGCATCAATATTCTCCCACACATCAATGATGACGACCTTAAATTTTGCCACAGACTGAAACTGTCCGCTATTGTCATATACAGACCTACTGAGGCTGCCTTACACACATTCTTGGGGATTGAGATCAAGGAAAAAGGACAGGCTATTCTATGGCATGCACCCGATTATCCAAAAACCATTCCCAGGAGGATTTTTGCACGAGAATAGAGGTCTTGTCCTGCTGGAAAATCCAACTTAGTCCACAAATTGTCTTTTCAAATGGCAGTAAATGGTTTTCTAGCATTTCTTGGTAATTGGTAGCCTTCATGCGGCTTGAGAGAAAAGTCAGGTTATGTTTAACTCCATAGCCGAAGCCTCCCCACACCATTAATAAGCTTACACCTTGCTGTCTTTTGGAGAAATTTTCCTGTTCTTTCCTGATGTCATATGAATAGAAAAAAAGGCTGTCTGGCCCATACAAATTAATTTTTTTCTCATCTGAGACTATAACACGATGCCATTGGTCCTTCCAGGTTCGATGTTATTTGGCCTAATTGACTCTTTTTTGCATGTGGATAACTTTCAAAATGGTCGGCTTTTTCCTTTTCTCGTGTCGCAAGATGCCGATACGTTTTTCAATTAGTTTCAGGGTAGAGTTTGACATAGGGATGTTATCCTCTTTTGAGAACTCTTTTAGGGAAATACCACCTCGTGAAAGATGACGCAAAACTTCTCTTTCCTGCCAGGGACTCATTTTTCTGCATGTATACTTCCTTTTTTTATATCCGTACGAAGTTGCCCTTATTTACAAAATTGTTTGTTACGGTTTTAGATCCTCTGATTTGCTTAGATATTGGTCTATGTGAAAGACCTTTTTCCTTAAAAGCTGTTGTTTGTCCTTTCTCGAACTTTGATAAGTGGGTCTTCTTTCCCATTGCAATAACGCACGAGAAATAGAAAATACAGCCTACTAAAGTCTGCACAAAGTTCGACTGGCTCAGAACAAGTATTTGACAGCTTCCTGACATCATAAACATGTTGAACTGCAGCAGCTCGAATGTCGGTAGTTATCAATAAATACTAATATTGGCAGTGGCTTTATTTCGGCGGGACACTTTTTTCCCTCCTTTTTTACACATTCATCTTTTCTCCTGCCCAGGTGGGGCAGGGAATGTAAATATGTATTTGTATATGGACTTTCTTAATATATTTGTTTCGTTTTTATTTGTTTGTTTCGTGTCCAGTTACGGCACAGAATTAGGGTGGCTTTATTTCGTTGGGACACACCTTACACCGTAAAATAATGTCAAATATTTCTTAATCTATGAAAATATAATATAACCACCAACGAAATTCTATACTAACCTCTTCCGAGTTACATAAAATTTCAAAAATCGATCTCCATTTTTTGTAAACCTCTAAATCTCATATGATATCGATATTTAAAGCAAAAAAATATCTTAAATTAAAGTTTATTTTGCTGCCACTGATTTTATAAAATTTCTGCGATTAGATTTTACAAAGTATTAATCAGTTTTCTCTACGCAAAATATAGGTTTTTTGGATGCTAACAATTCTTAAGCAAACATTTTAATTTTCAACAAGAGTGTTTTGCAGACAAACATGATAAATAAACGGCGTTAATATTAACATTAAAATTAATACTTTTTTTTACAGTTTATTGTATAAATTCAATTATGCAACTGAAATCTTTAATTAGGAATCCATAGCATCCGATATTCCAGTTTGAGAAAACCGGTTAAACAAGTAATATAAAAATTTTGTTTTTAAAGTCAATTCCTACTTAGGTCATCAAAGAAAAATTTAATATAATCCCTTAAGCTAATATTAGTTCTTGTTGCATTAAAATATCTCAATTTGTTGATTTTCTATAAGCAGGTAGGTTTACAATGGGACCCTATGGGAATTTGGCGAAATATTACAGATATCGCCAAGTTGGCGTCACTTTTAGCGACTCATTTTGACCGCCAAATTGGGCGATCTATCGCCAAGTTGGCGACATACTTGGCGGTATTTGGCGACAGAACAGGGTCCCCCCTATTGTAACCCCTTATTGAAAATACTTTCACTGATCTTCAGTAACCAATGGCCGCCATTTTATTTTCCATGCAAAACTAAAATTAATTAATTAAAATTTAATTTGTTAATTAATATTTGAAAAAAACTGTATTAACATCAATTGTCATCCAGTACAAGTTTTAAAAAAATTATTTCAACTTGATAGGATGAATAATGAGTATTTTATTAACGATTGAAAATTTGAACAAGATAAATAAATAAATAAATAAATATAGGGAGAGTGTGAGTAGGAATAGAAAAAAATACAGTAAAAACTACTCGGAAACGTTTCTGAAAATAAGTGGCAGTAAAAAGAGCATTTTGTTTCGTAAATGCTTCTTTAAATCTCGGAAATATTGTACTTTCTGAAATTTCTTTAGAATAAGAACGCTTTTTGAAAGTTATTGTATATTTTCGTTCTTGGTCATATTTCCGAAGATTAATATTTTTTTTTACTTTTACAGAGTAGTAAAGTTTGAGTTTCTTCTAAAAAAAGAGAAAAAAAAATTCTAAATGAGATTTATATACAACACAAGGACGAAAAATAATGCGTACACCATAGATTATGAAACACTTTCCAACACATTCAGAATACTGTAACAAAACTTCATAGTTTACTAAGGTGAAAGATGATGTCTAAATGAATAATTTTGTAACTACACAACGCACTGGAAAACATGATTTCTGCTATTACCATGAATAGTCGTTAAAATAAACGATTGTGTTTTTGTGCAGCCCTGGGAAAGAGTTCCATATTGTGTGCTGGTTTTTTGGCGAGCTTTTTTTGGCATTAAATGAATCGATGTGGTTGCGATTTTCAGCCTTTGAGGTTGCTTTTTTTTCTGGAATGGACTTTATTCATATTTTTTTTAATGTAATTTTTTGCATTTAGCCTATATTTTTCGGAAAAATATATAACTTTTGTTTTAATTTGACATATATAATAAATATAATAAATACATAAAATTATATATAAGTACATAATATTTATTTATAGGTGTGTATATATTATGTATGTATAAGGTATATCTCTATACGTAATATATATAAAACTATCTGTATAGACATCGTATTTTTATTAGCATGTGACATATATAACATTTATTAAATATATATATGTATATATTACGTATGTATAAGATATATCTCTATACGTAATATATATAAAACTATCTGTATAGACATCGTATTTTTATTAACATGTGACATATATAACATTTATTAAATATATATATATATATGTTTACAAATATTTAAAGACCACGTTTTTCCGCCATCCTGACAAAAATTATAAGATGCTAAAATGGCTTTTTGGCGCCACTTTGGATTCCTTCACCAATCGCGCCAACCAGCACACAATATTGAACTCCTCTCCAGCTCTGTATATGATCTACAGATATGTATGCATACTACATAGTATGCTAAAAGTTAGTTCGGTTAAACGCATAGCACACTTGCAACAATTTCCGCCTATAAACGAATTTCGTTAGGACTTTTTGTACGACCCTGTATATGATCTATACAATTTACACACACCAAGTAATATAAAAAAAACCGCTTACCACAACTGAAAACGCACTTCCAGCAACTATTGTTCGTAGGCTTCAATGGTTCAATTATTGCTCATTTTCTTCTATAGCCAAATTGTTTTGTGTGTCCCTTTAACCTTTTATCTACTGACGGTACTTATAAGTACCATTAAAATAACTTGTTATAAAATTCATTTAATACATCTATTAGTTATAATACAGTTTAGAATGAGTTATAGATGCATTACTTTATATTGTTCCAAAAGCACTATTGATTACACAAAACAAAAATATTTTTAAAAGGATGATTTATTTTGCCTTTGCATCTTTTCAGCTTTCTTGGCGTTAAGGGGGGGGGGGGGGATTTTTAACTTCGGAAATATTTCTATATTTCTATTGTAAGAACATTATATTTGTACATTTCCTAATTCTACAAAATATTAAGAAATATATTTAAAATAAAAGATTTGAGTGGGGTTATAAATATTGCACAAAATCCATATAAATTCAAATCTAATTAATCCTTCTAAATCCTTCAATCCTTCTAAAATCCTTCTAAAATTTATTAAATGATTATGTAAATCTTCTAATGTAGCTTAAACAATTCACGAAAAATGCTTTAGAAGACAAAATTATCATGAATTCATAATTCAGTACATAAAGGGTTAAATCAAAGATAAGTTCTATGTACACTGTATTCTGTAGTAAGAAACTTGTAGTGTACCTCAGTAATGTATATCAATTTCAATATGTTTAAAATAGTGTAATATCATTAAAATACACCGCAAACGATCCCCCCCCCCCATAGACCGTAATGTAACGAATTATTTTGAGTGACCCTGTAAATGAACTGTCAATGCTACACACTTCATTTTCAATACCCAACATGCCGTAGTGATACCCAATAACACACGTCCAGTTCTTGGCCATCAGACCATATTTACGCGAGTTAGAGCACATACAGATGGACAGACAAACCGAAATCATAAACACTTTTCAACTATGTTGGAAAGTGTTAAACAGATTGCGTTATAAAGATAAGTTTGGAAAAAGGGCAAAGTGTTTAAAAGATTAAGCTTTTTATACACCTTTATATTACATTATCTTTGAAAAAAATATATATATATATATACGTATATATATTTCTGAGCTCGCTGTTCATTGAACACGAATATTTTTTTGAGCTATAACTTACATTTTTCACTGAAGCTGAAGTGGATTTTACTATTTATCACTCACGTGATGAGGAAAGAGCAGCATCAAAATTGTAACGTAAATATATAAGTATATTTTTTTGTGAGATGCAGGCTACGAATATTTCCCTGTAAAATTTTATGTTAAATTCACTGCAATTTTGTTGATCAGGGCACTATATCTTTTGGATGTCGTGTTAGCTAAAATGCGCCAATGGGTTAGAAGACCTAATTATGGAATATTACTTAATATGTTAAATTCTCCGCTTTACTGAACGTATTATAACTGATAAACAAATGTTGTACTTATGTATTATCCGGACCATGTCATATGCAACTGCTCCAAGCATGGCGTGAATTATACTAATTACGGTAACCCTTACTTTTTGGCAAAATTATGGTGTAATAAACGTAATAAGTGTAATAATATAACAATACGAAATATAGTTTATTTATTTTTTATATTATATAATTTATATATATATATATAAATTTCAAAACATTTTGGTAGGAATAGGTTCTATATAGAATGAAAATAATTGATTTTACATTAAACATCTCTATTCTTTAGTGGAATTATAAACTTTTAAAAGTAAAACTTTGAAATCAATTTTAAAAGAATATAAATCCCCACAAACTTTATCGATTCTATTCCAAAACTTACAAAAGTATCTCCCCCTTTTCCATCTCTTTCCTCTTTATACACGCAACAACTGAGCAAAGAATAAAGAATTCATTTCGAAATACGGTAGAATTAAAGAAGGATGAGTAAAAAGAAGAATGAAATGCAGTTAATTAGTTATTTATTCCAAATTAAATAAGACATTTTACCCACTTCGCTCATGCTGCATTGCTTTAAAATTTAATTGGTATATTTAAATTTAGAAGTACCTAATTAAACATCATCAAAGCATGGAGCTTCATTTTCTCCGTAAAATTTTTAAAAGAAAGAGCTTTGATTCATTGAGATTCTTCTAGGAAGGGTGAGGGAAATTTTGATGAAATAATTAGTTATTATTTGCATTCTTCAGATTTATTATCTGAATTCAAATACTTCTTTTGCGTTTTATTTCATGCTTTGTTTAACTATGGGAAAAATGAAAAGAAACTATTGGATTGACGTGCATTATTGTGAGCAAAGATAGAATTCATTATTTAAATTTTCAATTTAAATCAGAAATGAATGTATTAGATTTAATTTTCCAGTAACTTTTAGAAAGTTCTTAAAAAGGAAAAAAGGGATTTTGCATCAAATGTATGAAATGTATCAAAGAGATGAAAACAAAGAAGTGAAATGAACGAAAATATTTTTTTACTATAAGATATTTACAATGATCTTGTTCTTTGTTAAATGAATTGTATATTCATGCCTCGAGAGTTTACCGAACACAAGTATTAACATTTAAGCGCACTTTATGAAATAAATACGGTAACAATCATGATAAAACTGATGTACGATTCGCATTACTTCTAAATCTTAAATTTGAATCATTGGCGCAGTAATTCAAAATATAAAAAATCTTTTATGTTTTCCCTCGACATTGTAAAAAAAAATAAAATTCTTATTATAGTAAAATATAATATTAGCACAAGCGAAAACATACAATAAACTCTTACGAGTTACACACGATTCCAAAAAGCGTTATCTTTAGAAAAAAACAGAAACCAATATATTTCCGAGATTTAAAGAAGTATTTATAAAAATAAAAAAATCTTTTGCTGCCACTGATTTTCTGTAGATCGAAATGTATCTTAGTATTCGCATTACTTCTAAATCTTAAATTTGAATCATTGGCGCAGTAATTCAAAATATAAAAAATCTTTTATGTTTTCCCTCGACATTGTAAAAAAAAATAAAATTCTTATTATAGTAAAATATAATATTAGCACAAGCGAAAACATACAATAAACTCTTACGAGTTACACACGATTCCGAAAAGCGTTATCGTTAGAAAAAAACAGAAACCAATATATTTCCGAGATTTAAAGAAGTATTTATAAAAATTAAAAATTCTTTTGCTGCCGCTGATTTTCTGCAGATGGAAACATATCTTTGTATTTTTTTTATGTATAATAATATTATTATTATCATCTATATTATTATTAGCCCCCGGTGCGGTATGCTATTTCTTTCTCCCTGCTTATTTTGTGACATCTCCAAAAAATAACGTTACCTTACAGAAGCCAGCCGTAAAACAAAGCAGTACGATTAAATACTCTATAGCAATTTTTTAAACTTCTAAGCGTCGCACAATTTCAATTTTTATACCGTCGCATTGTAAAAAAAAATGCTTTTAAATGCAATTTGTTTGAAAACTGAATCTCCATTTATTTTTTAAATATATATATATATATTGTAGTTTTTGAGCCATTTGCTTAATATTGGCAACGGAAATACTCCATTTCTGTAGAAAGTAAAGAAAAAAAAATAGTTGTAAAATATTAATTATATATTTTTGTTGCCATTTTTTTCATAACAACCGAAAGAAAATATAATTAAAATACGTGCTATTTTGAATGACGTCATTTTACATAAAACAAAATCGTGTGCTTTATGTCTTAAAATTGAAATATCTTTTGTACTATTTATATATACATATATTTTTTTTCATCGGGGGCGACACTAAATTCTGAAAAAGCAGAATTCCTGTTTTCTAGTTATTATTATTATTATTGTTGTTGTTGTTGTTAATATTATTATTATTATTTTATACCGCAGACCTGGCCCCTACCTGCCAGGCAATATGCCTAGCTTAACGAGTTTTCTACCTGGTCGCGGGTTGGAAGCCGCCTGATCGCCTCATGTGGAGATCTACCCAATAGTACCTTGGTTTTTGTGGTTATATCGCTATTTATTTTATCGCTTTTGTTACTGGGTTGACCGGTTCTAGATTACTATTGCTTATGCTGTTTGGATTTGTTCTTACGTTGTCGAAAATGGAAGGGTAAAAAAAGAAAAAAACTGAGGGTAGGTATCGCTATGTCTAAAAGACAAGGCTGTTTTTTAGTCACCTGGCCTAAGTTTTCCACCGAACCAATTTTCATAATTATTTTTTTAAAATAAAAACACTTTATATCACAATATTAATATTTATTTGCTTAAAGAATGTCATAAAAACACATTAAAAGTAAATTAAAAATCTATATTTATATGTTTCAACTCATTTTCTGAGTCGTCATCAGAATATGTAACATAAAATTAAAACTGCATATGAAAAATAATATAATAATAATATAATTTTTTCATATGCATTTGTAATTTTATGTTATACATTCTGATGACGACTCAGAAAATGAATTGAAACATGTAAATATAGATTTTAATTTACTTTTAATGTGTTTTTATAACGTCTTTTAAGCAAATAAATATTTTAATATTGTGATATGATTAGTAGTGCACGTAATTTTGACTTACTACTCGCACTTATTTATAAAAGCCCTTTATATGCAGATGTGCTCGCACTCGCTATTTTTTTTTTTTTAATAATCCCATTTTTAGGTGCGTTCGTCATTATATAAATACGTAGCACCTATAGTCGTCGTTCAGTCCGTCTGTCCGTCCGCATATAACAGAGCAAAAACTACCCAACCGAATGGTCTGAAATTTTAAATATATTATTGTTGTAAACTTTTGTCGAATCATTTCAAATTTCATGAAAATTGGATGTATAGTTTAATTACAGGGACTGCTAAAAGTTTTCCGTTGCATTACGGCCAATGAGAAAAAATTATTGCGAGTGCATTTTAATGATGTTACAGCCTTCCGATTGGTCTGAAATTTTAAATATATAATTGTTGCAAAATTTTGCCGACTCATTTCAAATTTCATGAAAATCAGATGTATATTTTAAATACAGGGACAGTAAATATTTTTATGTTACGTTACGGCCAATGGGAAAAATTATTCCAATTGCATTTTAATGATGTTACAGCCTTCCGATTGGTCTGAAATTTTAAATATATAATTGTTTCAAAATTTTGCCGACTCATTTCAAATTTCATGAAAATCAGATGTATATTTTAAATACAGGGACAGTAAATATTTTTCTGTTACGTTACGGCCAATGGGAAAAATTATTCCAATTGCATTTTAATGATGTTACAGCCTTCCGATTGGTCTGAAATTTTAAATATATAATTGTTGCAAAATTTTGCCGACTCATTTCAAATTTTATGAAAATTGAATGTATACTTTAATTACAGGGACAGTCAAAAGTTTTCTGTTACATTAAGGCCAATGGAAAAAAAAAATATTTCAAGTGCATTTTAATGATGTTATAGACTTTCGAACAGAATGAAACTGATATGCACTTATGAAGTGCACTAAAATATACATTCAGTACAATATGCGGCTCAAAAATTATTATATAACTAGTTATAGTACGAACGAACCCTCATTTGCCACGTTTGACGAGCAATTTCCAATTTGTTATAGTTTAATTTTATTTTTTAAAGTATTTTATGAAATCTCTTCACATTGGTGGCAATTGGGTTACTTACATTGTGGAAGAGAGTAGTGAAACCGTGGGAAATAACGTATCAGTACGGATGCCATTTTAAAAAATAACCTCTTAAAAAGTTTTGAACAGAAAATGACGTAACGATTTAAACTAGCCCATTTTTAGTCATAAAGCTGTTAGAATTCGATATTTTTTCCATTCCGCTGATACTGAGATTGAGATGCTGATCTCAGAGATCGTCATTTGGTGAAAAGGATATCATAGCAAAATTAAGTGAGTGTCTTCTTTCATAAAACTAAATATTTTACTACGAATGCGTCTAAAAGCAAATTTCTGGATTTCGCAACACACAGATTAGAACTTGAAGTAAAGAGCGCAAACTTTTAGATGGAAAATTGTATTTGGAAAACTTGACATCAAGTTTGGGAATATATTAATATTCTATTGCGAATTAAAATATTTCTAAAATAGAGAATATGAATATGAAAAGTATGCATATAACTTTTGCGATTGTGAAAAAGACGTTATTTTTAGATTTCATTGGAAACAAGAATTATAATTGTGTCATAGTGGCCAAATTTTCGTTGACTTTTTATTACGTAATTTACCAAAGACTAAATTAATAACTTCGTAATTTCATTATCTTAATTGTGTGTTACTAATTAGGTATAGGAATAAAGTTTAAATTTTCAATAATTTAAAAACTTGAAAGTAAACGTTAGTTAAAAATAATATTTGTTTGAAGAGTTAGGCTAGCCAATATAATAGGGTAATTCCACATAAAATGAGCAAAAATTTAAAAAAAATCGTGGCTGCGTAGTAACCGATTTTAATAAAATTTGATACACAGATTCAATTCATATTCAAATAGAGCATTGCAAAATATTCCGACAAAAAAAAAAAAAAATTGGAAGTTCTAGACATTTAAAAAACTTGTGACATAGAATGGAATGTGTACAATCGTTCAAAGTTGCAAGTTTGAAGTTCCGTATCTTGAAAACTATTTAACCTAAATTAAATCTTTTTATAATATTGTAATCTCTGGAAAATTATCTTCATATTTATTTAATAATAATAATAATTTTGTAACGTCATGATTAATCTTAAATTTGTTGTAAAAATTGAAAATTTGTCAATTTTGAGAAAATTAAAAGCGTTATAAGAATTAAATGAATTCAAAAACATTTGTGAAATTGATGCCTGATGTAGTGTTACATATTAAGATCGAATTGATAAAGTTTTTAAGTTGCCATGTATTTCCTTCACCTTTAAAAAAATTTAGAAAATTAAAAAAAATGACAAAATTGTGATTTTTTCTCTTATTGATAGGCAAATAAAATATTGAAGGAAAGGTCAGACATTATAGTTATTGCACAGACATAAAGATCAATAAGTCCATGATATGCTAAAAAAAATTCACGATTGCCTTTTGATTCCTAACGTCACAAAATTTGGTTAGAAAAGTAATATTTGTTGCATTCCAAGAGCTTTACTCTTTCAATACGTGCGCGTTTTTTTACGATATTGTAGGATTTCAAAGGGAAAAAAGATGCAGTGCTGCCATCTGTGGATTTAGAGGATAACTATATATTTTTTTTCATTATATATATTCTTTTTACTGTAGTTTAAAATAAATATATTAATAGCCAAAAATAAGCTGAAAGCAAGAATTAAAGTTTCTATATTTAAAATATACACATTTATCTATAATATCAAATAATTCAAAAGTTAAATAAAGCTTTTCTTCACTTAAAAAGAAGTGATAGAAATATTGTATTTTATCCTCAACATTTTTTAGTATTTATTTTTTTTTTCTCATTAAGGAATAAAAAGGCAAGAATGAAACTTTCGCTATTTAAAATATATACTTTTAGCTATAACGCCAAAGAAAAAAAAGTAAAATTGTCAAAGCTGTCCTTCATGCTTAAATGAGCAATAGGAATATTGCATTTTTACCTGAAATTTTTTAAAACTAATTTTTTTCTCATTACGGAATAAAAATACAATTACTAACTTATGCCAATCTGTTACTTATTATTATTCATTCCTAAATATAAATAATTTTTAATATAGTCTTTCCATTCCTAAGGCTAATAATCAGAATTGATATTTTAAGCATGTAGACAATACCTCGATTTTGCATTCACTTTTAATGTATATTTTAATACTTAAATAAACAATCCTGAAATCTATTATTTTACATTTACTCATAAATAGATATGATCTACATATAGACTGATTTTCATTACAATCTGTGACATGTCTGCTACAGCTGATTTGCTCATTTTGCATGGAATGACCCAATATTGACTAATTAATGTAATTATTTTTGTTACTTTTTGATAAATACAGTCAATTAGTTTTTTAAACATTCTCATTCGTCAAATTCGACGGGCTTCGACTCGTAGTAGAATAATCATTTTCCACAAACCCAAATATTGTTTTTTCGAATGCTATGCATTCTTAAGTAAATATTTTCATGTTCATAAAACGCATTTTGTAGAGAGACATGATAAAGTATTAGCACACATTAACATTCAAATTAACATCATTTTGTTAAGCTGCATCTATCAGGAGCAAATAGGTAATGCTTCTGGCTTCAGTCTTCGGTTTGACAAATTTTGATATTTAAATAATTTTTCAAAAAACAAGAAAAAAACTGGGATAATCAATTAATAAACCAATCTTTCAATGCTCAAAAACTCCTGAACTAATTTGATTAATGTTAAAGAATCTTATTGGCAAGTATGCTCTCTCAAAAAACTCGAAAGATCTTATAAAATACAAGTGAAATACAATATTTCTCTCTGCAGATAGTATTCATTATAGAGCGGGCGGCAGCGACAAAAATAACTACGTGATCGAGTTACGAGATGAAATCATGATATAGGTAGGACAACATTATTAGGAGTCGATGGAGGGATGATTGGTTTGCCAAGACATTTATTGGTGCGATATATGCAGCAGTGGGAGCGAACCCGTCAGTCGGCGTCATTATCACGCCATCGAGTTACGAGATGAAATTGGTGCCAAATTAAAGGTTAAACAAAATATAAAAAAAATATTTTGATTTGTCTGAGCAAAACCTGGTAGAAACCCCCCGACTGACTGAAATTTAGAACAAACAAGAAAGAAAAATCATGCGTTAAGCATAGATTAAGAAACATTTTCCAACACTTCCTGAATGCTTTAAAAATACTTCGTTATTTAGGGAAATAAGGAAAATAAGATAACTAAGTAAACATTTTATAAAACGAATAAAACATTTGAAAAACTGATTTCAGTAGTTACCGTCCATGGCCAAATATGCATTCCAATTCTTTTGAACAGCCCTGTATTTGATCTGTAGGTTGATATATATACTATATAATGGGAAAATTTTGTTTAGCAAGAAAATGCATAAAAGGTTGAAATTTATCTTTCAGCAGTTTATACTAATAGATGGAAACATATTTTTATACAGCCCTGTAGTTTACGTAGTACTTTATTACATGCCACTATTTAGCTAAAATTTAATTCAAACTAAAACACTCTTAAAACTACGGAAATTACATTTCCAAAAATTATCACCCATAGACAGCCATGTAGCTCTTTGCGTGGCCCTGTATATCATTTTATCTATATTCTACAAATATTTCTTAGTAAACTAAATTCAGTTCAGCATACAAATGCATAACTACTTTAAAACCCAACTTTAAGCAATTTATGCTCATACTCAGTAACCTTTACGAATTCATTTCTGTAGTCCTGTCTGTCAACTATAGCATTTCTACGCACTTTATAGTATGCATAAATATAGTGAAAAAAGCGCATATCATAATTAAAAATGCATTTCGAGCAATCATAACTAATATACAGTAATTCGGATACAATATAGTATCTGAAAACTTTTCAAATATACCGCAAACAATTCCCCTATACCATTATGAACGGCCGGAATTCTTTTTTGTGGCCCTGCAAATGAACAATAACTATTATTTACACCGCATATTCAACAGAAGGCATATTTTAGTGGACTTCATAGATGAATATCAATTTTACTATGTTTGAAAGAGTGTAACACCATTAAAAATCATTGAAACGATTTTTTCCCATTGACCGTAATGTAACGGAAAACTTTTGACTATCCCTTTAAATGAACTAAACATGCTACAAACTTCATTTGAAATAGGGAACATGCTATGCTAGAGGTCACTAACATCCAAAAATTTCAGAACATATTTACCAGAGTTGGAGCGTGGACAGACGGCCAGACGGACAGAAAAACCGAAGTCATAGATACTTTTCAACTTTGTTGGAAAGTGTTAAAAAGACATCATATTGTACAATGTACAATTCACGCTCAATAAACGTAATATTTTACTTTACGTTGCTCTATATATCACTTCTTCGTAGACTTTCAAGATGAATTAATGATTCAGCAAACGTTTATTTATAGTACGTGAAATAATGAATGATTCAGCCTAATTCGGTTCAATGAGATGGCAATACAATCACGTCATCGAGGAAATTTTAATACACTAAAAATACAGATTAGTACAATACAAATGTTTTCTGCCTCGTGATATCTTGGTACGATATGAGTAGAGCGGTTTGCCAATTCTTAATTTTGGGCGAATTATCACGTCATCGTGCTACGGCCAAAAAATTTAACACATTAAAGATACCGATTAGTACAATACAAATATTTCAGTCTGCCTCGTGATATCATAATATGAGATTGGCGCTGGCGCCCAGAAAAATTGGCATCCAGCTCTGCTAATCTCGTACCACGATATCACGAGGCAGACTGAAATATTTGTATTCTACTGATCGGTATCTTTAATTTGATAAAATTTCAGTCCGTAACTCGATGATGTAATAGTAACCTCAAAATGGGTAGGTGGTGCCCCGTTCATCTCGCATCGTACCAATTTATGCCAAATCAGTCATTCCTTCACGTACGGTTAATAAACTTTTCCTAAATCATTAATTCATCTTGAAAGTCGATGGCGAAATGATAAATAGGGCAATGTAATTAAAAATACTATGTTTATTGGATTTGAATTGTACAATATGACGTCTTTATTTGTTACAAATTTTAGTCTGCCGGAGGTTTGTACCAGGATATGCCCAGACAGACCAAAGTAGTTTTTAAATACTTTACTTAACATTTAGTTTGGCATCAATATATTCATCATGCAACTCGATGGCGTGATAGGGACGTAAAAATGACGATTTGGCGCCCACTGCTGCTCATATTCTTAAGAAATAATGTCGAGGCAGAACAGTCATTCCTTCATCTACTCCTAAGAATTTTGTCCTACATCATAATTTCATTTCGTTACTCAATGAAGTAGTGATTTTTGTCGCTGCCTCCCACTCTTCTAGTAGAAAAAGGAGTTCAAAATGAAAAAGCGACTTGTTGAACTGACTTCTAGATCCTTATCTGTAGATTACCATATTGCAAATGTAATGAATATTTATAGTGCTTTTTTATGTACAGGAATGTTTTTCAGAGATGAATCACCAAACATTCTATTCTATTAAAAATATGAAGCAAATTCTCCAGTTATTCGACCGTTTTTATTGAAAACGGCTATTTAACCGTAACTTAACTCTATTACAACCATATTATTTCCCAAATTATAGTTAAAAAACAGTCAGTTTACTTTTATGTAAAACGTTTTATATGAAACCGGTTGAAGTACTGGACAGTTTATTGCCGATTTTTAACATTGTAGAGAGAAGATAATGATTTTTGGAAATCTCACGTGACTTAAAAAATAAATTTATTTGAATGAGAGAATATTTCTTTTATGCCACTCATTTGAATTGACAGTTCTAATATGGTAAGTTGATAGATCATTTTTTTTTTTCATTTTACAAAAGTTACGAAAAAAAGAATAATAATAAAAAGGGGAAGCTAAGAAAATAAAGAAAGTGGAAAATGGGAGAGAAAGAATGCAACGGATTTCGTTGTGCAGATGTGACACTTTGAATGCCTAAGCCATTGGCTCTGTGAACAAATTACAGAAGTTACCGATAAATGAAAAATTGCCATTAATAAAATTTTTATGCATTAAGGTTGTCCGGGACACAAAAATCTTCAAATTTTCCAAAAGCATTGTATTTCATTAAATATTTCTCTGTTTTTTCCTGCTTAAAATGACATTTAAATCATGTTTCTATCTGAATTAGAACAAAAAATATTAATTTTTTTGTTTTCGTTTGTTTTCAAAATCTAGCTTTCAAGCAATGGTTGCCACGGAAACTACTTCTTGTAAAAGTGCGTTCTTCTTCATGACACGTTTTTCACCCTTTCTCGTATTTAAATTCTTATAACTCGAGATCCATTGAAGATAAACGGTTCAAACTTGGAACATATCTTTTTCAATTGTTTTACTTTAATTTAGATTCAGCATATTTGAAAAAATATTTACTTTTGAAAATATGATTTATTTTTAAAAAGTTGCACCACTTTTTTTTTTAATTTTTCGTTAAATATTTTTAATTTTTTTATAAATTAATATTTTTAAAAATGCTGAATCAAAATTAAAACTTATATATTTTTGTTTATTTAAATGATAAAAAATTGAAAACCTGTTAGTAATATTTCGAGTTATAATGATTTTAAATTACCCCACTTTTTTAATAAATTTTAAATTAAAGTTTTTTTTTAAAAATTATGAGAAGTTTTATCATGTGATTTTGTTTGCATATGATAACGTTAATGATCACAAAAACATTCAGAATTTTAACTCAATAAATAAAAAATATTTTAAAATGTGTCCCAGACCCCCTTACGGACTTTATCAGATTTTTACCTCCAGACCGATAGTGGAAGACTGTTCCAATATACAAAGCCTCACAACGCTTTCTTTTATAGGAACTTGCAGTAAAAAGTCCAGTTATTCCCAGATAATATGAGGGGCTCACAACCATAATAGACCAAGTCCATTTTGAAAAAAATTAAGGTACTTCATTTAGAAGGTGCGTAAAATATGTTTTATCTACTCCAGCTGTGAACCAAGATTATTTTCACATACTTTCTCACATATGGCATCTGTTTACAGACTTGGTTCATTGTGGGAGAGAATAAAACAGATTTTATGCCCTATCTCATTTTTTGTTTCAAAGTGGACTTGGTCTAGTAAGTTTGTGAGGCCCTCATATAATCTATAATATGAAAAAAAAATTCAACTTATTGTTTATATGCGTGAAACTCGTGCATTTTCTTACCGTTTGTAAAACATTAAGTTAAAATAAATTTGAATTTTTCATCTTTAAGTGGATAATATACAGTTATCTAAGAATTTTTATTTAGCTTTTTTTATCTTTATATAATACATTATAAACATACTTTTCTACTGGAGGTTTTTTTTTTTTTTTTTTTTTTTTTTTTTTTTTTTTACAGCTTTACATAATACGCTATTAACATACTTTTCTACTGATGTGTCTTAAGAGCCTGAATCTCTCACTTTTTAATAGTATATTTTTTCATATAATCATCTTTTTTCGCATACTAAATTTTTTTTATGCGGTGGACGAATAGCAAAACATAAAATTATAAAATTACTTCGACAAAAAAAAAAAAAAGAAAAAAAAATATATACAATTTAGAAAATGTCAAAACTTTATGGAATATATTCCCGTTCCTTGCATTAACCATATTTCCTGAAACAAAACACGAAAATCGCAAAGCAATATTCAGGAAACTTTAAAACACAAATTTTATATCCAATACATTTATTTCTCGAAAAGGAAGTACAAAATGAACAAAAAATACTATTTTTGTATCATCAGTTTATCAAGAAATGAGTTAGATTTTCTTTCTATACATTCTTTCTACACATTCTCAGAAATACTTTTTTCAATTCACGGAAATATTCTGCCAGCATTGCTACCTGTACATACCCGAGAATTGAACAAATTTCCGTCCTTTTTTTCCGTTCTAGAACAGAAAATTTCCGTAATATGAAGAAAGTAGCTTTTTAAAAATACGTCTCTCGAACTTGGTTTTGAACCTGAGTCGTCGCGTTTTGAATCGAGCATCTTAACCACTCAGCTAGCGAGCACATCGTAGATTGCGAGTTTAAAATAAAGATAAGGTGTTTTTCCAAATGGGGATTGATAAGGTTTGTTAAATTTCTTGTTCAGAAAGCTCAGAAATTTAAATTTAATTGGAGGGGTATTTCGTCGTTATTAAATAATGGTTGGCGTTTTAACACTTATAGAATAATAGAGGAAAAAAAATTATTGCATTTTAGACATATTTCTATTACGATATAATTTGATTGTTAGATGTAAAATATGAATATTATATTTTGAAATAAATACGAGAAGAAATGTTTGCTTCTTTGAATAATATCGATTTTTTAACTTGATTGAACTATATATTTTTTAAATGTGTTCGTTTAGAATACATTTTCATGCAAATATTTTTTTTCTACTCTAGCAAATAAATTGCGAACAAGTTTAAATGAATGAGAAAATTGCTACTTTATTAAATTCGAAAGCATTATTTTTGTTTGTTTTTAAATAAATTAGAAATTTTAATTTATTGAATTTTTGATTTTTTACTTTAAAATTCATCTTTAAAAATAAATTCGAGCTTTGGTATTAATACAGCCAATACTCATACGTGCAAGGAATAAACGGAATTTTCCCCTCTTTTTCAGCATTACGGGAAAAATTAACGGAAAAAGCATGGTTTCTAGGAGTACGGAAATTATTTGTTTGAAAATGACGAATAATTTTGTGTATAAAGACGAACGTTTCTGACAGTGGAAGAAATTTTTTAATGTACAGCAAACTAGCCATAAAATCCTTTAATGGCCGTTTAAGTTCCAAAAAATAAAACATAATTACTTTTTGTCCTACTCTTCGACGATGGAAAGTCATTAAACCAATTTTTAAAAACAAAAAAAAAATCTATTTAGATTTCATTATCTCAATGTTTGTGTTTTTACTTGTGTAAAATTTTAATCAATAGAGTATATAACAATAAAAGTTCATTTTAATAATTTTATTCGATAATATTATTCCACTAGTTCGTCGATGGTAGGTTATCAGATTCATTTTATCAAACAAAAAGTATTTATTGAAAACAGCATTTTTCTAGATTGGTGTCTTCTTTCGATTCAAAAGTGAGATGTAAAAGGGATAAGCATTGGAGCTAAATAATAATTATTAGAATTTTTTTTTAGTGAAATAACTAATTTAATTATCAAATATGAAAAAAGATATGCAAGTAAGTAATTAATTTAAGCAATGAAAATATGCACAAAATTGTCCTTAAAGGTTACACCATTTAGATATTTTATTTTGAATGGAATTTGCATAGCTTGTAATATTGGATCTGATTTTTGATTTATTATCGAAATTCTTTTCTAATAAAAGTTCGACTGAATTAATTGTTTGTGTTGCGATCTAACTTAGCTTTAAATTAAATAATTCCCCTATAATTGGAAATTATAAAATTGCTAGGGCCATACAGGATTTTAAAGAGTGCATTATGTCATAATGATATAGACATCAACTACACAAAGATTTCCGAATATTAATATTAAGAAAAACGTTGGTTACAAGAAGTAATAAAAAGTTTCTTTTATATGTGTTTTTTAGCTTATTTTTTCCAATAGTCTGAAATAATTTCTCCTGTGTAAATCCACCACTTTCATTTTCGATTCTGTTTTCAACACAATATTCTTTGATATCATTATCATTTTCATAATTCTGAAAATATTTTACGGTCGACAAATTACAAAATATATAATTTGATTGTAATAATAGATGTAATTGTAAAAATAATCATTCAGAAAACAGCAAAACTTTAAAACAATATCTTTTTATTCGTTTCTATAAAGATATTTTCTGAAACAAAATGAAAAAATTACAAAGTAGCGTTCATAAAACTTTAAAACGAAATATCTTAATTCAATACATCACATTCTTGAATAAAAGAAAGCACACAAAAACAAAAATAAATTTTTACTAACCATGAACTAAGGGATTAATGAGTTTTATTTTTTTTAAACGAAAAATGCAGAAAGTTCAGAAAACCTTGCCATAAAATCATTTTATGGTCTTTGTATTTCCAAGTAATACAACATAAGTACTTTTTGTTTAAATTTTCGCCGATAAAGAGTTATTGGACACGATTTTCCAAGCAGAAATCATCTATTTAGATTGAATTAATCTCTTACTTTATGTGTTTTTGATGAATTGTGCAGGTAAAGCTGAGATGCAAAACTGTAATTAATGTACTAAATAATAATTAACAGTTCATTTTAACGAAATAAAAAATTAATATTTACGTTAAGCTTTGAAGAGGAGTGCAAAATACACATAAAAGAAACCGTTTTTAGAAAGACGATGTATACTTCGTTAATTATTTTAAATAACAAGTTACTTACTGAGATATATATGTTATATAAAAACTTAACTTTTATTATTCATTTAAATTATTCTAAATTGCTGGCGTATTCATTATTTGCCTATTTCTTAATACTCTCTATTATTTATTGGTAGTTAAATTCCTAGGAAATTAAAACGTGTATCTTAATAATAGTCTTATTCAAAAACTTAATCTGAACTTTTAATCCGTGCATTAATTTTTATCAGCTACCAAACTGTAAAATTCGGAGCGCAGTTACTTTATTTTTCGAATGTTTGTAAAAACCATTTTTACATTTTTATTTTATTCCATCTCAATTTCCCGCCAGCCTGGCAGCGTCAGCCGTATCACATCGGTATCCCTCCGTCAGCAGAGCCGGGACTAATTTCTAAGATGTTCCTCGCTCGCTCTCCATTGGTTGAGTGACGGATCGCATTTTTTTTCGTGTCTCGCTCATGAATTTATTTGGTTAGTATGAAGTTTACATTTCATCGCAATTTCTCCGCGTATTCTAATAAAACGCTGGAGCATGAGCTCAGAAAGAAGATTTTTGTGTTGTTTGATTGTTTATCTAATCCGTTACCTGGTGTCCAAAGTCGCGTAGCATATTTAAATCGTTCTTTAACATCTTTTTCGCTTGAATAATTACTTCGTGCTCAAGCATGATGACCCTGATAAATTCTCACCCTGTGGGAATTATTTACGTTGATATGTTGTGATGAAATAAACAGTCTCCGATGACTTCAGGGTATGTTTTATTGAGAAAACCCTGCACTTCTTCACCCTTTATTCACCACTCATGCGGCCTAATCTGCCTTGACTGTATAATGAATCAATGGTTCTTCGATTCGATTTCGCCAATGTCATCACTATCAATAATCGATAGAGTTGATTAAATAAGTCAACGGGAATATTCTATCTGTCCACAGCTGCTAAAATTCCACAGTGTTGATACCTCTAATAGCGATGTTTACACTAAGTGATATGACTGTTATACAACCCCACCAATGGCTGATTAATATATAGTACTAATCCAGCAATATGTCGTAAAAAGCACGACGTGATTGTTCGACTTAACCCATTTATACGTAATATATATTTATGTTCAATATGCTTTACGTGAAAATTTAAACAGATTAACAAATATATATGTATACATAGCTGCCAACTTTTACGCTTTTTCTTACCACTAAAATTTAATAGTAAAATGTTATTTCGTAAATCGCCGAAATCTTCGATTGAACAATGAAAATACTTTTATTAAATTTTAGTGGTATTAGAAGAGTGTAAAAGTTGGCAGCTATGTCTATATACATGTATCTATGATAAATTGTTTCTTAAACAATTTGTATGGATTTTGATAACATGACATGTTTATGTCATGATATATTATTTTTAAGGACTTAGAGCATAATTAGAGTCCAAATTTCCAACTAATGTAATATGCAAAATAAAGAAGAAGTATTTAAAGAAAAAATATAGTCTATTTTACAATTTTTTATGCAAATTCTTGTTATTATACAGTCTACATTATTTATAGATCTGATTTAAATAGTTCATCTTTAAACAGAATATTCTTTAATGTGATTAACAGTTCGAGAATATGTTATAAGGTGAACGAAATAATCCTAATTAACGAAATAAATACATTTCTACGAATGAAAAGAACTTTGAACAAATATCAAAACTTTAAAACAATATATTTTTATTCGTTATTGCAACGATATTTTTTGATGCAAAATACGACCATCGTAAAATTACCTTCAGAAAAGTTTGAAATCCTATAGTTTAATTCAATGCATCATTTTCTTAGATAAACGCAAACACACAAAGAATAAAAATACAATTTTTCTTACCATATACTTAAAGAAAAATGAGTCTGTGTCTCTTTCTATAACGGAAATACTGAAAATACAGAAAACCTATGCATAAAAACCGTTTATGGCCGTTGTAGTTAAAAGTAGTTAAAAGCAACATAAGTACATTTTACTCTATCATTTGCCGATGGAGGTTTATCAGACTGGTTTTTTCAAGCATAAAACATCTATTTAGATTGAACAGAGCAATTATCTCAATTTTTATAATTGCTGCAACGATATTATCTGAAAAAAATCGAACGCCGTAAATTTACATTCATAAAAGTTTAAAACGCAATATTTTAATTCAATCATTTTCTCAGATAAACGCAAAAACACAAACTACAAAACTTTTATTTTTGTTACCATCAGCTTAAAGAAAAATGAGTTTGCTTCTATTTCTATAACGAAAAATACCGAAAGTACAGAGAACCTGGCTATAAAATCCTTTTATGGCCGTTGTATTTTCAAGTAATGCAACATAATTACTTTTTATTCTACCATTTGTCAAAGGACGTCTATCAGACTTTTTTTTCCAAACAAAAGCTATCTATCTTGATTGAAAAGAGCAATTATCTCAATTATGATTTTATCAATAAGTAGAATAAGTTACAATGTTTTTAATTTTATTATTATCAAAACTGTTATGTCTAATGCTTATTTCGATAAATGTAAATATGTACTGGCAGCCTTTCTTCTTGAGTTAGGTTTTTTTTTTTTAACGTGAACCGAAAAGAAAATGTAGCATTTAAAAAAGTATTGTTCAATACTTGGAAACTTTTGCTCATTATATACGGTAATTTGAGGTGAGATGCCGTGTTGTACAAGATGCCGAATCACACAGTTTTCATATGCGCAAGCGCTGTACGGAAACACTGCTCAGTTTTAAGAAAGGGGGTTCCCTCGTGATGCTTTAATTTCCGTTTGCGGTCCTTTAAAAAAATTTTAAGTGGTACTTTTTTATTGCCATTTCGTCTTAACACTTTTGGTAAGGCTCAAAAATCTTTTACATAATTGCTTTATTTGTCTGTATAAGTCTTAGTTTAAACACCAGATAAATATAGTTTGTGTTTTTAGAGAGTACTGGTACCTGGCCTTCCTGCAAATCATAAATGGCGGTCGGTTCCCGCTTCTTCACGTCAGTGGGGGGTTCCGGAGACTTGTCTAATACTTTGGGGTGAGTCGACGAAAATATTTGGAGGTAAGATGCATGTTGTTTTCCCTTGGGGTAAGATACCGGTTATTTTCAGCTGCGGTCGAACGCCTGATTGTTTCTACATTGTTTAAATCACTCTTGGCTATTAAATATCTTGTCAGGGATTTTAATCAGTGATTAAATCGTGATTTTAATCAACTGATTAAAAAAATTCATTGATTAAAATCATAAATTTTCTAAATGTTTAAAATGACATAAAGAAATTTTAAAATGTAAGATGAAAATAATTTGAAAGGTTTCTATATGCATTATGCCTTATAAATATACATTATTGGCCTTATAAATAATTAGTTAATAAATATTAATTTTAATCATTGTTAGAATTTTGATATTAAATGCAGTTATAAATAATTTTAATAAATTTAAATATCGGTAGTACATAATATAGTTTTAGATAACTATTAGGGTCTTCTGCCCCCTACGAGCTACACTCTCCAACCACCTTGAAGACACCACAGACTCTAAAAACACGCTAATTTGATCTGCTTTGAAAAGATAACGGATTAAATTTCCTACCAAGATTCAAAAGCTGAGAATTTTTTTAGGTGAATGAAAATCTGTGTTCAGAGTGTATAACAGAGTGCAATAAAACCTCTCAAAAATGAGATTGGATCATGTGCATTCAGTGGAACTGTTGGTTATATAAAAGTTGCTCAAAGTTCCTAAACAAATGTGCAGTCTGTGGCAGATTTGAGTTATAGCTGAAAAGAACAAAGGGACATATGAAAAAGCGCACGCTTAAGTACTTTATCACAGTGGCTTTATCGTATTTAAACTTATTATAATGTTTAAAAATAGGCATACATAAGAGCCATAATTCTTTTAAATGTTAAGTAGAACATAACTTTTTTTTCAAGTATTAGTTTGTCCTTTTATTAAAGGGCCAACGTTTGTTACATTCATATTTTTGTAATTTCCTAATATTAAGTAAGTTAACAACTTTATTATGTCTAAAATATTAAAGTTACTTTTATTCGTCCCATAATATTTTATACTGCTTCACAAAAATTATTGTTTACATTGAAACTCCACAAGGCATCTTACCCCTAGATAGTTGGCCATCTTACCCATAGGTATGGGTAAGATGCCGAAATGCAAGTGTTTACAAAAACAACATTTTTGATGCTTTTTATAATATCTGTAAGATGAAATAACGTTTTAAATGATACATAAGGTTGAAATCTTTAACAAGAAATCAATGAATAACAAATAAAAACAACTGGCGATTTTTAAAACAGTAAAGTCAAAAACTACGGCATCTTCACCCAATTTACCCTATGGAAAAAGAGGAGTATAAAACATTTTTAGAATGAAGTTTGTGTAAAGTGGTAATTCACCCAATAACTAACAGAATTTAAAATAGCAGAATTTAAAAAGCTTGAAACTTGTATGCTATATAAATATACCCTGGAAACCGTTTGCAATGAAGATAATCTCTTCAGGAAGGAAGCTTCAATTTATATTCGTGTAGCTACTAGAAAAGTGAGCTTAACCCGATAAACTTTAATGAATTTAAAAATTTAAAGCAGGTGTTTGAAGACTGGACCTTTAAAAACAACTATTTCAGCGAAGACAAAGAATAAAAATAAGCAACCAAAATCTCGGTCTCGAAATATCTATTAGAAAACGCTACAAAAATCTAATTTTGAATGGTGAAACTTATGTCCCTAAAGATTCAGAAAATGTGTCACTACGTAACTATTTTCGTTCTTCTAATCCAAAATAAAACTTTATTATACGATTGAAATAAATTTCAAACATAAGTTTTTCAATACACACTGCAAATAGAAGCGTCTTAAATTTAGACACATATGTGACTGAAAAAGTATTTTAGACACTTAAGTGTCTTAATCTGAAAATTCAGACATTATAGATGTCTTAATTTAAGATACATAAGTGTCTTACTATGACCATGGTGTAAACGAACTGAGAATAATGTCTAAAATATCCGCAAACGTCTTATTTTAAGACACTTCATTGCTTTAAACGTGTCTTAATTTAAGACGTTTTGATTCTTCCGACGCAATAACCACCAGGGGGCACTAGCACTCCCAGTTGCGCATGCGTTTTAGATGTCTTCGTTCGAAGTGGTATACGTTGTAATGCAAACAAAGTTTGTTTTTATGTACGCGTGTATTTTAATTCGTTTTTTGCGAAATGTGAAGTACTGTGATTTTAATTCGTATTAACTTGGATTATTTATTTATTGAATACATACATCTGACGTGTGTGCTCGACATCAAATGTCTCTTAGAAGCTGTCGTCGATATAAGGGCGAGATTGACACAGAACAGAAGTAGACGACGGTTGAAGATTACACCCGGAAATTCTACAAAGCGTGTGCAATGGGCTTAGTGTTAACCCGTATCAATTTATATCAATAATATTGTGTTATTCATCTTCGTCCTGTCGAAGCTGGCAAAAAAAAAGAAACTTTTGTCTGGCGTGTCCTGTTTTGAGGATGAAACATCTCATTCTTTAAATATGGCTAGTCGGATGTATTATGGGATTACCTTTTAAACTGATGAAAGTCTTTCTCCCTCACTGTGGTTGTGGTAGTTTTTAAAATTTCAAATCGAGGAATATTTCTTACCTCTTGCAAACAGCGATTGAAGTAAGTGTTATAATTTCTTTATAGTACTAAAATTAGTGTCCTTTATGATTTTATTTATTGTACTAAACAAAATCTTACATGAAATTTAATCAGTTTTGAATCTTTTTGAAAAAAAAAAAAAACCACTAATTCTAGAAGTATATATTTTTAAATTTATGACGTTGTCTTTTATTACAAATTATGTATTATTTATTCTCATCTTTTTTCTCAAATTTAAAGTAATAACATCACTAAAAAACAGGCATATTTAAAAGTTAAGTTCATTCTCTTGTTTTGTTTTGTTTTCAATATGGCAGTTCTTAGTTTCAATTTCAATGGCTAATGCTTATCTCATACTCGACCACAAGCAAATAGAAAAAAAAAACTTTGAAAGATCTCCTAAAGTTTTCTTACTTCCTAGCTAGGGATTACAATCCTGGATTGAGATCCCGGGATCCCGGTTTAATTTTAACCCCGAAAATCCCGGAATTTTTACTGGAAAATTCCGGGATTTTCGGGATTGCCTTTTTTTTCCCATTGAACAATATTCAGCTGAAATTAAAAAATATATTTATAAACTTTCGCTTTTGGAAAAAAAAATCAATTGATTTTCATGAAATTTATATATAATTGAAAATGAATGTTTATCTCAAGTATTTCTTAGATATATTTCTAAAGCTATTAAATCTTTTAATGTGTGAAAACTTTTGATTTGGAAACATAGAAGTAAGCCAGTCAGGAAAAAGGAAATCATTTGTTTATTTAGATTTCGCTGCATGTGTGGATTCGAAGGTCATTTTCCAATTAGACTTTACTGATAAGCATCGCAAGTTTGTATCATAGTGATATCATGTGCTAACTTTTTTTTTTTGGCTTTATTTTGTTTTAAAGATGTCTTGTTTAGTAGCTCATAGGAATGATAACAATAAGCCCATGTGGCAATATAAATTTTTAAAAAATCTAATTTTTAAATGATAAGGATTTTTATTTTTTTTCGGGGATGGGGGGGGGGGGGATTTTGTATGAAATTTTCGTAAAGTTGATACCTTAAATCTTGCACTGATTATAATGAAAGTTTTGAACTTTTAGAGTAGGACAAGATTAAAAAACACAAAATATAAATAAACAAAATACCGAAGTAATTTTTTTCTCAATATTAACCCTTTGCACTCGAGGACTCCGGAGCGGAGCCATTTAAAATTTATCTTCAAACTCGAAATCTCCGCTACGGAGACAATGCAAATAATTTTGTGATACCATGTAATCTTGGCTTTTCTAGACAGGTATCACAAAATTATTTTCATTGTCTCCGTAGCGGAGCCCTCGAGTTTGAAGACAAATTTTAAATGGCTCCGCTCCGGAGCCCTCGAGTGCAAAGGGTAAAGTAGAATATTTATTTATTTATTCATAGTTAAATAGCTGTTGTGATTATCATGCCATTTGGTAGGCCTCCCCACCTAGCTGACCCTGACCCTGATATATATGTAAAATTGCCTATGTGGCAATATAAATTTTTAAAAAATCTATTTTTAAATTATATGAAGTAGAGTAGGACAAGATTATAAGAAATATATATATTTATCCATGTACTTTAAAAACCCTCAATAGCCCTTGCCGCTGAATTTGTCCGATAATCGGAGATGTCTGCTTTTGTGAGGTAAAAATATACAAATATGTATGCCAAGCGGATTAAAAAAGTATTCGCTAAATAGATGTTTCAGAATAGCTATTCGGGAATGTCCATTAACCTCCACAACGGATACTCCCGAATACCGGGATCTCAATTGAGATAACAATAATGCAGGGTTGCATTTTTTGCAAAAGAACTACTTGATTAAAGAATGGGCATACTGGGCCGTGCCCCGCCCCCTACGATTTTAGTGCCCACAAATTTGATGTGCAATATTTGTAAAGCGTATATTTTAAATCTGTTTCGAAATTGTATTGATTATAATCAATATTTTGAACTTTTAAAGTAAAATAAGATTAAAAATAAAACAAATTTAAAAAATCTAATATTTAGATAAATATTTTTTGTTTTAATCTTGTTCTACTCCTGAAGTTCAAAATAATCAGTAAAATGTCGTAAAAGATTTAAATTATCAGCTTAACAAAAATTGCGTACCAAAATTAGGAGCACCAGAAAAATCAGGTTTTAGGGGGGGGGGGGGGCAGGACCCCAGCCAAATATTTTTCCAGGATTCAACGTGGTCAAACATGGCTACGTATGATGCTTACAAAAAAAAAATGGATGCTATTAAGACGTTTGAAGTGTCTGAAATTCAGACACGAAAAGTGTCTGAAAAATTCAGACATTTTAAAATGTCTGAAAACTGAACACTCCGTTTCAGACACTTAAGTGTTTGAATTTCAGACATTTTAATTTACAGTGCATGTTTTAATTGTAAAACCTTAAACAATGCTAGAAACGCATTAGTGCAATTTGTTTTTGATTGACCTTTGAATGCCAAAGTATATCAAAAGTAGTTGATAATCATCTGATTTCACTCATTTAGAATAATTATCAAGATGATGAAATAATTTTCGGATATATATGGACTAATCACTTTATACAAAAAAATTATCTAATTATCTAGCATCTTAAAATACAGAACTTAAAAAATAATCTGAAAATTCACCTAATATTCCACAGATTAAAGGACTACAAACTTTCGGGAATTGTTAAAAAGAAATATACCAAAGAGCAAAAACTTCCCTAAATCTCTTCATGGATTTTATATAATGTTGAAAAAAGCTTTAAAGTAGATGATGAACATGGAAAAAAACTGACTGATCATGCTGAAAATATCCTTGTTCAAAGTATACTCAAAATATTCTTCCAAAGTTAACTCCAAATATTTTTGGCTCAATAGTTTATAAATGAATAAAAGACTTTGCATTTGAAATAGCATTTTATTCAAATTTTTAAACAGACATTTATTAATGAGCAATGAGTTTTATTTTATAAAACCAAGTCACTTTATTTGAGGAAGTAAATTATTAATTAATTCTATGTATTGTTTATTCCTTAATGTGTGTTCTCTAAATTTCTTAACATGTGAGGGGGAATTTCGGATGCGAAATGGTAACCAAGAGACTAAATAACAATTTTTAGTTAATTTTAATAAAATTAATAAATAATATCTGTTTTCAGTAGTTTTTTATGCTATAAGCTTTTTTTAAGATAAAAAACTTTGCATAGTGTTTTAAAAAAGCAGTTTATTTATTCAGTCATATACAGCAGAATCATAATTATACGGACAGTCAATTCATTTGTAAAATTTCTAGAAATAGTTACTAGAATACTGTAATACTTACTAGAAATAATTAGCGGTTATTATGCTCATTATATACAATAGGGTGGAGTGAAAACGATTGCCAACAAAACGTTTTGCCCAATTTATTAGACTATATGTGGAAAGGTTGATAGCTACTTATATAAGAGTAATCATCCGTGTGAAATCATCCGGAGCTTCATTCAATCTTTGGCAGCCAATTTGGCACTAAATTTCCAGAACATTTTAAAATATACGAATGTTTAACCAAAAAGAGTTTTGCACAATTTTTTAACCCATATGCGAAAAAGTTGCTACCTAAAAATCCAATCACCGGTGTGAAATTTAAGCTTCCTACAAAAAAATCTTTGGTTGCCGATTTGGCACAGAAATGTCCGAAACATTTCAAAATTTATGAATTTTTCATACAGATCTTCACTTGTTTTCTGTCTCAAAACGACACAGAACTCACCAGGTGGAAGCGTCTGCTTATCGAGTTCCATCATGCTCGAACACTTTGTATATATACATTTAGTTTAACTGCCTCATAGAATTTCGAGATATTAACTTTCGTTTTCAAATTTTATAAATGCATATTTGCCAACTTTTACGCTTTTTTCTTACGACTAAAATTTAAAAGAATGTTTTCGTTATTTAATTGCAAAATTCTGCAATTAAATAAGCCAAAATTTCCTTTAAATTGTAGTGGTAAGAAAAAAGCGTAAATGTTGGCAGCTATGGAATGCAATTCTAGATATTATTCTGGATCATCGTTACCACATACCACAGCTGATGCCTCAGTAACTAATTTGATTCAGCACTCTACTGCTTGTGAATGGCTGTGAAATCTTAAAACATCAATTTCGTTAGAAATGCGAAAATCGTCGCCTTAACGTCATTATCAAAAATAGATAGTGTAAGTGGTTGTTCAGTATGTGCAACTGATTTCTAGTTATATAATCGTTAATATATTCGTCTGCTTTGAAATTTAATGTAGGATCTTAAATTCAGAAGCTGTTTGTTCTACTTTTAAAATTTGTCTAAGTTCGAAAATTCTTCGAAGGCCCAACTCTCTCACGTGTTTTTGGCTATCAACAAATATTGCCAATAGAAAATTTTCTGGATCAATTAAATATGAGTTTCTTTGCAATGCTCGATCTATTAAGCTCCTTAACTCTTCAGGTAGAAACTTAGATCACGTGAAGTGTCAAACTTTTGATTTCTCTGACAGTTTAGTTTTAACACTCGTAGTTTCCAGTAAGAACTTCTTAAATAACAAATTATTTTTATTAGCTTTGTGACAAATTAGGCAAAATTGCTCAATATTAAAATTATTTTGGCAGACACAAATATCATCTGACATAGCAGAGATTCCGTTTTATGAATAGGCTTTGTAAAAGCAACTTCTTCACACGTAAGCTTTTTAAATTCATGATTTTTATTATTTCGCTCATCTTAATATACAAGCTTCTACATATAAAAAACTTGTTGACTTACACTATTGAATAATAAATAAACTAGTAAATGGTATGTCTAAAAAATTATAAATTTTGCATTAATTTATCGATTTATAATTATAAGGATACTTGTATTATTTTTGTTTCATTGATTACGCATGCGCGTATTCCGCTCGCTATTTTCAAGATGCATCGCAGAAAATAACTCAATGTATTTGTAGCTAGAAAAATGTGGTACTTACCAAGAAGAGGTATATAAATTTGAAATATATCTATATCAATTAGGATACTTAAAGGTGCTGCAAAAAATGCTATCACACAAGGCATTGGTGGCTGTTTGAAAATAGAATTTGGGCGAAACTGAAACTTTCTCAGAGATCGGAGACAAATTTGTGCATGGCAATTAAAAAAAAAAATATGTCTTCTAAAGCAGTAGCGTGTGTTTTAAACAAGAAAGTTTTACTGCAAACTGTGACACGTATTTTGAAAAATTGCCACATCGCACAGTACGTGAAAATGAACAAGAAACTGCAGCCCTCGAAACTATATCAAATCATGCGTCGAGAAGCCGTACTTAGTTGAATGAAAAGGAAGTGTAATTAGGAAAATGCAAAATTTTATAATGTTAAATTTAGATAGAACTGGTGTATTAAAGAGTTATTGAAATGATCTATCAGACAAGGGTGCCAGGTAGAACAACCGGAGGTTTATTGATATTTTGATGAGCGGTTTCATCCACTGGAAAGTCTGATCTAGTCATCGTCACAAATGCGATGGACTCCCATGTCTATGTTAGGGTGTTAGATGAACAGCGTTTAGCATATTGTTGTCCTCCAGGCGTAGAAAATGTCGACTTTCAGCAAGATGGTGCATCCTGTCACACGTCCAATTTAACAAAAACAGGGTTTGAAGAACGGAAAATCACATTTTTGAAATCGCCTGAAAAATCACCAGAATTAAACATAACTGTGAGTGTTTGGGGAATTTTACCGAAAAAAGTTTATGCAACTGGAAGACAGTGTTCTTTATTGACATAACTGACAGAGTATGTTCCCGAGGAATGATTAATATTGACAAAAAATACCCGTTGAATGTATACCAGGAAAAATCGTAGAATATTTTGAAAAAAATGGTGAGTCAGTGAATATTTTTCTTGCGAATATCTTATTTTTTGTTAACCCTTTGCACTCGAGGGCTCCGTTGTGGAGACATAATTTTTCCATACAAAACTTGTTTTTGGCACCCGTAAAAAAGGAAAATAAAATGTACCTTATTTAATCAGAGCATTTTTGAAATTGTGTAATTGAACGAAACTTCTTTTTAAAAAGTGGAGTCGATCGAATAAAATTTGTGTAAGAGACGCCGAGCGCAAAGGGTTAAAATATCAAAATGTCCTTATAGTTATGAATTGATTGAAAAATAACTATTTTTTTAATTTATTGTACTATCAAGGAATAGCAATAAGTCTTATGAGTTTGTTACTCCTAAATCGATTCATAGAAACTATATACTACAAAAATTGTAAAATAGCATTCATACACGTTTAAAACACAATATCCTAATTCGATGTATCAAATTCTTAGATAAAAGTAAGTACACAAAGAAAAAAAATCTTTTGTTTGTAGCCATCAATTTAAGGATAAATGCATTTGGTACTCTTTCTATTACGAAAATGCTTAAAGTACAGAGAACCTGAACATAAAATTCTTTTACGGCCATTGTAGTTCCAAATAATACAACATAATTACTTTTTATTCCACTATTTGTCGAAAAAGCGCTATCGGACTTGTTTTTCTAAACACAAACTATCTATTTAGATTGAAAAGAACAATTATCTCAATTAAAATGTCTTCTCCTAATTCTATGAAATGTAAATGTAAAAGTCGGGTATTAAATGATAAAGAATACACTAAAACATTATTAATAAATCCATTTTAGTGGAATAAAAAACTTAATTAACATATATGAACAAATTTTTATAACAGTTAGTGATTTCTTTAGATATTGAAAAATTATCCAGAACTATCTTAACTCCTTAGTAAGGTTGTAGAATTAATAAACATTTAACAACAACAACTACAAAAAACAACAAAAAAAAAAAAAAAAAAAAAGTGGTGGAAATGTTTGCGGCGTATTTTAGTTATGTTAAGCTATTTCATATGTAATGAAATTGATATACGTCGCTGAGGTTTACTATAATTTATGTCATATAATAAAAATTATTACGATTCCTATAATACGATAATTATTTCATATAAGTTATATAATACAAAGTGCATAGTATTTACAGATACACACAAAAGATTTCTGATACTATATTGTATCAGAAGTACTGTACATTAGAGGAAATTGCTGGAAATACATTTTCAATTATGATATGCGCTTTTATTTTTCACTATATTTATGCATACTATACGGTGTGTATAATGCTATAATTTATATACACGGCTACACAAAGGAATTCTTAAGCGTTACTGGGTAATAGAGAAAATTGCTTAAAGGTGGATTTTAAAGGAGTTATGCATTTTTATGCTGAACTGCATTTAGTATATTAAGAAATGTTTGTAGAATATACATAGAATGATAGTCAGTGTCACGCAAAGAATTGGATAAATGGCCGTCTATAAATGATATTTTCTGGAAATGTGATTTCAGTAGTTTTAAGAGTGTTTTAGTTTTATTTAAATTTTGGCTAAATAGTGGCGTGGAATAAAAGTACTAGGTAAACTACTGAGCTATACAAAAAAATCCAAGTATGTTTCCATCTATTAGTATAAATTTCTGAAAGAGAAATTTCAACCTTTTATGCGTTTCCTTGCTAAACTAAAATTTCCCATTATATAGTATATGTATCAACATACTGATCAAATACATGGCTGTTCAAAAAAATTGGAATACATATTTGACTTTGGACGGTAACTGCTGAAATCAATTTTTAACACTTTCCAAAAAAGTTGAAAAGTGTTTATGACTTCGGTTTGTCTGTCCGTCTGTAAATATACTCGGATTGCCCTGAAAATTTTGCATGTTATTGACGTTTACCATAGCACATTCCCTATTTCAAATGAAGTCTGTAGCATGTTTAGTTGATTTACAGGGACAGTAAATATTTTTCTGTTACCTTAGGGCCTATGGAAAAAATCGTTTAAAGTAATTTTTAATGGTGTTACACGCTTTCAAACATAATAAAATTGATATGCATTAAAGAATAGCACTAAAATATGCTTTCTGCAGAATATGCGGTGTAAAGAATAGTTATTATTCATTTACAGGGACATACAAAAGAATTCCGTTACATAATGATATAGGGGCGGAGGGAATTGTTTGCGGCGTATTTTAATTATGTTAAATTATTTCATGTATAATGAAATTCTTATACGACGCTGAGGTTTACTATAACTTATTTCATGTATAATACGGAGTGTATACCTTTACAGGGACACACAAAGATTTCATATACTATATTGTATCCGAAGTACTGTACATTAGCGATGATTGTTGTAAATGCATTTTTAATTATGGTATGTGAATGCATTTTAAATTATGATATCTTTATGTTTACTATATTTATACATACTATATGATGTGTATAAATACTATTATTCATACACAGGGCTGCACAAAAGAATTCTTAATGGTTACAGGGTATTTCTGCAAATTGCTTAAAGGTGGTTTTTAAATGAGTTATGCATTTTTACGCTGAACTGCATTTAGTTTACTAAGAAATGTTTGTATAGTATAAATAAAATGATATACAGGTTCACGCAAAGAATTGCAAACATGACCGTCTATAAATCATAATTTCTGGAAATGTGATTTCAGTAGTTTTAAGAGTGTTTTACTTTGAATTAAACTTTAGCTAAATAGTGGCGTGTAATAAAGGTACTAGGTTAACTACAGGGTTGTACAAAAGTATTCAAGTATGTTTCTCTCTATTACTATAAATTGCTGGAAGAGAAATTTCAAGCTGTTATGCGTTTTCTTGCTAAACTAAATTTCCCTATTATATAGCATACATATCAACCTACACATCAAATACAGGGTCGTTCAAAAGAATTGAATACAAATTTGGCTATAGACGGTAACTGTTGAAATCAGTTTTTCAAATGTTTTATACGTTTTCTAAAATGTTTACTTAGTTATCTTATATTTACCTTATTTCTCTAAATAATGAAGTTTTGTTAAAGCTTTCAGGAAGTGTTGGAAAATGTTTCATAATCTATGCTTAACGCATGATTTTTCTTTCTTGTTTTTCTCATCGGGTGTGACGCTGAATCCTGAGAAGGCAGATTTCCTGCTTTCTACTTGTTTATTTATTTTGGTTTTTGTTGAATTTCTAAAAAAACTACTTTTCACCAACTGTGAAATGGCTATGTGATTTAGGCAGACTGAAAAATAAGTTATGTCAGTGGTGCGCTGCTGCATGTCTGTCTCGCTGGTTGAATATTTGAAGGACTGTTATTTTTTTATTTTACATAATCAACTGATCGTAATCGTTGTTATAATAATTTCATTAACAAACACTTTACAATTATCTTTATACCAGATATACTTTAAAGTGTAGTTTATCAGAATTATGTGTTAGTACGTTTGTAATTTCGCAATTTGGTGTTAAACCTAAAAAAAGAGACAAATTTTGTAGTAATGTGTATTATTAGTAATATAAAGCAAATAATTTCCGTATTCCTAGAAAACATGCTTTTTCCGTTAATTTCTCCCGGAAGTCTAAAAAAAGGGGGGGGGAATTCCGTTTATTAATTGTGCGTAGACGCATTGACTGTATTAATACCAAATTTGAATTTATTTTTCAAATGAGAAATCGAAAATTCAATAAACTAGGACTTCCCTCAGAGGGATTAGTCTGAGCGATATTGCTAAGAACATAGATTTAATAATAACATGTGGAAGCAAAGAAAGTGAGATGTTATCTTTAATAGTCCATATACTGCGATAAATTGAAATGATGAAAATAAACGAATCGTAGAATTACAAATTCTTATATAGAAATTCGTATACACTGTTTAAAAAATTGGGAAATCAAACCATGCAAGTCAGCGATGCATGGATATAAAATTGAAAGTACGCAATATATTAAAAGTAAAATAGAAAATGAAACACTAAATTATTTTATATCGGAATTTTAACTGTATAAAATGATGTCAAGTGCATAATCAGACGCTCCGCACCAATTTGAGTAACTTTAAATGACAAATATATGATGTTTAAAAAGAATGGACTATATTTTATATGGTGTGTGCTCCCCCGGAATAGTTAATATTGTACAAAATATGTTTTCCACGGATGCAATTTGGTTGTCGATAACAGTTAAGGAATTCTCTCATCAAAATCTGATATAGTATCAAAGTACCGAATATATCAACAGTGGCATGCAATGCTTCGCTAGAGTGTGTTTTAGATATGCTCGATCGAATTTAAATGGTGAGTGTATTCTGGCCACTACATACGCTGTATTGTTTTGTTTTCAAACATATTCTGCACAAGTTTAGCTGTATTCAGCATGTATTAAATAAAAGAAACCGGCAAAGATTGCAACATAAAGTATGACACAAGATCTGAATATATCGTCTGCATAACTTTTCAGCTGTCAAAGTGTCATTTGAAGTAATTTACAAATCCATACATATTTATTCAGCAAATCATGCAAGCTAACATACGCCAATATGAAACCGATTATGAAATTTCACCAGAATAAGTTAATACATAAAAACTCTACTAATGATAATTGAGAATATGACCTTGTGATAAAATGTCTAGCAAAATGAATCAGATAAAAAATTCATATTACATTTAAAACGGCACTTCCCTCTATTAGTGGCTTTGGCGAGAGAGAGAAATTCCTAGAGAAGGAACACTTTAACCAGTACTTTCGGGCAACCTACCCACTGTTTCATACAGGTCTTTATTCAATATTTACACAATTTATTTAATGCTAGGGGGTATGTATCAGTTTTGTTGCATTTAAATTGCATGTCTTGCGAAGGAAATGCAGCATTATGAAATATTTTAAGTTGCTATACCTAATAATTCCAAATTAATGGTAATTGAGTTCGCTTTCCGTTCATTTCATCTTTTAAATTTTAAATTTTTTAGAAACAATTCATAGAGAGAATTGTATATTTTAAAACTAACCCGAAGAAAATTTCAAGATTTTGGGCTCAGCAGTAACACAGAAATAGAAAATTTTCGAAAGTTTTTTTGTTTCTGCACTGTTTTATGTAGCGACATTTTTAGAAATTGTTCTATTGCGAGAATTTATGTCATGATAAATACAGCCATGCTAATTTTCATGTTTATATTCCTAACAATTCCATGTACTTCGTTACTTAGATCATTTTTAGATATTTTTCCGCTTTGTTTAGTCTTTCGATTTTTCAGAATTCGTTCTACAACGAGCGTTTACTTCTTATAAATTACTACCATGCCAAAGTTCTAGTTTCTAACCCCAACAGTATCCAAAAAACTTCAGTATTCCATATAAATCATAGTTTAGAACCTTTCCAGAAATTTTTACGTTTATCCGTCAAATTCAACCTTTTAGAGAGCGTTCATTACGAGTATTTACATTTTAAAAGAAACTACCGCACCAAATTAAAAATTTCTAACCCAATCAATATCACAGTCTTAAAAGTAACTACCGCACCAAATTTAAAGTTTCTAACCCAATCAATATCGCAGAAATCGCAATTTTAGAACTTTTTTGCTCCTGCAGCGATGTAGGTTCTTGCACTGACATAAAATACAGTCTTTTTTTCGGAGTAGAGATGGCCACCAACATTTTTTTTAAGTTGGCTATGTAGTTTCAGAGATAACACATCACAAACGTACAAGCATTAATATTATTATACACTTTATAATATTATAACGCTTTATAATATTAGCATTAGATGTACAGATACAAAAGCCATTTATCTGTTACATACTAAAGTGCCCGGCGTTGCCCAGAATTTGAAGGATGTTTGTTCTGAAAAATCAATTTCAAAATTTAACATACAACACAAAACAAACATTAAAAAAAGCAGTCGAAATGTTGTATGACAGAATCATATGAAAACGCTATATAAAAATGTATAAATGTATATAACAGGCGCAAAAGAATACAGCTATAACTGAACTTATTTCAATTTATAATTGGAGCAATAATATTGAAATACGCCAATATTTCCCTCATCGGGTTTTTATCATGCTTCAATACATTTTTCACACTCATATGACGTTATACTATATGATATGACGTTGTAAGGATTGTGCGTTATGAGGTGGTATGACGTTATACGTTATACCACCACGTCCTTCATATTTCCAATATGACGTAATATTTTCCTCTTTCACGTGGAAACCTTCAAATTGAAAAGTTATGAAGTTATATTCACTTTCATTTAAATTCGTCAAACTATTTTTTTCATTTTCATTTTTCACGTCAATATCTTGCAATAGAAAAGATATGATGTAATATTCACTTTTTTTTTTAAAATTCGGCAAACTATTTATTTCATTTTCATTTTTCACGTGGAAATCTTGCAGTAGAAATTTAATTGTTGTAGTAATAATTTTATTGTGTATTTTAATTGTTGGCAACTGCTATAACGAAAAATGTTGATAAGAAATTGCAGTTAAATTGGTGGTTTTTTATTAATTAAAAATTAACTATAAATTATTTCGATTCCGGATTACTTTAGTTGCCTCGGCCATGTTTTAATACACATGTGCGTATCTTTTCACAATTTTGGCTTCCAAATTGTGGATTTTTATAGAAATACAAACAGACAGATAGACAAGTTTTCATTTTTATATATCTCTCTATTCTAAAAAAAGTAATGAACGCTGTCATCGCCGCCGTCGCCGGTTTTGAATTTTTTGTGACCGGAGGTCTTTCTTCGTTAATATTAAGAAAACTATTGCATACAAAAATATGAAAATCGGTGGTATTATAGAGAAATGTTTGATCAACATGTTGATGCATGCAGTTTTCAAATTAAAGAATTATTTTAAGAGATATTTAATGCTAAAGTTGGGCAAAACCGTTCCATTAAAAAAGTTTTACAGGGGCAAAAACTATACATGGGAATTTAATCATTTTTAGATCATTTTATTCAATAGAAGATCCCGGTGTGCAGATTCCATTATTTTTTTTTTATTTGACTCATTTTTTGAGGTTTTATTTCTATTTTAAATTAAAATATTCAGCATTTCGACAGATATGTTTTACATATTTTAGAAAATAGCATTAATTAAACTGTTGCCAACTGTATAAACAGCGCAAACAATAATGTTTGCTTCAAATAAAAAAAATATTTACACGTTACTATTATAAACAGAAAAAAAACCCTTCAAATTAGAATTGAATAATTAGGTATAAAAAGCAGGCACTTATTGAAAATTACGCCATAAAAACTATATTTACATGTGAATTTTAAAAGGGAAAGGATATTGTAAATACATCCATTAACATGCGTTAGAAGTCTTAAATAGACGAAATTACGTCACATTACACTTATTATGCAAAATGAACAATAAATAATATTGCAAAACTGTTTAAATTTAAAAATTGCCCAAGACAAAATATTGGAGGTTAAATGTTAGACTTTTTCAAAATTTTATTATTTGTCGTTTGATGTTAGGTGTTCAGCTATAAGTATGCAAAATTTCATGTCTCCAACTTAATTATGGGCTGAGTTAGAAAAATTGCTTAAAAAACACAAGTTGGAGCCCAGAGGGGTAAATATTAGACTTTTTCAAAATTTTATTATTTGTCGTTTGATGTGAGGTGTTCAGCTATAAGTATGCAAAATTTCATGTCTCCAACTTAATTAGGGGCTGAGTTAGAAATTGTTTAAAATACATATGTTAGAGCCCAGAGGGTTAAATATTAGACTTTTTCAAAATTTTATTATTTGTTGTTTGATGTGACGTGTTCAGCTAAAAGTATGCAAAATTTCATGTCTCCAACTTAGTTAGGGGCTGAGTTAGAAAAATTGCTTAAAATACTGAAGTTAGAGACCGGAGGGTTAAATATGACTTTTTCAAAATTTTATTATCTGTCGTTTGATGTGAGGTGTTCAGCTATAAGTATTCAAAATTTCATGTCTCAACTTAATTAGGGGCTGAGTTAGAAAAAATTCTTAAAATGCAGAAGTTAGAGACTGGAGGGTTATATATGACTTTTTCAAAATTTTATGATTTATCGTGTTATCGCAAGTGTTCAGCTATAAGTATGCAAACTTTCAAGTCTCCAACTTAATTAGGGTATGAGTTAGAAAAATTGCTTAAAATACATAAGTTAGAGCCCAGAGGGTTAAATATTAGACCTTTTTCAAAATTTTATTATTTGTCGTTTGATGTGAGGTGTTGAGCCATAAGTATGGAAAATTTCATGTCTCCAACTTAATTAGATGCTGAGTTAGAAAAAATGCTTAAAATACAGACGTTAGAGACTGGAGGGTTAAATATGACTTTTTCAAAATTTTATGATTTATCATGTTATCGCAAGTGTTCAGCTATAAGTATGCAAACTTTCAAGTCTCCAACTTAATTAGGGTATGAGTTAGAAAAATTGCTTAAAATACATAAGTTAGAGCCCAGAGGGTTAAATATTAGACTTTTTTTCAAAATTTTATTATTTGTCGTTTGATGTGAAGTGTTGAGCTATAAGTATGCAAAATTTCATGTCTCCAACTTAATTAGGGGCTGAGTTAGAAATTGTTTAAAATACACAATTTAGAGCCCAGAGTGTTAAATATTAGACTTTTTTCAAAATTTTATTATTTGTCGTTGGATGTGAGTTGTTCAGTTACAAGTATGCAAAATTTCATGTCTCCAACTTAATTAGGGGCTGAGTTAGAAAAATTGTTTAAAATACAGAAAGAGACCGGAGGGTTAAATATGACTTTTTCAAAATTTTATTATTTGTCGTTTGATGTGAGGTGATCAGCTATAAGTATACAAAATTTCATGTCTCCAACTTAATTAGGGTATGAGTTAGAAAAATTGCTTAAAATACATAAGTTAGAGCCCAGAGTGTTAAATATTAGACTTTTTTCAAAATTTTATTATTTGCCGTTTGATGTGAGGTGTTCAGCTATAAGTATGCAAAATTTCATGTCTCCAACTTAATTAGGGGCTGAGTTAGAAAAAATGCTTAAAATACAGAAGTTAGAGACTGGAGGGTTAAATATGACTTTTTCAAAATTTTATGATTTATCGTGTTATCGCAAGTGTTCAGCTATAAGTATGCAAACTTTCAATTCTCCAACTTAATTAGGGTATGAGTTAGAAAAATTGCTTAAAATACATAAGTTAGAGACCAGAGGGTTAAACATTAGACCTTTTTTCAAAATTTTATCATTTGTCGTTTGATGTGAGGTGTTCAGCTATAAGTATGCAAAATGTCCTCTCTCCAACTAACAACTACACTTACTGCGGAAGACTGTAACAACATCATGAAATTACATTACTATCAGCGATCTACCAATCCCGAATTTAGTTTATATTCATTTCATATATTCTTATTCTTTTGTGCGACCTTGTAAAATAACTATCAATAATATATACAGTAAAACCTCTGAATAGCGGACACCTCGAGAATGCAGAATTTGTCCTCTAGTTGGAGGTGTCCGCTACTGAGAGTAAAAAATGTACAGTTATTTAAGAATTAGTAATCGAAAAAATGCCCGCTAAATTGAGGTGTCCACTAATCGGGTGTGTCCGTTTTGGAGGTTTTACTGCATAATTATATTATCCTTTACAAGAAAATTGCTTGCTGTATGATAGACAGACAGATTTCCAGAGAAAGATAACCTCCCGGAGCAATAAACACTCATGTCTTTTGTTTTAATCATTCACAATCGTTTCTACATTTCGTTATACGAATATTAAAAAAATCTGTTAATTTCCTGTCGACAGACGACAACTATCTTTTAGCCAGATTTAGCCTGTTTGATGTCATACAACAGGCTAAAAACGGTCATCGTGGTACGGTGTACTGTATTATTATTTTTTTGCCCACCAAAACTGGTTGTCACGGGTTGTTGGAAGGTTTGTGATCACGTGGCTGAAACTGATCTATTCAAAATTACGCGTGTATATATCCGTGCGTATTGTTTTCATTTGCTCCACGTGTTCAAACCAGTTGTCTACGAAAACTTCCACCGGTGAAAGTGACGCACACCAAATTTCTGTGACGTATGCAGATAAATTGTTCTTTTTTATCAGTTTTTTTAATATAATTTTTAAACGGTTTGTAATTTATTTTTCGTAGTAGGTGCATTCAGTAGGTGGCCCTCATAGGTACCTTCTGGTGCAATCAGAAACGAAATCCGACAAATATTTTTTTAGTTATACTTGACGAAAGGCTTTTATTAGGCTTTTTTTTAGTAGGACATGGCGCTAATATCCATCGTAGCTGTAATGTGTCCGGACAGTAATATTTCGCTGAGTATTAGCCTTCGCTTCGCTCAGACAATTAAAATTTCTAATTTATTTAAAACAAACAAATAAAAATAATGCTTTCGAAATTAATAAAGTAGCAATTTCCCTATTCATTTAATCCTTAAGTGCGGGATTTTTTATTTTGTTTCGAAAAAATTATATATGATTCTCTGAATTTATTACACAGGAAAAACAATGAAAAAAATCATATATGCATTTTTCATATAATATGTCAAACTTTTGTTCTGTTGCACATCTGAAATAGAAGTAAGAACTACTATCGTGTATTTGTTTTACGCTAAAATAATACAAATTAGTAAATATTTTAATAGGTATGTCTCCAAATACCTTATTTTATTTTATTATATATTTTATAAAACTTAATCTTTAACCCTCTTATTCCCATGATAGAATACGTTCTAGAAATTACAGTTGGCTCTCTGTTTAACGACTTTCAAAAAACCTCGGAAAATCGTCCTTAAATAGAGATCGTCCTTAAACAGAATTTGGTGAAAAATAATATTTGAAAAACATTCCCTTCACAGTTTACAGGCTTAGGACTAATCAATACATTTCTCAATATATTGACGTGTTTAGAAATGTTTTATTTATTTATTTAAATTTTTTTATTGCACAAATACAAATTACATTAATTATACTGCATATAAGAACAACATACAATGTTACTTAAAGTACAATAAAAATATTTATAATACATTAAACGAATTAAGTTTTTAAAAAATCAAAAAGTTTAGATTGTTTCAATGGTGGTCTAGTTTTAAGTACCCTTGCTTCAAGCTTTTCAAGAAGGTTGAATGAGTCTTCTACCATATTTGATGAAACAATGTACTGGCGAAGAATATACAGGGCAGAATTCGCCTCTGAGTAAGAAGGAGGTGATGTTTCGGTTTCTGTATCATCAGCTTCATCATCATCTTCTGCATCTGATGTTTCATTTTCATTTGCGATGTCTTCATAAACTTCTGAAGTCGGTTGTTAAAACGTCATCGTCATATGGGTAAAGTTCATTACTACCTTCTCCTTTATACGTACTCATCTGAATTACAAGAAAACTTACTTTTCTATGAAAGTAAGTTCCCTCGTTTAAGATGTTTAAAGGGATCGAGAAAAAAATAATCTGCGTGAAAATCGTCGTTAAATAGAAACAATTTCGTCTTTGAATAGAGATTTTTTTACTTAAAAGAGCCGGGACCGCAAAATATCGTCCTTAAATAGAGATCGTCGTTAAGTAGAACGACGTTAAACAGAGAGTCGACTGTACATAGTTCAGATAATCTGACTTTGCACCAGAGAGCTTCAATGGATAACTTCGCTTTATTTAAAAACGGAATGTCTGTTATTAATTAAAGCAAATATTGCTATTTTAATTTTCCGTTGTGAATTAGGTATATACGAATAAAAAAAATCTATTAAATTCAAGACACTGTTGTTTGCATATATGCAAAGCTGCGCACTAAAGGGTTAAACTTATTCGCAAAACATTTTTTTAGATTATTAAAAAAATATTCGGATGTAAAATATATTCTAAACGAACACATTTAAAAAAGTCCTTCCGGCCAGTGCCGGGAGGAAGAGGTAGCTTTCATATTCCTTATTTTAAAAAAGCCAACTTATATTATTCAAACACACGAAGCTCAATTAAGTGGAAACCGAATGTAGGAGATTCAATACTAATTTTTATCAATACTAAATCATTATGAATGAGAATTTCGAAAAATTAGTCAGCTTTATCCAAGCTGCTTTTATTTAAAGTAACTTATATTTCGCTGCACATTTCGGCGATTTCTTAAAGTGCCTGCCATTTTAAGACAACATGGTGGATGAGGCTAACCAGTGAACTTGGTCGAGACCTTAGTAATTGCTGTGCACATGCTCACTCACATCGGAATCGGTTGATACATACGAGTGCTGTCGCAGGCAAAAAATCAGATTTTTCAAAATGTCACCCACGTTAGAAATTGAAACTGCTATATCTGAGCCATTTTTTAAGATAAAGACAGACAAAAAATGCTCCTGAATCCTTATATCAAGGTCAAATACTTAGGAAAGAAACCTTTTTCAATTTCTAATTTTTTTGCACCTCACTTTAAATATATATATTTTTAATTTAATGGCCGCCATTTTGAAACAAGATGGCTGATGAAGCTGGCCAGCGAACTTGGTCGAGATATTGATGTATACTATCCACATGCCTTCTTCCATCGAAATAGGCGAATACGGTGGTATCGCGAGACAAATACAAGATCGTTTCAAAGTGTTAGCCATGATAGAAATTCAAAGTGCTATAATTCAACCACTTTTTAAGATATAAACAAAAGAACAAATTTTCAGAAACAAAAACTGCTCCAGAATCTTTGTATCAAGGCCAAACACATAAAAAAATCTTTTTCATTTTCCAATTTTTTAATACCTTATTTTAAATTTTAAATTATATTTTTTTTTTAAATGGCAGCCCTTTTGAAACAAGATGGCGAATGAAACTGGCCAACAAACTCGGTCGAAACATTGGTATGTACTATGTACAGACCAAGTTACATTCAAATCGGTTCATAAATACGCCTGTTATCGCGTGACAAAAATCAGGGCGTTTCAAAATGTCAGCCACGCTAGAAATTCAAAATGCTATAACTCAGCCATTTTTTAAGGTATAGACGAAACAAAAACTGCTCCCGAATCTTTTTATTGAGGTCAAACACATAAGAAAAAATATTTTTTCAATTTTCAATTTTTTGGGACCACATTTCAAATTTAAATTTTTCTTAAAATTTTAAATGGCCGCCATTTTTAAACAAAATGGCGGATGAAGCTGATCAACTAACTCGGTCGAGACATTGGTCTGTACTATGTGTAAACAAAGTTACATCCAAATCGGTTCATAAATACGCCTTTTATCGCGTGACAAAATTCAAGACGTTTCAAAATGTCAGCTTCGCTAGAAATTCAAAATGCTATAACTCAGCCATTTTTTAAGATATAGACAAAACAAAAACTGCTACGGAGTCTTTGTATATAGGTCAAATACATAAGAAAAAAATATTTTTCCATTTTCAATTTTTTGGTACCACATTTTAAATTTTAAATTTTTTTAAAATTTTTAAATGGCCGCCATTTTGAAACAAAATGACGGATGAAGCTGGCCAACGAACTCGGTCGAGACATTGGTATGTACTATGTACACACCGAATTACATCCAAATCGGTTCATAAATACGAGAGTTACAGTGTGACATAGGTCATATATATATATATATATATATATATATATATATATATATCAGTTTTGAACTGAAGGTGGTTTCGGGGTCTGGGGGTCATGATCGATGAAAATATACCAAAATTTTTTGAAATCGCTTTCCTCCGAACGGCTGCAATAGGTAGCTTTTTGTAAAGAAAGCTACCTAATATATATAGTATTCGAAAAAAATCGATTTAATTCAAAAAGCAAACATTTCTTCTCGAATTTAATTGCAAATGTAATATTCATATTTCACATCTAAAAATCAAATTATGTCTTATTAAAAATGTGTCTAATATATAATAATTTGTATCCTCTATTATCCTATAACTCTTAAAACACAAACGATTATTGCACAACGACGAAATGTTCCTGCAATTAAGTTTAAATTTCCGAGATTTCTGAACAAGAAATTTAACAAGCCTTACCAATCGCCTATTCGCAGGAACCCGTATCTTCATTTTAAACTCGCCCTCTTTCATGGGCTCGCTAGCCGAGTGATTAAGAAGTTTGATTCGAAACGCGCCCTGTCCTAAAACGTCCCTGTCCTAGAACGCAATAAAAAGAACGGAAATTTCTTCCATTCTGGGATATACACCGTTAGCAGCGCCGCCAGGAATATTTCCATGAATTGAGTTATGAATTAAGTATTTCTGAGAGTGTAGAATCTTTGTAATTATAAGAATATTTATTTAAACTTGAAATAAAATTGGAAAATGCATCGAAAATGGATCAGACATTGTGTGATATGGAATGAGATGCTTTAGCAGCCCTTTATATCTAACTAGTTCTAATAAGAAAGAATACTAGAAGAAAATATTATTTTACATTAGATCTGAAAACAAAAACATACTTTCATCAGAGTTGGTTGAGAAATTTCCTTTTTCGCATCATGCCAAGTATGGTTCGGTTATCCGCAGACTTACTTATATGAAAAAAGAGGCTGATTGTTTCCCCAAGACGTTTCTATAGAATTTAAACAAGAACTTTATAGAACTCTTTCAAGAAATGCCTTTAGAATTTAAACATTTATTAAATTTCCCGCCCAAAATCTGCTTACTTTCCTTTTCTACGAGACCTTTGTAATTTTAGGGGATTTTTTAGGTCCAAATATGCAAATGCATTCACGTGAATAATGACTACGCACTAACTCGTGAAATAAAATTAACGAAATTGTTAAATTATTTTTAGAGAGAAAATTTAATAAATTAAGAAAGTGTATTTAGAGGTTATTTGTGACTCAGAACAAATGGGGTCCATGTAATGCAATATTTTAAGTTATCAGCACACAACTCATCTACTGTATATACAAAATGCAAAAGCGAATTTCGTTCCGGCCGATCATAACCTGAGTTCTGCTAAATGGATTTTGAAAAGACTTCCACTAGTAGCTAGATACTTTTCAGGAAACATTTTAGTATATAACATATCGTCCTACATTACTTAGTGCTACAGTTAAGGGTAAAACTGCTATAATCAGGTGAATCCGATTACGAAAGATTAGATTTTTTAAACGTTCTTCTGAATGATTTTGATGGGACATGCACTGTTAGTTAGATATTTTTTTGCGGAAAAGTTTTAATGTGTAAAGTACCGTTCTACATAACTTTCTTATTCGATTAAGAATGTTATATAATCAAGGGAACTCGATTTTGAAACATTTGTCTTTTAAAAAGGTATTGCGAATAGACGTTGATGGGAATTCCACTTTTAGTAAAATACTTTTTCAGGAAAAGTTTTAGTTCTGATTAGGCTTCATATAACCAATTACATTACTGACATCTCCTGTGTCAATGCTGTATGAATGATGAAAAAATAAGAGACTGACTCTTTTCTGATTTTCAAAGTTTTTAGTCACTTTGCTCGTAATATGTGAATTCCCTTTTATATCTCATGCGTTCTAATCATGGCCAATAATAAATACCAGAGACGAACGTCATTAGTAAAATAAATAATGCTACCTAACTTGAAATCCTACATATATATTACTGGCTTTTACATGCAATTTGCTGCTATTTGTATATAAAAATAGATACATAGCTTCTTTATATTAAACTAGGAGGCTCGGCCCCCTACGAGCTACGCTCGCCAACCCCCGGCCAGACACCGCAGACTCTAAATGCACGCTAATTTGATCGGCTTTAAAAAGATTTCGAAAGATTGAATTATAATTTAAAAAACAGTGGCGATCTCCCTATAAACGAATTTCTATCCATTTCTCTTTGATTGGGGAATTTTAACGCCAAATCCGCTGCGGTACTACTTGATTATCCTGTCGACCAATTTCGCCAAATTATATAAATCGCCAAACCACTCGCCAAATTATACAAATTGATATAATTTTTATTTTAAATAACGAAAGAACAAATAAATTCGTAGAAAATTAATGAAAACACAAATAAAACGTCGAAATAAAAATAACTTGATGACGTATACACGTGTAACAACATTTCAAAATAAGCTAATATAAAAGGAATTAAGTAAAGAGAGTCTTTGTCTCCTGGTATTTTTTAACAAAGCGAAAAGAAAGTTCTTTTCAATGAGACATTTTAAATTAATTCTCAACACATCAAATAAATGTCTAGCGCAATTTCTAAATTTAAACTTTTTTTCAATATTATTTTGTGTTCATTTTATGTAATAACTATAATGTGACGTAAATATGACGTAATTTCTCCTAAGACTTCTAACGCATGTTAATGAATTAATTATTTTACAATATCCTTTCTCTTTTAAAATTCACGTGTATAATTTTTATGACGTAATTTTTAATAAGTTCCTGCTTTTTATACGTAATTATTTAATTCTAATTTGAAAGATTTTTTCCTGTTTATAATAGTCACGTGTAAATAAATTTTTAATTTGAAGCAAACATTATTGTTTGCGCTTTTTATACAGTTGGCAACAGTTTAAATTCGTACAATTTTCTGAAATCTGTAAAAAATAGCTCTGGAAATGCTGAAAATTTGAATTTAAAATAGAAATAAAACCTGAAAAAATGAGTCAAAATAAAAAAAATTAATGCAATCTGCACTTCGGCAAATTCTAACGCATAAAATGATCTAAAAATGATTACACTGCCATGTATAGTTTTTGCTGCTATAAAACTTTTTTAGTGGAACGATTTTGTCCAACTTTAGCATTAAATAACTCTTAAATTAATTCTTCGATTTGAAAACTGTCTGCATCAGCGTGTTTATCAAACATTTCTGTATAAAACCACCGATTTTCATATTTTTGTATGCATTATTTTTGTTAATATTAACGAAGAAAGGCCTCCGGTCACAAAAAAAATCAAAACCGGCGGCGGCGGCGGCGGCGGCGGCGGCGGCGGCGGTGACAGCGGTAGTTACTTTTTTTTAGAATAGAGAGATTGTATAAAGATTGAAAAAATTGCTTTTGTATATGAACCAGTGAATTCGTCGCCATAAAATTTTTTGCCACTTTTTGTTTTCCACAAAACTATTTTCTGTATCTCGCCATGACCCCTATACTGGAAAAGTACCACTTGCGGTAATATTTTAAAATTGTTTTTTAAGCGTATTATATCATAAGTGTAAGTCAAATACTTTGAAATTTGTAAAAAATGATAACCTAAATCTTTCAATGATAAAGTGTAATGAGTTCGATTTTTTAAAAATTAACTGAATGTTTCAGTTTACCAAATCATACATTACACTGTAAAATAAAACGACAGACGTTTCTTAATCTAATCTAATCTAATTTATAATTACAATATAACTATAAATGAATCTATACAATAACGTCTCCGAAAACATTCTTTATCATCAGAAACTAATATTTTTTGAGGCTTGAATCATTTATAAAAAAATTTTTGCTGTCACTAATTAAAAAAATTTTTCCAAGTAGTTTTTATAGTTTGTTAATCAGTTTTCTCAGACAAGAATATTGGTTTTAAGGATGATAATAATTCACAGTTTCACATTTTCAGCTGCATAATTGAATTTATAGATGAAAGACGAACAATATAATCTTAATTTTAATGTTAATTTGAGAGTTATTAAGTTATCATGATTGTCTGAAAAATATATTTCTTGAACACGTAATGTTTGCTTGAGATATGATGGCATCCAAATAACCTATATTCTGGTTTGAAATTACTGACTAATACACTATAAAAATAATCTGGAAATGCTTTCGAAATCGGTGGAAGCAAAATAAACTTTGTTTTTATAAAACGCTTTTTAAATCTTGGTAATATATATGTTTCTGAAGTTTCAAAAGTTAAAGAACATTTTTCGGAATCTGTAGTAAGATGGCAGATGTTATTGTAAATTTATGTCCGTGTTTTTGTTATCCTAGATTTAAAAAAAAAATCTGTTTTTTTTTTTTTTTTTTTTTTTTTTTTTTTTTTTTTTAACAACGTACGTGAAAACAAAATAAATTTTTAAAGCGTAAAAAGTATTTCACAATACACGCACGCTAAAACTACACATATTAAAACAACTTGAAAAATAAAATCAATGTTTTCATTTCTATTATAATTTTTTTTTTTTTTTTTTTTTTTTTTTTTTTTGAGGAAAACATTCCTGTATTCAAATAATAAATTATTTAATCTAAATAGCTATCGCAACTGCATTATGCATCTCATTAATTTAGATATTTTCAATTAATTAAAAATGTGAGTTTCAAAATGTAAGCTTTCCTTCGTTTCATCTTAAAACTCTAATTAAAATACACGAAAAGATATTTCTTGATAAAAATTCTTATTTCTTTTTAATGCTATTGTATTAACTCTATTTTTTAATTTGTTTACGAAAGATCATATCAAAAGTAAATAATTTTAATTTTTACATTGAAATGTAAAATCTGAATAAAATGCGTTTTGTATTGTTTAATAATTAACGACCCCTCTAAAAGGTAATTTTTTTTTCTCAATTAGCTATATCCTTATTTCGTTAAAACAGCTTTGAATTTTCATTAAAAATGTAAATATCAACGCGTATCTTTCGATGTTTCGGATTTCCTTAAATTTCAGAAAAAAGTGTAGAAAAGTATTCTCGCATTGACAAATTTTAATATTTCAAATCGCTATTGTATATACATGGTGACCAGAAATAAACGCCTCAATTTTAAAATTCAATAATTCATTAACTCTAATAAATAGGAATATGAAATGAATGGCATTTACATCTGGTGAGTCTTAAATTTCATGTACTGTAAATGTAAAAATAGTTCAAATTTTCGCGCTGATCTGTCTCAAACTACAATAATAATAAGAAAACTTTAAAAATTTAATTGTCTTTTCGTGTTTCAGTCGGTATATATAATAAATAATACAAGTTGAGATTTTTTTATGCTCATTATATCATTATTTTTTATGCTAATTTATGTACACTACTATAGCTGGTTGGCCATATACCCGCTTTTTGGTGTCTTTAATTTGTGTAACTACCCTTTTAAATTTGTTCGGTTTCAATTGTTGATTTTTTTGTTCAACCTGGCCTCCGCAAAAGAGTCGGAATAAGAGTAGAATAAAGGGCTGCGGACAGAAAGAGCCCGCTCGCCACGGCGGTACCCTTATATTAAGTTCGACGCAGCAGTGGTCTTTCTGTAGTCTCAGGGCCCCTAGCCCTCTTTTACCGCTTTACAGTGTCTTTAATTTGTGTGATTTCCCTTTTAAATTTTCCGGTTTCAATTTTTGATTTTTTCCCCTCAACCTGGCTTCTGCAAAAGAGTCGGAATAAGAGTAGAATAAAGGGCTGCGAATGGTAAGAGGCCACTCACCATGGCGGTTTGGACATGGATTACCTGTCCAATAACTACAATAATGCTCAAACTAGTATCACATGCTGTAGTTTGAGACGGTGCAGTGCCATATATTGAAAGAAATTTGAACTATTTTTACATTTACTGTACGCGAAATTTAAGACCTACTAGATGTAAATGTCACTCATTTCATATTGATATTTATTACAGGTAATGAATTATTAAATTTTGAATTTGGAGCGTCTATTTCTGGCCATCCTGTATATAGATTCTTCTATAATGTGCATAAAAGCTCGCCATTCCTTTTTTATTGCAAGAAATTACTGCAAAATCACACAGTTGTGTGTATCATAACTTGTATGTTTCGATTGGAAAAGAACGGAATTGTTTCTAACGTAGGAACTTATATGAAGGACCCTAATTTTTTTATATATATATAAAGGAAAAATGAGCCGCTTATTAATTTTATTTTCCTTTTTGATACATAAAAATATTTTTGAGGGTTAACAATGTTGAGAAGAAAAGTTTAATCACTGCATTTATAGCAAATTTTGATCTAGATTTACAAGGGTCAGCTAGGTGGGGAGGCCTACCAAATGGCTTAAGCACTCACAAGCCCCACCCATACTCTAGATTTACATAAAAATTAAGCGAAATTAGCTTTAGTAGTTTTCAAACCGCTAAATCTTGAAGTTTATTGAGTTATGGTTTATTTTCGTTATTGGCCAGAGATTATTACGTATAGTTTATAAGTTTGATCTTATTTTTCCTTGTAAATTAGAAATAGTCAATTTTTTTTTTTATGTGCTCGTAGAATTTTAATTTTTTAAGAAGTCGAGTTTTTTTTTTTTTTTTTTTTTTTTGAGATGGCTAACTTTATTTTTTTAACAAATTTTCCAATTATATTTAATTAAACTTAATACTATTAAATATATTTAATTGGATTATTTATTTAAAACCTTTATTTTTAATTGTTTAAGTACAAATTTGGTTTAAAAATCCATGCAATCCATGCAATTACATGCAATCCAACCCAGGCTAACCAGTTAAAGATGACAGACATACTACTCGGTGTACAGAATGCAGATGAAAATAATTTTTAATGTAAAAATCATAATACATGTTTTACATTAAGTATACTTTCTTACATTGTCCACCAAATGCACCAAAAAGCATTTTTGTTACTCTTGAATTATTCGTATGCTAACGCTCAAATCTGAAACATTTAACAATTAACAGCAAACTTTGTGATTTTGATTATTTCAGTGTTTAAGCTAGTGGTTCAATTACTTTCCTGTTAAATTCGTATTTTATTTATAAAATTTGTGAAGTTTAAGTTTTGTTTGGCAGTTTAATTGTGGAATATTCCTCTCAAATAGTGCAATTGACTTTGGAATTGAAAGAAGACAAGATTGTGAAACATTGAGTCGAAACTGGAAAACAGACTTTTGATCGCTGGTCAAAGTGTGTGATCAAATATTAATAATAAAATTTTATGTGTGGGGAAAAAGAGTGTGATTAATTGCGGGATACTGAGGTTCAGAAAGAGCAAAGATTTTTTTTTTTTTTTTTTTTTTTTTTTTTTTTTTTTTTTTTTTGTTCAAGAGTACAAAGATGAGGATCCTGAATTTATAAACATAAATCTAGTTTTTTCTTTCAAAATCCGAAAATGAAGCATATAACAGTATATATAAATATTACACAGACACGCATACAATAAATACAATAAACCCTACTGGAGTGAAAATTTAGCCAGAGCCGGGAATCGAAACCGGGACCACAGCATTCCAGACCGCGTTCTAACCACTGAGATACTCCGGCCGATACCTGGGTCTGCAATTTTTCACTAATAAACCATGTTGGGGAAGTCACCAGCCATCTATACGTTACCCTTGGATGACCGGACAACGATGAATAGATTTTACTATTACATCGATCGACGATATCGGCCGGAGTAGCTCAGTGGTTAGAGCGACAGCCTGGAATGCTGTGGTCCCGGGTTCGATTCCTGGCTCTGGCTAATTTTTCACTCCAGTTGGTTTTATTGTATATATTGTATGTATGTCTGTATAATACTTATATATGCTGTTAACTGTTAAATGCAGACGTTATTTGTGTGTGTTATATTATGTATTGTAGTATGTGTGTTTTAATGAAGCATATAGTTTTCATGGAAAAAGATTTAAGTAAGAAAGATCTTTATAATTTTGGAGTGCTTTTTTATTACTATTTTGAATAACAGCTCTCAAAATGAGAACGAACATATCTTTAGAAATTCTAAAGCTATTATCTATCGAACATTTCAAATGAATAAATTTAGGAATGACATTCTGTATTTAGCATTTTACTAGAAAGTTGTGATGATTACAGAAATTAGCGAGTTTGCATCTAAGTTTAGAAAAACGTTTAACTTTACATACAAATATAATAAAAATTCTAATTCGAAAAATATTTCAGAATTAAATCTAAGCAGCCTGAAAAGAACGTTTCTGGAAAAATATGAGAAATTCTTATTTAACGCAATTATACTCGATAGTTTTAATTAATTGACAATCAAAACATTCTTAACCAATTTATGCCTAGCGTCCCATTTTTGGGATGTTTCGAATTTCAATAATTTTTTACAATTTTCTTCTTCTTTTCAACGTGAAAATTGTATGAAGTAATGCTATATAAATGTCTTTAGCTATTACCGAGAGATGAAAGCATAAGATTGATATTTATTTGCTTAAGGGGGTCCGTGACACAAAAATCTCCAAATTTTCCAAAAAGCTTTTATTGCATTAAACAGTTATCTGTGTTTTTCTGTTTAAAATGACGCTTAAATCATGTTTCTATCTTAATTAGAATAGGAAATATTAAATTTTTCCTTTTGGTTTATTTTCAAAATCTAGCTTTCAAACAATGGTTGTCATGAAAACGATTTCTTTTGAAAATGCGCTTTCTTTCATGATGGCTTTTTTCACCATTTCTGGTATTTAAATCGTTATAAGTCAAGAACCGTTAAAGATAAATGGTTCAAACTTCGAACGTGTCTTTTTCAATTGTTTTACTTTAATTTGATTTAACAAATTTAAAAAAAAAATGTTTACTTTTGAAAATATGATTTTTTTTTTTTTTTTAATTTACACTATTTCTTTTTAATTCTTACTTTAAATATTAAAAAAAAATTTAATTAATATTTTTAAAAGGCTGAATCTGAATTAAAATTTAGTTATCTCTGTTTATTTAAATGAAAAAGAAATGAAATTCTACAAATAATGTTTCGAGTTATAACGATTTTCAATTACCTCACTTTTTTAATGAATTTTAAATTAAATAAAAAAAAAATACATGAAAAGTTTTATTATGTGATTATGTTTACAAATAGCATGGTTAATCATCACAAAAAATTCAAAATTTTAACTCAATAAATAAAAATTATTTTAAATTGTGTCCCGGACCCCCTTAAATGAAAGCCTTTTTTCGGTGTTTTTAGATTTTTCATTGTTCAAGATAGCGAAATGTAAAAAGTAAGTTTATTTGTCTTTTTTGTATCAATGATCCAAATAAATAAGTCATAATCTTAGCTTGTGAACTTCTTTGAACTACATATTTTATTTTAAGTGCGAAATTATATGTTCAAGACTATTTTTTATGCATTTTTGTAGCGTACAAAATATAGGGCGCTTTGCAGGGTAGCTATTCTTATTAGCCATTTAAGGAACAGTTATTTATGTAAAGTCCTTTTCAAAAGGAACAATTATGAAATATATTGTTTTTAAGCCTGAAATCCGATTATTCTTACTTTATTATTACTAATACTTTTAATGATATTAGTCTCTATAAGGAAAAAAAAAAATATTTTTTTTTGTGGTTCAGAAAGATACTAATTATAATATATAATATACAATTTAAAAGCATGTTTTGTATAAATATAGACATATTATACTATTACAAATATTATGCATATTCCCATATTTATTAAGGTTTACATTTTATCAAATAATAAGAAAAAAATAAAAAATAGCGTAATTTTTTGGGGGGATTTTTTCAGTTCTTTTTGCAACATTTTAAAGTGATTTCACCAACAAATTTGAGAAAACAAAAATTTAGGCACGAATTGTTTTAATACTAGATATTAGTCTTTTAATCAGCATATATTATTTCAAATAATATACGTTTTATTTCATTTCCTTTGCTTTATTTTTTTTTACAGTTTGTTTTTGCAAATATTGTGCTTTTTCGTGTAAAGAAGAGGAATCTTTTAAAAATAATTTCCTTACTGGCAAATTTGAAATGGAAAATTGTAGATTACAATTAAAATATTGTACAAAGTTACACTGTTCAAAATTTGCAACATTCTGTCCAGTCATTTGACCGTTTTTTTTCGAAAACGGTTACACAACTGTAATTTAACACTATTCTGACCATATTACTGGCCATTTTATGGTCAAAATACAGTTAAATTACGGTTATGAAACCGTCTTTTCAAAAAACGGTCGAATGACTGGACAGAATGCTTCAAATTTTTAAAAGTGTATGGTATGTCGCTATTCCGTACTTTAAGCTTGAATAAAATTTAAGATAATTAGTAATATAAATTTAGATCTTTCTACTGAATTTAAAGTCAAAACTTAACTATTTATCACATTAGTTTGTAGATTATTATAATTTATGGAATGTTTTCTTTTTTTGTTAATTAGAATTAAAAAAAATACCAATAGTGAATTTATTAAACATATTTTCATTCACAGCATATTAGGAATACGATTTTCGTAATGACCTGATCGCTTTTTCTTTCAAACAGCAGTGAGACTTGTGCACGATTTTCACTCTCCATGTTAGGAGAGCAATATGCTGATCACACTTGACCCCTGTGTAAATGCATTCACCCAATTTCCTTTCCAATAAAAGATTGCCTACTGTCTGGCGTAATGAAACGATGGTACACGAACGTGCATTGAATATTGATTAATTTGCTAACAATAATAAAACAATGTATAAAATGTAGCGCAAAAGTGAAATGGTAATGTCCCACTCGTCTAGATTTATTAATTTATTTGAAGATAGTAATTCAGATTGCAGTCAATTTCCGTTAGAGAGGGCTTCGAAGGGAAACCATTTTTTCTATAAAACGATGTAAACATTTAAATGATGTTATCCTTTAAGTTGAATAAATTGAATTTAGTTTTCGACGGAAATTAAATAGTTTACCAATTTTACCCTAAAAGCTATTTATTTTTTTTTAATTTGGTAACTTTAGCGAAAAAGCGAGTAAATGATAACTGTTAAAACAAAAGAGTAAGTCACTCAAAACAAACAAACTATGCAAAGAAAGAAAATGTAGTACTTACATAATTTAACTTTATGTAAAGTAATATCACACTTTCTTTTGCGATCTTTGAATAACTTATTCTTTAACCACATCATTTTTAAAGTTTTGCGGGCATTCGAAAGTTTAGTCTCTTACCTCACCCTATAGGCTGGTAATATCGGAGAACAATCAATAGCAATTTTTGAACTTCTTCATTATTGGTAGAAAAATGCTTCCTTTCTCTTCACCACGGAAAGGTTTTTGATATCTCAATATCAGCAGTTTCTTTTCGTGAAATAATGTTCACAATCAGTTTTAATTCTGCCCTGTAAATTCCTGAAAAATTTCTCGCATTATCCGATGAATCGTACGAATAAAGCAATATTCTTAACATTTATTGCAAATAGGAAGTAATGTGGAAAGCAAAATCAATCTTATTTATTAGAGCCTTAAGCGGAGACGCATTAACGAACACCCACAGTGAATATTTTGTTCAGCTCATTTATTAAATCAAATCCTTAAACGGTCATTCTCCCAAAAGTGTACATTTTCAATACAAATTTTTCTTGTTAAAAAATTTTGTTTTTCAAGACAAATGTTATCATTTTAAAAAACTTATCACTTACTACAAGTAAAAAACAGCAATGGCTCAGCTACATTATATTTATTTTTTTTTCAGAAACACATTTTTTTATCAACATTATTCACGGAGGTGAACTTTATGCTGACAAATCATAAAAAAAAAACTATTTATTCTCTTATATATATAACTAAGGAGCAATTCTATATAAGAATGCATAATGAATTTATTTGGAATTAATATAAAAATACGAAAAATTCATCTCCTATCTGAAGCTTTATTTCATCATCCATCTTTTATATGTTATTCAATTCTTCTCTTTTAAAGTTTTAAAACAATCCTTTTTGATTTACAGTCATTGTAAATTATTGTTAAGCATTTTTCTCTGCAATATACATTTTTAAAATTAAGAGACTTATGGAAGTGATAATCACGTAGATGAGGAAGATGCTCTAAATATTAACCTACATATTTACTTTTTTTGAGGAAGTTTTGTTCTTTAAATCAACATCTGATGATATAATTACATAAGCAATATATAAGCAAATATCTTAGTGTTGATTAAGTCACTTTGAATTACAGTTCACGGATGTGAGAATCTCCCATAAACATCGTTGCTTTTTTTTATAACAAATTCTAATACTTGAGTATAAAACAAATTTCTGGCTTATAATTGAACAACAGCAAACATACTGGATAACTTTAGCATCATGGGAAACAAAATTGGACGATAATTTTGCCATTTTTTAACATGAAAATGCAACTTAAGGTTTAGTTCATGGAGGTGAGAATTTATTGTGTGACACTCCTTTTCGTACTCAGAAAACAAACAAAAATACAAAGAAAGTAATTAACTATGCTATGTTAGTTTGCTCTTGAGATAGTAGTAGCAAGAATAATAATTATTTAACTATTTCATTTTCAATCAAATAAGTATTTAATCATTTTCCTTAATAACATTGGGTGAGTGACATGACACGGAGGTGTGATCTCACATACTGTGTACTAAGAAATAAAAAAATATATATAAAGTAATTAAAAAATGTATGCGAACAGCATATTTAGTCTTTTTTTACTTTCGACAGAATACATAAATTAATTCAAAAATGTTCACATCAAATACTGAAAAAGGATTTGTGACTGGAATAGTACACTTTTTGGAGAATGACCCTAAACATCTTTCAATTGAAATATTAAATTAATTTTTGCAATGCAATGCATTAACTAAGGATGCACCGAGTTTTCGGTATCTATTCAGTCTTCGGACAAACTACCAAATATTCGGTTAAACTGAATATCGAAATATTGATCCAAATGATTATATAAGAAAACCTTTGAAATACCTTACACAAATTTTAGATTTAATTGTCAGTTAATAAATTTATTCAGGATAATTAAGAAATATAATCATATTTAAATAAAATAGAATGATTTTTATGTTATTTATTTCCTGTTTTCAAAGTAACAGTGAAGAGAACTAACCATTATGCTTTCATACGACGACCATCATAAGAGATTAATAATTGAGAAAAGCAAGTTCATGAATATTCTCTGGTACATACCCTTTCTTGCCGTCTCACAAATAGAGTGTTTCAAAAGCAAATTGGAGCAAACTTTCAGGGGTAATAATATACATCCAGACAGACAATTTTTTTCTCTAAGAAAACCAGAATCACAATCTACTTAATCAGTCAAAAATACAGTCACTCAGGCTGTATCTTACTCCAGGCTGACTTTCGATTTTTGTTCATTACTTTAACAATAATGGAGATATTGTAACGATATTTTCTACAGACAATCTTTGATTTCTGTGAGATATGATGACATGACGAGACGTGCTGGAAATCACCACCATTCATATCTAAACAACACTGAGCTATCATTAATTTATTCAGAATGCAGCTGGCAGTAGGTATATTGCGTAACAGGCAAAATTCAATCCATTCCAATGATGTTAAGCATCATCATCACATTTCATATAAGCAAATTAGTATGACGAAAATATCGCTAAATATCTTCATTATTGATAATGTTATGAACGAAAATTCGGTTTCAGCTTGCAATGACACACCCTGAATTTTTCAGAAAATAAGTGGATTAAGATGGTGGTTTCCTGTGCAAAAATGTTTGTCTTGACCACATTATCTTTACTGACTTTTTTTCAAGATTTTAGTAATAACGTTTTAAAACCTGTGAAAATTATCGCTCACTCCAGACACTACTCTCTAGTGGTGATTTGCCACTATTTGAATAGATCATATTATTTATTTCATTTTTTACTTTACCCTCGTTCTCAAAATCAAACTGCATATGACTTCTAAAAGTTTACTACTAATTCCTCTTTCTAAAATTGCTCTCAGACATTAAAATATTATTTTTAGGATATAAGAAATTTTTATTCATTCATTTTAATTCACAAACGAAGCTACGCAATTTAAAGTTGTATTTATAAAAAAAGATTATGCTGCTCTTAAATAATAACAGAAAGTATAAATCTCCTGTGTAAAGTTTACTTTTTAAAGGATCTTGTTCACCAAAATCGAAGTATATGTGTTTATACAAAATTGTTTTAAAATTTAAGTTTTTGGCAGCTTTAAAATTTGAAATATAACAGTGTACGGCTAGCCGAAAATTCAGGTTTTGGCCGAATTTGCGGTATTCGGCATTATTACTTACTATTCGGCTGGCAGAACATTTGGTATTCGATTAATCTGTGTATCAAATATTCAGTATTCAGCAACAAGCACTATCCGATGAATCCCTAGCTCCAGAAAAGTACCTTTAGATATTTCTTTAAAATGAAATTTGATAATCTAGATAAGCTATATTATTATTTTCAGATCTGACGCTTATTAAAAATGTTCGTTTCGAAGGTGAGATACTTCCATTAGTGCACTGATCATAAAAAAAATATAAAATATAATATAAAAAATTACATAAAACATTTTACCATAATGTACAGGTACAGTCACAAAAAATGTAACCTCCTTCTGTCACAAATAGCAATAGAAATAAATCATAGATAGCAAACGATTGAAAATAAATCCTTCTTTTAATTGCCATTTTAAAACAATGTAAATCTATCTCCATATCTATATTAAAAGCAAACGAAAGTGTTTCATCATAGTAACCTTCATATTTGGCCAAATAAAATAATTCTACACCAGTTCATATGCAAAATTAAATATTCAAGAAATTAGCTATTAAATCTTTTATAAATTATCGATATCGGGGTTTTTCTCCAAATGACAATCATTTACCTATATCAGGTTTTAAGAATGACAAATTTTCTGAACTTTAATAAATTGCTTTCGTAGGAAGTGTCACAGACTTTAAGGTAACTAAAAACAAGAAAATATATTATTGAATATTCGAAAGAAAAGCCAAAATTTGTGTATACGTGTATAGGAAGCGTTTATTTCGAATGCTATAAATTATTAACTATTTTATAAAAGAGTCAATTCTACGGTTTCTCTCTAAATTAAAATCTGTTACTTATAACAGAAAGCGTTTAGAATGATGGTGTTTTCTGACTATCATACATTGCTTTGAAGGTAAATGCGGTAGCCTTTTAAAAAACTAAACAGTAGACAAACAAAATGGTAGTTATATTTAAAAACGCGTTTAATTATAATTAAATCATATTGGCTACATTTTCTCCTACAAAATCACCCCCTTCCGCCTAGGGGATAGCTTCTTTAGGTATTCACGGGCTTCGCTACCCCGGGCACCAGAGCGGCCTCTCTCTTTTCCTTTTCCCTTCCTTTCTCTATTCTATTCTTTTATCTTTGTTTCACTCTCGCTGTAGTTTTCTGTTTGAAGGTGAGGGCAATCCTGTATAAGCCAATATCATCCTTTCTATGCCGACTTATGGAGAATCGTAAACCACGTACGTGTTTGCCGTGCTTGGCGACGCTTGTCCCTGGAAATGAGATCCTGACAGTTGTGGGAAATCAACACACTGCTTTGGCCTCTGTTTCAGGTAGACGCAAGGTAGTCCCGTATGCGTCAAGCAGCTGGTCAGCTCACTTGTGCCTGCCAAAGGATCAAGTGAGCGGGCTCTTACTAGCCATCTCGTTAACCCCTTCGCGACGGGAGCCTTTTACGAAATGTTTATTATTTTGCTACCGGTTTTGAAAAACAGAAGTTTGTGCCTATTCAAATCGGAAAAAAATGCTCGGATTAAATAAGGCAAATTTTACTGGTAAGGATAAACGAGGATCCTTAGGCCTATTTCCGGCACGTATACGTGTCGCTCGTCTCCAAGGGGTTAAGGGTGGAGCTAACATAGGAGTGTCATGTGAACGTATGGGCTCTGGTAAGCACTGTTGCACATATGTGCATCCCCTACTTGTGCTCGGTAGTAGGTCGTGCGGCCGGGGTCTGAATTTTATGTTTTTCTAATGTGAAAGGAAGTTATTAACTTTCTTCTATTTCTCTCCCATGTGGGGTGCAACAAACTGTACAGAATGATTCATTTACTCGTTTCTTTAAAATCAAACGCACTGATAGTTTATCTGATTGTTTCCTTAAAAGAACGTCACCTTTTCTAATCGCAAAAAAAAAATTAGAGCCTGTTTTCGGAGATGGTTGTAAACTTTAAAAAATGCAATCTGGGAATTTGCTGGTGGAGATCGCTACAGCATACAATCACAATTTCTCTTACATTACTCAACTGTAGGCTCCTTATCTGTTTCTGTGCAGGGACATTAAATTTTAAAATTCAATCCGTGGTGTAATATCAGAACCAGAACTTTACTCTCTACAAAGGAAGAACTCCTAAGAAATTAAAAATATTAAAATATCATAGATGCACGCCGTATCACAATCTGCCGGAATGGGCAAGTCCTTCCTATGAAACACATTATTCGAACTATCAATAGCCCTAGTTTACCAATCAGATTTCAAGACGCCTACCTGGGCTACCCTGTACGACCTTATATACCCAATCCGCTCCGTTCCTTTAAGTGTCAGCATTATGGTCATAGTATGAATACCTGTAATAGTTCAGTTACCTGCACACGTTGTTCAGAATTTAGCTATGAGAGTAAACTTTCCGAAAAAGCTGAACGCTGTGTCAACTGTAAAGGGGATCATGAAGCGTACTCTCTCTCTTATCCAAACTTAATCAGTGAAAAAGCAGTTAAAATAACTTACTTGCAGTTAAAATAACTTACAAACTTTCTTACCCTGAAGCTTGTAAACTAGTCGAATCCAGAAAGCCATCTCTCGGAGTTTCTTACTCTAGTTCACTCAAGCAACAATTGAAATCCGTAAGACACATCTGTTAAAATAAATTACTATGATTCTGCTGTATGTTGTTATCCTTTGGTTAGTAAATCGCAAAAACCGTCAAGTCAATCTAAAAAGCAAACGAAGGTGAGCCTAAGCGAACTTCCGTTTTATTTACAAACAAATTGCAAAAACCTAATGCTTCTCCAGCACAGAAAAGAAAACAAATATCATGCACGCAGAAAAAAAGTATCAAGGGAAACCTCAACTCAAGCCTCTTTACAGTGGAAAACTGTGAAGAAAAACAAACAAAAAATCATGTTTTAGCCTTTCACTTATTAATATGAAGGATCCCAAACAGCTGTTTCACGATGTGGAAGAGGCTTTGGAATCTGGCACTTACAACCATGATTCTGACGCAGATGAAGAAAATGTTGTGTTTGATGAATTTGTGCCTACGTGATTTAACATTGTTTCTTTTAATAATCTGTGATTTAAATAAATCTGTTTTTATGCCGTATTTGGTTATTTCGTATTTTGTTTTACCGTCCCATCGTTACGTTATACATTGTGAGAATTTTAACTGTAAATATTTTCTTCGTGTCTCTTAAATACAGTATTTGACTTTATTAAATGTTTTTAATTATAGTAAAGCGAGGAGAGTTCGCGCGGTAGGAGAGATTGCGCACAAAGAGATTCGACGGGAAGGAGTAGAGTTCGCGCCCAGCGACTCCAGGTAGTTGTACAGAAGCATTAGTGCAGGGTCTACATGAATGTGCATATTTATTGTTCCAAGCGTCTTGGATAAAACAGTGCTATTTTGGTATTTTTTTCAAAGTAAGTGCTTGAATTTTCATAACTGTTCGTCAGAATTATTATAGAGCGTCAATAATACGAAATATTTTGAACTTAAACAATTTCTTATAAACTACTAACCTGGACTAAGTATGCGAACACCAGAAATTTATTTTAGAAGTGGCCGTATTTAAATAAAAGACCGCGCAATCTCTCCTACCAAAATAGGAGAGTTTGCGCATCTGCTACTTAGGAGAGATGGCGCATTTCCCCATAAGTTTAAGTGCTAGGAGAGATAACACAGTTTATTGATAAATTTATATGATTTGCAAATTACGCGTAAAACATATGAATGAATCAATTTTGAAATAATTTCGGAAAAACACATAATTATCAAAACTAAATTTGGCAATAAATTAATTTGCAAAAAAAATACTTTTGCAGATAAAAATTTTATTAAAAAATTAATAATACAGTTGTTATTAAATAAATTTTATGCAATTATTTTTGTTAATAAATTAATAATATATTTGTTAATAATTTAATTAAATATATATATATATATATATATATATATATATATATATATATATATATATAATTTATGAGCAATTAATTTGCTAATAAATTAATTTTGTTAACTAAAATAAATTTTCTAATACAATGTTTTGGAAAAGATTTTACCCATTCCAAGTAGTGTAATGCTATCGAAATCAAAAGGAAACAGAGTGCAACTAATGTTACTGATCGACAAAATATATATGAAAAAAGATTTAAAAAAGATGCCGCTACAAAAAAAAAAAAAGGCTGAAGATAAGGTGCTTTTACAAAAAGTGGGATAAAAAAACTCAAGGGAAAAAAACGAAGGTCAATGAGGATGAGTGCACTGCGTATCAGGAACTGTACCAGGAGACAATTTCGACAACTGACTGGATTCAATGTATTGCTTGTTGCAGGTCATTGCACGAAAGATGCTCGTTTTACAATAATAAGTGCATCGATTGCGGATGACGACAACTTCGGTTAGCAAACAAAATACAATGAAACTGTGGAAATCGAAATGAAGTAATTTTCAAGTTAAACATGTTATCTACTAGGTGAATGTTTTTTTTTTTTTTTTTTTTTTTTTTGTAATCTTAGTAAGGCTTGCTTTTTCTGATATTTTAATCTTTTTAAATTAAAAATTTTAACTGGTGTTAAAATAATTTCTTTTATTTATTATTTAAACATTTGGTTGAAATATTCACTCCTAATACAAAAATATTTACTCACAAAATGTCAATTAAGTGTAATTATTATTGTTAACAATTTAATTGTAGTTATTATTAATAACAATCTCTTCTACCTATGTGCTCAATCTCTCCTACCCATGTGCGCGTTCTCTCCTACCCTGCAAGGAGAGATTGCGCAAAATAGTTTTCTTGGTTTTATTACTGCTGTTCTATTAATTTACAGTATGACAACAAAATAACAATGGAAATGCATAAAAAACAAATGAAGTCAAAATTATTCATGCATAGTTTAGCAAAATATTAATATTTAGATTTTTTATTATTATTCTTTTGAAAGGTGCGCAGACTCTCCTCGCTTTACTATATACATATCACATTACTTTTTACATTAAATTGTGATGTTTTCATTCATCTTGTTCTTATGACATGCTTTTAAAAGAACTTTTAAAGCATAAATATTTGTTTTATTTTAAACTTTTCTTGGCACAGTATGTACAAAATTGACTTTGCTCCTTAAAACTTAATCAATCAACCAACCAAAATCATCCCCTAAGCCAGCATGGTTACGTAAATGGTTATTATGAATAACTAAAACAATATTTTAAAAAAGTCAAAATTTTGCATATGCGTATAGAAATCTTTTATTTCCAAATGCAATAAAATTATAATTTTAGAATTTATTATTTCTGTACTTATATACTTTTTTAAAATGTTATGAGTCGAAATACTGCTATAGTAATCTTATAAAAATTATTAATCTAGTCATCATTGTAGTAGTAGATTAAATATTTTAAATATTTAATACTATTAGAAAATTGATATTACGTATTTTTGGACCCAGTATTTTGCTAATATTGCGTGCATTTGAAATATGTCTATTGAAATAAAAACATTGTTAAATATTGGCTTTAATAGGAAAATATTTGGAATGAAATGGAGAAATATTTCATTTAAGGGGGTCCGGACACATTTTAAAATAATCTTTATTTATTGAGTTAAAATTCCGAATTTTTTTGTCATGGTCAACCTTATCTTTTGTAAACAAAATCACATGATAAAACTTCTCATAATTAAAAAAAATTTAATTTAAAATTTATTAAAAATTGGGGTAATTTAAAATCGTTATAACTCGAAATATTATTTATAGAATTTCAATTTTTTTTCATTTAAATAAACAATAATATATAAGTTTTAATTTTGATTCAGAATTTTTAAAAATATTAATTTATAAAAAAATAAAAAATATTTAACGAAAAAAAAAGTGGTGCAACTTAAAAAAAAAAAAAAAAAAAAAAAAAAAAAAAAATCATACTTTCAAAAGTAAATATTTTTTTCAAATATGCTGAATCAAAATTAAAGTAAAACAATTGAAAAAGATAGGATTCAAGTTTGAATCCTTTATCTTTAACGGTTCTCAAGTTATAAGAATTTAAATACGAGAAATGGTGAAAAAAACCTATCATGAGGAAAAACGCATTTTTACAAGAAGTCATTTCCATGACAGCCATTGCTTGAAAGCTAGATTTTGAAAACAAATGAAAACGAAAAAATTAATATCTTTTGTTCCAATTCAGATAGAAACTTGATTAAAATGTCATTTTAAGCAGGAAAAAACGGAGAAATTTTTAATGAAATAAAATGTTGCTGCGAAATTTAAAGATTTTTGTGTCCGGGACCCCCTTAAATAATGGACCAATTTTGTCGAAATGTTAAAACACCAAGGATGACTAAAATTGTATGTCTATATTACCAATATTCTCAATGATGTTGCCACTATATGGCTAATATTAGCCAATAGTTAACCAAAACTTACACTATTGTCACAATATTGTTTTAATACAAAAAGTTGTTTTAGGCAAAATTAGCGTAATAGAGTCTAGTAAACTTTTTATTCTAATATTACTGGTATTCTGTTGAAGCTATGTTTGCGAGCAATAATAATACATAATGTTATATGTGAGCAATATTTATATAAATTTCATGAAATTGTGTCTCCATATATAGGTTATTGAAATTGAAACATTTTAATACATAATAACTTTTTAGTGTATTTGAATTTATTCATGGATTTTCCATTGAGGTAATGAAGTTTTCCAAATAATTTTTTAAAAATCCTAAGTTTCTAAAAAGTTTGAACTAAATGAAAGGTAATTATGAAGTGAGAAATTTTGAAACATGCAATAAAACACAAAAAAATATAACTGAGTATTTCGAGTGGAAAAATATTTATATAAATTAGCTTTTCATTAACATTTAATTATTTAAATTGAACGCCTGTGTTAAATATATACTTTTAAAATATTAAAATATTAAAATATACTTTTTATAGCAAATAAAAAGACTCTTTGAATTTAAATAAACTAAATTATGACTTTTACCTTCATGGTATTTAAAACAGTGTTTATAAACAGAAAATATTCAAGAAGAACTCAAATTCCAAAGTTAAATTTATTATGCTTGTCAAAATATTTATAAAGTTGAAGCCATAAGTGAAGTCATGAAGGTGAAATCACAACGCCTTATGCATGCTTTAAGCATGTAACGCATAATTAACCATTTAATTAACGTTAAAACACTCTAATATATTTTTTAGTTCTATGATGTATCAAAAACCCTCTTATTAAAGAAAATATTCAGGCCAATAAAGTCATTAGGTATTTATTACGTAAGTGATTCTTCCTTTCTCATCACGTCAACATATTTAATTCTTCTCACCTTAAGCAATTTTCGTGTCGAAAAATTGAAAACAAAAAATAGTCTGCAACTCAGATTCACCCATATTAATAAGTAGGTGAGACTTTAGGTGTTTCATGCGATTATAGAACATTTGATTACAAACTGGTCTCATCTTAAAGTATGTGTAATTTTTATTCAAAATTAAGGTTTCAAATTATTCCTGTCAATGAGACCAATAGTCTAAAGGTCGAGTTGTTTTAATCATATTAATGCGTTCTTGAGATCATTTGATGGTATATATAAAGAGGTCTGAAAGGGTTTGAAGACACATTGGTTAGCTTATTGGTTTTTGGTAACTGTTCAGTCCTTGTATTCTTCTTGAGTGCTTAAAAAGTATCCAAATGTAAGTGGAGATTTGAAATTTTTGTTTTATATATTATGTAGTGTAGATTTTCTTCACATGCATTATGGTGTAAAATATCATTCATATGTTTATATTATATTTAGAATTTTCCTTGGTGATGTACATATATTTTATCCAACACGAGCTTCCCTGGTTACAGTACATAGGAGAAAACCATTTTTTAAAAATTGAAACCTCTTATAGATTTTTTGCATTTAATATATATTTTTTAGATTGCCATTAATATAAAAAAAGTACTTTTAAATGCAAAATATCAGTAATGCATTAGTTTAAAGTTTTGGAATTTATTTAAAGCTATGCTGTTATTTTAGCTGCATGCAGCAGTTAATAGCAAAATAAAGCACCTCAAAATTTTGGCGACTTACCGCAGCCTTTTTGATTCTGGTAATTGCAGTCTTTAAGCGCGTAGTTCGATTACATTTCTCTTAAATTTGTGTTTTATTTATATTATTTTATTTATTTACTTAAGAAGTTTTAATTTCGTTATGAAATATCAGCCAGAAACAAATGCTGCACTATTTATATTATTTATGGATTCATCTTTTTTATTTTGGTTGCAAGCGACATAAATAGATTTTTAAAAACATCATGCTTGAGAATTATTTAAAATGCCGTGAAAAATTAGTAAATGAAGATAAAGTTTTTACGCAAATTGAATTTTCAATAACGTTTTTTAGCTATTAGATAGCATAAAAATGGAAATTATGCGATGTTTAGAAGTTAAAACAATTCCAGTAAAAGCAAAATTTATTTGTCTGATGTTGCCATCGTGAATGATATCAGCGTTTATCATGGACATGTTTTTCTTTATAATATAGATTGTGTAATATTTTTATTATAAAACGTTATGCAACATTTTTATTTATTCAGACTTATAAACTATATTTATTCGTTTATAAAATTTAGCACAATCCATCTGTATTTGGAACTTATATATACATGTACTATTTTATTAATACCCTATTTTATTATACCTAATATAATTATTCTTATTTATTAATCTATAAGAAAATTCTGAATGATATATTTTAACTTAAATGTGTAAAATATTTTATGAAGTGTGCAAGATTTTATATATTTAGAGCGTATCTTTCATCTCTTTTATTTGCGCAAAATACTATTAGGCCGAAGATTACATCTATCCCTTGTACTAGAACTTGTTTAGGTAATACTAAAAAATTTAAAGTGAAGTAGTAAAAATCCCTTCTTTTTTCTAACTATAGTATTTAAATATTTTATTGTTAGAGTTTTCTTTAAAAACAGTGTTATTCGATAAAGAAATGAAGTTTCAACCATTAGTTAAACGATTTTTTTTTTCATTGAGTCAGTCTATTTAGTATTTCTGCTGTAAAGTATCATTGTAGAGTGGATATACTGGTGCATTTCCCATGTTAAGTTCACAATTATTGCATTCTCTTTAAAAGTCTCTAGTAATTATTTGGAAGCATACTAAGTACATTTGGAATATATATATATTTAATATTGAAAATCTGCTTTCATTTTTTTGGGAGGAGAGGGGTTTATTAAAGGAGCTAAATTTTGTCTTTAATTTCATTGTATTTCGCTTTTTTGTTATCTAAACTTAGAACATATTTTGCTCTTCCATAATGGAATTTATGACTTCAATATTAGTGTGGTGATCTACCTCCTGCATTATCTTCTATATACTGCTTCAATTAATGGATAAACGTTTGTAACAATGTGTAAATATTTGCACAAAAGAACTGGCGAATCAAAAATTAAAAAAAAAAAAAAATCATTTTTCTTCTACAGTTATTCAGCATATACATCTAGAAGATAATACTTTTGGAATAAATATGAGATATTTTGATGCTGCATATTTGTGCTAAAGAAGTCTTCTATGCTCAAACTGCTCTCGAAATTACGATTATTAAATTCATCGAATATCAAACGAATAAATCGATTAAAAATTAGGTAATATAATGATAAGAACAATGTTAGATATTATTTAGGATATAAAGGTAAGACGCAGCGCTCGAATCAACAATCTACATCATTGTGAACAGTCAGTCGATGATAACACAATGAAATCAATAAAATAAAATTTAATTCCGTTTTAGTATAGACAGTCAGTGGTCAAGAATTAATTCACCGTCCTTTTATTTTAATTTCATTGTATTTCGCTATTTTGTTATCTAAACTTACAACATATTTTGCTCTTTCATAATGGAATTTATGACTTCAATATTTCTGTGGTCATCTACCTCCTGCATTATCTTCTATATACTGCTTCAATGAATGGATAACCGTTTGTAACAATGTGTAAATATTTGCACAAAAGAACTGGCAAATCAAAAAATTAAAAAAAAAATTATTTTTTTTCTACAGTTATTCAGCATATACATCTAGAAGATAATACTTTTGGAATAAATATGAGACATTTTGATGCTGCATATTTGTGCTAAAGAAGTCTTCTATGCGCAAACTGCTCTCGAAATTACGATTATTAAATTCATCGAATATCAAACGAATAAATCGATTAAAAATTAGGTAATATAATGATAAGAACAATGTTAGATATTATTTAGGATATAAACATAAGACGCAGCGCTCGAATCAACAATCTACATCATTGTGAACAGTCAGTCGATGATAACACAATGAAATCAATAAAATAAAATTTAATTCCGTTTTAGTATAGACAGTCAGTGGTCAAGAATTAATTCACCGTCCTTTTATTTTAATTTCATTGTATTTCGCTATTTTGTTATCTAAACTTACAACATATTTTGCTCTTTCATAATGGAATTTATGACTTCAATATTTCTGTGGTCATCTACCTCCTGCATTATCTTCTATATACTGCTTCAATGAATGGATAACCGTTTGTAACAATGTGTAAATATTTGCACAAAAGAACTGGCAAATCAAAAAATTAAAAAAAAAATCATTTTTTTTCTACAGTTATTCAGCATATACATCTAGAAGATAATACTTTTGGAATAAATATGAGACATTTTGATGCTGCATATTTGTGCTAAAGAAGTCTTCTATGCGCAAACTGCTCTCGAAATTACGATTATTAAATTCATCGAATATCAAACGAATAAATCGATTAAAAATTAGGTAATATAATGATAAGAACAATGTTAGATATTATTTAGGATATAAACGTAAGACGCAGCGCTCGAATCAACAATCTACATCATTGTGAACAGTCAGTCGATGATAACACAATGAAATCAATAAAATAAAATTTAATTCCGTTTTAGTATAGACAGTCAGTGGTCAAGAATTAATTCACCGTCCTTTTATTTTACTTCAATTTGTTTCCCAAACTCTTTTATAACTTTACACAAATTGATGGTCTTTGAGATATCGTAAAGAAATCACTTAATTCCTATAACCAAGTCTGGTGGATTTCTTATTTCTTTTCCAGCCATAAAGATACTCAAAGATTTATTTGTATCATACAGGGCGCAATATGTTATCTATCGCCGACCTTTAATTTCTCAACCGTTGATCGTAGACATATAGTTCCAGTTACAAAAAAGTTTGAAATGAGGTAAATATTCATGTTGTGACATTATTTAAAGTAAAAAATCAATTTTATAAAAATTACGAAAACTAACTTTTTATACGGTCCCCCAGTCCCTATAGTTATATTTAGTAAAACTTTACACATATCATAACAGATATAACACAAAAAGTTTGACATCTGTACTACAAAAACTGTCACAGTTATTAAATTTCAAAGTTTAAGATTTTTCCACATGATTTTGTCTTTCATTGAGGGATCCGTTAAAAGATGAATTAATGTAATTCGACATCAAAATCAGGGTGCAATGTCCTTTTTACGGCGAAACCACCTTTAGCCGGTGTCGTCGGTAGGCTTGAATATTGTTCGACCCATAAAAGTTAGCTCAAATTTTTAGATGAAATAACCCTATTTGGTGATTTCCCAATTAGGTGATACCGGCTAAAGATGGTTTCGTCGTAAAAAGGACATTGCACCCTGATTTTGATCTCGAACTACATTAATTCATCTTTTAACTGATCCCTCAATGAAAGACAAAATCATGTGGAAAAATCTTAAACTTTGAAATTTAATAACTGTGTCAGTTTTTGTAGTACAGATGTCAAACTTTTTGTGTTATATCTGTTATGATATGTGTAAACTTTTATTAAATATAACTATAGGGACTGGGGGACAGTATAAAAAGTTAGTTTTCGTAATTTTTATAAAATTGATTTTTTACTTTAAATAATGTCACAACATGAATAATTAGCTCATTTGAAACGTTTTAGTAACTGGAACTATATGTTTACGACCAACGGTTGAGAAATTAAAGGTCGGCGATAGATAACATATTGCACCCTGTATATAGTTTGTACAAATAATGTTCCAAACTCGTTTATTACATCTCAGGATTAATTACACTATAGAACACACTAATTTACTACAAGTCTTTCGTTAAATATCGCTTGATCGACAACATCGATACTTTCGATATCAGAAAGTTAGAAAGAGATAGAAAAATGATCATTCATATGTAGTGTTTACGTATAGTTTTGGAAAGGTTAATCCACAACCTTAGTTACGTAGAAAAAATATTAAAATTTTTTATAAGTTTCAACATAGCAAAAACAATAGATAATAACACGAAAAAATTACTCAAAATATATTTCCTGTTTTTTTACAGACTAAGATGTTTTGGAATATGCAAATGATTGTAATTCTAGCCTTGGCTTATCAATGTTCAGCAACTGGATATGATGCAGCAGGTGCAAGGAGTGCTAGAGCTTCAGGTTCTTCTAAGCCCCGATCATCTTCATATGGAAGTGGTGAACAAAGTGTAAGTAGACAGAACAGATATTTTAGGCATTTCTATTAGCAAAACAATATTGAACAATTTGTTTTCCTTGACTATATTTTGCCAATGTTGGCTATATTGTAGTGCATTTTTGCCTCATCATTGGGCTGTTTACATTTTGGTAATATTGACTCACTATTGGTCATGTGTGTATTGGTAAGTGATAATTAATGAAAATATGTAGGATAAGTTTATCATTTTACTTTGAAATTGATGTAGATGATTTAGAAGGGTTCATATTGAAGTAGAAAAACTTTAAAATAACGAAACAAACAAAATACGTATAAACAGAATATTAAGTTTATAAACATTCGTAATTTTTAATTAATACTGTACAAGTATAAAAACAATATTAAGACGCTATTATTTGTATTATTTATGGAAGCATGCTTGAACGATGAGCACCAAATCTAAAATTTTTGTTAAGTGATATAAGATCATGTGATGGATAAGGGCCGGTAAATACTTTCTTCGTTATAATTATGTTTGTATGCTTATTCTTTACATAACAGTGTATAGAAATGAATCCTATAACATAAACATTTGTAACTTATAATTAATACTGTACAAGTATAAAAACAATATTAAGCCGCTATTATTTGTAATATTTATGGAAGCATACTTGAACGATGAGCACCAAATCTAAAATTTTTGTTAAGTGATATAAGATCATGTGATGGATAAGGGCCGGTAAATACTTTCTTCGTTATAATTATGTTTGTATGCTTATCCTTTACATAACAGTGTATAGAAATAAATCCTATAACATAAACATTTGTAATTTTTTATTAATACTGCACAAGTATAGAAACACTACTAAGCCGCTATTATTTGTATTGGCTGTATCTTGGCTATTTTCCTGGCCAGAATTGACATTATTGATCCAGGCTATTCGCTAGTTAAGAAGTTATATTTACTTTAAAAAGATGTACCTTCTTTGTTTAAAATATACTAGTATATATAAGTATTTATATTTGAGATAACAGTTTAGTGTTAAAAGTGCTATTAAAGCGTGAGTTATTCATTACTCAAAATATCTTGTTTATTGTCATGTCTAAATATATGTGCGAAATTCAGATTTATCACTACACATTTCAGACATTCTGGTACAATCTGTTATAAATAGCATAATTATAGTAATGTTTTATACTTCTTTTAAGCTCAACATCTTACTTTCTGTTTTTTTTTTTTTTTTTTTTTTTTTTTAAGAAATCGAACTGTTTGTAGATGGTCGTTTCTATCTATGATCCTTTATATTATTTAGAATGTATCATTAAATATGAACATATGAGTTAAATTTTAATAGAATTAAAACTATAAGTCCAATAAAATGATTAAGATAGTAACCGAAATAAGGATTTATGACGGATTTGGAAACTTTATTGTGGAATGAAACCATAGTCAATATCGACTATACTAAGATAACAAAAAATTCCATGAAAAAATGTAAGTTCATAACATTTAAAATTCAACCATTGCTTAGTAATTCCAAAATATTTTTTACATGACAATTAGAAATGCGTGTTTCATACGTTAGTGTAGATAAGACATTAAATCACTTTAAAAAAGCATTTTAAAACTTAAGTTTAACCGATACACTTCTGAAAAAAAAAAACAGTCACTTTTTTATGTTTTCAATCTAGAGTTAGTAGAATAAAACTGCAAAATCAGCGAATATATCACAGAATTGTATCACATACTGTAATGTCTGAATATCTCGATACTCTTTATTTCTATGGTGAGTACTTAAAATTTCAAATCTTTTTTTTTTTTTTTTTTTTTTTCAGAAAGTATTTTTTCAAGATCTGTCATGTTTAAAGTGATTCATAGATTTCAATGAAATGTAAATGTATGAAGCTCTGTATAGTGTTTTTCAGTTACATATTCTTAAAAAAAAACATTATTTTTGGAGGAAATATTAAGAATATGATTCTCATAATAAAACTTACTTTTAGAAAAAAAAATTCAGATTTATTAAATTTTTTAAAATAAATGTGCATTTAAATGATGAAGACAAAATTATATATTTTTACTTTTGTACTCAAAAATGTAAAAAGTATGCTAAAGATGTTATCTCTTCCAGAATATATATAAAATTTAAAACATGACTAAATTTTTAAATTAAAAATATTATGTATTTTTTGATAGATTTTACTTATTACTTATTAAAAGGAATTTAAGAAAAGGAATGAATATAAATAATGAATAAAATGAATGAATTATAATGAATGAATAAAAATATATTTAAAAAAGGGTAACAAATATTTTTAAATAAAAATGTTCAATTTCGTGTCCTGGACTTAGACTATTCGACAACAATTACAAATTTAAATCTAACAGTGTAAAAACATAGCTGCCAAGTCTCCCGATTTTATAGCACAACTATTTCTGAATAGTAATCTTCACCTTATTTAATTACAAATTTCTGTCATTAAATAAAGCGTATATTTCGATTTGGCAAAAGTGGTACTCAGACTTTGTGAGACATATAGAACTTTTGTAATCTGAAATATGAAAAATATTTAGGGTTTTTTCAATTAATTAATAATAGATTTACGCTTTCATACCTATTATATTTAAATAAATTTCTAAAAATAATTTTTAAATTAAATGTTCTAAAAGTTGGTCCATTTCAGGGTCCACCTCAGCCTTATAACTTTGAATACAATGCTGCTGATGAAGAAGGCAATAAACATTACAGAAACGAGCAGGGTGATCAAAATGGGAACGTGAAAGGCACTTACGGATATAACGATGTGCAAGGCCTGTACAGAATTGTAGAATATGTAGCTGATGAAAACGGATTTCGCGTAAATATCAAAACAAATGAGCCTGGAGTAGATGACAAAGAAAGCCCGGCTGACGTTGTTCTGACTGCTGAAAAACCACCTGGTGGTATTGGTGGCGCTTCCTCAGGTAGAGCCTACAGATCTGCCGGACCAGGTAAAACTATACTATGTTTTTTGAACATCCTTACAAAATACAGCAGACACATGAAATTAAGAAAAATACAAATTTATACAGTTACATAAATATATAGATACCAAAATGGAGCATTTAATCTCCTAGAAAATAACACTAAGCATATAATATGTAAATCTTTTTTTTTTTTCATTTTTTCTAAGAATGCATTTTTTTTTTAGACTCTAGGTACACTTTTTAGAATATCTATCAAAGACAAAGTTTTGAAACATCACATGCTTGTGTCATTTAATCTCGTAGAAAACAACACTACGCATATATTATATGTGTAAATCTTCTTTTTTCAGATTTTCCTCAGAATGCATTTTTAAAACTGTAGATGCACATTTCATAATATATATTAAAGACGAAGTTTTAAAACATCCCGTGCTTGCAAAATTAATCTGTTTCCTTAAATATAACTCAAATTATGATTGTTAAACATATATTAGAATATATTAATTTTTCTCTACGATATTCTGTTTCAATAATTATTTCTAAAGAAAAAATTAATTTTATTTTCATAAAAAATAAAAATTATTATTATTATTGCTATTAAATAATATTTTTACATTCCTCGATGAATTGAAGAGTTCATCTTCAATGCTGTTTCAGAAAACTGTACCTAGTTGATTGCTATAATTATAGACATTTAGGCAAAGAGAAGAAAAGGTTAAACAGTGACACTGTTTAAAATTGTAATACAACAAGTAAATTTTGTTTTATATACATACTAACAAATATCTATTTTTAGCAAAGAAAAAAAAATGTTTTTCGTATTTATCTCTTTATAGATATATTACATAATTTTAAATTTTATGCTAATTCTGATTAGCTCGTACTGTCGAGATGTCTTCTAGTTTTTTTTAATACATTTCATTCCACATTCATCTTTAAAAAAACTGTATAAATGATATCAGGCAATGGGACGTTTTATATGACAAAGTTTGATCTGGTGTGACAAACACTTTGTCATACCTGGTAAGATGTTTGAATCTCTCCCGGCTTCTGAGAAAAATCTAAAAAATGACTTTATTTAAAACGAAAGCTCCTAAAAAATTAATTCCATAATTGCTCTTCTTGAGTAAAAATAACTATTGCAACTCTAAAATTTGTAAAAAAAAAAAAAATAAATGACCATTTTAAACAAAAGATTTCCTAAAATTTAGTTAAAAGTAATGCTTTAGATTTACATTATTACAATCTATTTCAATAACCAGAAACACTAGATGATACAGAAAATGTTTAGAGGATATTTAGTGGTTATATGCATAAAAACAGTGAAAATCACACGATTACATATGTAATTTTTTATCATGATTCTTTGTTCTTATTGATTTAGCATAGTTTCAAAATGATATTATAAATATTTATAAATATTATAAAATTTGTTAAAATAGTCCAAATGTGAAAGTACACGTCTAAGCACGGCCAGGGAAGAATGGAGTTTGGCCGTGGTCTAAGTAACCCTTCTCTGAATCAGGCGTGGAAATATAAAATGGAGCTGTTTCATTTTACCTGATCAACCTTCCGCACTTTTTTTCCCAATCTAAATTTTTATATCAAGGCCAATTCCATGAAAACTTGTCATGTCTGTCACACAGCTGAAAAGTGCTACGCTTGTTGGCCACCGTTATTTTCGAAAAGTTTGCTTCGGGTTATTCTATTGATGAAATATCTCCGATAAAATAAGTCACATTTTCCGTTCTAAAATACTGGTAGCCGACAAGTATAGCAATTTTCAGCTGTGTGACAGACATGACAAGTTTTCATGGAATTGACCTCAATATTTATCATAAATTCTTTGGCATTCTTCTGCACAACCTGTCTTTTTTACAATCAGTTACTAACTATACGCTTTCGTTATTTTTTTGGATGTCATAAATTTGTGCAAATGTCTGATTTTATTTTAAAGTTACCGGAAAGATATGTGAAACAGTTTTGAATTCTATAGATACCCCAAACCATATCTTTGATTGGTGATAAAAATGTGTCTTTTTAAATCTTATATATCTTTAACCTTTAGCGGTTATAACAATTTCAGGATTCCTTCCACTTTTAGTCATGTTAAATATATTGTCTTTACTGGTAAAGATTCTATTAATAGGTTTCACCAGTTGATTATAAATATTACAAATTTTCTAAAATTCCCTAGGTTGTATCTAATGTATGTTTCTGAAACAGTTCTTGTCACAAACGTTACCTGCAGTAGACGATATTCAATTTACAGATATTTCTTTTGTTGTTCTAAATGACTATATCTATAACAGATGTAATAATTTATTTCTTGGAGATAACTTCACTTAGTAGTTTTCTGGAAATAATCTTAAAACAGTTTTTGCCATGATATATATTTCTCTTTATCAATCTCCTTTTAATGAATCCACAAATCTGTTTGTGTAATCTTAAATTAAGAATAGCCACTCTATTTGGAATGGAAAAGTTTCCAGTATTTCTTTTCACTGTAAAACTTATAAATTAATACCGGTTTACAATGAGTTTCTTTAAATATATCTTCTTTTTTTCTTTTCTTGCAGTCCCCAGTGGCTTCAGCGGTTTTTCTAGTAACACCATGCCGAAAAAAAGTGGATATTAAACTGAAATGAAGCTTCCTCTTAAAATGTGGCCATTACTATGTGTCTTGTGATGTTTTCAGCAGCTTTTATCATTGATGGGTGCAACATTCAGCGCGTCGGCAGCTCAAGCTTAAATGTAAAATGCCTTTTAATTTAAATAAAATTGTATTTATTTATTATCTATTTTGTCTTTTCTGAGAAGGGCTGAAACGTGGACTTTAACGTTTAACGAGTTTAAAAGTACATAATTGTTAATTTTTAAATTTATTCTAAACTCTGTCACATTTGTGTAAGTATTGAAGCACGATTGTTTTAATTACTAATATTGTTACGGTAATCATTTTTTATCATAATGTAAGTTACAATATTTACTATATGTACTTATGTGACTACATGTAAAATTATGAGCATAGAAATGTGGAGGTTTATAATGTAGATAGTTATAGAAGCTCAATTTTGCTGATAACAAGTGACCATAACACTAATGCTGTAAGTCTCTAGGAGGTAGTTAACAGTTATCCGTTTAACCATGTTTTTACACTTAATTTCTATACCACTATATATCAGAGATTGAATTAAACTGCTTGCTTCTATAGCTTCTCAGTAACTTGCCCTTTAATATAAAAAAACTGACCCACATTACTAAGGCTTTACGTAAGGGTTACAATTCGCAACCCATATGACATGTCAGTACAAGATTTAGAAGATAAGGGTACACCGCAACTGATGGCACAAAAATAAAGGCGAAATTATTCACGTGATTGGAAACGCCCAACAATATCAATCTCACTACTAATAATAGTAGAGATGCATACGTGTATTTTTTTTTACAAATGTCTCACAGTTGTTACCAGAGGACCCTATAATGCAGGAGCTGCATAAAAGATAATGCAGAAAAGTTATAAATCATAATAAATTTAGCATTATATTTTTACAAGGAGAGGAGGGGGTGAGGTTCGAGGATGTCTCAAGCTTTTTTGCTGGGGAAGGTGCTAAATACCTCATTACAACATCTGCAGCGAAAAATGCATGCGAACATTATTTTAAAACAAAAAACATTTTGCAACCGATTTTTCTTCCACAAAAAGCTAGTACCAGGAAACTTTCAAATGGGTTCTAAGAAAACGCGCAAAGGAAGACATATCTCCTCTGGTGCTGCGTTTTACAATTCCGCCATATGGTATAATCTCGGTAAATTTTATGATATGTACAAGCGTGAAAAACAGTTTAACAAGTAAATAAATCTAAGAAAAGTGATTTTGCGCTTCCAAAGTATGGTTATTTTTATTATTGAAAGAAATCTGCAATTGTATGCAATGGACAGAATATTTAGTAACGTAAAGCGGGGAGAGTATGCGCACATTTCAAAAGAATAATAATAAAAGATCTAACTATTAATATTTTGCTAAACTATGCATGAATAATTTTGACTTCATTTGTTTTTTATGCATTGCCATTGTTATTTTGCTGTTATACTGTAATTTAATAGAGCAGCAGTAATAAAACCAAGAAAACTATTTTGCGCAATCTCTCCTTACAGGGTAGGAGAGATTGCGCACATTGGTAGAAAAGATTGTTATTAATAATAACTACAATTAAATTGTTAACAATAATAATTACACTTAATCGACATTGTTGAAAGGTTTTTGTGAGTAAATGTTATTGTATTAGGAATGAATATTTCAACCAAATGTTTAAATAATAAATAAAAGAAAGAATTTTAACAACAGTTAAAAAATTTAATTTAAGAAGATTAAAATATCAGAAAAAGTAAGCCCTACTAAGATTACAAAATAACATTAATCTAGTTTATAACATATTTAACTTGAAAATTACTTCATTTCCATTTCCACAGTTTCATTGTATTTTGTTTGCTAACCGAAGTTGTTGTCGTCCACAATCGATACACTTATTGTTGTAAATCGTGCATCTTTCGTGCAATCATCTGCAACAAGCAATACATTGAATCCAGTCAGTTGTCAAAGTTGTCACCTGGTACAGTTCCAGACATTCAGTGCAGTCATCCTCATTGACCTTCGGGTTATTTTTCCTTGAGTTTTTTTACCTCACTTTTTGTGGAAGCACCTTATCTTCAGCTATTTTTTTTTTGTAGCGGCATCCTTCTTAAGTCTTTTTTCAAGTATATTTTGTGGATCAGTAACATTAGTTGCACTCTGTTTCCTTTTGATTTCTATGGCATTACACTACTTGGAATGGGTGAAAGCTTTTCCAAAACATTGTATTAGAAAATTTATTTTAGTTAGCAAAATTAATTTATTAGCAAATTAATTGTTCATAAATTAAAAAAATATATATAAATATTTAATTAAATTATTAACAAATATATTATTAATTTATTAATAAAAATAATTGCATAAAATTAATTTAATAACAACTGTATTACATATTTATTAATAAAATTTTTATCTGTAAAAGTATTTTTTTGCAAATTAATTTGTTGCCAATTTAGTTTTGATAATTATGTGTTTTTCCGAAATTATTTCAAAATTGAGTCTCTCTCTCTAAATCTCTTAGTATGCTATATGTAGTTGAGCTTGAAAATGCATAACTCAAATAAAAAAACCCCTTTAAGCAATTCACTCTCATTCTCAGTACTGGTTACGAATTCTTTTGTGTGCCAGTATATGGTCTAAAGAATTTATACACACCTCATATTGTGCAAAAAATTAGTTAAACATAAAACCCATACCATAAATGAAAACGTCATATCAATTTCATTATGTTTCTAGACGAGTAACATCATTCTAATATGCCGCAAACGATTTTTTTCACAGACTATGCTATAACGGAATATTTTTTTGTTTCCCTGTACGCGTACTGTAAGTGTTATACATTCGACAGTAACCATCACTTAGTGCACCTCAGTAATGTGTATAAATTTCGTTATGTTTAAGATTGAGTAGCACTATTAAAATACCTTGCAAATGATTTTTCCCCTTAGACCTTACTGTAACGGATTTCTTTTGAATGTCTCTGTAAATGAACCATGAATGCTACACACTTCATTTTCAATATCAAACATTCCAATGCAAACCTTAATAACGTATATCAATTACATGTCACTCCGAGTATATTTACTCGAGTTAGAACACGGACAGACAGATGACAGATGGCAGACAGACGGACAAACCGAAGTTATAAACACTTTTCACCTGTGTTGGAAAGTGGTAAAAATGATTTCTCTTTATAGACCTTAATGCAACGAAACACTATTGAGTGCCCCTGTAATTGAACCATGAATGCATACAATTTATTTCCAATACCAAACATGGCACAGGAAACCTCAATAATACCGTATATAAATTACATGTCAACGAGTTAAAGCACGGACAGAAAGACGGTAGACGGCAGACAGACAGACAAACAGAAGTCATAACTACTTTTCAATTATTTTGGAAAGTGTTAAAAATTCTAAATCACTACACATATCATATAACAAACTTAAAATTTTTAAAATTTATTTCTAGCTGTGTTTTAACGAAAAGTGTTTTGAAAGTTTTATCATGTTTGGTTAATATTATTCATTTTAGGTAGATTTCGTATGAAATACTACCTATTGGGATCGTTCCTATGTCGGAATTTCTAAAAAACTTTTGCAGATCTACACCGATCATGACCCCTAGAACCCAAAACCACCCTCAGTAAAAAACTTTATATATCTATCTATCTATCTATCTATCTATCTATCTATATATATATATATATATATATATATCACTTTCTTTTGGACACGATAACTTTCGTAATTCTGCACCAATCTCTTCCAAACTGATACATAAAATCAATGGGCGTAAAATCTCGGTCAAGTTCGTTAATGGGTAAAATCGGACCAAGGGGGGGGGGAAATAGGGAAGGGTTTTGTGAAAACAGAAAACCCCCCATAACTTCTTAATTTTTGTACATATCAAATCAGTTTAAAGTTTTTATTACTTCTAAAAATAGGGCCAAAAATTTATGTATTACAGATTTTTGATAAATTTAAAAATGGGGTCAAGGGGCGCAAAAAATATGGTTTTGGGGAGAAAAAAATTCATAACTTCGTCAATTCTCAAGATATCAAATTCAATTAATTTTATTATAAATCTCCTTAACATTATCTAAAACTTTTATATTCACAAGTTTTTGATAGGAGCAATTCGTACCGAAAAAAAAAAATAAAAACGAAAACAAAAAGGGCGTTTGAAGACGAAAAAAATCCATAACTTCGTCAATTCTCAAGATATAAAATCCAATTAATTTTATCATGAATCTCCTTAACATTATCTACAACTTTTATATTCACAAGTTTTTGATAAACCAATTCGTACTGCAAAAAAAAAAATTAAAACGAAAACAAAAAGGGGGTTTGAAGAAGAAAAAAATCCATAACTCCGTCAATTCAAAAGATATAAAATCCCCATGAATTTATCATATATCTTCTTAATATTGTCTACAACATCTATATAGACAAGTTTTGGATAGGACCAATTCTTAGAGCAAAAACAAATTAAAAATACATACCGGTTGAAGAAAAAAAATGATCTTAGTAAGGGTGTATTCAAATCCAAACTGCTTATTTTCTGACTCATTTTACAATTCATTTTTGCTCTCAAAAGGCTTCCAATTGGTACGTTTTCTTACTCAGAAACTGTATAATGTACCGTAATGGTCGATTTTCTGATAGGGGCAGAATATATTTTTTTAAATGCTGTTAAAAAGGGCATTTTGAACCGAATTTACCGAAGCGGATTGTGTTGGAAAAATCATTGTATTAAGGATGCGCTTAAATCCAAACTGCTTATTTTCGGACTGGTTTTTAAATTCATTTTTGCTGTCAAACGCATTTAATTGGTAGATTCGCTTATTCAGAAACTATATAATGTACCGTAATAATCGATTTTTAGATAGAGGCAGAATATATTTCAAAAAATGATGTCAAAGTGGGCATTTTGAACGGAATTTCCCGAAGCGATTGTGTTAGGAACGAAAAATATTGTCCTTCTAAGAAAATAATTGTTTAGATATCAAGTTTTAATTAATTGAACAAAAAATAAAAACACCGGCCGCTTATAAATCTCTTCAAAAATCACGTCAGCATGTTTCATATTTTTTTTTATTAAAAATGAATCTGGAATTATGGCAGAAAATTTCGAGTTGTTGAGCATGGAAAAGTATTTTTTTTTAATGCCGCCCTAACATGATTCTGATAAAACCAGCTATTATATGAAAATGAAATAAAAACTCGTCAAGAGCGGCCAGATAAAATTGTTAAAGTGGATTTATCTCTAATCATGATTTAGTTTTTGTTTGTGAAATTAGTATATTTGACTTCGAAATCTACCTCTGCCTGTAGGCCGGGCCGGCAGGGATTTTTTTTTATTCAAATACCTACGTCTTTTTCCAACTTGTAATCTTGAATGTAACTGCTGAATTTACTAAAGTCTACAAGAAGGGGGGTTTATTTTTACGGATTACATAGGATGTTGACTTATCTATTCGAAAAGTTAAGTCTAGGATTTTCAGTATAATTCAAAATACATTCAGTAATTCTGACATTAATCTGTTAAATCGTGTCAATAGATATGTACTAGCGCTGAATTTCCTTAAATATGCAAATTTTCGATACTAGAAAATTAGTGCTATTAATTAGAACTGTTTTTCTTTAAAATTGTACAGAATAAAAAACAGGATTATTTCTACTTTGAAATACTTCTATTAGTAGTACTTTTATTAAACAACTAGACTCCATTGGCGACCAGTTTGGTCTCCTTTAAACGTATGGTAAGCATTGTATCATGTTGCTTTTATTCATAATTAAATTTACTTGCTCCGATCCTTCGTCAAATCAGAAGATTCTGATACAGAAATCATGAACTGGGTATTTTTATGCTAGCCGAATGCAGGTGATAAATCGCCATACATTGTACCCGCCGTAATTTTTCTTATTTCATTAATTTCATTTAAAATATAACACTTTCACTCATTTTATTTAAAATACGTAACTTTAATTTAAAACTGAAATACTTAAAATTCTTGACTCTCAATTTTTTTCTTATTTCTTAAAATAAATAAATAAATAAATAAATAAATAAAAAATAAAAAAAATAAATAAATAATACTATAAATTATGGCATTTAATTTCAACATCAAAGCTTTGTTTTAATTTACCTCGCGAAAAATTGTTTATGATAGTCGCATGAGATGGACTAATATAATACTGATGTTATGATGGCGATGGAACAATATTTGGCGATTTATCATCTGCGCCCGGCTAACATTAAATTACCAAATTGGCTGTTTGGCATATAAAAAGTGAAGCGGTCAACCCGGAACTATTAATGACAGTCACATGACTTAGGCTATTATTATAGAGATGACAGTCACATGACTTAGGCTATTATTATAGAGATAAACAATTTTTTATTCGAAGTATCCACGACTTTTTCTACCTTGTAATCTTCCCTTTATTTAAGCGCACAATTCTGCGAATAAATAAAGCAAATATAACAATTAAGAATAAGTGGTAAATATTTTGAATAAAAATATTACAATATTTGACAACATTGGTACTTAATTTGCGTAAGAAATGCCGCACCTTATAAAAATACTATCAAAGTATCATTAATGAATGTAAGGATATATTTATCATGTTCTAAGTTCTAGGACTTTATATATTTCTTTTATTATGCAATGAATGTTACCACGAATATATACATTGTGGTAATATCAGAATTGAATGTAATTATAGTGAGTATTTTCATGCTTTTAAAATATTTATGATTATGATAATTAAAAAAAAAGCTTCCAATGAGAAGTTTTTGAAGAAATGAGCTTTTGAAATGTTATTATTTTAAATAAATTTGCTTTCCAAAAATAATTCAAAAATGCTTTTTACTTAAAGTTGTGAGCAAGGAATATTTATAAAGAAAAAATATCCACGATCGATAAAAAGCACATAAGTTAGATGCACTGGGTGTTTCAAAAGTTCGGTGCACAATTAAAAAGTGATAAAAAATGTCTATGGATCGGAGAGACGCGGTTTGCAATATTCAGCGTGGTACGGGATTTTGTATGTCACCAAAATAAAAAATTAGTTCACAATCTGGGCAGTAGAGGGCACTACTACAGATAACTCCAACTAATAATTCCATATTGCTCGCGCAATGCAAGATTTGGGTACAAAAACAATAGAGAATACTGCATGTACACTTTTTGTATCCAAACATGGCGTTGTGTGAACAATATGGAATTATCTACAGTAGCGCCCTGTATTGTCAAAATTTTGAACTATTTTTTATGTTGGTGTTATACAGAATCCCGTACCATGCTGAATATTTATCTGCAAACAGCATGTCTCTCCGATCTATAGATCTTTTTTATCGCGACTTACTCCTCACCGAACTTTTGAAACAACTGGTATATTCAAAGAGTTCATAAAAAGATATGTTGAATTCTGTTTGACAGAGTTTCACAAAAATATATGTTTTCCTAATTTGAGGCATTTAATATCTAATAAAAGATTTCAGTGAATAATGTTACCTAATAAAATTACCAATATTCTAAAATATCCATAAACCATTGAGATAAATAGATTAAATTTTTTACTAAAGCTCTTTTATTGTGATGTAAAACAGCTGTAAAGTTTTTCAAAAGTCTAAGAGATCATAATATTATTTAAATATACTTTTAGATATATAGGAATAATGAATATTTTAATGTATTCACTAACTGAATATTAACTTGTATAATTCACTGCATTTAATGTTTAGGAAAACCTTTGCATTCATTAATTGTAAAATAAATATTTTAAAGAGCTAACCGCTAACTTTTAAAGCTAACCACATAAAGAAATTCTCATAAATAATTAAAGATTTATCTATTGACTTTTAACTGAAACACTGTCTTTATCGATAAAAGTTTTAAAATCATAGTATTAACAAGCACGATGATTAACATACTGCGGATTATATGCGCTTATAAACTGCCAAAATATACATGAAAATACCTCGAAATTTACTGTTAAGCTCTAAAATATGCAATCTTAAATTTTAATGAAATACCGCTTACGTGTAAATCCATTTTTTATTATCTTTAACTTTTTTTATATCTAAGCACAATTAATAGTCAAATCAATAGTTACTACTACAAAATAAATGCATTAGTAATAATAAATTGATTAAAAATCATACGCACATTCCGACAATTTTTTCTCATTGTAATTATTTTATTTTATTTATTTATTTATTTATTTATTTATTTTTTTGCTGACATAACAACGATTTTTATTTTAATTTTTAAAGAGCCAAATCTTTTTTTTTTACCATCTAAAATAATTTTAAATGCAGATAAAGTTATTTCATTAGAAAAAAAATGTTAATGGGAGATATTTGTAATACTTTGCTGCTGTCGTTTTCATTTTCTTTGGTAGTACATCTCCATCGTCGTTAAAAAGTCGTTTATTTTTTCCGTATCTTTAAACTTGAATTGTTGCATGAAATTAAATTATGGTTATATGTGATTTGTTCTACTCAAAGAGACTGAGAATGACAAAAATACGCTTTGTAAATTTATTTTACGAACAAAATCATTTAACGCAAGATTCTTCACTTGTATTTTCGAGATAGGTTTTTTTTTAATCCCTCCATCATACAGAGGTTTTTCTGTAGAAATTTATCATTCGCAGGGTTCATATACCGTTTTATCACAGTTTTCGTAAAGAATTTTTTGACTTAATTAATTGTAGAAAAATATTATAAATACTGTGAACAATAGCAGATTTCGATTTGAAAAAGTTTTGATTTGAAATAATGGTACTGTACTCCCTGCAAATCCTAAGGAATCCATCTGCATTTAACCAGTGTATCTCTTTAGTATGATAAATTCAAAAAAAGTAGTCTGGTTGATCAAAAGTAGTATTTGTACATAGTGCTATAACGAATTATTAAGGGTACAAAGCAAACCGAAACTATTGGAGACAGAATGTTGAAAATGTCCACTTAAAAACAATTTTAGGGCATTTTATGTATTGATAAGCTTTAATTATGAAAAGTATTAAAATATTCAATCGCATATCATACGTTAATCTCATGGTAAATATCGCTAATTCAGTTGAAAAGACATGTTAATTCATTTTTTTAGCACTAGATGAAAGATTATTTTATTGTGAAATTCCTTATCCTTTAACAACTTAGATTTTCTTTGCTTTAAAAAGATGTTAATTAATTTAAGTTAAAATAATACAATTTTGTGAATCCATAGAGAAAAATATCCTAACAAACAAAACTACACTGTAAAAAATATGTAGCAATCTGACCAGTCATTCCACCAATTTTCTAGAATACGGTTACTTACACCGGGAAAAAAATATGGATCTGGCATCCAGAATCTAAATTGTGTCTCTAGAAAAAATAGTTCCATCTCATCCCTATAAATTCTAGTTCCCTTTGCTATAGAGATGTAGAGTCTCCTATAAGAATTCAAGAGCGTTTTCCTGTATTCTCGTGGTCAAAATTATTTAAAAATCTCAGCCAATAGATGCGAACACAAAAGGTTACTTTGAGTAACTATAATTCAACTTCATGAAACCATTCCAGAAATCAAGCGATAATTTCTGGCTACTGAAACGATTCATTATCGTTTCGTCACCTAGAAAACAAGAGACTAGAAATTCCAGATCATTTCGTCTCTTCAGCTTAGTTGCTTACCCTATCCGCATAGCTCGGAAATCTATATTTCTACTCTAGGGATTCAGAAATTGACTACCTATTCATTCAAGTTGAAGGCAATATGTTTTTTTCTCAGTGTAAACGTAATCGATACCAATAACAACGCTTCATAATATTGCCAATTAATCGTTATTAAACGGTTGAATGAATAGACAGTTCACTGCAAATTTTTACAGCGTATGTAAAAATTTTAGTTTATAATTATTTTATGACATTAAAAAATAGATCCAAAATTATAGGGTGTTCCAGAAGTTTCTGACTTTGCCAATAACATTTAAGTCTTTTTCGATTCTTTTTTAAATTAAAAAAAAATTACCGTGCTTAGAAACATTAAAAACGTACAGAGGTTTCTCCTTCTGTTTTTTAGGGTTTCGTTCATCTGACGAAACACTGTTCGTCTCACTCCTTTGTCTGCCTGTTCGTCCGTCTGTCACAGAGCTCGTTATCAGAAGCGATGTATGTTGGAGACTTGAAATTTTGCATACTTATAGCTGAACACCTCACATCAATCGACAAATCATAAAATTTTGAAAAAGGCGTAATTAACGGACGTAATTAATTATAAAATCCCAATTACAAGATCGGAAACGCATTCATAATTCAACAAAAGCATGGATTTTTTATCCATGCTTTTGTTGACAAAAACGATCTCTTCCACGGATTAAAAACAGGTGTCATTTTAACAGCAGATAAGGACTTGTGATTTCTTTAAGACGCGATTGCTTTTACCGACACGAAAAACTGTTTTCTTGAAACAACTAAATTTTAGTTAATATAGCTCCAACCAAATGTTTTGGTTGGAATGATAAAATTTTGGTTAGACTAACCAAATGATTTTGTTAATCCAACAAATCATTTGGTTAATCCAACCAAAATTTGGTCATTCCAACCAAAATATTTGTTTGGAGCTATATTAACCAAAATTTGGTTGCTTCAACAAAACAGTTTTTTCCGTGACGCATCCCAGAAATGCGAAATTAGTACCACAAGTCGGAGGAGAAAATCAGCTTTCAGAAATTCAAAAAATTATCTTGGCCCTACCATAAAAACTCGAAATTTCGTTAAAAATCGAGAAAAAAAATCTTTTATTTTCCTTCATTTGCAAAGGCGACAGATGTCTGATGAGATTGAATTTTCGGTGGTAAAAAAGAGAATAAAAACCGGGTGCATCTTGCAGTCAAAAACGAACACAGCATTTTTATATAGGACCAAAATTTCTTTAAATATCGATTTTTGAGCTAGCATTTTTTTCGCCATCCGACGTAAAATTTATTTCTCTTTCAGAATAGTCTTTATTTTTTAATTTCGACAATCGGAAGCGAAGATTTTTTGGTAATAAATTCCAGTGCATAATTTTTTGGTAATAAATTCCAGAATCGCATTATTTGCACAGCAGGCCACCTGACAGGGAAAGAAAAAGAGATATTTTCATACTAGGGTTTGATAACCGCAATACAAAAATTTTTAACTATTGATTTTAGAAATTTGGTTCTTTCGGATCCAGATGTTATTTCATACGCCGATTCATAAAATCTAAATAAAAAAAATCGGAGCACAACTATCCTATTTATGAAAAAATCGATTTTTAAACTTATGAAAGAGATACTTTTCCGCACAATTGACGGGAATTTGTTAAAATTAATAAAACTAAAGAACATATCGCTTTTAAAGCATTGTTCAGAACGGTGTCAGATTTTTTGTTACAGCATTAATTTTACTTATTCAATATAAAAATTTCGCATGTGTTGAGACCACTGTTTTCGAATAGCAATTTCAGCACACATCTTAAATTCTTACTTAAGACCATTTTTAAACTGTAGCTTTCTCTACCGTTTTGCCTGAGGTTTTTTGATGGCGTGATGAGATAAATATTACTTATTCAATGTAAAAAAAAATTATAAGTGTTGATACCACTATTTTAGATTAGTAATTTAGCAAATATCTTAAATTGGTATCCCCCCCCTCCCCCTCCCCGACTAATGTATCTGCGGATAAGTTGTAGAAAAAAAATTTCGCTCAGATACATTATTCTTAATAATAGAGTGCGCTACCTGGTGGTGAAATGTGGAACTAACAGACCCCGATTTTATTTAAATTATGAAATCTAGCAAGGCGATCTGTTTGAAACTTTAATATAGTTTATAATACATAATAAAAGTTTTAAAAATAATGGCGCGAGAAATTTCGGGAAGGGGGGAGATCGACGTTAAAAAATCTTTTTAAATCTTAGCGTTTTTTTACCGTTTTATGTGCGGTTTTTTGACGGAGTCCTGGGATAAATGCTGCTTGTTCAATATAAAAAGTGTTGATACCACTATTTTAGAATAGTAATTTCGGAAAATATCTTGAATTGGTGTTTAAGCCCGCCACCCCTTCGACTAATGTATCTACGGAGAAGTTGTGGAAAGGAGTTTCGTTCAGATAGACCTTTGTTAAGAATAGAGTGCGCTCCCTGGCGGTGAAATGTGAAACTAACAGACCGCAATTTTATTTAAATTATGAAATCTAACAAGGCGATATGTTTGAAACTTTAAGATAGTTTATATATAATAAAAAGTTTTAAAAATAATTGCGCGAGAAATTTAGGGAAGGGAGAAGGATCGACGTTAAAGTTGTTTTATTTTTAACCTTAGCGTTTTTCACCGTTTTATGTTTTTTTTTTTTTTTTTTTGACGGATAAATGCTATTTGTTCAATATAAAAAAATTCATAAGTGTTGATACCACTATTTTAGAATAGTAATTTCAGCAAATACCTTAAATTGGTGTTTAAGACAGCCACCCCCTCGACTAATGCATCTACGGATAAGTTGTAGAAAAAAGTTTAGTTCAGATAGGCTTTTGTTAAGAATAGAGTGCGCTCCCTGGTGGTGGAATGTGGAATTAAAAGAACACAATTTTATTTAAATTAGGAAATCTAACACGGCGATCTGTATGAAATTTTAAAATAGTTTATAACACATGATAAAAAGTTTAAAAAAAAAATGGCGCGTGAAATTTCGTGGGGGGGGGAGCGCAAATTTTTTAAAACCTTACCGTTTTTTACCGTTTTATGTGTGGTTTTTAATGATTTCATAATTATAAATTATATCAATTTGGCTTTATTAATTAAATAATACTGTGTTTTGAAAGGAATATTAAGCGAAACCATCTGTGCGATCTGTGATCACCATTACCCACTTCTGTTAAATTAACGGTCAGTTATTGTGATCATATGATCATCTTGCAGACAGTTGATGTGGAAATATCTCTTGCAGAGATGACAATATAATAAGTAGGTTCTCAAAACATTTACATCAGCGCAACGACGACGTGAAATTTTCTGACACAACCATGGGAACATTTTCTAATGTAAAAGCATGAAATGTACATGCGGAAAATTATGGAAGATATTTGGCATTGAATAGCATTTTTCGTTTTTCTATAAATGTATTATATTTTGAGATGTAAGCTGTTGTTGTCTATTGACAAAATTTCTCATGCTGTCATGTCCTGAAATCTGGTTCAAGACCCCGATTTTAACAGCATTTTCTAAAAAAGGCTTTGCTTTTTACGTCAAATTATAAATGCTATTCCATTTCATATTTTCTGAATGTGAACTTGTCATGCGTCTAAGATAGAAAGTGCGTTGAATATGAGTACCACCGTAACTAAATGTGTCATTTTCAACAACAGCATTAAATACAGCAAATTACCATGTCCTTCTTGTGCGTTAATTTCGAACACAAATTTTCTCCACGAAAACTTTGGGTTCCATATTACAGTGGTGTTTAATTTCCAGTTTTCTGTAGTGAAAACTTTTTATGTCTGACTAATGTTAACGGAAATCACCAAAAAGGCCTTGGCAGCCAAGCCCTCTTTGTTATTGAAGTAATTAATAATTTACTTCATGAAGTAACTTTATGATAACTTATGATGACTGTATTTAGTGACTTTACTTATGAAGTAATCCTTTAATCATTCCTTGCTTGTCTGTATTAATATTCAATACTCATGAACTTTGGATTTTACTCCTGTTAAATCAACTTTTCAACGTATTTTTCGATGTCATAAAATATTTTAAGTTGTTACATCTGATTAATGTTTTATTTTACGGCTGACTTCAAGAAATTTTGAATGTTTGTAAGATACATACTTTCCTGCTTTTTTACTCACTTCTGATCTACTTCTATTCTTCTTCTATTCTCCTGACTGCAACTTTTCTTACTCTCCTTTTTTTAGTATGGATATAGTCAATATTATTGCATGAGATTTTTTTCTTATAAAATGTTGGATTATGGCTTGAAGGGTTTTATAATTAAAATGTTATAGATAAATATTGAGTGTGCTTTGGTGTTCATATTTATTGTGCATATAAATATGAAATGGCATGTTCCTTGTATATAAATTTCTTGTTTGAATTTATATTTTTATATTTTCTTTAACGTCTATATTTCTACCGCTGATATACAATTTTGTTATTATTCAAATTGTGTCCGGTTGGCTTTAATTTGTAAACGGGTATTATATAGGGGAGAATAGGGAGGGTTGACGATACGGCTTGACCCACCCATCAGTTTTCATATTTAAAAATTTTTCTGAGTTTTATCAATAGGTGTCAAACAAAGCTACTGGAATACTTAAACAACAGTCTTTGTTTCATACAGCTAATCAAAAAAAGTGTGGAAAAATCAATTGTGAAGCGTTTTCAACCTAAAAAGTGCATTTTTTTAGAAATATTTTGTAAGCTTTTTTTCAGATAAAATATATCATAGAAATTTAAGTAAATAGGTTCCCTCCGACTGTCTTGGAAAAGGGCAAAATTGTAATGTTTTTTTCTCTGCCTTTTGTTTTAAATGCTGAAAAAAAAATGATTCTTTGAACATTTTATAAAAAAAAAACTTAATAACGAATATGAATGCAATCCTTGGAGGTATTAATCATTGTTCAATGTATTAAAAATACGTTAAATCAATAGAATTATATTACTTTAAATCTTGCTTGTATTGCAGTGAAACCTGGAGCTTAGTGAACGTATTAACACGGGCTTGTCAATGAGGGGGTTAAAAATCTAGAAATCTAGCTATTTATCTTAATCATGATGTCATTGTTAATGATAAATCTGATTCCACGATGCTCTCTGCAGCTTGGAAAAACCTTTTCAGTACTACCATTTAATTGATTTTTGTGTTAATTAATATTAGTCTGTTTTTTTATATTTTATTTATTTATTTATTTTCATGTGTTCCCATTTTTAATTATTTGTATTTTCCCCCTCCCAATTTTTGCCCCTCCTACTCTGTGTTCTTTTGTTTTGATTATACTCTTCTGTGATTGGCTGTTGTCTTCTATTTTCCTATTGGCTGTTCATTTCTAACTTCCTATTGGCTGTTTCTTCAGCTTGTTTCCTTTCCCTTATCTCTCATTCAGTCTTCCTGCTGCTTTCATAGTAGAAGGACGTCTTCTTTGCGCCTGACGAAGAAAGACTCAGATCTTTCGAAAGGCCTAGCGCATTTAATAATTTTTGATGGTGTTTTAAGAAGCTTTTTTGCTGTTATTCATTCACACCAGTTTTAAATTATTTTCTTTAAATAGGTTTAAAGTAATGCAAAAATATCGAGCTTTTATTCCAGGCATAAAGATTGTACAGTAAGTTAGACTTAACATAACAATGTGCTATTCTTTAGAAAAGTAGTATGTGGGGAGGCTTGACCTAGTCAATGTGAGGGTGGGTTGACCAGATGCTCAAAGCTGCCTTAATTAAGTGGTTTTGGAAATCTGTTTATGATACACTATGCATAATGAAAAAGGTTATATATAAAAAATAATCTATATTTATTCTGTAAAGTACTGTAGAATGGGGCGATGGAAAAGAAAATGTTTAAAACTGCTTAAAGAAAGATGTGAAAAATTGCTGTAGTATACACTGCAAGAAAAAGTTTAATGAAATATAAATGGGAAAGTTGATAGAAACTTTTCTTCATCTAAATATTACTTAAAATAGATAAATAAAAACAGTAGAAAAGACTAGAAAGAATGAAATCAGCAGTCTTAATCCTTTCAGGGGCAGTGGCATGTTTATGAAACCACTTAATTTTAATTCCCAAACGCCACAATGACACCAAAATTTTGCTAAAATCTTTTCCATTTAATATGTATGTGAAATATAGCCTTTTTATTATTTCTAAATAAATTTGTTCGTAAATTCCGGTGCCAGTCATTTATTTCAGCATTTTAGTACTGAAAGTACTTTGCCCCTGAAAGGGCTAAACGATGTTAATAATAAGTTAAGTGCTCAATGCGGCTGCAAAAGAAAATAGCATTGATCGAAAAACTTTAGGAAGGCAGGTAGACAAATTTCACCAGGATGAATACAGTTAGATGAAGTCAAACTATGTGACAACTAGTGTTGTCAGGTCAAGTGTCACAAAAAGTAGGACAAGGAGACAAAAAAAAGGCGGGACAGTGTCTCCTAAATCCGGACATAATAGTACATGAAACCCTATGAAAACGGAACCTATCTCTAACGGAATACTGTCTTAAATGTTAAAATTTCATTTTCCCTGCTGTACAATTATACATGCTCAGACAAAATCATGTTTAAAACAAATGTTTTCTCCTATGACTTGCAATTGCTTCAAAACAGGTTTTTTTAAGCGTCATATTTTCAAAAATATATTTTTTAAATAATTAAAGCATGTAGCATAAAGTTATTTTGCTTTTTTTAAACTGATTTTATCTCTCTTCTAAAATATTTCAATATAAAACAAAGTGGAGCAAGCCTCCCATATAGTGGGTCAATCCTCCCGTATATGGGGAGCCTTGATCCATTATTTTCTCATGAATAAAATCAATCGTTTTTCAAATTTCTTATATATCACACTTATGAAGCAATTTTGATAACTGATTGTATAACTAATAAAATTACATATAAAACTTTATTCTGCGTTCAATATTTAAAAAATAAGAAATCATTTTGTAAAAAGTAGGTCAACCCTCTCTAGTATCCCCTAATGCTGGATTTAATATAATACAAAATTTATATAACATATGTGTAACTAGCAGACTCACTGTCGTTTTTCCATGCATATTCAGGGATTTTGTTTTGTAATATTTTATTGATTCTCGTATTACACTACTAAAAATCTGCCGCAAACTTTTCAGTATTTCGATGTTTTTAAGTATAACGGTTATTTGTCTGTACTATTAAGCGTCGTATCTTACCATATTATTGTCAGAAAAAAGTTAAATTACGGTTATATGACCATTTTCTATATAAACGGTCGAATGACTGGACAGTTTGCTGCAAATTGTTAGCAGTATACACATTTCGCATACTTTTATATAGTTTCTTTTAGAACTGATTCATTTCATTTCATGAAAATTACAATTTAATTTGTGGCTATTGGGATTAAAATAAAAAAATGTGCATTCATACAAGTATTTTACGATAAATTTTCAAATAACTAAATTAAAAAAAAGGCTACAACTTGGATAAAAAAAAATTCGAAAACTGCTCATGTTTCCAACTTATAATTGAGTACAGTTAGATTCTTTCTACACAACAAAAAAATATTCAAATAAAATAACGGACAATAACCATCAGCACAGATTCCAGGCAAATCCCCTAAAATAACGAGCTTTGGTCGTGAAAGCAAGTTCTTTTTCTTCTCATTTTTCATGCATTTGCATCTTTTTAATAATAAAGTTTCGGACATTAAAGTCCTTATAAGAAATAAGTTTAGTAAAAACATAATAAATTTTTCATTTTATAAATTGCGGAGATTTGTGATTGGTGAAATTCAATACCTTGAAAAAATGTTCCCTTATATTTTACAGTTTGAATATTTTATTTTTACTGAATAAATAATGATATCTGGTTCTATAAAATACACAAAGCAAAAAATCACATTTTTTCAAGCTTTCTAACATCTTGAACGCACTGAAATAATTTGAATTTAGTAAATGATATTTAGACAGAATAAAATAGTACTAAAAGAATATCCTAGATCTAACTACCAGAAATATTAACAGACCTTTTTACTATCCTTGTACACTAAAATAATTTATATTTTTGATAATTTAATGTTTGACAGAATTTAGTTTTCATCATAAATAACAATCTATAGTGTGCAGTAATACATCTAATATAAAAATTTATAATTATTTAAACAATAAAGTGAAACATGGGTCGCTGTTAGATTGTGAAACACTTAGGACTATTTTAATGCAATATAATCTTTTCATAAAAAGTGGGGAAGGATTGTACTTTGTGCCAATATATTAAGAAAAAGAAGAAACAACGTATAAAGGCACAAATAAAATGTGTTTAAAAGCATACAGCTGTTTCAAAACCTCTAAGGTTTCCTCATCAGTGCTTAAAATAAAAGTTAAAACTAAGACATTGTGTAAAAAGAGGGGGGGGGAGGTGGACAGAGAGTCAGAAAAGCGTACCTTTCAGCTCTACTGCCAACGGTGAAATGCGACCTACGGCTGACAAACAGTTACGGAGTTGATTTCACGCGCATATTCAGGGAGACCAATCAAAATACCCAATTGCTCTGGAAGAGTCCAAACCCAGAAGGAGAAAAAGGGGAGAGGGAGTGGAGGGAATTATAGAAAATTAAACCATACCTTTGAAAAATTGGGCGTACTAGATAAATCATTAACTAAACTGTTTGAATTTTTCCATATGTGGTAAGCCTCCCAGAAGTCCAGGTCATAGATTGAAGTACATTTCTGTATTATGGAGGCTTCGGAAAATTTAAAATTATGGTTGTTGGACCAGCAGTGGTTGGCAATAGCGGAACGTTTGATATCACAAATTTTAACGCAAGTTTTATGCTCCCCCAAACGGATCTTAAAGGCACGCTTCGTTTGACCAATGTACATTTTGTTGCATTCGCAAGATATCCTGTAAATACCCCAATTTGAAAAACTGTCAATTGGATGTTTCAGATTTGTGAATTGAATTTTATTAAAAGGAGTATAAACTACTTTAAAGTCAAATTTTGACAAGATTTTAGAAATTTGATTGCTTATTTTCGGAAAATATGGGAGTATAATTAAATTTTCATTACCGACAGTATTAGCCCTGGATTTTGTACGTTTACTTAGTTTGTTATGAATGGAATCGACGATTTCAGCTGTAAAACCTCGATCAATGGCAATAGATTTAATGTAGTCTAATTCTGTTTTTAGTAAACTGTCGGAAGAACAAATATTTAAAGCCCTGTAAACATAACTGTTAAAGGCAGCCAACTTTTGATTAGGTGGATGGGATGAAAGGCGATGTGGGGGTAAGGATACTGCGAATGGTTTACGGTAAACAGTAGTGTGAAACAAATTATTTTCGCGGAAAACCATAACATCAAGAAAGGGCAAATGACTGTTATTTTCGAGTTCGAAAGTGAACTGAATATGTTCATCTATAGAATTCATAATATCGAGAATATTAGTAAGATTAAGATCATCAGAGTTTAATAATGCAAAGCAGTCAATGACATAGCGGATGTAAAATGGAAAAGATAATATCTTGAAAAGGTTTGATTCGTAATAGTGCATGTAAATATCACTGAGGATGGGGCTGAGGGGGGAGCCCATGGACAAACCATCAGTCATGCAATAAAAATTACCATTAAAAATGAATGTGTTTTGCGATAAACAAATGCTAGTAAGATGTATAAGCTCATCAATTTCGTAATATGAATAATGAAATTCTTGTAGGCTTAATTTAAGACAATTTAAAGCACCTTGAACCGGTACGTTAGTAAATAGTGATTTAACGTCGAATGAAACCATACTGTTGTTTTGAGTACCACTGAAGCTACGAAGCTTATTAACAAACTCATAAGAGTTCCTGCAAGTGTAGATATTGTTAGAGAGCAGGGGGGAGAAAATAGAGGTCAAATATTTCGCTAATTTATAGGAAGAGGTACCAATGTTCGAAACTATTGGTCTGAAAGGAATGCCTTGTTTATGGACTTTTGGGAGCGTATAAAATCTTGCGCAGTGTGACACTGAAGGAATGAGGGATAATTTAACGTTGTTGGAAATGAGTGGAGAGTGCTCGATAGCCGATTTTATAGTTTTCAATTCTTTTTGAGAAGGATCAGATTTAATCTTTTTATAAGGACCCTCGTCTATCAAGTCTTGTGTTTTGGATAGGTAATCAGACTTGTCCATAACAACAATCTGGCCACCCTTATCAGCCTTGCTGATAACTATGTCAGTATTAGATTTTAGATTTTTTATGCAACTTGATGCAGCTTTGCTGATATTGGATTTAGGAAGGTTATTATTGAAATTCACATTATTGGTGATTAAGTGTCTAATTGAATCCTTCTGAGAAGGGTTTAAGGCACTGAACTTGAACGCTCTTTCGATGGGGGCAATCACATGAGGAAATATCACATGAGGAGCATATTTGACCTCTATTTTCTCCCCCCTGCCCTCTAACAATATCTACACTTGCAGGAACTCTTATGAGTTTGTTAATAAGCTTCGTAGCTTCAGTGGTACTCAAAACAATAGTATGGTTTCATTCGACGTTAAATCACTATTTACTAACGTACCGGTTCAAGGTGCTTTAAATTGTCTTAAATTACGCCTAAAAGAATTTCATTATTCATATTACGAAATTGATGAGCTTATACATCTTACTAGCATTTGTTTATCGCAAAACACATTCATTTTTAATGGTAATTTTTATTGCATGACTGATGGTTTGTCCATGGGCTCCCCCCTCAGCCCCATCCTCAGTGATATTTACATGCACTATTACGAATCAAACCTTTTCAAGATATTATCCTTTCCATTTTAAATCCGCTATGTCGATGACTGCTTTGCATTATTAAACTCTGATGATCTTAATCTTACTAATATTCTCGATATTATGAATTCTATAGATAAACATATTCAATTCACTTTCGAACTCGAAAATAACAGTCGTTTGCCCTTTCTTGATGTTATGGTTTTCCGCGAAAATAATTTGTTTCACACTACTGTTTACCGTAAACCATTCGCAGTATCCTTACCCCCACATCGCCTTTCATCCCATCCACCTAATCAAAAGTTGGCTGCCTTTAACAGTTATGTTTACAGGGCTTTAAATATTTGTTCTTCCGACAGTTTACTAAAAACAGAATTAGACTACATTAAATCTATTGCCATTGATAGAGGTTTTACAGCTGAAATCGTCGATTCCATTCATAACAAACTGAGTAAACGTACAAAATCCAGGGCTAATACTGTCGGTAATGAAAATTTAATTATACTCCCATATTTTCCGAAAATAAGCCATCAAATTTCTAAAATCTTGTCAAAATTTGACTTTAAAGTAGTTTATACTCCTTTTAATAAAATTCAATTCACAAATCTGAAACATCCAATTGACAGTTTTTCAAATTGGGGTATTTACAGGATATCTTGCGAATGCAACAAAATGTACATTGGTCAAACGAAACGTGCCTTTAAGATCCGTTTTGGGGAGCATAAAACTTGCGTTAAAAATTGTGATATCAAACGTTCCGCTATTGCCAACCACTGCTGGTCCAACAACCATAATTTTAAATTTTCCGAAGCCTCCATAATACAGAAATGTACTTCAATCTATGACCTGGACTTCTGGGAGGCTTACCACATATGGAAAAATTCAAACAGTTTAGTTAATGATTTATCTAGTACGCCCAATTTTTCAAAGGTATGGTTTAATTTTCTATAATTCCCTCCACTCCCTCCCCCCTTTTTCTCCTTCTGGGTTTGGACTCTTCCAGAGCAATTGGGTATTTTGATTGGTCTCCCTGAATATGCGCGTGAGATCAACTCCGTAACTGTTTGTCAGCCGTATGTCGCATTTCACCGTTGGCAGTAGAGTTGAAAGGTACGCTTTTCTGACTCTCTGTCCACCTCTCTCTCCCCCTCTTTTTACACAATGTCTTAGTTTTAACTTTTATTTTAAGCACTGATGAGGAAACCTTAGAGGTTTTGAAACAGCTGTATGCTTTTAAACACATTTTATTTGTGCCTTTATACGTTGTTTCTTCTTTTTCTTAATAATCTTTTTACACTGTGAAAGAAAAAACTCATAACATAGTTGTAAACCTAATTTCAGCAAAGATTGTACGTAGTCGGTAATGTATATATTGTTTTTAGCCCTCTATAGGATCAATAAATTTTAGACACATCCCACAGCATGCCAAATGTTTTCAGCAATGAAATGCATATCACAATTGACAAAATTCACTTTCAGCAATTTCCTTTCATAGACTATAATATATTCGCTAAGTTGGAAATTTACATCTAATATGATTTGTTTACCAATTAGAATAATTGTGTTAAAATTAATCTAGTATAATATATTCGTATAGTTTTTTGCAGTCCTGTATATTATCGATAAATTTTGAGATACACCACACAGCCTGCTAAATTTTAATTCAGCTATAAACTGTATAACTACGAGGCCAAATCAAAAATAAGCTATACTAACCCGCCGCGAGAGCGCGCTGTGTGTCGTGACCTTGGGCAATGCGAAAAAAGCGACAGTAACTTCTTAGACGTCCGCTAGGAAGGTTGGTGTGGTTTCCTGTCGTGTTGTGTGTGCAGAGAGGACTAGTATCAATGGCGCGTCAACTGGATGTTCACTCCAAATAGAAGGTGCGTGCAATGATCTGATTTCTATTAAATAAACGGTTTAATTGCACGGACACTCATCGTCAAATCACTGCTGTATATGGTGAGTGTGCAATTTCTCGGCCAGGTATTGTAAAGTGGCCCGCAACATCCAGTATCGTTGCAAATGTTGACCGTGTGGATGTGATCATTAGAGAGAATTTGCGCATAACACTCCAGGAAATTGCCAGCATGCTGAACATTTCGTACGGCAGTGTGTTCTCGACTGTTCACTATCACCTTGGATTTCGTAAATTGTGTCAAAGGGTGGTTACATATCCGGGTGGTTACATAGCGCTGGAGGAGATTTCTACGCATCCGGAATCGAAAAGTTGATTGACCGTTTCGAGAAATGCTTACAGTGTCTTGGGCAATATGTGGAAAAGTGAGCTTACATTATATGTTGTCATAGACGTGTTGCCTATATATACACCGAAGAGCCATTACATTATGACCACCTGTTTAATACGACGTAGGACTACATTTTGCCGTCAATACCGCCAACAACCGACCTGATTTCAACTCAACAGAGTTCTTATAGGCAGTCTGAGGTATCTGGTACCAAGTGTTCACCAACTGGTCCTGATATTCTCGCATATTGCGAGGCGGTAGCGTGGCAGCACGAATTGGGCTTTCAAGTTGGAACCACAAGTGTTCTTTTGTATTCATGTCAGATGAATTTGGAGGCCAGGACGTGATTTGAAACTCACTAGAATGCTCCTCAAATCACTCCCTGACGATTCGAGCTGTACGACATGGAGCATTATCCTGCTGGTAAATGCAATAACCCGCCGGAAACATTGTTGTCATTAATGGATGCACCTGGTCTGTATAGCGCACAGACGTCAGGAATTGTTCTATGGGAATTATGGGTACAAATGTGCTCCATACGAACATTACCCACACAATAATATAGTCTCACATGCTTGTTTCCGAACAACTGTGCATCTGGAAGCAAGGGCTACCGTTAAAAATCGGCGTATTCGCACGCGCCCGACGATGTGATGGACCAGAAAACGTGATTCGTCGGACCATGCAACTTTCTTCCATTATTCTATGGTCCAATTCCAATGTTCATGGGCCCGTTGCGGGCGCTGCTGGCGATGAGGCGCTGTCAGCGCAGGGACGTGCTTAGACCGCCGGCTACGTATGCCCATACGCAAGAGTGCACGTAGCACTGTGTGTTGAGAAACACTGTCTGGGTCGACACTGTTGTAGCTGTTGGTGATTTCGGCTGTTACAACTTTCGGTCACGATGAATAATGCGTAACAATCTCTGCTCTCCTCTAGAATCAATGCGCCGCGGGCGACACACCGCTCGCCGGAGACTTGTCGTTTCAAGATCCACACACCACTTTCGGTACGTGCTCACAATGACTGCACGTATACAGCCCACCAAATGCGCCGTTATCAATATCAACGATTCCAGTCGCCTAGCCATAATGATTTGACCATTATCAAAGTCTGATAAATCTGCTGCTTTTCCTATTAAGATGCTAATAACGCTATTTTTTTTTAAATACAATGCATTGACGCTTTGTATACTCCAGTATAAGGCGCGCACGCGCCGTGGTTTTGTTTCTGGGTGAGCTCGTTGTTATAGATGAAGGGTTGTCATAGTGTAATGGCTCTTCTGTGTATGTCGTTTAATAATGGTCATAACTTGGAAGTGTAACTTATTTTTTGATTTGCCCTCGTAAAAGTTCACTTCCGACAATTACCCTTCATAGATGGCAATGTTTCGGATTTCTTTTGCACAATATCGCATATGGATTCGCTTATATTCTAGAAGCATGTCTTAGAACACTGAAATAAATTTTAGCTAAAAAATTAAATAGGACAGTTCACAACATACTTTAATCAATTTGCGTCCATAGGTATAACGCTTATGAATTCTTTTGTGCAGCCCTTTATATAATTTATGGAATTTATACAAACCACGTAATATACTAAAAATCAGTTAAGCTGAATACGCATTTTACAATATAAAACTTATTTCCAGCAGATATTGTTCACAAAAAATGTTGTAACTGGCATATTTTGCGTGTCCCTGTAATTGAAAGATAAATGCTACGCACACGATATTCTACAAAAAAAAACAAATGCATCAACACAGATCAATTTCATTATGTTTGAAGCAGTATAACGTTATTAAAATCTACTACAAACAATTTTTCCCCTATACCATGATGTAACTGAATTCTTTTTTGTGTCTCTTTAAACGAATAATAAAAGTTACACACTCCATTTTCAATAGAAATTGACGTAACGTACATATACCGATCACCAATAACATACACCAATCATGTGAAATTTCTAGCCGAATTACGAAAGTTATAGCGCGGACAGTGCAACCGGCAGGAGTTTTGACAAAGGTGGTCGCACTTTCAAGTCCTGAAAACATTTTCTGTGTGCTAAATTTACATAAAGTATTATTTTTGCATTTTTACATTACAACTAAGGAGATTGACAATTTCTAGAATGGCGATTGGAAACTTTGATGCAAGTGATTAAACGATTATGCACAATTTGACTATTCAGTGTAATTTTTTTCATTATCATTGCATTGTATTTATTGTCTATATGAACCACATATAATGCTTAGTTTATGCTTAAATGCTATTTAATATTCCATAAATTTAATGAAAGAGCAAAAATAATTTAACATGTTGCATCAATTTCACTGTCATAAAGATTTGGGTCCTGAATATCTTTTATTAGCGATTTACTATAAATTACCAGAGATAAATTTTTAATTTATGTAAGATAGATTTTTATAAGTTAATTGCATTATGTATATTAAGATATTACTTAAAAGTACACTGCTCAAAACAATTAGGGGGGCACATGGTTTTAACAAAATTACCAAAATATTTACACCGATAATTAACGTAAAATAAAGCATCCATAATTTAAAGAGTAGTAGAAAACAGATAAAGAAAACTTACAAGCAAATTAAAGTTTAGAACGTCAAAAACTAGAAAAAGGAGATAAGTGCAGAAATCTTGATTTTGCAGAAATGTCTGTTTCACTGTCTCATTTGTAAAATTCAATTGCTCAGATTGTGTTTTCGGAAAATGTGACTTGAAAATGTCACAAATGTCACAATAATGTGATTTACCAGAATCCATGGCTTGGCGTGTTATCGGGACAGTTGAATTTGGGGTAACACAGCAACGTGTAACGGACGCTGTTGGAGTCGAAAAAAGTGCCAATGCAAAGCTGTGGAATCGATTCCAAGACACATGGGACAGTAGACATCGACAAAGGTAAAATCGTCCATGTGCTACCCCAGAAACCGATGACCGATATATCCTGTTAACAGCTCATCGAGACGGAACGGGCAGTGCTACTCAGCTGCAAACACAGTTGTTCATGGCCACAAGACGAAGGAGGTCCATCCAAACAGTCCGAAATAGGCTTCATCAGGGCGGTCTCTATGCACATAATCCAATGCTCTGTATTCCGTTTCCTTCAAGCCACTGTGCGGCACAAAGAAGGTGGGCAACTGAATATCGAGTTTGGAGGCAACGTTGTAGGAGTCAAATTCTGTTTACAGAAGAGTCCCGATTGAGCCTGGATTTGATATTCGATGTGTTTTGGCATGCAGGGAAAGGGGCACGCAAAATAATCTCATATTCGTTCGTGAAAGATCACATTACAGACGAGGTGGGTTGATGCTATGGGCTGGAATCAACATAGGTGGGCGTACGGGCTTGCATATCCTTCGGAATAGCACTTAAGAGGTACGAAGGTATGCAGACAATATACTGAGACCTCGTGTCGTATTTTATGTTGCAGCAATTGGTGACTTCTTTTTTTAATGCATGATAATGCCAGATCGCACACATTCGTCTTGAAGAGAACATTCTTAATGTTGAAACAATACAGCATATAAAATAACCAACATGCTCTCCTCACCTGAATCTGATCGAGCACGTGTGAAATGCTCTCGGACGACGCTTTGCAGCGACACTAAGGCCTCCTTTTATTGCCCGGAACTTGGAGATTGCAATTCTTGAGAAGTGGAACAGTACTCTCCGAAAACTTATCGATAATGTGATCTAATCCATGGAAAACACGCATACGACAGTTTTATCTGTTCGAAGGGACCACACTCCATATTAAATACCTTGCATCATTCCTAAACAGTACTTTTTTCGTCGTTTACATGCAACCAAATTGTTGCTCTAAACCATCTTTTCACGCTCTATCTATCGTTTTAAAGAATTAAAGCTCTCTTACAAATTTGTTTGCGTCTTTTTTTCTGTATTACGCATTGATATACATGTTACTCTCAATTTTATACCCATGCATGGCTGTCTCGCACTGTTTTCTTCTCTTTTTTGCTTGCTCTCCTAATTTTTTTGAGCTGTGTATGTCGAGAGAACATTCTTCAATAGATTCATTATTTCAAGAATATTGAATCATATGCTATTCTTTTTCATGTTTTGATTATTAGATAGAAGGAAAATTAGAAAGATGTAGGATTTTACACCCTTTTTTTATCATTTTAGTTTTTTTAATTTTCAGTCGTGAGCATTTTCTGACTCTAGTCCAGAATTTGTGTTGCTCAGGCAGTCAACAACAGACAGTCAAACTAAAGTTATAAAGAATTTTAAACTATGTTGTGAAGTGTTTAAAACAACGTTTATTTGTTTCAATCTTTTAAATCAATTTATCATATAATAAACCAACAAAAGAATATAGTGTGATGAGCATGGTAAACTATACCTTGCCTATGGAACCTTATGATTTAATATCAGTTCAATATAAAATTTGATTTATATAGGTTTAATCATATAACCTAAATATACGAAGTTATGTGTTAATGTAAAACTAATATTTAATTGCGGGTTTTACATCAACCAATCCAATAAGCGAGATGAAATTAAAACGAGCTTCCAGATATGTACAGAATACCACACTTTTTAGAGTCATGTATATTTTAGGTAACTTTGGAATTACAATATCTATTTAAAAAAAGTTGAAAATGTTATATTTAATCATGGTTCTAGCAGAGCGAAAATGATGGAAATTATTTACATTTTCTTTCCTTTTGCCATGTAAACTTTTTTTTAAAAAAAAAGGTTACAGCTCTTTTAATGTATACAATTGTTACATTTTTGTGGCAATTTTACCGAAAATACTACTGAAGAACTATCCTTAAAATAAAACGCAGTATTTAAACATATATTTTGAATGTGTAAACCTGTTCTTATGTTGGGTTCATTATCACTACGTGTATTAAGTTTTCAACCAAAATCTTCTATGAGTAAACTGTAAATTGATAATATTGAGTTAGTTTGACATCAGTAGTACTATTTCAATAGTTCTATTCTTCCACTATTCATATTTTGGAGAATAAGTCTGGACATCAAAATGTTCTAACAATAAGCATTTATTATCAGGAAACAGTGTTGTTTTCAATATTGGCATTCAGTCGTGTCTAAAACCATGTTTAGCTTTACAGAGAGAAAAAAAACTAACTCGTATTATAAATATTTACATTTTCGATAGTTTAGCTCAATTTAAATTAATTTCAGTGAATACATCATGCTAAAACAATTACAGTGGCAATATGAGAATGAATTTTATATTCTAAACTTGAATATTTTTAAAAATGTGCTCATGCATGGCAATGTTTATCTATTTTCAATATTTCGAATATTTCAAGCAGTAAAAATAGTCCTATTTAAACTTTTATTTACAAAAATTCTTAAATGAATTTTATTAAAATTTTTACTTTGATAAAATTTTAAATCTATAAACGAGAATAAACTACCTTTATTTCATAATTTAAAGGATTGCTATTATAATGAATAAACATGTTGATGTATCTATATTTTTTTATTCAGTGCAATCTTCATAAGATGTTATTTTATTAGATTAAATGCCTATAAAAAGAAAATGAAAAAAATCCATTCATTTTCTTAGAGGCATTAACGATCGATAAATTTAATTCGAAAAGATGCTTTTTATTACGCATCAAAACAGCTCTGTAACATGAAGGACGGGTCGTTATAGAAATCGATAAGATAATATATTTCCTTAAATACATTTTCAGGTGAAATAGAATAATACATAAATTATGTTTCATCTCAGAGAGAAATGAAAGCTTTTCTATCTCGAAATTTTCTTCTTATTTCTTCTTCTTTAATGTAAAGAAAATTATTATTTTGTAACAACAATTTAATTGTTAGAGATTGTAACTCTGCAAAGCAATACAAATGAATTCGTCTATTTATGTGTTATAATTGAACTCAAGAAGTGGAAGAACAAGTGATATTTCGATTATCATTTACAACATTACGCAACTAGAGAAACATCATGATGATATATATCTTACACTCGTAGTCACCATCTACCAAAACTGCCTGTTAGCTCCAAAGCCTTGGTTGAACACTCAGATTGTATTCCGTACTAACCTGTGATGATGAAATTAATAAATAGTCACATATCATTATTTAAGCCCCCCCCCCTCTCCATTTCAAAATTAAAATTCCCTTTCCACAATTACAACTTTAAGGGGTCTATGGACTCTTAAAATTGGAAAAAATGACAGAAAGGACAATTTTCAGCATTTAATATCTTAAAATGTATATGATTTAAAAACACAATTTTTGTTGGGATGAAAGATATAAACATATTCTTTCATTTCATGTATTTAAAAAATTGCAAGATGTAGAATTAGTATTTATAGGGTGCTTCAAAACTGTCAGACATTTGACGAGCAGAAAATTGGTATAACAACTTGCGCGCAGCATTACAAAATAAATTTCGCAACTGGAATAAAATTTTTCGGGCCCAATTATACTTTAGATTACAATAATTACCACGAATCTAAAAAAATGCATTTAAAGTATTTTTATGTTTTTAATACAAAATTGTACTTAGGTATGGCAAAATTTTTAAAATTTCAACAGCATAATCACCTGAAAAAATATTTTTTTGAACAATAAAAATGAAATTTTAGGTTAATTTTATACAGACTAACATGAAATATATGTTTTGAAAATTTCATGAAAAAATATTCAGACGCTTTTGAGATATCCTGCGCATCATGCTCAAAAACGTCATTTGGAGAAAAATTACTTCAAAGTTTCCGAAACGGCATTTCAGCTATTGAGCGAGAATAAATCTAAAAGTCATAACATCTGTTCTAATAGGAATTTCAATGAAACAGTTATATCAAAATATGCAGAAAAAATAGGAGTTTAACATCTAAAAAAATTAAAATTGCGAAAATCTTGAAGCTTTAAGAGTCCTGAGACACCTTAATCAAAACTTCATTTCCTTTCTAAAAAATATATATATGTTTATTTTCTTTTTCTCTTAATATATAACATTCACTTTAATGTTTCCAAATTCACTCCCGCCATTAATAAAATAAATTAAAAATAAATTAACTTTCTCATCCTAAAATCTCCAACAAGGCTTTGGCATGCTATTCGTCCTTTAATGAATAAATACAAAATAAATAAAAGATACTCTTTAACCATATGCTCTTTCGCAGCAGTAATTTAAACACTTATTCTTAATGCTCAGTTTGATAGTCAATACAAATGCTTATTTCGGACTCAAAAAAGTCACTCTGTTAATATTAAAAAAAGGCGTGCTGCATTCATTAATTTCGGTGTTGTTACTCCTAAATATACTTTTCCCACTGTCAATATATGTATGTACGTTAAAATTTTCATACGCCAATTAACGGTCGCTTAGCTTGATTCTAATTCAAAATTCTGATTAAATGATATATTCTTTGGGGTTATAATGGTCCAGGATTCCAACATTTTGGCTCGATGAACTTGCAATAATATCTGACAACTTATCATTCATTCGTCGGGTTCGTAACATCCCATTCCGATCGGGTACCTCTCTGGCACTGAATTTTACATGTCTGTCTTTACAGTAAATAAAACAGTCGGACTTTAATGTTTACATACTACACTTTTGTGTTCTTCAAATGATCAAGGACCAATGACTAAACCTGGATTTTTGTTAATACAACGCTAAAAATACTAAATCGTAACCAGTTTGTTACTTTTAATACCGCTATAACTTATGATCACGAGAAGTCGTCAACATATAAAATAATGGTGCCGAGTATCATGCTTGATTTTACTTAATTTCCAGCTTATCAGAGAGGCATCCGATTGTTTAATAATGCCCTGTTAAAAGAAACAAAATATTAGTTGGACTTACAAACTTCATCACCACTAAAATGAACCATACGAGCTAATGCATCTGATACCCTTCAAAAGTGAAAACTGGGTGTATTGTGTTACAAAGACTCATGCGTAGAGAATTTTTAATCTACCGACAATGTATAAAGATATGGATAGTGCTATGAACTACCATTTTTACAAAGCAAGGATACGTTCACCGCGCTTACGGTGAACGGAAAACTTTACTGATCAGTGAACGCCGAACTTAGGTTTAAGACAATCTCGGAAGCAGTCCAACTATTCCTACCTTTAACCAATCTCTTCTCCTTCGCAGCGCTTATGACTCAGTCTGGATATTCCGCTTTCTTCTATCTCAAAAGAAAAAAAAAAAAAAAGGAACTTTTTCGAAACGAAATCAGGTGGATTTCACGTTCTTCAAATAGGGGATATATACCTGGTGTCCAGTAGTCCTGGGGGTTTTGAAATGTTAATAATTAGTAAAATATATACAATAGAAAAATGTCCTTTTTAACATGAAACATGTGGGATTTGTTTTTTAATGAAAAAAAATGTCATATTAGTTACATTTTTGGCCAACAGGTGCCGCCGAAATTAATATTATAGTTTTGCTATGGTATAAAACAGCTCACAAAAAGAAAGGATCAGTGTCCAAGTGTTACTACTTTTCAGTATGATGTTTATCACCTATAAGTAACGTCGTGAGACGGTGTAAAACAGCCTGCACAGTATTGAAGAGCAATTCAGGGGGTAGCTCTGAAACGTGATATGTATATAGCATCTTTCAACTAGATCAATGATATAGGCCGATCTCTGTACACATATGACTTCCAGTATCTTCATATACAAGAGTCACAAGGGGTAAGACCTGGAGACCCTGGATGCCGTTCGTGCTGAAAACAGCGACTCGGGACACGGGCATCTCCAAATGTAGTCCTCAGGGTTCTCGTGACAGGAGAAGCGATGTGGGGATGCGCTCCATCCTGCATGAATGTTATGGAATGGATCGAACTTCTCTCTTGCAATTGAGGGATGACTTTATCCTTTAAAAGCGTTGCATGTCGGTCACATGTCCCTGAAACTGTTTGCAATCTACCATCGACAATTTCCTCGAAGAAAATATACCAATGATGAAAAAAGCTATAATGTTGCACCATATTGTCACTTTGAGTAGGTCAAAAAGAGGTTTTTCCACCAATGCATGATGGTTTTCTTGTGCCCATATGTGCCAATTCTGCGTGTTCACGCTTCCACTTAGTGAAAATCGGCCTCGTCTGTCCATTTTCCATTTTCACGAAAACCCAGTTAGCAAATTCCTGACGTTTTACAAAATCAGTTGAGTTTAGATCGTGCACATGCTGAATTTTCTACGGATATCTCTCGAGAATGATCCTTAGAAATCGCCATACACTTCCATAAGAAATTCCAGTTCTTCGTAAAATTGCACTTTTACGCAATTCACCATGTTCTGTTGATAACGATTGAGTATCGGCATCGAGTTCTACCTCATTTACGACTGCAACAGAAGTTTGGGGTCTCCCGCTTCTTTGATGATCTTCCAATGAGTGCATTTCCTCAAACCTTTTTATCATAGCCTTTAGATTTGTAACATTCATATGTCCTTTTCCAGTTTTAACTAAACGCATTGTACGATAAGAACGCAAAACTAAACTTGCCGATTCATCCTTTTTGTAAAACAGCTTAACTAACAAAGCTTTATTACGCAAAGAAAGCATGTCTAAACATAGCAGTTAAACATCAAATTCTGTATCAAAGTTTCTTTTAAATGCAATTTCTTTAAAATTGTAAAAAGCGTTTGAACATAAACACTTGTTAAACCGAAATCTGAACAATATTTTAGGAAAGATGTTGCACAATGAACTCATCTGCTTATATAAAGCATGGTACTTTCGCTGTTGTACAGTAGCGCCACCTGTTGCTAAAACTTTTAACCGTTTATTTTAAAAATATTTCAATGTAAACAAAAGTCCTACAAGTTTCTAAGCTTATATGTGAAAACCGCACCTTTTAATCATACAAAATTTTCTAATAATTAACATTTCAAAACTCCCGGAGCTTCTGGATCACCCGGTATTTTGTGCCACTCTTGTAAAAAAAAAAAAAAAAGAAAAGAAAAACTCGCGCCGTGTCTTCCCATTTAACACCCTGATGATTTTCGGAGCATTCACACTGATTAATGAGGTCTTCGGCGATTTCATGCATTTTTCACCCGGTCATCCCTGTCTTTTTAATTTTAATGTAATTTTGCTCTAACGCTTCTGTTTACCTACCTCTCCGTAGCTTTATTTTAATGATCGTTAGTGGATTAGTAAGCCCAGTAGCGTAGTGGGCAACACGTCTGTCTGCGACGCTACAGGTCGCGAGTTCGGCTCCCGGCTGGGCAAGGTTCACTCAACCTTTCATCCCTTAGGGGTCGATAAAATGAGTACCAAGCTTGCTTGGGAACTAAACACCGAGGGTCTCGTGTTGGGCTGACACCTGGCCGGGGCACATGCTGCATAGCACCACGCAGCCCAAGGACAAGTAAATAAGGTTGGGCACTATAGGCCCTGATACTTCATGGATCGTACAGCCACAGGTTTATTTTTTTTAGCAGGTTAGTGAATCAAGTTCTATGAGTTTTTATTTCTTCAAAAGCGTTTTGAAGATAGATATATACATATCTATCATATGGATACATCCACATACACACACATAAACGTTTTTATCGCAGTTTTCACCATCTTATGCTATATATTTGTCGAAATACTGTCACATTTGGCGCTAAATATAAGTTGCTACACATAAGGGAAATAGCAAATGACCAATATTAAGGTAGTTTTACACTAATGGTGGTATTTTAGAAATTCTATTGTTGTATACACTGTAAGAAAAATACGACCAGTTTTCCTGTAGGAATCGGAAAAATAGTTGATCTATATCGTTGAATAATAATTGACCTATCGGAATAAAATCCGTAAAATACCGTTTTATTGACTATTTCCTTTTTTACGGATTTTATTCCGAGCTGAGTCGGAAAATTTTACGGTATGATAATGGCAACTATTTTTCCGATTCCTACAGGAAAACTGGTCGGATTTTTTTTTTACAGTGTAGTTCTTATTTTAAGAATTTTTGTGTATCAAAAATAGCATTTTTAGTTCCAATCATAATATGAATATATCTGCATTCAAGACTATTATCTGGATCAAAATTAGCACCCGAATAATGTTGTTTCAACAATATCATTGTGGGTGCCTAAAATCAGTTTACTGCACTATCCTGAAACGAAGCTTAATAGCTTTACAAACAGTGAATTTTTTAATAATTTAGCTGTATCTAAAATGCTGTAAAAATGGCTGTTAAAAAATCAATATGAATTACTATAACAATTTGTATTATACAAAATTTTAGTATCGAGAAAAAAATCTGCTGTTGCATAGTAAACTTTTTTTTAACTACAAGTGTATACTAAACACTTCTATTTAGCACTTTGTATTTAGAAAAATTAGAAAGTTAATATATTAAAATCGTTCGTTTGACAAATTTTATCTATCTGCAGGTTATATAACCTTGATTTCATTATTTAATGAGTAGTATAAAAGTGGATAAAAGTATCAAAAGTTTATGTACTCAAGCTTCAAAACATACTATTTTAACAGAAGAATCACTTTTAAATAAAAAATTAAAAATGTTCATTTATTTTTTTAAGCATTAACGATCGATAAATTTTATTCAAAGTGATGCTTTTTATTGCGCATTAGAACATCTCTAAAACATCGAACGGCAGGTCATTAAAGAAATCAATAAGATGATAAATTATCTTAAATACACTTACAGGTGAAATTGAATGATGGAGATCTCAATCGTTATTTCCTTTCAGAAAGTGGTGAAAAAAAATTTAAATTCGGAATTTTAGTCTTATTCTTTATGAAAAAATATTATTACTTTGAAATGACAATCTAATTAGTACAAATTTTCACAATTTAAAAGTGTCTCATTGTTTTATTAAAAAATTAGAACAGAGTGTCATTTCAGAAAGTAAGTTATTTTTTTATAAATAGGGCTGATATTTAAATATTATAAAATGTAACTTCTATTAATCCTTTTCAGGTGAACAATGCCATTTGTGGCAAAACATAATTGGGACACTATTGTTTGCATCATCTATAGTTTAGCGGTGTTGATACGTTTACATTTTGTGAAGACTACAGGAATATTTACATTTTCTTTATCAATATTTTAGCATATAGGTGTTTCGTTGCTTGAATTTTCACTGTAAAGTCAATATGTCGACAACTTTATGTGTTTCGAAGCATTTCTTCTCCGTGCAATAGTATTTACACAATATTGGGCCCAACATACTGATTTAGCAATATTGATTTCTAACTAAATGTTTAGTGTGTTGTTTATGTCGGCCAATTATCAGCATGAGGGATATGGCCTGAAGGGGGGAAGTGCACTCCGTGGGGGTCTTTCTAAGTGAACCTAACCCGTATTTACGCAAGGAAATCCAAGGTTTGAAGAAAACCACACAAAACTCCGAACGGTTAGCCCGACGGGCGTGATTGCATTCGAACTCAGCACCTCGCGTCTACCAGCTTTGACAGCAGAACCTCTCGGCCAATGGTGGGGCCCTAAAGGTTTAGTAGAAGCAAGAGTTTTATAACAATAACAAATTTTGCCTTTAATAAAATTTTCATGACAACTTTTAATTATAGGGATAAAAATTTTAAATAAAAATATTTTATGATTATTATTATTGAAACATATTTTATCATACCTTCTAGTAATTGAGGATACTTAAATGTAAATATACAAGCAGACGCTTTCAATATCGCCTTAAAATATTTCTGAAGCACCTGTTAAGAAATAATAGAGAAGTTAAGAGAATAGTTAAAATATAACCGGTCAAGTGCGAGTATTACTCGCGCATTGGGGGTTCCGTACAATAAATATATGAATTAGTAACTGAGCATTACACTACGCAAATATATCATTAAATGTTGTTATATAGGCTTTAAAAGCCGTTGGCGCTTAGAGAACCGCGCCCGTGTCTTTATGTATGTCCAAACCGTCCGTGTATTCAAGGGTTAATATCTCGGCTAATTACTCATAATGTTTTTGGAAAATCATTATCGACAATACTTTTATACTTCTGCGACGACAGGGTACATCCAGAACTCCTCAACTCCTTTGCTTGGAGCCCGCAAATCGAAATTTGTGCGTATCGGAAAAAATGAGATTCTCTCAAAAGCTGTTTGTCCTAGGGTAATCGCTGTAGTTTTCTTGCAAGGTTTAAATTAACTTCTACAACCCCTAATTTTTTCATAATTTTAGTGTCAGTAGATTCGAAACTAGAGGGGGAGGTGAAACATATTTTTGCATTACATTTTCGCCGGTATCTTTGAAAATATAATACATAAATTAAAAAGAAATGCATTTTTGAGTTCAGCGATACGAAATCTTTCCCACGATACCCCACACTATATATATAAAAAAGGGTTTTTTCATGTAATTAAATTAGCCTCTGTACATTTTTCCTAAACATATTTGTGAATAGTTAATAATCTATAAATATGTGAGTCAATGGCCTTTCGTACTTCAGCCAATTTGAACTTTCCACGTTCCATAGTTTACGAGTAAAGTGGCTGTGACAGACAGACAAACAGACACAGGATTGATCTTATAATGGTTCCGTTTTTACTTTTTAAGTACGGAATCCTAAAAATTTAATTAATTTTGATAGACGGCAACTTACCTTATCTCTCCAGAAACTGACTTAGTTGAACATAAATATTAATACATTAGCAAAACGATCAAATTTTATAAAAAAAAAAAATACACAAAGTGATGAAAAGCAATAAGAATAATTTAATATTAAATTCACAATTGTGGCTTCCAGAAATAAGAATGCTGTACTCATTAGTAAGTCAATCAGAATTAATTGATATGAATAATCACAAAAAAAAAAAGTTTTCTAGAATCATTGGCTTAGCGTACTTCTCAAACGTTTTAACGCCTCAGTTACTGAATGATGAATTCATCAAAATTTTATCTTCTAAAGCATTTCTTGTGAATTGTTTAAACTACATTAAAAGATTTACATAATCATTTAATAAATTTTAGAAGGAGTATAGAAGGATTAATTAAATTTGAATTTATAGGGATTTTGTGCAATGTTTATAACCCACTCAATTTTTTTTATTTTAAGTATTTTTCTTAGTAGTTTGTAGAATTGGGAAATGTACAAATATAATCTTCTTACAATAGAAATATACAACTATTTTCGAGATTGAACCCCCCCCCCCCCAAAAAAAAAAAGCCAAGATAGATGCAAAGGAAAAAGAAATCATCCCTTTAAAAATATTTTTTTTTTTGTGTAACCAATAATATTTTTGGAATAATATAAAGTATTGTATCTATAACTCATTCTAAACTGTATTACAACTAATAGATGTATTAAATGAATTTTATTACGAGTTATTTCAATGGTACTTATAAGTGCCGTCAGTAGATAAAGTGTTGATAAGTTGCATCACATATTAACTCTTAATGTACGTGTTGATTACGATCATACTAGAGTATACGAGTATTATAAAGACAAACGTGTTCGCCTTTAACGCTGATTCCATTTTGCGAATTCCAACAACAGATGATTAAATCTGACTTTTACTGCAAATTTTTAAACTTCTAACTATTCCACATTTTCAACTTTTACACAGCCGAATGGGAAAAATCTGAACTTTCAAATGCAGTTTGTATAAAAACGGTATCGCAATTTGTTAGAAGACTATATCGTAATTTATTCAATTTTTATTGTTTTTAAAATAATTTTTAAGCATGATTTTTTTTTCAAATTTATCTCTATCACGTGCACACGATTACGATTTACAAAAGATCCCTTGCACTTAAATTAATATAAATCCCTGATGATGGCCGCAGAGTAGTTGAAACTTGTCGGTTATACACTTTTAAAATTTTACTTAACGTTTTTGAAAGTTTTACCTTTTGCTTAAGAACAGAGTGTCAACAGAACAGATACGTCTTTTAGTAAATCTTTTTTATTATATATGAGATGTTAATTTCAAGACGTAACAGTCCTTTAAGTTATTTAATATAAATCTATCAGAATTTGTTTCCAGCAGACATAAGACATATACACCAGACATAAAAACGCATCCAGATTATGTGCCTTTTCATAAATAAACGTGTTTTTCTAACGTCCATAACAATGAATAGATCGAGTTAGGAATGAGCCATTCTAAAGATAAATCGTAAAGATCCTTAAGTTAAGTAGTGTTTATGTATTTTTCTTTTTAGTTTTATTAAAAGCACCTATTTAATACTTTCCAACATACCGTATTCCCCCGCATTAGCCGGCATGCCGATAAATTCAAGGGACACCAGATTTTTTAATATTAGCACCTGGTCTTTCCCTGCATGCCGGAAAAAGTGAGGATAGTAATTTCAACAAATATCTTAAATCCTTGCTAATAAAATTTTTTTAGAGGGCGCGATCAAATATTTAAATCTGTTCCGTTTTCTACCATTTTAGATGCGGATTTATGAAAGAGACCTGGGATAAATATTACTCATTTAATATAAAATTTCAAAAGTGTACTTACAACTATTTTCGAATAGTAATTTCAAAAATTATCTTAAATGCTTGCTAAAGTCCACCACACGTTTGACTAATACATCTACTGGTAGGTTGTTTAATGAAGTTTCGTTCAAAAACAATTTTGTTAGAATATAGTTCGCCCCCTGGTGGTGGAATGCGGAACTAAAATATTCGAGATTGTTTTTTGACTTTTTGCAAGATTTTACAGTGCGTGCGCAGCACGCCTGCTAAACCGTACTGTAGGCAGCTGGGACACGGTTCAAGGATCCTTCGGTTCGAGATTGGGTCTTTTTATGAGAAATTGAAGTACAAATTTCAGGTTCATATTTGAATATTTTTACGGGTCCGAGCAACGCCAGGCGGCTCATCTAGTAAGATAAATAGAATCTAATAATCACATAACTATAAAGGAATATATATAGAAAAAGAGATAGAGAGAAAAATAAATATTGATGTGTTTTCCTTAAAAGGAAAAATGTTGTTAGAAAAACCAAAATAAATCAGCTGCCCGACCGCCAGTAGCGAAACCTCATATTTTTCGGCATGCCGGTAAATACGAATTTTTCCGGCATGCTGTTGTACCTCGATTTTTTCCGGCATGCCGGCTAATGCGGGGGAATACGGTACTTGTAAAGTGTTTAAAACAAGTCCAAAAAAAAAATTCGGAGCGATATGAGCAATAATTGCTGTAAGTTATAGTATTTATAACTTTTGCTTTTTAGCGTTTACAGTTATAGTATTCGTTTTTAAATGTAACTATTTTTTAAAATATTACTTGGTGAGTATAAATTCTCTAGATCACATCACTCACCCGCAAGAAAAGAGACACATCTCTCAAAAATTCCTTATCCATTTTATTCCACTAATATGTCTGTCATAGTTGCGTCTAACTACATTAAAAATGTCTTAAGTGTAGTTATACGAAAAATCACTATATTACACCATATGTCCATTTGTTGTTGACAGATATTGTGAAATATAATCTCCAAACAAGGACATTAAAACAATCAAGCTAAGTAAATTGTTTTTCATGTGTCAAATGTGATTTATAATAGTAATTATCAAAAGTTCTTATGATCTGAAGGAAGGAAGTGAAAGTGATTGCAAAATCGTAAACAGACATTTTATATAAACATTTCACGATACTTAAGAACTATGGACAATTGATAAATTCTTATTTTAAATTACTATGAATATAAATATTGATACAAATAACTTGTTATTCTAATTTATGGCACTAAGTTCCTGTTTTTTATTGCTGATAATATTTTATACATGCTTTCTTTTTTCATTGTATCTCAAACTCTCCAACGGAGAGATGTATATCTTAAAGCTCTTATTAAATATTAATTTTTCTCTATTTAAAAGTTTCCGGACAAATTTAACATTTACAAGTCACACAAAAACATGTGTCTTTTTAAATGACCTGGATGATCACATGTTCGTAAAATGTGAATTAAATCAGAGATATGAGAAGATGAAGTCATAATTACCCTTCCGGACGCAGATTACCAGATGATAAACGGATATACATAAATACAAGGTAAGCCCAATTTATCTTACCTATGTTTTGTTTTATATTGAGAAATAAATAGTTTATTTTTGAGGATAAAACCGAACATCACGCAAGCACTGATAGCAAAGTTTAAATATTGCTATCATTTGTGACCACAGAAGAAGGGTAGAATGTGCGGAGATGTAAAATTAACCAAACCTTATCCTACGTCTTCATTCTTAAGTGTTTTATACATTTATGCATACATTTGCTTTTTATTCTTGCATGCACAGCTAAGTGCTATAATTTCCCGTATAATGTCACAGTAAAATCAGGCAAATTTTCTTTTGCCTTTCCTGTGAAATTTAGTTTTGTCGAGATGTGTCACTTTTCTTGTGGGTGAGCGACATCTGCACAAATTAATTCGAGTACATTTCTGTCTCTTAACGGAGATCGCTGAAGGGAAATTTTCAACGTTGTTATGCGTTCATTAAGTGGTTTATGTAGCATATATACAAATCTGTACATTATATAACAGGTGGGGAAAAATAATTAGTATACTTTTTAAAATGTAGATGGTAATTGCTGAAATTCAGTTTCAAAAGTATTATGCGCTTTCCAAATTGTTCACTTGAATATCATCTTCTGCCTTACTGAAAAGTAAAATTTTGTTCTGGTATTCAGAAAGTGTTGGAAAGTGTACCATAATCTATCCTGTATGCACGATTTTCTTTTCTTCTTATTAAAAAATTAGATGTTCATATAAAAATATTAAAGAACCTTTGATTAATTTTATGATATTATATACAGTAAAACCTAAATAAAGTTAAGCTAAGAATCATTAAATAAACTTTTTAACAATGGCAGTGAATAAACAATACCCTTAACGTCAAACGACACATCCAAAAATAATTACAAATAATTACCGAAAATTACCAATAAAAGCCGTATATATATAGGATGTTTTTTCAAGATAAAGTATCTTTCATATATTTCTTTCCAAAGGAAAATTGAATGATTGTCTTTCAAAGATAATGGTTTTAAAGAAGTGCAAAGACGAGTATAATCCAAATTTACCAAATCCTTCACCATTTTCTGAAAGAAAGCAGAAATTAAGACATTCATTATTCTCCCTCACGTAGAAAGTGCATTTAAGGAAATTTATCATCTTATCGATTTCTTTAACGACCCGTCCTTCAATGTTTTAGAGCTGTTTTAATGTGTAATAAAAAGCTTTAAGCTCAAAACTTAATAAATTGACCTTTAATGCTTTTCGGATATTACTGGTCATAATTTCTTCCTCATGGTGTTTTCTTTCATGTTGTAATATGACACATACTTTTTTATACACGTTTAGAATATTTAAAAAAAAAAATGAAAATCGTATTTCCTTTTATCATAAAAAAAAATAAGGACAGGGTGTGGAAAAATGCAACATTGTTAGCTCTGTGACTTTGGTTATTTCCAAAACACCACATCATATCATAGTCATCATAAAACTATAAAAGAACAAAAATATACAGGGTGTCTATAAATTATTGTCGGGGATTCCTTACCTAATACCATTTGATTTAAGAAAATGACGTAAAATATTATTACAAATTCTTGATACACAATACAAAAGTATTTTTAATTACATAAATAAAATCACATATGCGTAAACTTAATGTGATTAATCGGATAACAATTATAGTCAAGTAATAATTTACATAAAAATTTTATTAATTTTATCAAAGAGCAATATATCAATTATGTATATCTATCTAACGTTATAAATATATATCTTATGTTCTAAGTAAATTTGCACTCATAATTCATTTTTAACATTTTCATAAATTTGATAAAATGTTGACATTTATTATTATTTGACTATATTTATTTGATTAATAAAGTTTTGAATTGCAAATTTAATCATATGTAACTTTGTCTCATTAAAAACCCTTTTTAAATTGTACTTTAGTTGTACTTTAAAAAATCTAATATTATTTTTTGCCTTACTCTTAAATCAAAAGTTATGAGGTCATAAATCCCCAACAATAATTTTTGGATGCAATATTGATGTTTGTAAATTAAAATTTTTATTTCTTTAAAAATATATACATAATTTAAATATAAATTTGCAGAGGGTGTTTACAGATGTTGGGAGTTGTTTTGAAAACAAAAATAAAATACATAAATTAAAACAATTATATTTTAATATGCCCTGCCTGGTAGCCCTTGCTGAGGACTATCCTATTGCAGCGGGATTTCCATGACAGTAGGGCTTTTTGTAAAATTGGAAGTGGAATTTTGTTCATTTCTTCACCGCAACACATTTTCAGAGTCCACTTAACGTAGTTGGTCGGCGTTTTGCAAGAGCTTGTCTACATACTCCAAAGGCACAGTAAACCATTGGTGTATCATCTGGGGACTTGGTAGGTATGTGATTAAATGGCACTTGATTCCATTTTCTCTTGTCAATTATTCGAGAAATGCGACTGTACTATAGATTCATGTCTGTTCGTTTTATCCTGGTGGAACTCAACAGTTCTATAGCCCGTAGGATAAAGTTTTGGAATTTCTTCTTTAAAAATAGGAATTAGAGTTTTATTTTGATAATAAGAAGAGTTAATTTTGACATTTGTCTCAATTTTTTTTCATTTTTAATTTTCCTTGCAAGATTTTCCAGCAGTCAACATAAATACTTTAGAGAAATTTTCTTTGCTATGTTTGTACTGAAGTTGTAAGTCTTTTTGACCTCTTTTCCGGTAATAAATCGATCTTTTTTTTTATCACAGTCATTTAGATAAATCCACGCTTCATGAATTGTGACAATTTCTTTTCCACTTATCACCTGCTAAGTGATTTTCATGCAAATTTTCATAATAATTCTAACCAGAAAGAGCAAATACATAACCTTCAAACCAATTGCTCCTTTCGCATGCCATTTCAGAAGCAGACGATATTTTTTCATAGTATATTTCAGTTATTACGTTATTACATATTGCCAGATTTCCCCCCCTTTTTTTTCTCGATGCTTTTTAATGTTACATGAAAATAATTTCCGATATGTGTAAACACCCTCTGTATATTGATTCTATTAAAAATGAGTATTTCATTGCGCTTTTTCCCAATTTCACGTGACCTATAGCACTCCGTTTCGCTGTAATGTAAGATGTTTTATCTGAAACCAATGAAACAAGAAACCCCTTAAAATGTATAAAAGGTCTACTTCTTTGATCAACGGATTTTTAAAATTGTGCATTTTTAAGAAAATACGGACAATCAAACTTAATGTATCAGCTACATATACATTTATATTATAAAGCAAAAACATGTCGTACACAGACGTCATATTGATGGTGGTAACTCCTGACGAATAAATTTTACTTGCATTGCAATTTTTTAAATTTCTAAATATTATACAATTTTAATTGTTACATCGTCGAATAGAGAAAAAAATGCTCTTTCAAATGTAACTTGTTTTCAAACTGTATATGAATTTAGTGATTCTTTTATGGTTTCTAAGACAACTTTCAAGCCTGATTTAAAAAAAAAAAATATCTCTATCGCTTGCAGCCCGATTACAAAATATTAAGCCTATTGAAGTTATAACTATATAAAGGGAGGAACAATTGTTTTACAATAGAAATGTTGTTAAAGAAAATGCAAAATATTTCTCGCCAATATTGATCAAATATAACACCCCCCCCCCCCCCCCCTGTATTGGAAAACATTCTATCCCAATTTTCTCAACATTAACCAAGACATAGCGAAGATATATAGCAAGTAATGACAAAAATATAATAAAATAAATAATATTGACCCAATATTGTTTTTTGCTAGGCTTTATTAACTATTGGAAACAAAAATGTCCAAATCGCATACAATATTAATTATTAACGTTGGATTATGTTGATATTTATAATATGTAAGAAAAAAATTGGAGTGCTTACAAAAATTTTGTAGCCCCTATTTAATTAAGCAAACAGTGTTATAATAAAAACCGAAGTAAACAAAACATACGAAAAATCTTCATAAACATTTCACCAGAAAAATAAATATAAGCGTGAATGTATTTGTTAATGTATATACATAAAGAAAAAATGCATTTATAAATTAAAAACCGTTTCAAAGTCAAAAATATCTTTTCCTCAACAAGAACAGAAATAAAATCTTTAAAGCTTTGAGAATAATAATTATTTGACTGTCTAATTAATAATTCCTGTCAAAATAAAACATTTTCGTTCTATTCTAAAAATCTATTCTGCCATCTATATCGTTGTTTCGTAATTAATTTCCAGATTAATGAAATAAAAAATTATTCCCTAATGAAAAAAAAAAAAAAATCGCAGACGAAAAAAAAATGTTCAAACAGTATAATAAGCTTTCTGCTGGAAATAATAAATGATACAAGACATGTCACCCGGGGATCATTAATCTTCACTGTGACCGTTATATAAAACAAGATGTGTTAACGTTTTCATTAAAACCACTTTTTATTTTGCTTGAGTTAATAATTTATGTGTTAAACATCGTTCTTTTGTTGATACATAAAAAAGAGAATAGATTAATGACAATAACGAGGCTTAAAGAAAGAATTATAAGGAAGAAAAAAACAAAATCGAGTTCGGATGTAAAAATAGGAAAATAAAACAACGAAACATGTTTTTAACGATGACATCTTTTACTTATTTTGACAGTCACATATTGTATTATGATTATTTATGTGACAGAAATACATTAACAAAGAAATGTCGTCTGCCGACCTTTTTAATTCCATTCTGAATATGTTACAGGCTTAAAAAAGGGGATAAAAGGAAGATCTTCATAAATTAACACAATCGATAATAGCATCATTCATTTTTTCTATTAAATGCATATTCCCTTCTCCTTATATCTTGTGAATAATCCAAAATGAGAATACAATAAAAAAAAAAGTAATCGGCATTTCTTCAAATGAAGTATTGAAAATTCATGATAAAGTAAAGATTTAAGACGGTAAGAGATCATTTTGTAGAACAAATTGATTTTCTTTTCATAAGAATTTTATCATCGGAAAAAAATAGAAAAAGGAAGAAAATCTACTTACACCATTTAGTGTAAATTTTAATGCCCGTATTCAGATAGAATATCTTAAAATACAAATTTCAGTGGAGGGAAAAGAGATTAATGATTTTCAGATTTATTATGCATGAAACGATTTTAAATATGATTTTTTTTTTAATTTTCAGATTTATTCCTCAAAATCTTGCAACAAGAAAATCCAAAATAGATTTCAGAATAGTATCGAATTGCAATGGAAGTCACTTTCCAAGTTATTGAAACTTACGAAATAAAATTATCTATCTCGTTTGACATTATTATTTCATAATAATAATACTAATCTTAAACAGCATACATAATTAATGCTTTCTATTTATTCTTGTATTTTATTTATGTGTAGAAAAAAAAGTAATATCATTAGTTCACTAGCACGTTTCCAGTGAAACTTTCTAGATACGCATTTCTGTTATGTAATACAGTTGTCCAGACAAAACGAAATTATTTGAAAATATGAAAAAAAAAGAAATAAACCCTTTTTTTATTCATCACATTTATATTTTATTTGTATTGTTAGTGTTACGTTCAGTAATTGTAAAATATCATAAGATACGATAATATTTAACCTAATTGAGTACTTAATACACAAGTAAATTTAAAAGAAACTCAAATTACGTATTGAATAAATTGGTACTTAAAACTAAATATTACTGAAATATTAAAAAATAAATAAATGCATAAATGGTATTCCCAATATTACGCGTTTTAAAATATATGCAACAACTTTTGAATTTAGAAAAATTGAATTCATTTAAAAAAAAAGTCAAAGCAAATTCCATGGTATATTTGATCCTTTTAAAAGCTTCCGTACAGCCGAAAATGTTAAAATAATCTTTGATATTAGATAAAAATTTTACGGTGCATTTACTTTAAAAGAATTATAAAACATTCATGAAAAATCGTAAAGAAACATCATTACACTTTCTGCTTTTGCATGTTTATATGTACATGTAACAGATTTCCATCTTTTATGGAAGAAAGATTTAAAATAGCTGTTTCAAACGTCAAAGCTAAAACAAAATATTCGAGTGAAATAGGTATCATAAAAGTTATTTATGAATAAACAAAATTTGATCTCCTAGATTCATAAATATATTTATATATAAAGAGAGATTTTGCATAGCAAATAGCTCGTTTATTTCTCATTCTTTAATTGTTTTGCTTCAGTACGTTTTATTATCAGTTCAATTTTTTGGTGTATTTAAAAGTTTAGTTATTCTTTTTATATATCTCCAGTACCAAAACAATATTACTCATGTTATACTGAGATTCAACAAGGTGCAATTTTGCATCAAGTCGAAGTACACTGCAGAAAAAGGACAGATGTTTATTATTCCAGGAAAATATATTATAACCCCGAACGAAAATATACAGTAACCTCTTCTGAGTTGCCCACGATTCTAAAATTGTTCTTTGTTTTTAGAGAACTCATAAACCCATATATTTTCGAGATTTAAATATCATTTATTAAAACAAAGAAAATTTTGCCACCACTGCTTTTTGGAAACATTTCCTGTTAGATTTACTGCATAATATTCAATTTTCCGTATGCTGTCAATTCTCAAAATAACATTTTCAAGTTTAACAAACATATTTTACATGATAAATTAACAGTATTGCCATTACATTAAAATTAATGATTTTTTGTTATTCTTGCCTATATAAGTTCAATTATGCAGCTGAAAATGTTTAATTGAGAATCGATTGCATTCTAAAAACAGAATTTCCGATTTAAAAAATTGATTAATACAATATAAAAACTACTTGGAAACGTTTCCGAAACTTAGTGGCAGAAAAAGAAGTTTTCTTTTCTTATATAAATGCTTATTTAAATCTTGAAAATACATTGGTTTCGGGAGGTTCTAAAGATAAAGAACGCTTTTCGGTATCATGGGTAATTCGGACGAATTTATATTATATTTTTGTAGATAAAGAAACATTTCTCTTTTTAGTAATTTTCCAGTCTACGGACCTTGGCGTATTTTTTAAAGCTTGGCGTAAAATGGGTTTCAGAATGCGAGATTTGTTGCCAATGATATAAACAGGTATGAAAACAAAATGAAAGAACTTTTAGGCTTGTTTATACATGAATTTATATAATTTATAAACATTTTATTTATAGGTATCTTTATTATTGTACTTTTTTATCTACAACTTACTTCTGTTTGTATATAAAACAAGTACGAAAAAATCATGCATCAAGCATAGATTATGAAACACTTTCCAACACATTCAGAATAATGTAACAAAACTGCACCGTTTAAAAAAATAAAATATTACATCTAATTCAACCATATAGACACGCATAATACATTTCAAAACCCAGTTTCAACTGTTCCCATCCACAATCGGAAAATTATGCGAATTTTTTCAGCAGCCCTGTATATGATTTATAGATTTGATTCTATTAACTGCATGCAAGCCAAAATTTAGTTCACTTAAGAGATACATATACTTCAGCTGAAATTTTACCTTCAGCAATTTCCTCTAATAAGGAGAAGGTACGTGAATACTTTTGTGCAGCCCAGTATTTGAGGTACCGAATTTATATATAACGAGTAGGATGCAAAAAATTAATTAAATTTAAAAGCGCATACCGAATTTTAAATCGTACACTCCAGCAATTGTTACTCAAAGAGAGTACTGTACTGTAATCCACTTCTTTTGTGTGTCGTTGTAAATGAATAAAAAAATGTTACGAATGTCCTGCTCAAACGTGATCGTAGTGAAAATCAGTGATTTATATCAGTTTCAATACATTTGAAATAGCATAATGTCATTAAAACACTCTGCAAATGATTTTCTCCCATGTACCATAATGTAATGGAATACTTTTGACTGCCCCTGTAAATGAAAGATTAACCGTACATACTTCATATACAATACCAAACATGCTTTGGTGACCCTAAATAACCTTTATCAATTTCATGAAAGTCCAGGTATATTTACTGGAGTTAGAGCGTAGACAGACGGACAGACAAAATGAATATGCATAAACACTTTTCAACCGTTGTCTTTTTCTTCACCCAAAGGTATGGAAACGAGGTATACTGGTAGCAGAAAAACACAATGATAAACCTAAGAGTCAACCGCTAAAATCGATTTTTCAAGTGTTTTACACTAAGATATGACTTGACAGACCGATTGCGTTTTAATATGCGAATCGACTTTTAACCCTTAAATGCCTGATTTTTCAAAAATCATTGTAATAATGTTTTTTGGCTTTCATTTCTTAAATAAATCATGGGAAAAATACTTTAAAAAATCATATTTTGTTTTAAGTATAGTTTATGGCTAAAAAACAGTTTGTTACTAATCGGCAATACTGGTGTTTAATTGAAAAAATAATTTCCCTTGATAAAATTCTATAATGTTAAACACACAAGAATTTTAGGAACTATAATAAGAAATAAATTTTACTTGCTCACTGCAGGTCAAAATAGGATATTTCGCAACCTCCCAAAAAAAAAAACCAAAAAGAACAAGTAGTAACAATTGAAAAAATAAATCTATCTTTATTCTTAAACAGCACAAGTGTTGCCATCTAAATGTTGAAAATCGATTTAATAATATTTTCAGATTGTATTTTATTGGCAACATTAGGCATTACAGCTTCAATATTATTCTAATAGTATTTTAGAGCCTAAATTGGGTATGTTGCCGAAAAGCAACACCAGGCATTTAAGGGTTAACTAATTCTGGAATTTCAGCCGTGAACTCGATGAGTTGATTGTCTGTGCTGACGCCTCCTGGTCTATATAAAATCAGTTGAAGCCTGTTTCTTCTTTGTTTCCAACCTGTTAACAAAATGAAACGGGCTTTAATTTCAGAATTTGTCTCCCAAATCAGACGTTGTATCGCTTTGCGGCTTGCCTAAAAGCTACATTACCGTTTTCTTGGCAAAGCATGCCTAATGTCTTTCTGAATTTTTTTTTAATTCAGATTAACCCATGAGACTTTCTTTTTCAACTTTTTGTTCATCGTATAATCACAGCCTACCATATATATGTACAGTCGTGGAAAAAAAAAGTAAACACCCCCTACTAACTCCTCAACAAATTATCGTAGACGAAAGTTACTGGTACCGAACGATTGGAAATAAAGTCTACTTTTAAATGATGTATATAAAATTTGGGTACTTTTCGGTTAGCCGGGCGCTAGTGTTATATATACACATATATATACATATAGATATATACACATAAATGTACACACACATATATATATATATATACACACACACACACACATATATATTTACTATATATATATAATTACAAATCATCATCTAATCCTATTATATATATATATATATATATATATATATATATATGTGTATGTATATATATGTGCATATATATATGCATAGATAACACTGGCGCCCGGCTAACCGAAAAGTACCAAAAATTTGCTTAGGGGGCCATCTACATATTAAACCGAATCGAAACTTCATTTTTTTCAATGATAGTATTAAATTTTAACGAGATATTTCAAATCACCGGTTCAAGCCATGCCTAGATACCAAATTTCAAGTCATTTGAATGATAAGTTTTTGAATTATAAACATTCAAAATTTAGTGCTTCTAATGTTAAATTACATTTTCATATTATTATTTATATCTCCAGAAATTATGCTCCTAATGTGCTAATTTTTTGTGTAGCTATAATACTAATATACCCAAACATAAGTACGCTGAATTTGAAATTTTTATAATTTTATGATATGAATTATGAATTATGAAATTAATATTCGAAAACATTATGAATTGCAACCTATAATTTTTTGATGGCGTTAGATTTATTAAGTCCTGCTTTATGGAAATCCAAAATTTCTCATTTTTCTTCCAAGTAGTTCTCAAATTTTGCTTAAAAAACGGCAAAATGATGGTTTAAGGGGCCGTCTATGATGGACGTGTATAGACATTTTGGAATTTATTCTGCTGTACTGTAATCTAACAGGCTACGTTGACTCCTTGAGTGGCTCTTAAGGTGCCTTGATCAAGAAAGGGGCTCTCTCGGTCAACAATCGAGTACGGAACTTGACTTTGGATACAGCCCTTAAAATACGCTCGTTTTAAAATAATTATTTTCTCGGAAACTTATGGTACGAAATGCAGAAAAATTCGTTTTTGGCTAATTGAAGGGTGTAGAGTTCATTTATGCTGTCAGAATTGATTACTGCTATCGAAAAAAAAACAAAGTTATGGTTTGTTTTAATATGTAGATGGCCCCCTAAGCAAATTTATATACATCATTTAATAGTAGTCTTTATTTCCAATCGTTCGGTACAAGTAACTTTTTTCTACGATAATTTGTTGAGGTGTTAGTAGGGGGGGTGTGATGTAGTAATCACATTTATTATTTATTTTTTAAATTGAAATGCAGCATTATTATCTCACGTTTTAAACTACTTATTTTCGACGCAAAACATCGTTCAAATCGCTTTTTTTCTTTCCTTTTTACCGCAAGTAACAGAACTTTTTATTTCAGCTTTTCCCCCTCTTTCTGTTCTATTTTTAGAATCAGCGTGACGTCGCCCGCGTCATACTGGGGTGTGTCTTCGCTTGGCGAATTAAAAAGCTTCATTCTCTCCCTGTAAAGTTTCGTTTTCTTTTCTCTGTTTTCATACGATTTAATCATACTACGTAAATTTAATTTAACGAATAGATTTAAATAATTTTTGGAGGTAGTTTTGTAAACCCCTTTTATGTAGTATATATATCAATGCAGCCAGTTTTTTAACAGATTGTAAGATTTACGGAAGTTTTAATATGTATTATTTTTGACAATGTGATTTGTCTTTTGAATTTCGGGCCTTTGCGCCTAAATTCAATAGCTATATCTCGATATCTAAAAGTTTATCTTCGGTCTCTGGCTTTTTAATTTAACGCATGTTCGACTTTTTGGATTTTTTATCATCAAGACATTCTCTAAAGAATTATTTTGAACCATCATCAAACCAGCATTCATTTTTATCATGGAATTACTTCAAGTTTTTAATAATTCTACATGGAACGATTATCTGATATGTACAGTGACCGGATTATATACTACCTCCTGCTTCACCTCTCTCCATTTCTCAAGAATAAAGTTGGATTTAATATGAATATGTGTCTTCATTGAACAAGCCTCTTATGTCAACTGTTTGTCCTTTAAGTAAGAGAATTTCTTTTTATTTTTACTGCAACTCAGTTCATTTATTTCACGGCATCTCTTTAATTATTTATACCACAGGGTGTTTACTTTTTTTTCCACGACTGTACATTACTAGACTCTGGTTTTAACATAGAGTAGTTTTTTGTAACACTGCTTCATAATATGGAATCTCGTTGTAGTTCTCAGAGCAATATTGTGCTGCTATCTCACAACGCTTCACAGAAATAATTCACAAGTATTTCGATACAACCTGCTATTAAATAGTCGCATGATTAGTTCTACTTATTTATTCCATTATTCAAATACTTATTTATTTTGTATTATTTTTTTTTCAGAAAATTAAGCCAGTAAGATTTTCCTGAGAAATGAAGTATGATTTAGGAAAAGAATTTCTATTTTATGATTTGCTTCGATACATTTTAGAATTTTGATACAGATTTATTCATATTAGTTTTGTAGGGTCAGTATGCAGCGCTCACAAATAAAGAAACTAAAGGAATCTAAAACAAATCTGAAAGAAAAATATACGATAAACAAATTATTGTTTAAGGTACAAAGGTAGTTTAAAAATATAAATAAACCAAATGAAATGTGAACATAAAATAAAGCTACATTATTTTAATATACTTTCGACGCTAGTCTCCCATTTACATAATTATATACCAGTATTAAATGCTAATAATTTTAGATACCTAAACTAGATTCATTTTAATATGCAATGCAGATTATTTTTAGCAACATTTAATATGTTTATTCTTGTTTTCAACTAATTTATATGTAACTGTAGTAACGAACGTACAGATTATGCTATTAAAAGCTTTTCTAATTAACAAAAGTTAATCTTTCATGCCTATAAAAAATTACTTTATTCTTTTAATACATTTATGATGCCGAATAAACCCCGTATTTAAAAACGTTCTTCAAGTAGAAAACAGATTATATATTTAGTAGCTATCTTTCTATATTAAACCTCATATTTTTATACCACCATACATATAAACAATGATATAGTTGTTTTATTACGGCAAAAAGTAAATTAATTTTATAATTTATATTTTCAGTATAAGAGAAGTTAAAAAAAAAGTTTTTTTTTTTTTTTTTTTTTTTTTTACTTTTACTTTTACATTATACATAGTTACTCAAAATATATGCCATTTGTTTTCACAAAATGAATCTACTAATTCTATGTTCAATCTTGTGCTTTATTATTATTATTATTATTATTATTATTATTATTATTATTATTATTATTATTATTATTAACAAGTATAATGGCAGAGTAAACTTGTTTGTAATCTATATTTCAAAAAAAAAAAAAAAAAAAATTCCTATCTTTGCATTGGCTATACCATGACCTCTACCATAGCGGAAAGGCAAATGATTATCTCTGTAGATTCTTACAACCGAAAGCGTTGGTAAAGCAAAAGCACATTCAGGAAACTCAGGAATAAGGCTAGGGTCCAAACCTTCTGAGTGTGTCTGGTCACCGAAGGTCGCTCCTCAAGCCCTTTACGACCGATAGGTCAGGGTTTCAACCCTGACCTATTGAACCCTGTTGAACCCTGTTCAACCTCTGTTGAACCCTGTTCAACAGAGGTTGAACAGAGTTCAACGGAGGAAGAACACGCGATGGCGGTGCTCCTTCACGGCCTGAAACATGTATCTGTGCGGTGCCTTGGGTAAACCAGCCCCGACTAGCACATATGCATGAGGGTTCCGAAGTAGTATCTCCATTTTTTACCATGACCACTATCGAATATATAATTATATACTGCCCACTAACGACAATATTGATCTGTTATCCCATAATTGCATCAGTACTACCTGAATGATAAATATTTTATCCACAAATTTATAATTTTAATACGACAGTCCGATATTTTCTCATGTGAAGATGTCTATTTGTGAAACGCATCTAACCATACGGCTATATTTAGAAAGTTACTGAACAAATTACTCATTATATCGCAGATATATTGTTTTAAGTGATACTGAACTAGAAATTCTATTTACGTTGTGCTATACAGTTAGCTACCAAGTCAAATGGAACTAAAATAAAGGGGGAAGAGAAAGCCGTGGTGTCAACCGATTGTGTTTGAAGTAGCTGGGGGTGCTATCAGAAGGGGGTGACTGTTGTTTGTTTACATCGGATCAAGCACTGATTAACGCCATTGCAAACTTTTACCAGTAAAAAAGGAATAGAAATTGGTACCTTATTCATGACAGAAATTCAGCAAAAATAAGTCGTTTAAATAAGGCGAAAATTTCTATTCAAGTTTACTGGTAGAAGATTGCCTCGGCGGCAATCAAATTCATTGACATTGACAGGAGGATTGTTTCTGTAATCACAATATGTCACAACTGCAGTGCTTGAATACCTCCGGTGCAAATTTCCATCAGTAAAAAGGAATAGAAATTGGTACCTTATTCATGACAGAAATTCAACATAAATAAGTCGTTTAAATAAGGCGAAAAATTCTATTCAAGTTTACTGGTAGAAGATTGCCTCGGCGGCAATCAAATTCATTGACATTGACAGGAGGATTGTTTCTGTAATCACAATATGTCACAACTGCAGTGCTTGAATACCTCCGGTGCAAATTTCCATCAGTAAAAAGGAATAGAAATTGGTACCTTATTCATGACAGAAATTCAGCATAAAGAAGTCGTTTAAATAAGGTGAAAAATTCTATTCAAGTTTACTGGTAGAAGATTGCTTCGGCGGCAATCAAATTCATTGACATTGACAGCAGGATTGTTTCTGTAATCACAATATGTCACAACTGCAGTGCTTGAATACCTCCGGTGCAAATTTCCATCAGTAAAATGGAATAGAAATTGGTACCTTATTCATGACAGAAATTCAGCATAAATAAGTCGTTTAAATAAGGCGGAAAATTCTATTCAAGTTTACTGGTAGAAGATTGCCTCGGCGGCAATCAAATTCATTGACATTGACAGGAGGATTGTTTCTGTAATCACAATATGTCACAACTGCAGTGCTTGAATACCTCCGGTGCAAATTTCCATCAGTAAAAAGGAATAGAAATTGGTACCTTATTCATGACAGAAATTCAGCATAAATAAGTCGTTTAAATAAGGCGAAAAATTCTATTCAAGTTTACTGGTAGAAGATTGCCTCGGCGGCAATCAAATTCATTGACATTGACAGGAGGATTGTTTCTGTAATCACAATATGTCACAACTGCAGTGCTTGAATACCTCCGATGCAAATTTCCATCAGTAAAAAGGAATAGAAATTGGTACCTTATTCATGACAGAAATTCAGCATAAATAAGTCGTTTAAATAAGGCGAAAAATTCTATTCAAGTTTACTGGTAGAAGATTGCCTCGGCGGCAATCAAATTCATTGACATTGACAGGAGGATTGTTTCTGTAATCACAATATGTCACAACTGCAGTGCTTGAATACCTCCGGTGCAAATTTCCATCAGTAAAAAGGAATAGAAATTGGTACCTTATTCATGACAGAAATTCAGCATAAAGAAGTTGTTTAAATAAGGCGAAAAATTCTATTCAAGTTTACTGGTAGAAGATTGCCTCGGCAGCAATCAAATTCATTGACATTGACAGGAGGATTGTTTCTGTAATCACAATATGTCACAACTGCAGTGCTTGGATACCTCCGGTGCAAATTTCCATCATTAAAAAGGAATAGAAATTGGTACCTTATTCATGACAGAAATTCAGCATAAATAAGTCGTTTAAATAAGGCGAAAAATTCTATTCAAGTTTACTGGTAGAAGATTGCCTCGGCGGCAATCAAATTCATTGACACTGACAGGAGGATTGTTTCTGTAATCACAATATGTCACAACTGCAGTGCTTGAATACCTCCGGTGCAAATTTCCATCAGTAAAAAGGAATAGAAATTGGTACCTTATTCATGACAGAAATTCAGCATAAAGAAGTTGTTTAAATAAGGCGAAAAATTCTATTCAAGTTTACTGGTAGAAGATTGCCTCGGCGGCAATCAAATTCATTGACATTGACAGGAGGATTGTTTCTGTAATCACAATATGTCACAACTGCAGTGCTTGGATACCTCCGGTGCAAATTTCCATCATTAAAAAGGAATAGAAATTGGTACCTTATTCATGACAGAAATTCAGCATAAATAAGTCGTTTAAATAAGGCGAAAAATTCTATTCAAGTTTACTGGCAGAAGATTGCCTAGGCGGCAATCAAATTCATTGACATTGACAGGAGGATTGTTTCTGTAATCACAATATGTCAGAACTGCAGTGCTTGAATACCTCTGGTGCAAATTTCCATCAGTTGTATAGATATTTTTGCCTAAATTGCGAATAGATTAAATTAGAAATTTTGCGCGCATAAGACGTTTAAATAAGGAGGAAATTCCTTTTCAAATTTACTAGTGGATGTTTGGCCCGGCGGTAATCAGGCATTATGGAACCAGTTACAGTATAAGTTTCACCATTTTGAAAATATTTCTACCCCTCTTTATACACAGTTCCATGCAAAATCATGCAAGAAAGAGTATGTTGTATTTGGTGTATGCGTAGTAAAAATCATTTTCCTATAAATGCTCGTCTTATTAAATATTCATTTCGCTAGAAGTTTTTTTTTTTTTTTTTTTTTTTTTTTTGGTACATGTTATATTTTCTGTAAGTTTCTGGAAATTTAGTTGAAAACTTTGAATGTTTTGAGTAAAAGGAAATATAAGAAATTGGGAATGAAAAAAAAAAAAAAAAAAAAAAAAAAAAAACATTTACATCTTTTTCAAGATGGAAAGTTAAATATTTTGCAAATATTACAGATTATTTCAAGCACGCTATAAGGCAATTTGATCGCAGATATTTTTTATTCACTTTGCTGTTTTTTCTCTAGATCAGAAATCGCCAACCAGTGGTCCGTGGATCACCAGTTATAGAAGAATAAAAAAGACTAATAATAAATGGTTTACTTTAAATATTTATTCTAGAAAGTGCTGTTTATAAAATTATATGCAAATATAGAAGTCCTCTTCAATGTACTTTTTATATATTAATATTTTATCGAAAATGAGAGAAAAGTAAATTTATTTACCAAAAAAACAAATCACGTAAACGTACTTACAAAACATATTCAGCATTTAAAAGAAAAAAATGTATATTTTTATGTTGACATGTCATTATCTGCTTCATAATCTATTAATCATTTTAATTGCAAAAACCCTACTTTATAAAATTAAAAATAGTCATAGAGTTTTACATACGTTTTTATTCGCATCCGTTTGCTAAAAAATAAAAACGGCAACTCTATAAACTCAACGTAATCTTTTAAAATATAATAATCCGGTTTTCCTTATCAACATTGAAAATATTTTTGAATATGAATACCTCTTACAGGAGAAATAATGCAATCTTTAAATATTAGTTAGTCACAGATTAAATTTGAAACATATATGTCTTCGAATAGTCTCTTTGTGTGACTAGTAGAAAACACCATTATGGAATTATAAGTATATACCAGTACCACTATAATAATCTTTTAAATCTATAAAAATATACATTTCCATTACATGCACTGCAGCATAAATTTTAGAACCAATGTCATTTCAGAAATTCCCTCTAATAGATGGATTAAATATCAAGAATGCTGTTATATGTGTGTGCGATTTCTTTTAATCCTCAAATAACGCGAATCGCTAAAATATTCGCTCTCTTCAAGAAAAATTTGCTTAAAGTAATACCAAAGAAGTAGTTTTAAAATTTTCTGCAATTTTCTATCAAATTTCTGCTTATGAACAAATCAAACATTAAAAGTAAAATTACGCACAGTATTCACTGGTTAAAGAAAGTAAAGATTGTATATAATTACAAAAGTGCTTTAGTAAAACAAAAGTGATAAACTTTGATAAATAGTAATTCGATAAAGCTAATTTATAGTCTGCAATGGCTGTGTTTTTTAACTTTTAATAATTGACTTTTATGTATTTTTTAGCACTGAATCCGAAAATGACCTTTATATTTAACCATCACGTCAGGATTTTTCACAAATCCTAAATTTCGAAGATAAAAAGTCAAAAAATAGAGAAAAACTGATACTAACAAATAGAGGAGATGGTTGTCTTTTAATTTTTGATAATTGATTTTTATGTATTTTTTAGTGCTGAATCCGAAAATGATTTTCATTTTTAACCATCACATTTTTTTTTTTTTTTTTTTTTTTTTTTTTTTACAAATCATAAATTTTAAAGTTACAAAATACCAAAATCTGGTACTATGAAATGAAATGGTTGTGTTTTTTAACTTTTGAAAATTGATTTTCATGTATTTTTTAGCACTGAATCTGAAAATGACCTTCAAATCGTAAATTTTAAAGTTGAAAAATAATGAAAATCTAATACTATAAAATAGATGCATAACAGTTTTTATTCAATTTAATTTTATTTAATTCAATAATTTATTGACTTTTTTATACTGAGGATTCCTACAGCTAAACAGCTAAGGTGTGTGATGCGGTGGGGGGATTGGGTTCAATCTTAACTTTAAACTTTTTAATTTGACATTTCCAATTTTACAAAAATCTAGATGTGATGGTTAAAAATGAAGATCATTTTCGGATTCAGCGGTAAAAAATACATGAAAATCAATTATCAAAAGTTAAAATACATAAAAATCAATTATCAAAAGTTAAAATACACAAAAATCACATCTAGTTCATACTATCAGATTTTCGCTATTTTTTTACTTTTTAACTTTGAAAGTTACAATTTACCAAAATGCCTGAAGTGATGGTTAAAACTGGAGATCATTTTAAGATACAGCGGTGTAAAATTTATAAAAAGCAATTATCAAAAGTTAAAAACACAACAATCACATCTATTTCATACTATGAGATTTTCGCTAATTTTTATTTTATTTTATTTTATTTTTTTACTTTTTATCTTTGAAATTTAGAATTTATCAAAAATCCCTGAAGTGATAGTTAAAAATGAAGATGATTTTCGGAATTAGCGGTAAAAAATTCTCAAAAAGCAATTATCAAAAGTTAATAAAACACAACAATCACATCTATTTCATACTATCAGATTTTGGCTATTTTTTTTTTTTTTACTTTTTAGCTTTGAAATTTACAGTTTAAAAAAAAAATCCTTGAAGCTATGTTTAAAAATGAAGATCATTTTCGGATTCAGCGGTAAAAAATACTTAAAAATCAATTATCAAAAGTTCATAAACACCACAGTCAGATCTACTTCATACTATCAGATTTTCGTTATTTTTTTACTTTTTAACTTTGAAATTTACAATTTAGAAAAATCCCTGAAGTGATGGTTTAAAATGAAGATCATTTTCGGATTCAGTGCTACAAAATACATAACGATCAATTATCAAAAGATAAAAAACATGACACAACCCAAATTTTGTAGGCTAGTGTTATCCTTACTCTGTACAAAAAAGACAAATATGTCTTAATGTAGGAAAATATAATATAACCACGAACAAAAATACACAATAGCCTCTTCCGAGTTACCCACGATTTCCAAAATCGTTCTATATCATTACGAAGAGAGAAGTCAATATATTTTTGAGACTTACAGATGCATTTATGAAAACTATGTTTTTTAAAGTTCTGCTGATTTTCAGAAACGTTACCGAGTAAGTATTATATTGTATTAAGCAGCTTTCGTAATCCGAAATGTAGATTTTTCAGATGCTATCAATTCTTAAGTAAATGTTTTCATGTTTAAAAAAAATGTTTTACAGGCAACCATGATAAATTAAAAGCATTGACATTAAAATTTAAATTATTTTTTTGTTGTTGTTGTTCATGGATTTAATATTTCAATTACGCAGATGAAAATGTTTAGTTGAGAACTGACAAACGTTTCTGAAAATCAATGACAGCAAAAGAAAAATTGTTTTTATAAATACTTCTTTAAACTAGAAATAATATTGTTTTCTGAGGTTTCTATAGAGAGAACGGTTTTTGGAATCATGCGTTACTTGTTAGAGGTTATTGTATAATTTAATTCTTAGTTTTATTAACTTTTTTTTATTATGAAACTTTCTTTTACAATGTATTGATACATGTTTCTTCTGTTAAGTTATTTCCAAATAACGAACTTTTTTTTCAGATTAATTTGTTTATTTTTCAATAATATATACCTCACTAACTAATTATTTCAAATTGATGAAAATTTGTATTTCCACATTTGATGGCGTGAGAAACGAAAATATTGAATGAAATATTTGTGTCTCTCTTATTTTCCTTTTAAAGAATTTTAGTACTAATATAAAGAAGACATCTTTTAATAAATAAAATAACCACAATTTACAAAATAAACCACATATTATAATGAAGTACATTCTACAACGGATACCTTTTTTTATGTTTTCATACTATATAGTTATCGTGTGTTGGTTATCATTGCTACAATGTGTATTTCTCCCGAAATAAAATGGTACTTATTTGATAAAGAAGACATCAGAATAAGTTTGAAGCTATCTATAAACAAGAACAAGGTAGGAATTAGGCGAGGTAAAGTCATTTTCTTACCTTTCATGTTTTTTTTTTATTTTATTTCAAAACACTTTTGTTTATAGTGCGGATAATCCGCGAGCTAAAATATAAAGAAGCTATCACAATCTAGTGAATTAGATTACTATAAAAGCATGAGTAAAATTCTTAGAACATTTTTAACTTTTGGTTAGTAAACTTAATTTTAAGCGTTTTTTTATGAACATTAACTTTTATTATAAAACAAATTGATAAGTACTTATTATTCAATGCATTGTCCATTGTTAGCCACATTATTTTTCCATATTTTCCGTAAAAATTGTATTCTTTTTCGCTATATTCAAAGTAGCTGAAATGCTGGTCAGAAAGGTCCTTTTGCATGGATCGAAACAGTGGTTATCCGAAAGAGCAAGGTCTGGACAATAAATCGGGTAGGGTAGCACATCCAATCTAAGCATCTCTAGCGTTACCTTCATCGTTCTTGAGACATTCGATTAATTGTTAAAGTGATTGGAAATCATCTTGTTGTATCTTCTGGCGTATTATGGTAGTTTTATTTTCGATTCTCGCTTCAGCTGCAAAACCTGTTGTCGGTAGCGATTCCCAGTTATGGTTTGACCAGATTTGGGTAGCTCCAAATAGGCGACCCCCTTCTGCACACAACGAATCTAGTGCATCACCTTTAAATGATGAATATTCGATTTTGTTATTGTTGTGGGTGGATGGTTGGCTAGGACTTCAATCTGATTTTCTGCACTTGGGAATAACGTAATACTTCCATTTTGCATTCCAAGTGGCGATACGATGCAAAAAAACTTTCCTTCTATGCCGTTGAAGCAGCAATTCATATGTGCAAGTATGCCTTTCGATGCCTCTTATCTTCTATTCGTATGGCACTCAATTTCTTTCTTTTGAACAACTTCCATTAACTTTAAACGTTTGTTGGTCGTTACGCGTTTGGCATCAATCTGCTTCCAGCAATACCTCCAATTCTGCGTCTTTAAACTTTTGTGATTGACCAGGGCGCTCAAAATCGTCATCAGTGAATCATCCAAATTAGTTCTTACACGCTGCAATCGATTGAGCATAGTCTTTACAAGCTTTGGCCTGCAAACGACGACTTTTAGAGACCGATTCCACTAAATTGAAACAAAATGCTTCCCACACATTGCATTTCGTTGGCATAAACTTTGACATCTTCGATGAAAAATGCATATGTTTTTTATACTCCGGGTTAAAGAAATATACCGATTCTTAAAGGCCAATGACTTAAATATGGTGTTTTCAGTCTTAATGCCAAATACCCTCCGGTACTACTTACGCCATCTGTTGCCAATCCTTTAAAATTCAGTTTAGTACTCAATAAGATTATTAACAAAATAAATTAGTAATTCACTAGTCAAGTAATCGATGATAATGAAGTTAAAGCTCTAAAGTTTCAACTAAGGTACTTGTACCCAATATGGATACCCCTAATATCTTTAAAAGTAGCAATTTTTATCGAGAGATGGCGCTACATGTCCTTGAAGAAAAGCAGTTTAAAAGATAATTAAGCCTGGAAAGTGCGAGAAAGCGCGCTGTTCGCCATTTAGAAAGAAACTTGTTGTTTCGTGATGTGCTGATCGCAATTACAGGTAAGTTTAAATTCTTATTAGATATGGTGAAATCACTTTAAATAATGAAAAGTTTTAGAAAGCTGATAAAACATATTTTCGATTTCTATTGTATATATTGCTTTAAAATGTTTTCTTTGTTTATTTATTACAAGATTTAGTAAAGCTATGCCCGATTCCCAATATGGACACCTTATGTCCACATTGGAAATACGGCAAGTAAATCTTCAGATTCACAAATTTGTAAAATATCTGTTCAACGTCATCTGAAAAATAATCCACGAAAAAAAATTCTCCAAAAAGCTCTTGCAGAAAAATCAAAAGAAGCCTTCCCTCAATAGGGTATCTGTTGGCGAAATCGCAGGTACCAGCGGTATGACTTCCTCAACAAAGGAGAGCTGGTACTGCGTCTTATGCAGTATTGAAGCTGTTTCAGACATGCGGCTATGCATCATATGCCGCAGATATATCCATGAGGACTGTGTGGGATTTACTGCGCATGATGAAGAAGTTTTTATTTGTCCATCCTGGGAGGACTGAGTAATAACAGATGTAAATTCTGCAGACAGATGCAATACAGCTAAGCAAAACCAACTATATTATTTCATAAGATTTTATAGTAACTGAGGTGCTTTGTATGGGTCTTCGAAGAGCCACAACCGAAAATGACCCCCTTCTAAAGTGCATATTCTGAAAATATTTACTGTGCCCCCCCCCCCCCCCTCCCCGAAATACTTTAAGATATATTTCTTTTATCCCCTCTCCTCTAAAATTTCTTGGAAGAGTGAATCTTCCATACCATAGTGCTTTAACGCGAGTCTTAACAATAATATTTCAGGATTGCTGTGAAGAATTGTTTTACTTGAAACAGATCTCTGTATCACGGCATTTATTATTAATGAAAAAAATGTAAGAAGTCAGTGACTGCCAATTTCATGTCTTCGTAGATGCAGTAAGCGAGCTAACTGGACAGTTATTTATGCACGTTTATGCAACTATGAATTAAAATTATATTTGAGTTTATTCACAGCGACAAAAGTTGCACAAGTTCAAGAAATAATTCTGCCAAGGTTGGAGCTTCTTGTTGCACATTTAGGAGTCAGATTGTTCTTTCACAGTCGACTCCATTTGAGTCTTCCAAAGTAAGAGAAAACTAGCTTCTTGTGAGATCCTACTACTGTTCAACACTAGATAAAGAATGATTCTCGAAAATTAAAGATGTTTGTCAAGAACAAAGTAGACGAAATGAAGTAAATATCCGATCTTGATTCTTGGAATCCCTGTCCAGTAAAGTAAAATCCTACTGTTATCATGAGGGGGAAAATTAATCAGTCCAAATGAACGAGGGCTTCGGTGCTTTGGACCACTATAAACAAGGAAGTGTGAAAACCAATTTTCGCAATCCAACATCTATGTAATCCAAGAGATTGATCTAGAAAATAATGAATACGAAGCGGCGCTGATGTTCATAACAGCAAACTTGAAGTTCTTTTTCACATCCAAAGATTCATCAAACTAATAAAATTCATAAAAAAAAAATACTACAATTAACTGCATGAATTCGAAGATTCGCCCACAATGAAAGAAAAACGCAGAGTCTTAGTTCCATATCAACAGAAGAACTAGAATTAGCAGAGAATAGTGGATTAAAATCCCTCAAATAGAACCTTTTCCTGGATAGTATCCAACGCTGACTGAAAAAAAAATTGTACAAGTAAACAGAGTTATCCGGCCGTTTAATCTGGTTTTTAGTGAAAAGAAAATTGTCCTGATCGGTGGACGTTTACAGACAGCTAATATTCACAATCAGAAGCTCATCTTGCTTTACCGCCTGGTATATATCATTTATAAGGGCTTATTATAAAAGACTGTCATAAAACAAAAAGATATGGAGGTGTCTCGGAAACTGTAACACAATTTAGAAAAGAATTTGTATTTTAATAGCCAGACAAAGAATCAAGAATTTCATATTTATATGCAGTCTATATGAAAAACGTTGTGATAAGCCCTATTTATACGCAGTTTTTTTCACCTTAACCTCGTAGAAAATAACAGTTCCACAACCCGATGAATATGGAATAATAAAAATGGTTAAATACAGAGAAAATATTCTGGTTCCCCGCTCAACAGCATTAACACTAAAGCTACCGCGAGGGCCAAATGACCCTTTTTGAATTTTTTGGGGGGAATTTCTGAACCTAAAACATTACGATTTTTTTCTTTATATTTCACGACTTTTATTAGAACACATGATCATATTATTCCTTAATATGCCTCATCTCCGAACTTTTTTTTTTTTTGCCTAGAAAAAATATTTTAGGTTTAACTACTACAAGGGGCCCCCTGAATAAAGTTATGTTAAATCATAAAGGTATAAATGTTTTATTTTGTAAGAACATTATTAACTTGCGTAGTTTGGCTATTGCATGCACTACGGCATTACGTCATACTTGTTAACCGTTTCAGGGGCAAAGCATTTTCAATGCTAAAGTGTTGAAGTAAATAGTTGGCACCGGAATTGACCAACAAATTTATTTGTAAATATGAAAAGGCTATATTTCACATACAAATTAAATGAAAAATATTTTACCAAAGATCTGATGTCATTCTGGCGTTTGGGAATTAAAATTAAGTGGTTTCATAAAGTACCACCGCCCTGAAAGGGTTAATGTTTGATGGTGCAATTAGAAATTGACTTTACCCCGGGTGATATTCTGGTTTGAACATTTCAGGTTATATCGAGAACGAATCTTAAAAATATGTGGTGAACATAGAACAAATTTGTACAATATTTGTTTATTGAATTTTCAAATTTCTTGAAATATTTGTTTTCTTAATTTTTTTGTGTAATTATATATATTTTTTTGCTTTAATAAATAAACAATTTGTAATAAATATTTGAAAAAAAAAATAAACATGTTTTATTAATATACCAAAGTGTTTTAACTGGTATATTTTTTTGCAAAACATCGTAAAATAGATAATTTTTTGTATAGGGGTCATTTGACCCGTTTCGGTAGGAATCGGCATAAAATAAATCGGTAGGTTTAGACCAATGTCAGACGGGCGTCCTTTTTGCTGCTTTTTTGCTTAAGTATTATCCATTGCTTACCATATATTATTGCCATATTATAATTTTACCATAATTACCATATTATTATATTTACCAAATATATTATATTTTTATATTATAACTGTCCAGTTAGCTCGCTTACTGCATCTACGAAGACATGAAATTGGCAGTCACTGACTTCTTACATTTTTTTCATTAATAATAAATGCCGTGATACAGAGATCTGTTTCAAGTAAAACAATTCTTCACAGCAATCCTGAAATATTATTGTTAAGACTCGCGTTAAAGCACTATGGTATGGAAGATTCACTCTTCCAAGAAATTTTAGAGGAGAGGGGATAAAAGAAATATATCTTAAAGTATTTCGGGGAGGGGGGGGGGGGCACAGTAAATATTTTCAGAATATGCACTTTAGAAGGGGGTCATTTTCGGTTGTGGCTCTTCGAAGACCCATACAAAGCACCTCAGTTACTATAAAATCTTATGAAATAATATAGTTGGTTTTGCTTAGCTGTATTGCATCTGTCTGCAGAATTTACATCTGTTATTACTCAGTCCTCCCAGGATGGACAAATAAAAACTTCTTCATCATGCGCAGTAAATCCCACACAGTCCTCATGGATATATCTGCGGCATATGATGCATAGCCGCATGTCTGAAACAGCTTCAATACTGCATAAGACGCAGTACCAGCTCTCCTTTGTTGAGGAAGTCATACCGCTGGTACCTGCGATTTCGCCAACAGATACCCTATTGAGGGAAGGCTTCTTTTGATTTTTCTGCAAGAGCTTTTTGGAGAATTTTTTTTCGTGGATTATTTTTCAGATGACGTTGAACAGATATTTTACAAATTTGTGAATCTGAAGATTTACTTGCCGTATTTCCAATGTGGACATAAGGTGTCCATATTATATATATGGCAATAATATATGGTAAGCAATGGATAATACTTAAGCAAAAAAACAGCAAAAAGGACGCCCGTCTGACATTGGTCTTAGTGTTAAGTAGTTGAGCGATCATTTAAACTTAAAGAAATCATCGTCGTTCTCTCTCATGAAGAACAACATCCCACGACTCATCTGGAAAATTGTTTTAGTAATCGAAATTCATCCTGGACGTGATGGTCAAAGGAGACGTAGCGAGTTTGCTAAACAGAGTCTTCATCAGAAGATTGATGCTCCTACTTTGCCGACTTGATCTCTCACCGCTTTCGTCTCATCGTGTCCGACAGAAGTTGATGGGAAAATAATCAAAGCCAGCAGATGGCGCTAAGCGCGTCGAACCTTTGACTGGCAGTTATGTTTTCTATTTTCATTGTATATACCGGGTGTTCCAAAAATGACTGATGGATTTTAAAATTCCATAACTTGTAAACGGAGACAGATATTAAAAAAATTCTTGCAAGAGTGTTATGTAAGATGTCAGGAGTTTTTATGCTGCGATTCTAAGTTTTAGTTACAAATAGCATCGATAGATTTGCTGCAAGCAATAACCGCTAAATCCAGGCTCGATTTTTCGGCCTCTCTCTTCTTCCATGCGAACAAATGAGATTAAAATGTTTTTAATAGATCCTGAAGTACCAAAAAGCGGGTCTGGACTGAGCGCCTACTGCACTCAGCGCCATCTATTGTTTGAAATTCCAACTAAAATCAAGAAAGCGACACCCAGTAGTTGTCATGTGTTTGTCATTAATGTACTAATGTAAGTTGAACTGTAGAATTACCGAATGCATTTTTTATCGCAAGCTATAAATTCAGTGAATTGAACTGAATTTAAACATATAGTAGTAAAATTTTAGGAAATTATAGGAAGAACAATTTTAGTACTAATTACTATTCACAGTTCTATTTCAGATACTTCACAAGTTTTGTTTCTTCAATTTTTTCTCTACAATTTTACGACTTTAGATAATATTTTAATACTTTTTTAAATATATTTAAAATTATTTCATTTAAGAATATACATTATTAATAGTTTAAATACATTATGCAAAATAAAGGTAAAATATCATTATAATGGAAAAACGTATCATTATAATGATACGTTACGTAATCAGTTTCTCTTATAAAGCATGTCACTAATCGTTATAAAAATACCCGTACATAAATAAAACAATCTAAATAAGTTATACAGTGATAAATGTAGATAGTATTTCACTGTGATTGAAAAACATAATGCCATTAAAAATAATTCTTTTAAAAATAATTAAGTGAATTATACATTTATTTAATTTAGAAAATCAGTGTAAGTAAATTCAAAAATAAAACCAGACTGATGAATAAATCATAAACGAATACATCGCGACAAAATTGTTTGGATAGAAAAAATTCATTATATTTACCGGTATAAAAATAGCTTTTTAAGACTGATGAACTGAACTAAATAAAATATTATTAAATTATTTGTCAGACAAAAACCTTATTTATGTTAAGCAATTCTTTTACGTACGATTAATTATTTATAGAAATAAATTTGATGATAAATTTTAAAGAAAAAAAGTCCAACTGTACTCAGTAAATAAAATTACATAAATAAATTATTCATGCATTTATAAACTATTGATACCAACAGAGAATTCGTTATTGAAAGTGTGATTAATTTAAATTATTATTTTTTTATTTATCTTAAATGTTTTGAAATTTATTATTTAAAAATGATGAAACTACTTTCTCAACTAGAAATCTTTTGTTATTAAGGGATAGGTCTCAAGACCCTTAAAATTGGAAAAAATGAAAAAAAAACTATTTTAAACATTTTCTATAATAAAATATATTTAATTTTAAAACACAATTTTATTTGGTATGAAAAATAAAAGTATGTTCTTAAATTTCATGTATTTAAGACATTGAAAGATGCAGAATTAGCATTTACAGGGGCACCAAACTGCCAGACATTTGACTAGCAGAAAATCGGCATAATGGATTACGCACAGGATTAGAAAATAAATTTTGCAACTAGAATAAAATTTTTGGTGCCGACTTATACTTCAGACTAATAATTACAATGAACCCAAATAAATTTGTATTTAAAGCATTTTTATATTTTTAATACAAAGTTGTATTTAGCTAATGCAAAATTTAGAAAATTTCAACAATATAATCACCTAAAAATGTATTTTTTTTAACAATAAGAAGGAAATATTAGGTTCAGTTTATACAGACTAACATGAAACATATGTTATGAAAATTTTAAGACAAAGAAGTTTACGAAGTTTTTGAGATATCCTGCACGTTAAGCCCAAAAACGTCACTTGGAGGAATATGACTTGAAAGTTTCGGAAACGCCGTTTCAGCTATTGGGCGAATATAATTCTAAAAGCCATAACTTCTGTTCTAATGGGAATTTCAAGGCAACAATTATATAAAAATGTTCAGAAAAGATAGGAGTTTAACGTCTAAAACAATTAAAATTTTGAAAATATACAAGCTTTAAGAGTCCTGAGACCCATTAAGTTAAAAATTAACTCACTTAGGAAAACAACCTCTAAATTTTATCAGAATCTTATTTTTAACACTTTCCAACATAGTTGAAAATTTTTTATGAATTGGCTGTCTCTCTGTCTGTTTGTTCGAGCTCTAAATTGCATAAATATATTCCAATTATAATGTAATTCATATATGTTATTGAGGTTTACCGTGACATGTTCGGCATTGGAAATGAAGCATGTAGCATTTATAAATCATCATAAAAATAATAATAAACATTTATAAATCATCAGCATATAAAAATTCAAAGTTTTAATTAGTGTAGATTCAAAATTTCTTTTATGTATGAGAATGAAATTTTGACTATTAATTATACAGATTGTGCTTTTTAACATAACACCATTAGAGACTGACATGTCTTTTACAGAATTATGCACTGTTGAAATTAAAATAGCTGTTTTTTACGTGCGTTCGTAATTATATAAATACGTACGTCGTTCAGTACGCCTGTCTGTCTGTCTGTCCGTCCGTCCGCATGCAACAGAGCAAAAACTACCCAACTGAAGGTCTGAAATTTTAAATATATAATTGTTGCAAAATTTTGTCAGGTCATTTCAAATTTTATGAAAATCGGATAAGTTTTTCGTTACATTACGGCCAATGGAAAAAAAAATATTTCAAGCATATTTTAAAGATGTTACAGCCTTTCGATCAGAATGAAAATCATATGCAATAAAATATACATTCAATACAATATGCGGTGCAAAAAATATTTATAAAACTAGTTATAGTACGAACGCATTTCCTTTGCCACGTTTGGCGTGCAATTTTCAACTTGTTCTTACTTACTTACTGTGTACTTACGTTCACCGTGTTTAAACATCAAAAAATTACTAAAAATTACTAAAGTTTAAAGTTCGTCCCAATCCCGGCCCGCCTTGACAGTAATTCTACAAAATAAGGATTTTTACGTCGATACACTGTTAAAAATCTGCAGCATTTGCTGCATAGTCACTCCACCGCTTTTATAGAAAACGGTTACTTGACTGTATTATGGAGCATTCTCGTTGGTCAGAGTAGAGATACTCTATAATCGTGGCGGAGTGACTATGCAGCAAATGCTGCAGATTGTTAACAGTGTATGGTTAAAAATTGTTTCGTACGATGAATTCTGACAAAAAATACATATTTTAACCTTTTTTGTATTTTATGTTTATAATCTTCATTTATAAAGATGGCTGAAATATTTGTTTTTTTAATAAGCTAGGGAGGTTCTAACTGCCTATGCTCGCGACGCTCACCAAAGCCCCGCGAAATAGCTTCAGTTCATAATTCCGTTCGGTATCGCGAACCAATCCCTATTTTCTAGCCAACCCCAGCCGCAATTGTTTCGCGATTCCATTCTGGATCGCTTCACGATTCCTTATTTTCTATGCATTCAATTTTTAGAAACCACTTCGTAAAAACGCGCTCGTCTCCAACTCCTGACAATTTTATTTTCTTATCTTCAAGTACATGATCATAAGAGCTTACAGAGTTTCATAATTATAAGAAATATTAAATATAAAACCATTAAAAGAAAAAGAAAAGTAACAAGTTAAACTGATGGCGTTGAGCTTACAGGCTATCCACACTCATTATATATTATACTCTTTTTTCAAAAAATAATGCCCTCGAAAATTAAATTAAGGAGGGAGAGTAACCCCCCCCCCCTGTTTCACATCTTTATACTTAACCAGTGAGCTCCGAAATCTCATCAGGGAAGCGCCTTATCAGAATAAATCGGCATACCAAATTTGAAGCAAATCGAATATAAAAAATCACTTATCTATATTAAGGGGAGAGGTATAACCTAGAAAAAAAATTGAAGCAAATTGGATATTTCTATCAAGTGTTATCGCGTTACGTACATACAGAACCTGCGGGCGTAATAATAATTAAATAATATACATAACCTCGCTTATAAAAAATAGCAGAAGGCTATCGAAACGCAGATGACCCCACCCCCGCCTTCTCATTAGTTAATGGAAATTATCTTATTTCTGTAAAAATCACTTTTTCCATCGACCACTGAAAAAAGCCCCAAAAACAAGTCTATCGAAATGCAGAAAATTATACCTTTTAACCGCTCATCCTATCTAAATTCAATACTTTCATGGTTTTCGCCACGTACAATTCCCGCTAAGAAAAGTCAGAAAGCTTTGACCAATGAGACTGTAACTACGCAGATTTTCATTGGTCCATTTCCAAATCATTTGGCTCAGTTCCAAATCGTTATATTTTTATATATAGAAGGATTTAATTGTATGTAAATCTTTCAGTTATCATTAATATCGTTAATCCTTATTCCATGTACTGGAGAATTAAAAATCTGAAAAATGCTGTACAATAAAATCTTCTAGGGCGGAATCACATAAAAAAAAAGAAAAAAAATGCGTTATAAACAAGCTCCCTTCTTAGCAGGTGTAAATGTATTATATTTTTTTTCTCACGCATTATTATAGTAATTTTGCATGGATCAGAACATTTATCCGTTTAAGACAGTATTCCGTCGTAGACAGGTTCAAAAAATTACTTTTTTGTATTGCCTAGAAATCTACTATTTTTTAAAAAGGATAAATTTTGAAATATAGAATAATCGCGATTTAAAAATATATGCATTTTTTGATTAAATGTTTGGGCTGATGTTCGGCCCAGTCCGATCCTTCAGTAAAAGTAAGGCCCGGTTATGGCCCAGGGCGGATGGAACCTTCAGCAAAAAGAAAGGCCTGGGCCCGGCCATAGTGACGTGAAGGAAAATAGTTCGATGCAGACCTCTACGTGAAGCAATTAATTTTTTAGATACGAGAACGTCCGATATTGTGGGAATTGTCATTCGAATTTTGTAAAGATTAAAATAATAATGACAATAATAAAAAAAATCAGAAAAATCTAAAAAAATTATCGATAAGTTATTCGATTTTATTTTCATATATATACAAAAAAAATATTTAAAATTATTTTAATGTTACAAGTTACGTTTTATAAGAAAAGTATTATAATAGTAAAGTTATAAGGAAAATTGAACGTAATCTCTATCAAATAATAATAACATTGCTATTTTATCGTAGTGTGTTGCTTGAGAATTAAATTAAATTCAAGGGTCGATGCAGATTTTTTTTGTGGGGGGAGGGGAGTGAATTTTGTGAAAAGTAAAAGTATTTTGGGAAAATTTATTATACATTTGTGAAAAGTAACATTTTATAACGAAATGTGAAATCCAGTTGCTGAAATTCGAAATAATTTTTTTTAAATAATAACGTCATTAAATCCTTCTGCTAAAGTTTTTTCTTTCTGGGTAACTTGTTTTCTTTGCAAATTACAATTTTTTAAACCTAACAACATTAGAATAACTAATGAATAGAATTGGCTAACTCGAATTAAACTTCAGAGAAAAATTTCACAATTTCAAAATATCAATTTCTCGGGGGCGATAACTTTTTAGATATTTTTATATCTTCCTAGTAAGACGGCACATAACACAAATACACAAAAACGACTGGCGTTAATATAACTTTTTACATACTTCAGTTTGCATACCACAAAACCGCAGAACAGAACGAACTAACAGCATTTCTTATACGGCGAAGATCACGAAAGCGGGTCACGTGATGCCGGCATAGTCTTTAAAGTAGATTACACTTGGCATCTGGTAATACAATGAACCCCGTTTGAAGACTCGACCTTCAATCTCTACGGGAACAGCGGCGGACAAATTTTCTCTAACCATAATAATTCCGTCAGCCAAAGTTACTTCATGAATATGCGGGTTCAATGCAATACTAGTTTTTAAAAATAATTCAAACATACATTCTCCCGCAATAGAACGATTCGCTCCGTATCTACACAGACTAACACATTCTTATTGCAGATCGTGATAGGCACATTTGGAGCTAAACTGCTGATGTATTTAAACTATATAGCTGAAGACGATGTGCTTGCACAGTTTGTTTTTAACCGTAGGGGAACAAGCTGGACATTTCTTCTTTATAAATCCCAATTTATCACTACCATAGCAAAAATATCGGATTCTAAACGTCGATTAGAAAACTTAGGGGGAGATATGTCTTCTTTTGGAGGCTTACTCTGCTGCCAATTATTTGCTCGATGAGAAAACTCTTTTTTTTCTCTTAGGGTACAACCGGATCTCTTTTACTGATCTTAGATTTAATAACATCATACGCATCTAATTTTTCGGTAAGGTTGACTGGCGAATTTAAATTATCCCAATAATCTAACATATGTCGCTTGCATTCAACAGGCTTGCGCCTTTTCATTTGATTCGGTATGATAAGATCCTGTAGAGCTTCAAAATAAGTTACAGTTAATTCTTTAAGCTAGTTTTCAAAATAAGCTCGAAATTCAAAATAATCTCTCTAAGTAATTTTATTGGCCTTACGATGAGTAAAGAACAGCTGTCTAAACTTTTCAGTGCTAATTTTAAACCTTTAGAAGTAAATCTTCAAAATGTGAAAAATTTGGAGCGTTTTCTTCTTATTCACGAGCGATAAGCGTAGAGATAGAGGATGGTACAACACTGAGTAAATAAGAAACCCACAGATGCTCTGGTACCTTCGAGACCTTTTACTGACGTTCCAGGAGCACCAAAAACAAGATTACATCATCAGTTTCTGACCTAAATGTAGGCAATAGCTTTTGTATATCTATCTTACTCTCTGGAGGAAACCTTCCGTGTTACCCCTACCGCGTTACCACCTACCGCTCCGCTGGAAACATTTTGGCTCTGAACCTGTAACTTGAGCTTCTCAAGCTCAAAATTCATCTCCAGCTTTTTTTAAATCTAGCTCTTCCGCTATAAGCTTCTCTCCTAATTCTAGTTTATGCTGTTCTAACTCTGCTGCTTTTTTGTTTTCCCTCTAAGTCTCGCCTATGAGTTCCTCGTGAGTCAAAATTTGATTTCTGACTAAGGAATTTACAAAATCAACTTCGTACGAGGGGGAGGATTTAATTTTTTCACGCAATGTGACAACGGGCATGGAGGGTTGCACATCTAAATTCATTTCTACCGCAACCTGATACAAATCCTCCTTAAGAGATTTGTTAAGTTCAGATATTTTAAACTTTAGCAAAACAACAAGCCGAGTACCCCACAAATGCCAAAAATACGTTTAAACTTTTCCCCAGACGTGAGCTTTGACGTTACAACTCATATAAACATGACTTTAACAAAACAAAACAGTAAGCTTTAACTTTAACAAAACTCTTACTACAAAACAAAACAAACTTTAAATCCCTGCTGGTATAAATAAACTGGATCGTCATAACACGACACTTAATCAAAACAATAATTTAACCAATATAAAATCATTTATTGAATAGTTGGCACTTTCAAACAATATTCTAAATAATATCAAACACGTAACTGAATACTTACAGTTTCAACCAATATTATTATTACATAACTAAGACTACTTAATATAAGTTTCATTCGTTATAACTTTAAAAGAAAAGAAAGTTTCTTTTAAAACAAACAATAAATGTAAAAACTTACTCATTCAGTTTGAAAATCACATTCAAAGCTTTTTTCTCAATGAATCAGGAACTCAAAAATTAAATACATACGCTTAGAATTAAATAGCAACAAACGCTTAAATAAAAATTGTAATCAATTCTCTTACGAAACCAATAAAAAAGTTTGATAAATAAATACGTATCTTCATGAGAATTGAGATAAAATTGTAAATACATTTTAACAAGTTCTACTTGACTGACAGTTTATTTTCATCTTTTTAAAAAAGAAAAGAAAAAAAATTAACTAACGTAAATGAATACTTCTTTCGCTTCCTCTCTCTGTCTTTTTAAATGAATCAAAAAATATCTTGCTTAAAACAAAGTAAAAATTCAACAAACTCCAGAATAATGGGAGGGGGAGAGGGAAGGGGAAATATGAAATACATAAATGAATGGAAAATAATAGAATGAATTAAAATTAACAATGTTAAGAATATTAAAAATGTTAAGAATATGTAGAAAGTTAAAAATATGAAAAATGCATTCTTTTTATTTAAAAAAAATATGGATCCATCCTATTTAAAACTTCGTTTACTTGTTGAAAATATCTTGTAGAATAAATAAATGTTGTAGACACACGTGAACAAAAGAATTGAACGTTTATATAAACACACATATAGCATTTTTCTTTGTCATAAACAAAAGAACTTGCTGAACTTTAAAACTTACTATAATAAGAGCACATATCACATGGTGCGAAACTGATGAACGAAAATGGCAAAGAAACAAAATTAATCTGTAAAACATTAATTACATATTTCGCAATTCGACGACCGGTCGTAGCATTTTTTTTTTTTTTTTTGAAAACGACCCTTTATTAAGATGTTCTTAATTAAAAAATATATTGCTATATCACTTGCTTTTGAAGAATGAAGAAATCATATTGCGAACACTTTCACTTGGTTTTGGGTCAGATGTTGGGTAGCCAATTGCCGGTTAGCTCGAATTAAACTTCACACACAAATTTCAGATTTTTTCAAAATATCAATTTCTCGGGGGCGATAACTTTTTAAATATTATTATTTCTTCTTAGTAAGACGGCACTTAACACATATACACGAAAACAATTGGCGCTAATATAACTTTTCACATGCTTCAGTTTGCACGCCGCACAACCACATAACAGAACGAACTAACAGCATTTCTAATTTGGCGAAGCTCACGCAAGCGGGTCACGTGATGCCGGTAATGTCTATTTTTTGTAACGGGTAGCACGCGTTACAATAGTATGTTTTTATGGAATACAATTTTGTGAAAGGACCTGTTATTATGCATTTTGAGAAGGGCCCTGTTTTATTAAATGAATTTCTGTGAAGGGGCCCTAAATAGACCGCAAATTTTGCCTGGATCGACCTCTGAAATTAAAATTTCCAAGTGGAATCTGGTTTTGAAAATCCGGTATGAGAATCCGGGCAGCAAAACAGAGCCTCTGTGGTCATATCTGGTACCGGTTCTATTTATTGCGAGCATGTATGTTGAAAAATACTGTAATTTATTATTATTATTATTATTATTATTATTATTATTATTATTATTATTATTTTGCATAAGTATGTATACTATGCCTGCAAATTTTACGAATTTTTTTTCTCGCTCCACTATTTTTACTTTCTTCTATCTTTACAAGAAGAAAGTATTGGATTCATGAAAATTTTTGACTTCCGGTTTTCGACGGATTTACACGTTTCAGGGGTCAGAGATTCCGAAAAATATGTTTTTACAAAATGTCTGCCTATGGGTCTGTGGTTCTGCGAGTCTGTCTGTCTGTATGTGACACGAATTTTGTGGGCGCTCTATCTCAAGAACTAATGCGCCGAATTTAATAAAAATTTATATTCTAGCAGTCTCTAACCTAAATTGCTGCTGATTATTTTTTGGTGTAAATCGCCCAACAGGTGGTGCTGCTGTGCTGCATTTTTCACGATTTCTGTAATAGCTCTATCTCAAGAACTTATGCACGGATTTTCATCAAACTTCAGATTTAGTTATTCATTGATATGAATTGGTGTTGGTAATGTTTTGGTGTAAATCGCCCAAAAGATGGCGCTGCTATACTGCATTTTGCAGGATTTACACGATTTTTGCAATAGCTCTATCTCAAGAAATAATGCACGGATTTTCATCAAACTTGAAATTTAGTTATTCCTTGATATGGATTGGTACTGGTAATGTTTTGGTGTAAATCGCCCATCAGATGGCACTAGCTATGCTGCATTTTGTAGGATTTACACGATTTTTGCAATAGCTCTATCTCAAGAAAAAATTCACGGATTTTCATCAAACTTCAGATTCAGTTAGTCCTTGACAATAATTGACGTTTTGTACATTTTGGTGTAAATCGCTCAACAGGTGGCTCTGCTATGCTGCATTTTTGCAATTTCCGCATTAGTTCTATCTCAAGAACTAATGCTTAGATTTTCAACAAACTTGAGATTCATTTATACCTCGATATGAATTAGTGCTCTTTATATTTTGATGCAAATATCGCTCAACGGGTAGCGCTGCTATTCTACATTTTTCAGAATTTCCCCTATGGTTCTATCTCAATAACTAATGCACGAATTTTCATGAAACTTCAAATTCAGATATATTTTGATATAAATTGGTGCTAATTTGATGTAATTTCATGTACTATTTAAATGATTTAATTGACGTAATTTATATAGAAGAAAGTTTTGTGATGGCCACAACATACTAGTTTATTGTGATCTTTGTTCTCTAAAATTGGCAGCAGAGTTAATATTCTCTGGTAAATTATTAAAAGGCCATTTGCATATGGCGACAAATTTGGAAATCTTTCCTTTTTGAATGTTATCAATATATGATTTTTGAACCTTTTTCGTAAACACCAGGGAAAGAAACTTTTTATTCACTTTAATTTTTAATATTCTATGTTTTATCAGCCTTCATTAGATTTCAACTATGTTAATAACAATTATATTTATTAAATTTTTAAATGCACTATAAAAATGAAGAAGAATCGAAAATATGAAACATTCTTCGTTACACTAAAGCGCGCATTGCTGGACAGATAATTACACTTGTTTATTTCCTATTTAATTTACATCCAAAATTGTTAATTGGTCCAAATCATCCAAGCAACCTCATAGTAAATTGGTATATAATTTTATATACCTTAGATAAATTCAAATAACATAAGTGATCGTAATTACGTAATTCTAGTAGAAGAGCAACGCGAAGCATTAATAAAATTAAATTATAATCCGCGTAAAACTGTAATTATTAAATTTAATTAATTACGAATAAAATTATGAGTTTGCGTTGTGAATTATTTAGACGAACTCTTCCACTTATGAATTAAACTAAAATTTAAGCTGTAAAAATATGTTGACACACCTTAAACATTATCAATTAAATAATTACAGAAACTTTTTAAAACTTGATTAAATATTTTATTTACATTGAACACAACTATATACAGAAACACATAATATTAATAAAAAAAAAAAAAAAGAAAGCAACACTTTTGTTTGCTTCTCATTATTTCATGTATATTTAATCTTTTAAAAAAAAAGACAATGTTTTCATTTACTCTTATTATTATATATTTTTCTTTTTGCAAAAAAGAATAATTCTCTTTCATTCTTAAATTACCTTAATTATATTTAATTATTGGTTTTGTTGGATCTCAGATTGCTCTCTACCATGAAATATCATAAAAGGATATTTATAATTTCTTATATAATTTAAAGTGGTAAAAGAAAAAGTTTAAGGTAATACCTTATATCATATACGGGATGGTGGCCTTTATTCATCAAATTCAGAGTTATCGCGTTGCTAAGGATCATATCCATATGTCATCTGGAATCAGCTTCTTATCAGAGCGGCGATATCGGGATGGCAGGATGCATAGCTACGGACCTCAGTAGAACAATCCACTTTATTTCAACATCAGGAAGACATCCTCATTTAGGCTTGCTTAGGCTCACTCCGATATGTCCATCTCGCCTGGGCATTACTAGGGCATTCTGGATTCATTGCATGGGCTTTCAGGAGAGCTCCTGCGTCTTCGACATCTTTTTTTAGACTCTCTTTTTCAAACCTTTTTCTTCTGGCACACCAACTCTTGCAGTGGGTGGAACTATTTGTCTGGTCCTCCCTTATTGGATGTGAGAAGATTTTGCATTATCCTTCGATAGACCTATTAGCTCACAGTCTGCAAATGGCCCCTTACATATACTTTAATATTATTATATGCCTTAAAGTTTGGGTGGTCTGAAAAGCCATAAATTTATCCCAACACTTTTATTAAGGCCATAAATTTATTCTAACATTTTTATTATTTTACGATTTCTAATTATACACCACTTTCCACTGGCTTGTCATAAAACGACACCATGGCGTCTGGCTATTGTTGTTATCTGAGATCCGAACTATATTCAACATTATACATTCATTTTACAATACAACAATTTTTTTAAAAATATATATTTAATATTTAAAATCAACTTAATAATTTTTGTATGAACTTACACTCCTATTTTACTTAAATATATAAACATTATAATTTTACACTCATAATTATATTTTATAAAAAATATTTATACAAACAGAAATAACAAATTACGCAATTTTACTTTGATTTAACCAACATGGTGCGGGAACATATCATTGTTATATGTTGCCCAGCACGCATTATTACTGAAAAGGCAGAAACAGCGCTGACAGACAAGAAAAGGGGGGGGGGGAGGAATCTCGCTTTTGGTAGTAGGGCGGGAGCGTATGCTTCCGGACTAGTATAACGCAAATTTCTCATTTTGGGAATTTGTCGTTTCTATTTTTCCTTTATGTAGCTAAGATGTTTGTTTTACTATGGTGTTCTGTAGCATTTTTTTTATTTAATAATAATAATAAAGACGAAATATTAACTAAATGAAAGTTGAATAAAAATTATCATCATTTTCATAATATCTGCAGTCATTTGTATTTCTTTAAATATGGTGGATTTTTCATTTAACGTAAAATGTATTAAACAAATAATTCCTGCAATTTTGGGTGTTTTAAATAGAAATGCCCGGTAAATAAAATATCCCTTTTCATAGTATGAACCCAGTACCGTCTGTGTATATATATATATTTTCTAATTTCTTCAATAAATGATACAAAATTGCAGAATAACTTATTTCTTGCAAAAGATCCACCTTGTTTAAATTGAAAATATCGAATAGAAGTCTCTCTGTCGCGTCTTAGAGACAATATTGGCTGCATATTTTAACGGGAACGGGACGCTCATGTGGCTATGGTATCGCAGGTATTTATTTTTCATTTGAAAAAAACAAGCGTTCCAATAATTGGTCGTCTGGCATTAGCCTAAAAAATTATGCTTCAAAATTGTTCTAAAAAAATACAAACCGAGTAAATTGTGATGCAGTTTTCCAACAAATTGCGATATAGTTTTCAAACAAATTTCATTTGAAAGTATATTTTTTTCTTTATTCGACGATGTAAAATTTGAACATGAAATTAGAATTAAGTAAAATAATGCTAAAAAGTGATAAAATATCTTTATTAAGATTGACGATCGTTTCGTCGCACCAACGGCGACATTTTCAGAATCATTTATGATAGAAAATATTTTCACAAAATTTAAAAACAATAAACATAGTAAACAATGTCACGAGACATGATGCATAATGAAAAATATTGCAAACCTAATATTAAATTAAAATTAAATTAGCTATTTCTGAGCGTGGATTAATTTTCGTATAATTTAACAAAACAATAACATGGTAAACAATGTCACGAGACAACATGCATAATGAAAAAACATTGCAAAACATAAAATAACTAGTATGTTGTGGCCATCACAAAACTTTCTTCTAAATAAATCACGTCAATTAAATCATTTAAATAGTAAAAGAAATTACATCAATTTAGAACCAATTCGTATCAAAGTATACCTGAATTTGAAGTTTGATGAAAATTTGTGCATTACTTATTGAGATAGAGCTGTAGGGGAAATTCTGAAAAATGCAGCATAGCAGCGCCACCTGTTGAGCGATTTGCACCAAAACACAAACAGCACTAATTCATATTAAGGTATACCGGAATCTGAAGTTTGATGAAAATCGGTGCATTAGTTCTGGAGCTAGAGCTATTGTGGAAATCACAAAAATGCAGCACAGCAGCGCCACCTGTTGAGCGATTTACACGAAAAGGTACAAAACATCAATTCATGTCAAGGACTAACTGAATCTGAAGTTTGATGAAAATCCGTGCATTAGTTCTGGAAATTGAGCTATTGTGGAAATCGTGAAAAATGCTGCATACCAGCGCCAGCTATTGAGCGATTTACACCAAAACATAAACAGCACTAATTCATATCCAGGTATACCTAAATCTGAAGTTTGTTGAAAACCCAAGCATTAGTTCTTGAGATAGAGCTATTGCGGAAATCTCAAAAAACACGGCATAGCAGCGCCACCTGTCGAGCGATTTACACCACAAGAGGCAAAATGTCAATTCATGTCAAGCACTAACAGAATCTGAAGTTTGATAAAAATCCGTGCATTATTTTTTGAGATTGAGCTATTACGAAAATCGTGTAAATGCTGCAAAATGCAGCATAGCAGCGCCATCTGTTGGGCGATTTGCACCAAAACTTTACCAGCACCAATTCATATCAAGGATTAACGGAATATGAAGTTTTATAAAAATCCGTGCATTAGTTCTTGAGATAGAGATTTTGCGGAAATCCTGCAAAATGCTACATAGCAGCGCCACCTGCCGGGCGATTTACACCAAAAACTAATCAGCACCAATCTATATCAAGGACTAGCTGAATATAACTTTTTATTAAATTCCGTGCATTAGTTCTTGAGATAGAGCGCCCACAAAATTTGTGTCACATACAGGCAGACGGACAGACAGACAGACAGACAGACAGACAGACTCACAGACAGACATTTTGTAAAAACATGTTTTTTGGAATCTCTGACCAATAAAATTGTAAATCCGTCGAAAACTGGAATTCGAAAATTTTCATGAAACCAATACTTTCTTCTTGTCAAGATAGAAGAAAGTAAAAATAAAATTATCTTGGCTATTTGCGAGTGTGGATTAATTTTGACTATTGTTAATAAAAAATCCGATCAATCTGAGAATCAATAGAGATATTTTTACGCAACAAGAATATTTGCAATGATTCAGTGTCTCTTGATTTACCTAAAATTTGGAAAGAGATGCTATGTATTTTTATTAACAATAGTCACTCGCCACTACACTCGCAACTCGCAACCACACTCGCAAATAGCCAAGATAATTTTATTTTTATTTTATGTTTTTGTTTATTATTATTATTGCTCCACTTAGGCATAAATAAATAAATAAACTAGAAAACAGGAATTCTGCTTTTTCAGAATGAAGTATCGCCCAGATTAAAATATATATATATATGTATATATAAACAGCACAAAACATATTTCAATTTTAAGACTTACAGCACACGCTTTTATTTTATGTAAAATGACGTCATTCGCATCCGCTTAAAAATTCCACATTTACGATCCACACGTAAACATCTAGAGTAAAGTAGTCATAGGACGTCGCTATCGCGAAATAATACACAAATGCAGCAAAAAAGATGCCATCATTAAAGAAACTCGACAAAAAAAAAAAAAAAAAAAAAGGCTGTCTAATGATTAATTGGCCTTCATTTATTTGTAACGTTAATATAGATACTTAAAATAGACGATTTTAGTCGTGACGTCAGTCGTGAGGTTTTGGTTGGAAATTGACTCCAAACAAACGGTTGCTTTGGTGTATTTTCTATTTTGTTTGCTTAGTATAACTATATTATATCTATATCGCAAATCTGAGTGTTTTCATATTTGATATGTACCGGTAACATTTTTTACGATTCATATTTAAAAGAAAGGACGCTTAGCAACCGCTTGTTTGGAGCCAATTTCCAACTAAAACGTAATGACTGGCATCATACTGAAAGCGTCTATTAAATATAGTTTATAATAACTCCATGTTTTAACAGAAATCATTCGTTTATATTTTTTCAAAACAGCAGTATTTTAATTACATTTTCTTTCGGTTCTTCTGAACAAATGGCATCAAAAATATATAATTAATATTTTACAACTATTTTTCCTTTAATTTCTACAGAAATAGAGTACTTCCATTGCCAATATTAAGCAAATGGCTCGAAAAACTACGAAAAAATCAATATTTCAAAAATAAATGGAGATGCAGTTTTCAAACAAATTTCATTTAAAAGTACCTTTTTACCCAATACGACGGTATGAAAATTGAAAATGTGCGATGCTTAGAAGTTTAAAAAATTGCTATAGAGTATTTAATCGTACTGCTTTGCTTTACGGCTGTAAGGTAACTTTATTTTTTGGAGACCACCCAAAATAAAATAGAAAGAAATAGCATACCGTACCGGGGGATAATAAATCTGACAAATCGGCTGGCGCATACCAAACGCATGATTATTGCCAGCTAATACGGATAACCGTTAATGCGTATTAAATTTACATTAAATAAGACCACAAAAAAATATGAAATAATTATATTACTCCTTACGAATATTTTTAAACCCGTGTACTTCCAAGCCATTAAATATCAAACATTAACATAAAATAGACTATCCCCACTTTCAAAATCAAGGCTGAATTATGAATAAGGAATTGGAAATTATATCTCTAATAGCACTTTATATCTTCTTTATATAAAAGGAACATATATATACTCATAAATATTCAAAATACTTGTATAGTGAATATTAAAGAAGTGAATTATCACATTGCTAACTAAGCGTAAACCAACTCAGTGAAAAATGTCCAATCCGGGCATCGTCCTCGTGGCTTAATGGTAGAGCGCTGGAGCGCTATTCCGGGGGTCCGGGTTCGATTCCCGGCTTGGACATTTTTCACTCGGTTAGTTTACGCTTAGTTAGCAATATGATAATTCACGTCTTTAATACTCACTAGCGGGCATGACCGAGCTAAGCTCGGTCAAAATTAGCCTTGTGTTCAATTCGATATTTCTTTCTCACTGTATAATTATTGCAGTTTAAATAAAATTGGTATGATACTAAGCCATAGGGGCCCACTAACTGAAATTTTTCGAACACAGACCTAAGCAATGCTCTTCTGGAACCCGAAAACGATAGAATTCAAAATTTAGTCAAAATCGCTAAAGTCATTTTATTGATAAAATTAGCTTGATCCACGGTAACCCAGAAAGGACCTACTAATCTAAATTTATCGAATATCTGACTTATCCCAATGGCCTTCTAGTGCTAGGAAACGGTGTAATAAGAAATTTTGTCAAAATCGTTTGAGCCATTTTTTAGATAAACTTAGCTAAACCTTGACCCATAGCCTAATGGTATTCTCGAACCCGAAAACGATAGAAAACAAAATTTAATCAAAATCATTTAAGCTATTTTCTAGATAAAATTAACTTGACCCACAGTGATCCAAAAATGACCCATTAATCGAATTTTCGAGAACATATGATCTAACCCAATGATCTTCTCGTGCCCGGAAACAGTATAATACAAAATTTTGTCAAAATCGTTTAAGCCTTTTTTAAGATACAATTAGCTTGACCCACAGTGATCCAAAAATGACCCATTAATCGAATTTTTCCGAACATGTCACTTAGCTCAAGGTATTTATTCTCATGCTCAGAAACGATATAACACAAAATATTGCCATAATGTTTTGAGCCGTTATTTTAGATTCACTTAGCTTCACCCACAGTGACCCAAAAATTAACCACTAATAGATTTTTCTCGAACTTGTGACTTAGCCCAATGCTCATCTCATACCCGAAAACGTAATATTACAGTATTTTGTCAAAACGTTTTTGGCCTTTTTTTAGATTCAATTAGCTTGACCCTGCCCCATTGTGACCCAAAATGGCCCACTTATCAAATTTTCTTGAACATGCGACCAAGCACAATGGTATTCTCGCGCCCGAAAACGATAAAATACAAAATTTTGTCAAAATCGCCAGAGCCGTTTTTAGGTAAACTTTGCTTGACCCACAGTGACCCAAAAATGACCCACTAATCGAATTTCTTTAATATGTGACTTATCCCATTGGACTTCTCGTAATCGAAAACGACAAAATACAAAATTTAGTCAAAATCGTTAGAGCCTTTTTTTTAGATAAAAGTGGCATGACCTATAGTGACCCAAAAATGACCCACTAATCGAAATTTCTCCAGCATGTGACCTAGCCCAATAGTTTCTCGTGCCGAAAAACGGTTGGATGTAAAATTTAGTCAAAATCGAATGAGCCGTTTTTTAGATATAATTAGCTTGACCTTGACACATTTGACCCAAAATGACACACTAATCGATTTTTCTCGTACATGTGACTTAGTCCAATGGTCATCTCATACCCGGAAACGGTATATTACAAAATTTTGTCGAAATGTATTAGGTATTTTTGGATTCAATTAGCTGGACACAAAATGACCCACTAATCGAATTTTCTTGAACATGCGATCAAGCCCAATGGTATTCTCATGCCCGAAAACGATGAAATAGAAGATTTCGTCAAAATCGTTAGAATCGTTTTCTAGATAAACTTTGCTTGACCCACAGTGACCCAAAAATGACCCACTAATCGAATTGTCACTAATATGTGACGTAGCCCATTGGTCATCTCGTAATCCAAAACGACAGAATACAAAATTTAGTCAAAATCGTTAGAGCCATTTCTTAGATAAAATTGGTTTGACCCAAAGCGACCCAAAAATGACCCACTAATCGATATTTTTCGAACATATGAATTAGCCCAGTAGTTTTCTTGTGCCGAAAAACGATTGGAAATAAAATATAGTCAAAATTGATTAAGCCGTTTTTTAGATATAATTAGATTGACCTTGACCCATTATGACCCAAAATGACCCACTAATCGAATTTTTTCAAACACGTGACATAGCCCAATGATATTCTCGTGCCTAAACATGGTAAAATACAAAATTTTGTCAAAATCGTCTGAGCCGTTTTAGGTAAACTTTGCTTGACACACAGTGACCCCAAAATGACCCACTAATCGAATTTCTTTAATATGTGACTTATCCCATTGGACTTCTCGTAATCGAAAACGACAAAATACAAAATTTAGTCAAAATCGTTAGAGCCTTTTTTTAGATAAAATAGGCATGACCCATAGTGACCCAAAAATGACCCACTAATCGAAATTTTCCGAGCATGTGAACTAGCCCAATAGTTTCTCGTGCCGAAAAATGGTTGGATATAAAATTTAGTCGGATATTTGGTTGGATATAAATAATAGATTTTTCTCGTACATGTGACTTAGTCCAATAGCCATCTCATGCCCGGAAACGGTATATTAAAAAAATTTTGTCGAAATGTTTTAGGCCTTTTTTGGTTTCAATTATCTTGACCCTGTCCATTGTGACCCAAAATGACCCAGTAATTGAATTTTCTTGAACATCAGATCAATCCCAATGGTATTCTCATGCCCGAAAACGACAGAATAGAATATTTCGTGAAAATCGTTAGAGCCGTTTTTTATCTAAACTTTGCTTGACCCACAGTGACCCCAAAATGACACACTAATCGAATTTTCTCTAACATGTGACTTATCCCATTGGTCTTCTCGTAATCGAAACGACAAAATACAAAATTTAGTCAAAATCGCTAGAGTCGATTTTTAGAAAATATTGGCTTGACCCGTAGTGACCCAAAAATGACCCACTAATCGAAATTTTTCGAACATATGACCTAGCCCAATAGTTTTATCGTGCCTAAAAACGGTTGGATATAAAATTTAGTCAAAATCGATTGAGCCGTTTTCTAGATTTAATTAGCTTGACCTTGACCCATTATGACCCAAAATTACCCACTAATCCAATTTTATATAACTCGGGACAATAATGTTCTCGTGCCCAAAAATGGTAAAATACAAAAGTTTGTCAATTTCGTATCTATTTTCTAGATAAACATTGCTTGACCCACAGTGACCCAAAAATGACCCACTAATCGAATTTTCTCTAATATGTGACTTAGCCCATTGGTCATCTCGTAATCCAAAACGACAAAATTTAGTCAAAATCGTTAGAGTTGTTTTTTAGATAAAATTGGCTTGACCCAAAAGGACCCAAAAATGACCCACTAATCGAAATTTCTCGAACATGTGACCTAGCCCAATAGTTAATAATTTCTCTTGCCGAAAATCGGTTCGATATAAAATTTAGTCAAAATCGATTGAGCCGTTTTTCAGATATAATTAGCTTAACCTTGACCCATTATGAAACAAAACGACCCACTAATCGAATTTTCCCAAACACGTGACCTAACCCAATGGTATTCTCGTGCCCGATAACGGTAAAATACAAAATTTCGTCTAAATCGTTAGAGCCATTTTCTAGATAATCTTTGCTTGACCCACAGTCACCCAAAAATTACCCACTAATCGAATTTTCTCTAATATGTTACTTAGTCCATCGGCCTTCTGGTAATCGAAAACTACAGAATACAAAATTTATTCAAAAACGTTAGAGTCGTTTTTTAGTTAAATTGGCTTGACCCAAAGGGACCCAAAAAGGACCCACTAATTGAAGTTTCTCGAACATGTGACCTAGCCCAATAGTTTTCTCGTGCCGAAAAACGGCTGGGTATAGGATTTGGTCAAAATCGATTGAGCCGTTTTTTAGATGTAATTAGCTTGACCTTGACCCATTATGACCCAAAAGGACCCACAAATTGAATTTTCTCGAACTCGGGACATAGCCCAATGGTCTTATCATGCCCGAAAATGGTAAAATACAAAATTTCGTCAAAATCGTTAGAGCCGTTTTTAAGGTAAAATGTACATGCACACACACACTTTTTTTGCTCGCATTATAGTATAAGATTAATTTCAAGCGTAATTTCACTGCTGAAAAGTAGTTTTATTTGAAAATATGCAGGACGTTCTTTCGAAAAATATTGTAAAAATAAACCCAACCCGAATCTGTCGAAATCTAACCCGAAATATTTAAAATTAACCCGACCCGAACCGGACTAGTAAGAAAAAAAAATTAGCATCAACCCAATCCGACCCAAAGCGCGGCTGGGGACGGTGTCTGGAAAAATCGGGTTATGCGACCCGATGCAGGAGTTTTAATCACACTCGTAATTTTAAAATTCCTGCATGTGTCTCTCATTCTGGATTATTGTTATTTTTAATTCTACAAAAAAGGTATTTAGAGATAAAAGTTAAAAATTTATGTTCACATATTGGAAGCAATTATATATCGAATGAAAAATTGTTGAATAAGTTGCAATTGATAAATGTTTCAAACATTAATTTCATAAATTATATTTTTATATAGTAAAATTATGGCACCATAAAAGCAAAATAGTTATGTTTTGACTTTTAAGAAGTGTGTATACAAAATGTCATCATCATACGAACTTATACTTTTGGAAATCAAAGTATTAATTCGTATGATACTGACATTTTTTATTACCGAACTATTTAAAAGCCCAAACATAAGAACATATCGTTTTACGTGTAAATGGATTAATCTTTCGTAATTGGACTGCATATATTACAGATAGATTTTGTGCTTGAAAATTATTTTTTAAGACATAAAAAATCAGTAAATTGTTTTACAGTTCACAGTAAAATTATATTTGAAAGTACATTTTTTCGCTATTTGCAAATTGAAATTGTGTATTGGTTATGAGTTTAAATTTATGAGTTGTCACCCTTTATATGACGTCAACGTTTTACACAGATATGCTTTTGATTTGTAATACAGATTTAGAAAGAATTTTTTTTAATTTTCCCACAAATTACCTTTATCTCAAAAATTCCGAATGTAGAAGAAGCAAGACCAGCTACTCAATTTTTTAAATCTGATATATGCACCTTAAAATTGAAACTAGTTAGATGTGGCAATCCCAAAATTTTCTTCTATCTCATACACCTCAATACTTTGAAATTCACTATTACAGTTTGAATATTAAATGACAATCCAAGCCCACAATGAGAATTCCAAAGGTACAGGCTCGTTAAATTGTGCGCATTTAAAAAGGATATATCATTAGAACATAATCATCGTATTTTTCAAACAAATCATTGGATTTCGACCCCCACCCTATTATACGTCTGCAGCCAAAATTCCTAACCCAAAGAGCCTAAAAGCGACACCTGTTTGGCAGTATACATTCAAGCCTAATAAGCATCCTTTTATGTGAAAGTGTAAAGAAATATGAAGTTTGATTAAATTCCATGCATTAGTTTCTGAGAAATAGCTATCGCGAAAGTCGTGAAAATTGCAGCATAGCAGTGCCGTCTGACGTATCATTTACATGAATACCTAATCAGCACCGACTTATGTCAAGATCTAATAGAATATGATGTTTGAGGATATTCCTTGCTTTAGGGGAGACCGGGGCAAGTTTTCCAACTTCTTAGATTTTTATTTTTGTATTTTTTATTTTTAACTATTTTGATATATACAAGATATCATTGTATTCCCTAGACCTTCCTGTACAAACTGGCACAATTATTTTTCAAAAAACTAAATATACTTTTTCACAAAAAATAGTTAAGTCTAATCATGTTACGTTGGAAAATGTGCCCCGTATGCGGGCAAGTTTTCCAGCCTACGAAAAATGGTCAGGGGCAAGTTTTCCAGCTATACTTTAAATGGTAAAACATCGGTAATAAATCTTGCTTGTTAATTAATAAGTATTTTTTATTGTGAACTAAATGCTCAGTAACATAACAGTAACATAAAAACAGTTTTAATCCATTTGACATTTAAAGACGAAGGTCCAAACAGCTGCCTGGCCGGAATTGAATTTTTTTTTCTCGCCCTTTTTATCTGATTCCATTTGCAGTTTCCCTTTTTTTAGATGAATCTTTTTTCCATTTTCAGTTGATTTTTGACAGGAGAATCAGTATGTACAATACTTCCTATTTTTTTCCACGACGTGTTTGCCTGCTTAGGGCAGCCTTCGCAAAAGTCCTAACTTCTTCTGGTGTAGGCAAAGCTTGTTTGGATGTAGAAGGAACTGTTCTTTCATAAGCAATAAGGAAAATTTGAGTAGAACTTAAGGAACAGCTTCTTTGGAAATGCTAGCCTGCGTTGGTGTAGAATGATTAGATGCTTTCGGTGTTGTTTTGTTTCTGCGGGGGGGGGGGGGGGGGGGGTGATTATTGAGGAAAGTTTCAATCTTTTCAGGATTGTTGGTGGTTTTAAGATTTGGTGCGGCAGGAGCTGCCCTGTCAGAAAAGTAGGATGGCGTAAAAGCAGAGTTTGTAAATATTTCAGGATTCAGTATGAAAATTCTCTAACGTTTAAAACCAGCCATAATATTAACTGTGGATTAACGCCAGTGGAGCGGCTCTAAGCACGGTTAATTTGCTTTTTGAGGGGTTCATACTCACTGCGATCTCAGTGTGCTAGTTTATGACTGTAAAGGCATAATTAACATAAAATGGATTCATTAAATGAACCCATTTTAGAAAAAAATTGACATTTTATTATATTTTTGAATTTACCTTGTTTTTTATATTGATAGTTTTACTTAAATGACTAAATGATCAAACGGGTTCGTAGTATATATGGTTATTTGGCCGATTTTTTGATACAATAAAACTAGCTGATTTAGGAGGGGGGAGGTTTTCAAACGAGAAACATATTAAAAAACATGCCCCGTATGTTGTTGGAAAACTTGCCCCGTCGCCATATTTGAACTTTTACACTACCTGGACAAATACCGGTGTAAGGTATTTGCAAAACAAACGCATAGTTACCTGAAGAAAGAAAACCTTTTTTAGTGTATGCAATGTCAAAACACTAAGTTTAACGCTAGTACGTTTTTTTTACGTTTTAATAAAGACCTAAAATTTTACTCACCGTTGAAAAAATGAAAAAACAGCTCTCCAGACGAAGTGACAGCAGCTATTAAGCTATAACTTTTGTGGATGTTGTGTAAGATGTTGCCACTTCAGCCAGTTCACTCGCTAGCGTCACCTAGCCGCTCATTTAAAAACTAAAGCGAGTTGGAAAACTTGCCCCTATGGAAAATGTATCCCGGTCTCCCCTAGTTCATGAGATATGACTATCACTAAAATCGTGTAAATCCTGAAAAAGCATGGCCGCAGAACATCTTGTGCTGTGTACATCAAACCATAATAAACAACAACTTATATATTAACGCCTAACTGAATCCCAAATGTGATAAAAATCCGTGCATTAGTTCATGAGATTGAGCTATTATGGAAATCGTGAAAAACGCAGCTAAGCAGAGCCACGTTTAGCGCGATTTACACCAAAATTAAATCAGCATCAACTTATGTCAACGTCTAACTGAATTTGATGTTTCATGAAAATTCGTGCATTAGTTCATGAGATTGAGCTATTATGGAAAGCGTGAAAAATGCAGCTAAGCAGAGCCACGTTTTGAGCAATTTACGCTAAAATTTAATCAGCAACAACTTATATCAACGTCTGACTGTATTTGATGTTAGATGAAAATCCCTGCATTAGTTTGTGAGATAGAGCTATGGCGAAAAAATCGTGAAAAAAGCAATATAGCAGAGGAAATATTGGGACATTACACTGAAACGTAACCAGCAACAACTTATGTCAACTGGTACCTGAATCTGAAGTTTGATGAAAATCCTCGAATAATTTCATGAGCTATTGGGGTTAATCGTGAAAAATGCAACATAGCAGCGTCACTTGCTGGGCGAGTTGCACCAAAAGCTAATAAACACCAATTTATATAAAGGTGTAACAAATTCTACAGTTTTATTCAATTCCGTGCATTAGTTCTTGAGATAGAACGCCCACAAAATTTTTGTCCCATACAGACAGGCATTTTCTAAAAACTGTCAAATCGTGTTTAAGACCTTCTAAAACGTATAAATTCAATGAAAACCGGAAGTCGAAAATTTTCACGGATCCAATACTTTCTTCTTATAAAGATAGAAGAAAGGAAAACAGACTAATCAACCTACGCTTCCGATTGAGTCGCAAGTAAATGTCTGCACATGCCGGGTTGTACGAGACCAGAATCTAAAAATTCTGCTTAAAGTTAACCCGAAACAAGACTTGAACGAGACAATAACAAATATTCGTCAAATCCGATCTGATCGTGCACTTGGACCCGAAAACGACCCAAACACAAGTTATTCAAATCCAAATCCCAAAATAGCCGGAAACGAAAGAAATTTAATCCATATATATACAATTATGTGAGAATAGCCTACAATTGTGTCTCTAATATAATTTTAAGATTGAGAATAATATTTAAATATACAGACTTTTTTTGGGGTGCGTTCGTAACTATATGGATACGTAGCACCTATAGTCGTCGTTCAATCCGCCTGTCCGTTCGTCCACATATAGAAGAGAAAAAACTACTCAAACGAATAATTTCAAATTTAAAATATGTAATTTTTGTATAATTTTTTCGGGCCATTTCAAATTTTATGAAAATCGGATGTATAGTTCAATTACAGGGACAGTAAAAAATATTCCATTACATTACGGCCAATAGGAAAAAACAATTTCAAGTGCATTATAGTGATGTTACACACTTTCGAACAGAATGAAATTGATATCCATTTATGAATAACACGAAAACATACATTCCGCAGAACATGCGGTGCAAAGAATATTTATTATTCCTTTACAGGTCCACATAAAATTTTCCATTGCATTGTGGTATAGGGGAAACATTATTTGGGCGCATTTTAATTATGTTAAAATATATTTCACATATACTGAAATCGATATACGTTGCTGAAGTTTGCTACAAGTTTCTTTCTGTATAATAGAAAGTGCATAATATTTACAGAGACACACGACACGAAAGATTTCTGATACTATACTGTATCCGAAATACTGTATATTAGCAGCGATTGCTGGAAGTGCATTTTTAATTGTGATATGAGTTTTTAAGCTCAATGAATTTTTTGCATATTACGTTTTGTGTATAAATGCTGTAGCTCATGTACAGGGCTACACAAAATAATTCGTAAGGTTTACTGAGTATGAACGAAAATAGATTAAAGTTGGTTTTTAAATGAGTTATGGATTTTTACGCTCGAATACATTTCGTATACTAAGATATCTTTGTATAATATAGATAAAATGATATACAGGGTCACGCAAAGAATTGGATACATGGCCGTCTATGGATCATAATCTCTCGAAGTGTGATTTCAAAAGTTTTAAACGTGTTTTAGTCTTAATTAAGTTTTAGCTAAATAGCGGCGTGTATGTAAAGATAACAGGAAAAACACAGGGTTGTACAAAAGTATTTAAGTATGCTTCCGTCTATTGATATAAATTTCTGAAAGGCCAGTTTTAAACTATTATGCGTTTTTAACACTTTCCAACATAATTGAGAAGTGTGTGTGAATTCCGTTTGTCTGTCTATCTGGTCGTCTGCCCGAACTCGAACTTGCGTTAATATATTATTTGATTTGCTCTTTTAATTGATATATGTTATTGAGATTTACTTATGCCATGTTCGGTATTGGAAATAGAGTATGTAGAGTTCATAGTTTATTTACAGAGTAGTCACAAAAGTATTCCATTACATTATGGTCTATGGGGAAATGTCGCAATTATATATATAAGTAGTACCTACAATTGTCATCTGGTCCGTCCGTCTGTCCGCATGTAACAGCGCAAAAACTACCCAGCTGAATGATTTGAAATTTAATATATATAATTGTTGCAGAATTTTTCATTTCACATTTTATGAAAATCGAGTCAAAACTTAAAAAGATATTAATTAAAGTTTTCTTTATTCGATTAAATCTTATCATACATAATTAATTCAATGATATCCCATGATAGGTAATGATTATGGGTTGTCATGGTGGTGCCGTCCTATTTAAGATGGAGCCATATTATTTCCATATTGCTGAATTGATATATATGATCGTAATAAATTTTGTATTCATGCATTTTTGCATAAAGGTGCAAGAGCTGTTCCACGAAGATCTAAATATTTATAAAATTTCGCTATAGTACGAACGCATCTCATTTGCCACAATTGACGTACAATTTCCGAATTGTTTTAATAAAACTTAGACACTTTTCTCCCTACGAGCTATCGCCTACCCCTGTCCAGACCCCACAAGCTCTAAAAACACGCTAAATTGCTCTATTTTGAAAATTTTACCCCTGATCTTGACTGTATTAAATCTGCAGAAATATTATTTAAAAATTATGTTAATAATCTTTTGTATAATATTATGTTAATTATTTTATATGATTGGCCATATTATGGTCAGACTAAAGTTAAATTACGATTATGTAACCGATTTCAATAAAACCGTCGGATGACAGGGCAGTTTGCTGCAAATTTTATACAAATTTCTGTAATCGAATTGCTATTCCTTTCCTTTTGATTTTTTGAATTTTAAGTTCCTGCTTCCACCTTTGTCGAAACAGCTGATGGCTGTTTTGTTGATTTGATTAAATAAGATCTATGACACATTTGAAAATTAGCTAGTATAATATTCTTAAGTAGAAAATGTAGCTCTTTCCCGGAATTTTATAATAAAGTTTTTCTGTTAGAAACTAGAAGACAATCATTTCAAATAAAACTTTTTTAGGATAATGTTTAAATATGATATAATTTTCACATTGAATATTTCTCGCACATAATAATTTAATTATTATTACGTTTTCTTTCTCTTTTAATATTCAATTGTAAATGAATGTGTAAAATGTTTGGAAAATTATGATTTTGCCTTTTTTTTTAAATCTGGCAAATTGGTAAAAGAAAAGGATTTTTTTGATGTATCAAATAAATTGCCTATTGAGATACTAAAATTTTGAAAAAAAAATTAAAAGAAAAACTTTAAAAATAATACAAATTGAAAAATTAATTAAAAATCTACACCTCAGTCTAGTTACGTATGTGCCTGCAATGCATTGTTTTTTATCCTTGAAAACTCTTTAAACCGTGCTATGTTTTGTCCGACTTCAACATTAAACAGCACTTTAAAAAAAACTTCTAATTAAAAGCTGTCTGCTGCAGCATTTTTATCATATATTTCTCTATAAAATTACAATTTTTCCTGTTTTCATATGAAACAGTTTTTTTTTTTTTTTATTACGAGTCTAGAAATTCAAAAGGTAGTAATCAAGTAATGTAGTATATTAAGGTAGTCAAAATGTAATCACAATAAATTCAATTACTACGGCGGCAGCAGTAGGTATTTTTTATAGAAAAAGAGAAATATTAAGGACTTTCTTTTGAAATATCGGTTCAACGCTAACCTGACTCAGAAGAGTCAAAACTCAACCTTAACCCCAAACTTTTAATTCAAGCCGACCCGAATCCCATCTAAAACAACAACAAAACAAATTATCGTTACTCCAACCTGAACTGAACTGCGGTCGAGTCGGGCTCGAGTAAAATCGAGTTACACGACCGATACTGAACTCTAGTCGGAAAGACCTCTTTACATTTTTAAAAAGAAATATTAATGCAGTTTTTCTCCAAACTATTCACACATTTTGATTCATCTTATAATCCATCCAATATTTATAATCCCTATTTTCAAATTCTAGAAATACTACCAGATATATTTTATCTCTAGAATTTGAGCTGTCTGACATATTTTGACATCATGTTTATCGTAATTGCCTAATTACCAACAGAGAGTTGCATAAATTAATTAATGCAACAGACATTCGCGATCAAATACTTCTTTTTTTACTCGCTTAATAAAAGAAATAATTATCAATTAATTTTTTTCTCGTTCGCAGAGATTTGTTAACAAACACAATACATTTAATGAAATAAATTAATGGTACCATAAATATTTTGATTTTTTGTATCATTATGTATGTTTTTCGGTAAATTTGCATTATTTTATTATAATCAATTATCTTTCTAATTATTCATATAAATACACAATTATCTAATTAGACACAAAAAAGCAAATAACACTGATAAGTATATCCCTGAAGGTTAAATTGACCGCTTGCGCGTATAATGCAAAATAAATTGAGCTTGGAGGAGATTTTAATATATATTTATTTTTTTATGAATTTTTATGTAGTTCTGGAATGCTGGGGGCTCTAATAAGTAATTGCAATTAGGAACGTAATTAGATAATTTAATAATTCAGATAGAAGATGATTTATACATTAATTTGCTCATTAAAATATAAATATAGAAATAAGCAAGCTAATCAAGGCTAAAAAAATTATAAGGATTTTAATCCATTTTTCTACGTATAAATAAATTTGCTTTTCTTAAAATAGTGTCCAGAAATATCATGAGTATACAGTATTTCATATTGCTATGTATTTAAAAAATACAGGGGGGCCATAATTAAACCGCAAGTGTTCAAGGGGTGCTGGAGAGAATACTACGGAGTGTATTCCAGTGAAATTTGGTATCTACACATTTCAGAACATGCGCAAGTCAAATATGCAAAACAAATCACCATTTTCACCCTATTGATGGCACTGTACCGTATTTAAACGTTCACCGGTGGTATATACAACCTCCAAAATCGATAGGCAGAGCATAATGACATTCTAAGAGGCATATAAACAATATAAAATATCATTTACATTCTATCAAAATTCTATACAATTCGCTTCAGTAATTAAATGTTTAGAGTAATAAAAATTAGCGTAAATAAGATCACAAATTAAACAATCCATAAAGACGCTTTGGAAAACAAGCCATTATTTATTCAATGAAATTATTACATAATGTGTTCAATATGTGAACCGCCAGATGCAACCACATGCTGAAAACGTAAAACAGCATGGTCCACCGTCGCATTTAAAATCTGTGGTGTAACACACCTCACGTGTCTCGTTATGCTAGATTTCAATTCAGCAACAGAAGCATTTCGTTTTCTATAAACCATATCTTTCAGATGTCCCCACAGATAAAAATCGCAAGGATTAAGGTCCGTTGAACATGGGGGCCAAGCGTTGTCGAAACCTCAGTTTATGACTTGGTCCGCACCAAAGGTATCACGCAGCAATTTTTTAACATCTTTAGCGATGTGAGGGGGTGCTCCGACCAGCATAAATACCGTGGTTTCTAAATAATGTCTCTCTTGCAATGCTGGAATCAATTGTTGTCTCAACATCGCACCGTAGCTAGTCCCTGCAACGCTACAGCGTTTGGGACCACTTGGAGTTGGGGTATCAAGGAAATATGGGCCTACAAGAAAATCACAAGTCATTCCACACCATACAGTTACATAATCGGAATGGAGGGGTTCTTCACGTTTAGCGTATTGTTTGTTCGTTCCCCATATCCTGCAGTTATGTGCATTTACACTACCTGATAGTGTAAAATGCGCCTCGTCTGTCCACAATATTCTCTGTATCCAAGTTTCATCTTCCCTGATTTTCGACAGGACAAGGTTTGCAAAATCAAATCTTAGGGTGTCATCATAAGATTTCAATTCTTGAAGAATTTTAATTTTATACGGATAAGGCCGAAGAATGTGGCGGCAACACTTTATGCACAGTTGACCAGGGCAGAGATAATGTCCGAGCCACACTTCTTGTGCTCACTTGTTGCAGCATACTGGCTCCTGAACTGCTACTCGTAGTCGCAATGGCGTCATCAATTTGTTGCATTCATTCCTGGTTTACGGGACGTCGCCCTCTTGTGCCTGGAATAACGCCCAATTCTCCTGATTCTTGAAATTTTAAAATCATATTTTTCAATCCATTGACACGCATTGGACCTCTTCTTAATCGTTTCATACGACGTTATTCTTTCACAGTAGCTGAATAATTGCTACCATTCTGATAGAATATCTTCACTAACAATGCACGTTCCTTCTTATTCAGAGTCATGACTGGCCTTTACTCAATGTATTGATGTTTTTATGCTGTTCGATGGGCTTAAAATTTGCATATATGCCGTCGATAAGCATTGAAACACGGTATAGCGCCATCTATCGGGTGAAAATGGCGATTTTTTTTCTTTGCCTATTTGACTTGCGCATGTTCTGAAACGTGTAGATACCAAATTTCACTGGAATATTCCCGGTAGTTTTCTCTCCAGCACCCCTTGAACACTTGCAGTTTAATTATGGCCACCCTGTATATGTGAAATTCAAAAAATGTACTATTTTAAATATTCAATTTTTAATTCTTGAAATACTTACGTAAGGTTAGTTGGGGTAACTGGACCCACGAGGTAACTGGGCCATAGGCTATTTTATAAAAAACTGTTGATGTTTTTAAAGTTTTAGCTTTTCTGAACAATGCACCTTAATCTCTACTTCTTAAAACAAAGTGTGACAATTCAGTCATAACTCTGCATTTGCTGTGATAGATTGTCAAAAGTTTGCGTTTAATCTTTTAAAAACAACGTCAATATGGTTGAACTTCCTTGACTTTTTATTAAAATACTGTAAGTACTTTTATTAAACGATCTTTTTTTTTAAAGATTAGGCGTATAACTACATTAATATTATTAGGTATCTATACATATTTACTACATGTTTCAAATGTAAGCACGGTGTACCAGTTACCCCATAAATATTTCAAGAATGGGGTAACTGGACCATGCTGGATCCAGTTACCCGATAGTTATAAATATTTTTTTTTTTTTTTTTTTTTTTGAGTTTCCCTTACTACGGCAAATAAATTTCTCGATTGTTTTTTGCTCGCAATAAAGAAAATTATAGAATACCTTATTAAAATTACGCAATAAAATTAAAAAAAAAGCATATTGGGTGGTATCAAACCAAATTTCTTGACCCCTTGAGAGGCGGTGATGCCGTTATGGCATCGCATAATTTTAATCCCTAATTGCCACATTGGCACCGGAATTTTATAATGAAAATTTCACCTTTATTAAGTACGCGAAAATATGCTTTTACTCGTTTACAAATAGATTCTCTTGTAAATACTGGTGTCATTAAATTATTTCAACATTTTACGAATGCAAGTACCTTGCCCCTGACAGCTAGATAGCCAAACCTTGAAAATATACGATACACAGGGGTCGCATTCTATAGGGAAACTTTATTGTTCCTACCACTATTTTGAAAATAATATCTTCGTCGCACTTTTCTTTAGAATATGTTAAATAAAATTATCATGAAGGTAACTCATTAAGGGTACTGGTAGAAACAATAGCATTTCCCCCATATAATGCGACCCCTGAATACAGATAAAGCAGTTAAGTGCTTACGTAGCGGTTTGTTCATAGATTTACTCTGCTATTTTTTCCCATGAAATACCCATGTGATTTTTATACTTTATTACCTATACTAAAGTACATAAGTACATACTTAATTTTTATGTTTTTGGTATATATAAATCTAATATTTTCACTTTTAGTGCTTCTTTTAGACACATTGACAACAAGGGTTTCCCTTACAATGCATTTTAGTTGATATATAATTTACGTGATACGCCTGGTTTAATTTTTTTTTAAGTTGTTTACACTTTTTCAAACAGGACCTGATATCCCATATGAAAAAAAATAATAATAAACGCGTGTAGAACATAGATCCTCCTGGTCCACTTACCCCACTTTTATGGGGCAACTGGACCCATGAGGAAAGAAAGATGAAATATGCATATTTTTTTATTTTTAAATATTAAAATATAATTTTGAGCATTTCTGTCTGATAGAGGGGACCTAATTGAACACATTTACAAAAGTTCAGACTTTAATTCAAGTGAACATTAGCTTTTTGAAGCTGAATTGTCAGAAGCTCCAGAGTCACAGTGTAAAATCATGGTCCAGTGCCCCCAACTAACCGTACTTTAATTGTATTATAAAATATTAGTGATATTTTTAACATATAATATTATAATTATTATAATTATTGAGCGTTTTAAAGAAAAATAATCTTGCATAATAATAGATTGCCACGAAAAGTCATAAATCAATTTAATAAAAACTAGAACAACATTAAAGTCAGAAATGAAAATAATGAAAAAAAAGGAAATATTGATATACACTTACCGCGGAAAGTCTGCGTACAGACGATCATCTTACACGTTCATGCAACCATCACTAAGTAAATGGAGTCTTTCTGAATCAAAACAACTTTTATTGATTCCTCTAACGTCTTAAATTCAAATAGTACAAACAACAATTACCTGATCGTTACATAAAATAATACAAAAATTCATAACTTAAGAACGACATAAATCGTGTCCATCAAAAGTCTGCGTACACCGGAAAATACCTTTATGATAATGGATTGTAACTGAAAGGTAATACCTTACAGGGTTTTCCCTTCTTTTTATAACCTCTCTCATCCTATTTAGCGTGGATTCAAATAGCTTAGATGTCTCTTCTCTGGTTATTTTGTTCCACTCTTTTAGCAGGACAGATTTGAGCATTTGTTTGGATGTTATTACGTGCTCCCTGATTCTCCGCTCGAGTAAATCCCACAGATACTCTATTGGGTTTAATTCGGGGGCCTGGGGTGGCGTATGGATTTGGTTTGGCACATGGTAGAGCAGCCATGACCTCACAATATACGCCGTATGCTTGGGGTCGTTGTCCTGCTGAAAGTAAGAATCATATCCCACCACAAGTTTCTCGTCACTTGCCTTGAGAATTTTCTTCAATATGTTCAAGTAATCAATTTTGTTCATTGTTCATTCAATAAACTCGAGATTACCAACCCCACTGCTTGCCATGCACCCCCAGACCATAACGCCTCCCCCCCCCATGCTTGACAGTCGGAAAAAGATTATCTTTCTTTGGATCCGTACAGGGTTTCCTCCAGACATATTTTCGTCCTTTCATGCCGAAAATACAAAATTTACTTTCAGCTGAATATATTACCTTTTACCAAAAATCATGTGTTTTATTTGGATGTTCTTTGGCAAAGGCCTTTCTCTTAGCTCTGTTCGCTCGAGAGATGAAAGGCTTCTTCCGCGCAACTCGGCCATGATAGTCATGTTTTTTTCAGTTCTCTTCGAATTGTGGTTAAACTCACATTTTTTTGGAATCTCTCAGCAACACTTTTAGCTATTTGTGAAGCTGATAGTCTTGGATTTATTTTTACACAGCGTATTACAAAGCGAGATTCTCGAGGCGACAGTGCAAAAGGGTGGCCGGATCTTGGCTTGGACGTTAAAAGTCCTGTTGATTTGTAGTTCATGATCACTTTTTGAATCGATGAATGTCTCCTATTAACAGTTTCAGCAATTAATCTAAGAGATTTCTCCTTTTCCAAAGATCTATGATGATCTCTCTTTCAGCAATATCAATCTCTTTTCTGTTACCTCCCATGGAACCATACAAACATTCAAAATCTCATATCCTAAATAAATCGTAGTAGATGCCTGCAATTACTTAAGAAAACATGACTTGATTCAATTATCTCACAATAGAAGGCCTTTAAGAGCTCTATTTTATAAGTGTACGCTGACTTTTGGCGGTGATGATTGTCGATTGTTTGGCGGTCATTCTTATTTTTTCATATTAAGGTCTGCTTTCCTGTTGTTGTTTGAAGCAGGTAAGCTTGAAGACTCAATGAGAGGTATGTTGATTTTCCCAAGACAGATTGCAATACTAATTATAGCATGAACACGTAATATGATCACCTGTATGCAGAGTTTTGGCGGTAAGTGTAAAGATTGAGAAAAAAGGAGGATTGTAACTCCATGATAAAAATACGAATCTCAACTCTTTAAAAGAAAAGCTCCCAAAGTGAATGGGAAAGACCCACAAACCATCATAAAATGCTAACTACAGTAGAAGCTCCTTAATCCGGCCCGTTTAGGACCACAGCCGTGTCAAATTAGCGATTTTGCCGGATTATCGAACGTCAATGCATTTTTACTTTCTTCTATCTTCAATAAAAGAAAGTATTGTAATCGAAATTTTTTTCGACTTCCGGTTTTCGACGGATTTGCATGTTTTAGGGGTCAGAGATTCCAAAAAACATGTTTATAGAAAATGTCTGTCTGTCTGTGTGTCCGTCTGTCCGTCTGTCTGTCGCCATTGTACCATCAAAAAGTGTATGAAGTTATGTATAGAATTAAACCAACATTTTATTATAAGTTTTTGGCTATGGCAAGCAGGTCTTCCCGGAATTTGGAAAAAATTCGCCGGTAGGGGGCGCTGATATAACAATTTTTGTGCGATTTTGAATTTTGTACCATCCAAAAGTGTATGGCGTTATGCATAGAATTGAACCAAATTTTTAGTTTAAGTTTTTGGATATCACAAGCAGGTCCTCCCTGAATTTGGAAAAAATTCGCCGGTAGGGGGCGCTGTAAATGCGTTTTTTGTGCGATTTTGAATATTGTACCATCAAAAAGTGTATGAAGTTATGCATAGAATTGAACCAAATTTCTATTTTAAGTTTTTGGCTATGGCAAGCAGGTCCCCCCTGAATTTGGAAAAAAATCGCCGGTAGGGGGCGCTGTAATAGCGATTTTTGTGCGATTTTGAATATTGTACCGTCCAAAAGTGTATGAAGTTATGCATAGAATTAAACCAAATTTTTATTTTAAGTTTTTGGATATGGCAAGCAGGTCCTCCATGAATTTGCAAAAAATTCGCCGTTAGGGGGCGCTGTAATAGCGATTTTTGTGCGATTTTGAATATTGCACCATCGAAAAGTGTATGAAGTTATGCATAGAATTGAACCAAAAAAAAATTTTAAGTTCTTGGCTATGGCAAGGAGGTCCTCCCTTAATTTGTAAAAAAATCGCTCCTAGAGGGCGCTGTAATAGCGATTTTTGTACAATTTTTGTGCCATTTTGAATATTGTACCGCCGAAAAGTGTATGAAGTTATGCATAGAATTGAACCAAATTTTATGTGTTTATTTTTGGTCATGTCACGAAGGTCCTCCCTGAATTTGGAAAAATTCTGCCGGAAGGGGGCACTATAATTGCGATGTCTGTACCATTCTCATTATTGTACCATCGAAAAGTGTATGAAGTTATCCATATAACTGAACCAAATTTTTTGTGCATGTTTCTGGCTATGGCAAACAAGTCCTCCCTGAACTTGAAAAAATTCCGAAAGAAGGGGGCGGTATAATTCCGATCTCTGTGCCATTTTCATTATTGTACCATCGAACAGCGTATAAAATTGTGCATACAATTGAACCAAAATGTTTGTGCTTGTTTTTGGCTTTGGCCAACAGGTTCTCCTTGAATTTGGAAATATTGCGCCGTAAAGGGGCTCCGTGCTAGCGATTTTTGTATACTTTTCTTGATTTTTCGTAGTTCTATTGTGCATCGGCGGCTCATGCAGCGGCGGGAACTCGCTTCCTGCTATGCCGGCTATTCGCAAACATCTGATAACGACAGAATAAGGAAAAATTAATAATTTTAACAAATATCATGATATAGATTAACTCGTTTTTAGTCCGTTTCATTGACTTGAGCAGAAATTTAAGATGAAAATCAAAGTTGGTATGGTATTGAACTAATAATATTGAAGTATTAACATGTGTAACTAGGTTTTGAAATATTAAGATGTATAAGATAGAAGAAAGTTTTGGGATTGGCACATCCAACTAGTTTTTTTTTGTGTTCACCTAAATTATCAACGTGTGTAAATTGTATAAATATCTGACAAATACTGTTTTATATTTCATCATTCTAACAACTAAATTAAAGAAATAGCTAAGCATTTCTAAAGACTAGCATTAAAGAAAAACATAAATACAAACTTAAAATCCAATAATTTAATATATACTGTATATGTACAACGTAATGTACATATAGGTTACTGTAGGTGTACATTACACATTGTACATGTAGTAAAAAATTAATATAAGCATTACATTTTTAAAAAGTCTCTGATAAAATGTTGCTCCCGTGATTCGGATTTCTTAGTCAAAAAATTGTTACGGATTATACACAGATTTGTGTGTTCAGCAGCGTTGTAGCTTTTGTTCGATTAGACAAATTTTGTGAATGTGTATCTAATGCATCAGAAGCCTGTTTCCAAGAGACTTTAGATTCATCTGCCACGGCTCCTTCTACATACGTTTTCACTTCCTGAATCTGGGCTTCTTGTGGGTGCTGGTATCCTAGTGATCCCAGTCAACAGTGATTGTAGGGGGGAAAAGAAAAAAACTCGTGGGCTTGCGTGCCGGATTATACAATGTGCCGAACCATAGAATGCCGGATGAAAGAGCTTCTACTAAAAATTAAACACAGAGGGTCTTTACACATATTGGAGAGGATTTTGATGTTAAATTAAAAAACAACAAGAAACAACAAGGGAAAACATCTTAAAAACCTGTAGTAACGAGATACTACTGAAATATTGACTGCTATGAAAAAATAACGTCTGCTACTGAAGCGGCACGTGAAATATGAGCAAGTGGCTTGATTACGAAGAGAATTATTATGAAAATCTGTATGAAAATCATTTAACAGGTGATAAGCAGAAAAAATTGTCACAATTGATGAAGCGTGTATTTATGTAAATGGCTCTATAATAAAAAAAATTGCAATTAAATTAAAAAAATCAAAAAACCCGACTGCATAAAAGGCGAATTAATTAACTATTTCACATCAATGTGAAACTATTTTTTTATATTACTTACCTATTTGTTTTATTTACTTGTGTTGATGACTTTTAAGTTTTGTTTAATTGTTAGTTTCTATCTATAAACACTGTTTTGATGAGGCCTATAGATGTCTATGAAGGTTAGAGTTGGAGTAAAGCTAGAGATCCTACCTACACAACTTCCTGGTGGTGCAATAATTAAACGGAGCTTCTGCCTGTAAAATAATCAATGAAACATCGTCTTCATTTTGAAAGAGCTATCCAATGATATGCCACTCAATAGGGTGCGTCAATTTTTTTCGTCTCTACCGCCATTTTGTATTTTACGGACGCCATTTTGAATTTATGAAAACAAAACCTATCCTATAACCATCGGGCTTTTAAGACGAATCTACAAAGACCTCATTCATTAAAATCTATCCAGCCATTGGGATGTTTCGAAGGTATAAAGAAATCCACATAACCAGATATGCGTGAAACACATAACCCTTCTTGGCAGTCAGGTAAAAAAATCGATTTATTCTGGAAAGTAAGCGAAAAAGACTTACAATTTTGGTTCAAATACTGTAAAGAATGGTTGGGAATAGAATTTGGTTCAAAACTGCAATTTCTCTAAAGGATTTGTGGTGATTGCTGTAACCTCTTAAAACAAAAAATTGAAAAAATGTCAAACGTAACTTCCTATTTTTAAAGAAGAAGTTCCAAAACTTTATTCTACGGGCGATGTTGAGTTTCACCAGATAAAACGAGCAGCTATACATCCAAAAGTACAGTCGCATTTCTCGAAAAATTGTCAAGAAAAACTGGAATCAACTGTATACCGTTTAATCATATTCCAACCAAGTCCCCAGATGTTTCACAAATGGATTACTGTGCCTTTGGACTATTAAAACAAGCTCTTGCAAAACGCCGACCAATTGCGTTGAGTGGACTCTGGAAATTTGTAGTGGAGGAACGGTACAAAATGCCACTTTCCTTTTTACAAATAGCACTGCTATCTTGTAAATCCCGCTGCAAATGATAGTTCGCAACAAGAGCCAAATTGAAATTAAATGTCATAGTTTATAGTATTGATGATTAATCACTTGCGCCTGGCTAGCATAAAAAGGTACTGCTTAGTTATACCGTCGACCCATTTCGCCAAATTATACAAATTGACATAATTTTTATTTTAAATAGCGAAAGAACAAATAAATTAGTATAACATTAATAAAAATACAAATAAAACGTCGAAATAAAAATAACTTGATGACGTAATCACGTGTAACTTGCTTAAAAACAAGCAAATATGACATTTACGATCAACCATTATTGATATTTAATCTTATAGTTTGGCGATATATTTTTGGTCGTCGGGCTAACCAAGTAGTAACCATAAAAATACGGAGTTCTTGATTTCTCTCCTAGAAACTTCTGATTTGGCGAAGTATTCAGAAAGTATATTAAATTTTGGATAAAAGTAACGTGGTACAATGCTTAGCACACATCTAACGGAGACCAAACTGGTCGCCAAGGGCGGCTAGTTCTTATAAGAAAGCTCATAAATGCTCTGTATAGAACAATAAAAACTGTTAAAATCTAGTTTCCCAAATGGCTCTTTGTTGTCTGAATCTTAAAGAAAACTGGAACAATTTCAGAAATTTAAAACACACACACAAAGCAAAGGAAAAAAAAAACAGAAATATAAAGCGTTTTATCCGTTGCGTTTTAATGGCTAAACAGAATGGAAAATAAACACTGTGTGATATTCGATCCAGCTGCACAAACTGGTATGAGGAATTCTGTAGATTGAGACAGCACAGCGCCATCTCTTGACAAAATTATGAATAATTTTTAAGAACTCTGAATGTAAAATTATGAGATTTCTTATAAACATGTCTCTTATTTTATTTTTTTCACTTTCTTAGGATTTTTTTATTCGATTTTTTTATATATATATCTTTAATTGACACACTGACGTGTTTTACGTATTCGCATTTTTTGGCACAGTGTACTGCGGTGCTCGATTGGCCCGATTTAGTTTACATAAATCAATGTCAACTTTTGTATGAAGAGAAATGGAAGAAGAATATAACAGTATACGCGTTTACACACGTCAAACGTTTCCAAGTTAGATACCAAAAGAACTAAAACTTTATCCAAAAAAAAAAGTCTAAAATCGAACACTTAGCAAACAATTCGTTTCAATCTGATCAGCAAGTCGGTTCGTGCTTGGATACAAATCGTACACATGAAACGATGCACAACTCTGTCAATTTCTTTTACTTTTATTCGAATTCAACAAAATAAACATATCTGTAGAACATTGTAAAACCTCCGAAGTATCTTAAATGTAAAAAATAGAAATAAAAGAAATTGAACAGATGAGCGACGTAAAAACATTACGTATTCTAAATATACTCATATCAGCATTGTATCTGTACAAAACACCACTTTCTCTGTGCAGACCTTCGTTCACATTAATCCATGAAAATACGTCTCTAAAATTTAATATGTCCCTTTTTTATTATTAACAAATTCACAATGGGAAACAATAATTCCCGTCTTCATTCATATTAAGTTATCCATATTTTTTTAGATTGTAAGACATTTATATTGAATTCGTGCATTGAAAGATATTTACCGATGCTTAAACTTGGGAAACTTATCTAGAACACTCATTTACAAAAGACTTTCAGAACATGGAGGAGATTCTACCGTTTTAAAATTCAGATTTAATAAAAGTTGGCCGTCGGCAATGTATTAATAGGATATCCAACATGGGCTATCCGATTTACAGGATTAGAGATACCCAATATAATACCAGGTGTACAGAACGTAGTTTAAAATTGTTTTTAATCCTAAGAGCGTTGATCTCGCTTTTTCGCGCTATGTAGTTAACGAACTAAAAAGCTGGTGTAACTTGGTAACACTTGTGTTGATAGTTACTCCTATACAAGATATATCTTATACTATAATGCGAGCAAAAATTGTGTGTGTATGTGTGTGTATGTATGTGTTGTAAAATTGTGTGTGTGTGTAAAATTTACATTAAAAACGGATCTAACGATTTTGACGACATTTTGTGTTTTACCATTTTCGGGCACTAGAAGACCATTGAGCTAGGTCACATGCTCGAAAAAATTCGATTAGTGGGTCATTTTGGGTGATAATGGGTCAGGGTCAAGCTAATTATATCTGAAAAACGGCTCAATCGATTTTGACAAAATTTTATATCCAACTGTTTTGGGGCACGAAAAAACTATTGGGCTAGGTCACATGTTTGAGAAATTTCGATTAGTGGGTCATTTTTGGGTCACTTCGGGTCAAGCTAATTTTATCTAAAAAATGGCTCTAACGATTTTAACTAAATTTTGTAATCTACTATTTCGGATTACGAGAAGACCAATCGGCTAAGTGACATGTTAGAGAAAATTCGATTAGTGGGTCATTTTGGGGTCACTGTGGGTCAAGCTAAGTTTATCTAGAAAAAGGCTCTAACGATTTTGACGAAATTTTGTGTTCTATCGTTGTCGGGCACAAGAATACCATTGGGATAGGCTGGATGTTCAAGAAAATTAGATTAGTGGGTCATTTTGGGTCACAATGGGTCAGGTGTCAAGTTAATTGAATCTAACAAAAGTCTCAAACATTTTGACAAGATTTTCTAATATACTGCTTCTGGGCATGAGATGACCATTGAGCTAAGTCACATGTTCGAGAAAAATCGATTAGTGGGTCATTTTGGGTCACTGTGGGTTAGTCTAATTTTATCTAAAAAACGAATCAAACGATTTTGACAAAATTTTGTATTATACCGCTTCTGGGCATGAGAAGACCATTGGGCTATGTCACACGTTCGAGAAAAGTGGATTTGTGGATGGGTCACTTTTGAGTCTCTGTGAGTCAAGCTAATTGTATCTAAAAAACGGCTCAAAACATTTTGACAAAATTTTGTACTATATCGTTTCTGAGCATGAGATCACCATTGAGCTAAGTCACATGTTCGAGAAAAATCGATTAGTGGGTCATTTTGGGTTACTGTGGGTCAATATAATTGTATCTAAAAAACGAATCAAATAATTTTGACAAAATTTTGTAATATACCGTTTCTGAGCATAAGAAGACGATTTGGCTAAGTCACATGTTCAAGAAAATTCGATTACTGGGTCATTTTTGGGTCACTGTGGATCAACTAATTGTACCTAAAAAAAGGTTAAAAACATTTTGACAAATTTTGTATTATATCGTTTCTGAACATGAAAAGACCATTGGGCTAAGTCGCATGTTCGAGAAAATTCGATTAGTGGATCATTTTTGGGTCACTGTGGGTCAAGATAATTGTATCTAAAAAATGACTCAAACGATTTTGACAAAAGTTTGTATTATACCGTTTCTGGACATGAGAAGGCCATTGGGCTAAGTCGAATGTTCGAGAAATTTCGATTAGTGGGTCATTTTTGGGTCACTTTGGGTCAAACTAATTGTATCTAAAAAGGCTCAAAACATTTTGACAAAATTTCGTATCGCTTTTGAGCATAAAACCATTGGGCTGAGACACATGTCATGAAAATTCGATTAGTGGATCAGTTTGGGGTCACTGTGGATCAAGCTAATTGTATCTACAAAACCGCTCAAACAATTTTGACAAAATTTTTTATTACATTGTTTCCCAGCACGAGAAGACCATCGGGATAGGTCACTTGTTTGATAAATTTAGATTAGTGGGTCCCTTTTGGGTTACCGTAGGTCAGACTAATTTTATCTATAAAACGACTTTGGCGATTTTTACTAAATTTATATTCTATCGTTTTCGGGTTCGAGAAGAGCATTGGTCAGGTCGCTAGTACGAAAAAAATCGGTTAGTGGGTCATTTTGGATCACTATGTCTCAGAATCATGCCAATTGTATCTAAACAGCAAAAATGATACAGTGATAATCAAATGTTGAATTGAAAACAGGGATAATTTTGACCGAGCTTAGCTCGGTCATCCTGCTTGTATATATACTATGGAAGGAATTTAAATGAGAATCTGTATATTAATGCATTGTATAGCTATTATTTAATGAAGCATAAATGAGATATACCGAAATATTGGTAAACGCGAAAATTAATGATACCAACTAGCATTTTGGTACTTTCCTATTAGCCTCACGTCAGCGAGTAATCACGAATGATTTAATTACTTATAGCAACATTTTTCTTTCCGATTATTTCAGTGCTTAAGTGCGAAGTTCGATTACATACATGTTAAGTTCGTGTTTTATTTATTTATTTGTGAAGTTTTAATTTCTTTTGACAACTAAGATATGAAACATTACACGCTGACAAACAAATGGAGAATTATTTAACTTGTTTTAAGTACAAACCTGTTAATCTTCCGTTATTGGCTTGCACTTAGCTTTTAAAATATTGATGCTTGTAATCCTTCCAGAACATAAAAAATCGATATATTGAGATTTTTCGAAAAAATTATATTTCAAAGCATTTTTTCCCAATTAGACTGTATAAAAATTTAATTTCTGCGATGTTTAGAAATTTCTAATATATAGCTGTAATAACGAAACATGTCGTTACCATCGACAATTTCATATCAGAACTACCCAATGTTTTTGTTTTAAAATGTAGATATATAGATCAATAGGAAAGATTTGAAAGTCGATGGCATTTTTTTTTTTTTTTACTATAACAATTTATTTATTTATTTATTGAAGAGCTAGGTGGAAGAACATGTTAAGAAACAAAAATTACATTTGAAGAAATTTGATGTGAAAGTTTTTGCTGTTAATTTTAATGATTTATTTTCTGTTTGATACCAAGTGTTTAATATTTTAACAGATGTGGTACTAAACTCTATCAAAAAAACTTATTCATATTTAATTTTTAAATATTAAAAAATATTAATATTATTTGCATTATTAAATTTTAAAATACTAAATATTAATGAATAATGTCTTAAATCTTCAAGGCTAAATATAACTTTTGTATTTTAGCTTTACCATGTGATAGAATACCTGATAATACCTTCGCCCAAATATAAAACAATTTTTCAGAAAATGTAGCATAACATATTCTTCCACTCAGCTCTTCAATTATGAGTTAGTATCAGCCTTAAAATTCTGATTTCTTTCTTCAAATTAAAAATGCCTGAGGAAATCAATTATCTCGAGCTCCAAATTAATTGGTACAGATATCAAAATAATATGTCTTCCATTAATTTGCATCATACTTATTGTCATTTTTTTCTGCTGCTGTAAAAGATTTTTTTTTATTTTGGCAAGTTCAAAATGGATGCTCTCAATTAATTACATTATAATTAATCCATAAATGTCTAATTAAATAAAAATAATGCAAAGAAAACTTCTGCAAGCAACAAATTACGCTTCATTAAATATTTATCTGACATAAAGTAAATTGGAGAAGCACTCATTTTTTGTTTCGTTTTTTAATGTTTTTATCTTACATGTAAATATGTGCCCCAAGCGATAATATGTTGAATAGATTACTGATATAATTAGATAGCTAATTCGTAATGGGGCAAGAAATTTAATTCATTATGTTTCTTGACAAAAATTAAGCACATCTCTGTTCTTTCTTCTTTACATGTCTTAATTATGATTTAAATATATATATATATTTGTATTTAAATGTGATAATGATTTCCGTATATCAGTATTGAATTTTACATTTTACACTTTAGATTTTGAAATTTTTGTTGAATTATATTTTACAAGTTTATCATCTATATATTTAAAAGTCAAGGCTTTTTTGTAGGCATCATTTTTTTAAATGGCGGCAATTGGATTTCTTCCATTGTTGCAGAGAAAATAGAGAACGGAGTTTGTTTATTTTTATTGATTGATTGCTGTCAGGTTCTGAAGAACATTTACTATTTAGAATTATGGTTATCTATTATTTTTTTGCTTATGTATTCTCTGTGTACTAGTAATTTTAAAGTAACATTCTTTTCTTATCTGGAATTTAATCCGAGCTAGTGAGTTAGATTAGTTGAAGGAATGTAGTTTATCAATAGAGTGGGGTTTCCCTGTCATTCAAAGTGCATACCTGAAGATAAGTCTGACAAAAGGATTGTTACTCACGATCTAGGGAGATACTGGATATCAAGGAATGTGATATTGTAGCAGAGAAGTCCTTACGGGCAGATAAGGGACCCCCACATATGGGCCTCTTACGGGTAATATACCTGGGAGAGAGGTCAGTTGATGTTTGGAGCTCAGTGAGTGAGTTGGTCCAGCGGAGGATCTTGGATACAGTTTGACTAGGTGATGTGAAGCTCTTGGGGTATAGAGCTAATGTGTTGTGAGATTAATAGTGATCTCGGATAATTCTAATTTAACTAGCGTAGGGCTAGAGGAATACAGAGTAGTTTAACAGTACACAGAACATATTTACTGTATTTAATTTAATGTTGGACCGGATCCCCTATATTCGAGTTCTTAAGTGTAAATATTGTTTTGTTATTTGTAAATAGTGTGTAAATAAATTGTTAGTTAAGTTTAATTGAAGGAGTTAGTATTCCTTTCGACATTCCTCTCATAGCGTGAACGATATCACATAATCATATCGGTGGTGGCAGCATATCAACAAAGTAAAGGAGGATTCTTCAAAGTTGTGTGGACTAAGAGAAAACCTGATAATTGCCTTATTGATGCTATTTTTTGATTACAATTAAAAATAACTTTAAAACTTTCGAACACAAAATGACGTCACGTTTAAAAACATGCATTTTTCTCATAAAACTGTTAATTTTCAATATTTTTTGTTCCGTTGATCCACAAATGCTTCTAAAAAGGCATAAATTTCAGGAATGTTAACTCGCCGGTACTGAGATTAAAACTCAAATAAAGAGTGCGAATGTTCATATGCCAAGTTGTAGCTGACAAACGTGACTTCAAGTTCCAAAACGTATTTATAGTAATAATTTATTACGCGTAATAACATTTTTAAAATAGTGAATACGGATATGATAGGTGCATATGAAAATTTTGAGATGGTGAAAATGACACAAGGTTTAGATTTCATGCAGAAAAAAAATTCTATGATTGCGTCAGAATAAATTAATTTTTTCTGATTTTTCGTTCCATAATACGTAATAAGAGTCTCAATTTATAATTTCATCATATTTACTTATCTTGATTACCTTTTACTACTTACGTATACAAATAATGTTTAATTTTTCAATAATTTGGAACAGATGAAGTTTAAGGAAATGGCACTTTGGTAACTTTACATTAAAGTAATATTTATTTTAAGAGTTAGACTAATCAATGTTCAATGGATTTTTTATTACAATTATTTTTTTAAGTTTGTTATAAATCAATGTAAAAGTTCTTTTTGAAAAAAAAAAATTTCGTCGAAATTCGATGGTTTCCATCTCGTATATTTTATACATTTGTTCAATTTTACAATTTTATTTTATTTTCAAATGATAATAAAATCCACGAAATGATGATGCAATTAGAAAACTAATTTGAAATGAGGCAAAAAATGTATCTCTCTATTCTAAAAAGAAATAACTTACGCTGTCACCGCCGCCGCCGGTTTTGAATTTTTTGTGACCGGAGGACTTTCTTCGTTAATATTAAGAAAAATACTGCATACAAAAATATGAAAATCGGCGGTATTTTAGATAAATGTTTGATAAACACGCGTATGCAGACAGTTTTCAAATCGAATAATTATTTTAAGAGATATTTACTGCTAAAGTTGGACAAAATCGTTCCATTAAAAAAGTTTTATAGGAGCAAAAGCTATACATGGGAACTAACTCATTTTTAGATCATTTTATACGTTAGAATTTCCCGGTATGCAGACTGCATTCACTTTTTTAATTTGACTCATTTTTTGAGGATTTATTTCTATTTTAAATTCAAATTTTCAGCATTTCGAGAGGTATTTTTTACTTATTTTAGAAAATGGTATTAATTTAAACTGTTGCCAACTGTATAAACAGCGCAAATAATAATGTTTGCTTCAAATTAAAAATTTATTTACACGTGACTATTATTAACAGAAAAAAAAACTTTCAAATTAGAATTAAATAATTACGTATGAAAAGCAGGAACTTATTGAAAATTGCTTCACAAAAACTATATTTACACGTGAATTTTAAAAGAGAAAGGATATTGTAAAATAATAAAATCATTAACATGCGTTAGAAGTTTTAAATAGGAAAAATTACGTCCCATTTACGTCACATTACACTTATTACGTAAAATGAACAAAAAGTAATATTGCAAAACAGTTTAAATTTAAAAATTGCGCGAGGAATTAATTTGATATTTTGAGATTATATTACTAAGATTAATATTAATTTTATTGAACGCGTTTATACTGCTTTTGAGCGACTATTTAGTAATTTAATAAAAATAAAAAAGATTACAAGCTGAAAATGAAGTGTCATCAACAAAAAATATGATTTGAAAGAGAAAAATCTATGAGGCAGAATATAAAGAATTTGCTTAAATGGTTTAGTTAAGATTCGTTAACCTTCTGTGTCGTTTCTGTCAAAAGAAGGCATTGGTATTTGTAAAATATATTTGCATTTGGATGCAGATTTTCTTATTATATTAGCTTATTTTGAAATGTTTAATTGATTTTATTTAATCAAAGACGACAACAGCCATTGTATCTTTTAACAGCAGCTGATTTTTCCTTAAAATTCCCCAATCGAAGAGAAATGAATAGAAACCCATTTATAGGCAGATCGCTACTGTTTTTTTAAATTATAATTCAATCTTTCAAAATCTTTTAAAGCCGATCAAATTAGCGTACTTTTAGAGACTGCGGTGTCTGAACGGGGGTTGGCGAGCGTAGCTCATAGGGGGACAAGCCTCCTAGTTCTTATAAATTTTGCAGGAGAAATATAAAACATTTGTGCTTATTGTTATGAGTATGTTTCCTGACACAAATTCAGCATGTTTTTGTTTCTGTTTATATGCATTTTTTTTTTAATTGCGTTTATTGAAAGTTGTATGTATTTAAAGGTGATGACTATTTTCAAGTATCAATGTTCAATAATGCATTTTACATTTGAAATTTTAAAATTTTTGTTGAATTATATTTTACATGTTTTTAATAAGTTTTATATTTTTATTCAATTTTACAATTTACAAATTGTCGCAAATGATAATAAAATCCACGAAATAATGATATAATTAGACAGATAATTCATAATGAGGCAAGAAATTTATTCTTATAAATTTTCCAGAAGAAATGCAAGTATTTCGTGCTTGTAGTTATGTTTATTGACACAGATTCAGCATGTCTTTATTTCTGCTTCTATACGTTTTTTTTTTTTTTTTTTTTTTTTTTTTTTTTTTTTTTTTTTTTTTTTTTTTTTTTTTAATTGCGTTTATTGAAAATTGTATATATTTAAAGGTGATGACTATTTTCAAGTATCAATGTTCAATATTGCATTTTACATTTTACATTTTGAGATTTTTGTTGAATTATATTTTACATGTTTTGAATATGTTTTATATTTTAGTTCAATTTTACAATTTACGAACTATCGCAAATGATAATAAAATCCACGAAATAATGATATAATTAGACCGATAATTCATAATGAGGTAAAAAATCTCTTCTCATAAATTGTCCTGTAGAGATACAAGTATTTTGTGCTTGCTGTAATGTTTGTTGACACAAATTCAGCATGGCTTTGTTTCTGCTTCTATACATTTTTAAAAATTATATTTATTGAAAATTTTTTGTACGTATTTAAAGGTGAGACTATTTTCAAGGATCAATGTTAAATATTGAATTTTACATTTTAAATTTGAAATTAATTTTTGCCGAATTATATTTTAAATTTCTGTATTATAGAATACGTTTTTCGTAAATTTTAAATTTTAGATTTTACCTAAATGTTCTCTGTGATTGCAAGTTACACAAATTGTTCATATAACTCGACAGCTAGTTTATAAGGAGACAAGATATTTAATTACGAGGTAGAACCCGTCGAAGGAAGACGAAAGAACTTTTTAAAAAGAACTGTTAGATTGAATTTAAAACAAATGAACAAAATTATTTACAATAAAAAATTAACTTTACATTGGCTATTCTAACTCTTAAAACATTATTTTAAACAAAATAAAATATTAATTAATTTCAACTTTTTAAATAATCTAAAAATGAAACTTTGTTCTTATAAATAATCAGTGACCTGTAATCAAGGTATGTAATTATAATGAAGTTTGAATACATAATATAGTTTACAATTAATTATGATGAAGTTATCAAATTGGACTCTAATCTTCCGTATTACGGAATGAAACATCAGCAAAAATTGTCACTTTTCAAAATTATAATTTTTTAAATGCAGTCTAGACATGACGACATACTCACAATCACGAAATTTATTTGCGTACTTCTCATATTCTTATTCACAATTTAATTTTTTTTAACGCGCTATAGTTCATTCATAAATATAAGTTCAAACTTGATGTTAAGTTTATCAGCTAAATTTTTGCATGTGAACATTCGCACTCTTACTTGAGGCTCTAATCTGAGTTGCGGCGAATACCCCCCGCGGCGAATAGAAATTTATATCTTTTAGGCAAATTCTTAGTAAAATAGTAAAATATTTAATTTTATCAAAGAAAATGCATATTTCGATTTTAAGTATGCTGTTAATTTCATTTAGTGAAGCATTTCGCCTCACTCTGACATAAGCTTCTGAAACCCAGTACCAGCTGAATGAAAATAATATTTAAATGTATTAGCTTTATGATTTAAAAATTAATTTTAATTGGAATGAAAAAATGGCATCAGTAAAGATGAAGTAATTCTTATTACAAGACCTCTTATCACATTGGTTTAATATGATAAGCGGGGGCGGGGGGGACGGCGAGTCTTGTAATATAATAGTAATAAATCGTTCATCTTTACAGAAAATAAAAATTTAGCGTCAAAGCTATTTTCAAATCCCCAGTTTTTGACACATTCATCAAAAACAAATCCGTATAAAAACAGAAATTGTACTGACGATCAACAAGTTTGTTTATATTTAGTGATTTCTAACAATTGGAACTTTTTTTAAGGAATTCTACAATTAATTGAAACAAATATTTTCTTCAAGTTAATGAATGGTGGAAACTGAAGTTTTAAAGGCGCTAAAAAGCACTTTCTGTAATAAAAGAAAATTACATTTCATTTGGAAACATCCTGCAGGTGTTTGGGGGTCCATATTTGCCTGTACAACTTCCTGAATCCCCCTTTTTTTCTTTGCAGTTTAATAATAAGAATTAATCATTCATCTTTACAGGAATTGAAAATTTAGTGTCAAAGCTAATCTCAAATGCATACTTTTTAACATATTCATCGAAAAATAATCTGAATTAAAAAAAAAAAAATGTGCTGGCTACCAACGATTTATTTTATATATATATATATATATATATATATTAATTAGTGATTTCTAACAATTGAAACCATTTCTAAGGAGTTCTAGAATTGATTGAAAACAATATTTCTATATTAAATTATAAGCAGAAGTTCTCTTATACGTCCATTAAAAATATTTCAAAAATATATATTCTAAAAACACACTCAAAATATATATTAAACATTTAATTGCTAAAAAGGACGTCAAACGTTAATAAAATACATTAAAAGATCTTAATAATTTGACATGTTTCGATTGTATTTACTCAATCATCATCAGAAAAACAAATAAACATAAAGATGGACAATGACAATCATTGTCATTGAATCAGATTGTCATTGTCCATCTTTGTGTTTATTTGTTTTTCTGATGATGGTTGAGTAAATACAATCGAAACATGTCAAATTATTAAGATCTTTTAATGTATTTTATTAACGTTTGACGTCCTTTTTAGCAATTAAATGTTTAATATATATTTTGAGTGTGTTTTTAGAATATATATTTTTGAAACAATATTTCTTTCAAGTCAATGGATGGTGGCAACTAAAGTTTTAAAAGACGCTAAAAGGCACTTTTTGTGATAAAAAAAAAAAAAAAAAAAAAAAAAAAAAACGTGTTATTTAGAAACATCCTGCAGATGTTTGATGGTATTTTATTATACGGGGGGATTCAGCATAAAGATAATGATGATTAAAGTACTGTTGATAGAAAAATACTTCCAATAATAAAAAGTATGCAAATCAAGTATCGCTTAAGGATATGTCATTTGTTTTACAAGGGCTTGTATAGATATTAACATACGGAACTTCAATTTATATGCCTTCATTTTCCTATAACATATGTTTTTTAAATTGCCGCCATGCATCTAACAAGGACGTTAAAAAAATTCCATTTCTTTACACATAAGGTTAACGAGTAATGATACTTTGAATTTTATGAATTTGCAGTGTTTTGCAGAAATAAAAACACATATTTTTGTTAATTAAATTTAATTGGGTGACTGATGAAAATAATGCTTTTACTAACACCAATTGCATTTTTTTTCTGTGAAATCGGATGTTTGCAGGTGTAAGTAACTGCCATCTGAAATAAACATGAAAAAAGCATGATATAAACTCCAGATAAATATTATTAAGTATCGTATACATGAAAATGGTAATTAGCATTATATACAAGTTCATTTCAAATAGGCCTCTAAAATTGCAAAGGAATATATTTATCTTTAAATAAAGTACATAGTTTAAAAGAATGAAATACGAACAATGTAATTTACAATTTATACTCTGAATTACGTAACTCAATCAAGACTTCTCGTCTATTTCAATAAATAGTTTTCAGTCAAATCTTTTATACTTTGTAGGTGTTTGCCATCCATCTGTAATGTTAATTTTATTTTGAAGTTCATCAAGTAAAATTAGTCAAGCCAATTAAAGCGATGATCAGTGTGATTGTATAAGAATTCTCAATTAGATTAAAGTAAGAGTCCTTTAATTTGAAAGTACGTGTGATTAAAAGTAGTTGTCTTTAACCTGGCGAAATTAATTATATTGCAGATATTCAAACATGTTTTGAAAACATTGAAAACGTTAAGTGTGTTTTATTGTGAAATACATTAAAATGTTTAGAGTACCTTTAATTGTTTATAAATAGACGAAACAATTTTTTTCTTTAAAATAATAAGAACATTACACGTATGTAATTACATCTATTATTATAAAAGTAAATTCCTATTTCATTCCGCCCATTTATTACTTACATTATCGTGAACGTATTTTATTTGGAATTACGCTGTTTGTTAGAAGATTTTCGGGGATGGTTTAAGATTATGTAGCATTGATATGTGTTGCTTAGTTATAGATTAGGAGAGAAATTTCTGTAAACAGTTCTTTTAGCGCGTGATTTGGAGTGTTTGGTTTGTGTGGCACACATGCATTGGTATCCTAGGAGATTTGTTTCTGGCTTATCATTGCCATTATTACTCGTATTGACTGTGAACCATATTATAAAATATTATCTGAAATGTGGCTAAGATAGTCAGTAAAAACCCAGAATAAATATTTTTACAAGTGACAATGTAAGACACAGAAACTCCTAACCTGACTACTGGTCTTAAAATAATAAAAATTGGAAGACTAGTTCTTTTGTAATGTAGGCATCAACCAACGAAATATTTTACACAGATTTCGTTTTATATGTAATATCCGCTCAAGGAACATATCACGCCGCCAACAATGCTAAATATTTAAAAAGTGAAGTTAATTTCCATTAATAACTTTATTTTAATACTTACTTACATACATGCATACATGCATATTACATGCATTTTCTACATACATTTAAATCAGGGTAATCATTTTGTACTCTAACGAAAACACCTTGTAAATCTTAGAACATATTAATTTTCATTAGTAAACTTTATCGTCATCATTTTCATTCTACACCTATACATCTTGTATACTCACATGCATTTTGTAACATGTGTATACCTTACAATGCTTAAATCTTATGCACATACTTTGAGTAAAGTTTCGTATTTGATTTTGCAACCAAGGTCAAGCACAAGTGATGTTGACAAAAATCTAGTTTTTGAGGGTAGTTATGTAAACATAGCTGCAAATGTTTATATTGGAGTGCAACTTGTATAAATGTAATTTTTATATTTAACTAGAACTTCCCTCAGAGGGATTAGTCTGAGCGATATTCCTGAGAACATAGATTTAATAATAACACGTGGAAGCAAAGAAAATGAGATATTACCTTTAATTGTCCGTATACTGCGATAAATTGAAATGACGAAAATAAACGAATCGTAGGATTACAAAATATTACATATAAATTCGTATACACTGTTTAAAAAATGGGAAAGCAAACCATGCAAGAAAGACATGCATGGATATAAAATTGAAAGTACGCAATATATTAAAAGTAAAATAGAAAATGAAACACTAAATTATCTTATATCGAAATTTTAACTGTATAAAATGATGTCAAGAGCATAATCAGACACTCCGCACCAATATGAGTAACTTTAAATGACAAATATATGATGTTTAAAAAGAATGGACTATACTTTATACGGTGTGTGCTCCCCCGGAAAGGTTAATATTGTACAATATCTGTTTTCCACGGATGCAATGAGGTTGTCGATAAGAGATAAGGAATCCTCTCTTCAAAATCTGATATAGTATCAAAGTACCGAACGCATCAACAGTGGCAGGCAATGCGTCGTTAGAGTGTGTTTTAGATATGCTCGATCGGATTTAAATGATGAGTGTATGCTGGCCACTACATACGCTGTATTGGTTTGCTTTCAAACATATTCTGCACAAGTTGAACTGTATTTAGCATGTATTAAATAAAAGAAATCGGCAATGATTGCAACATAAAGTATGACACAAGATCTGAATATATCGTCTGCATAACCTTTGAGCTGTCAAAGTGTCTTTTGAAGTAATTTACAAATCCATACATATTTTTTCAGAAAATCATGCAAGCTAAAATACGCCAATATGAATCCGATTATGAAATTTCAACAGAATAAGTTGATATATCAAAAATCTACTAATGACAATTGAGAATATGACCTTATGATAAAATGTCTAGAAAAATGAATCAGAAAAAAAATTCATATCACATTTAAAACGGCACTTTCCTCTGTTGGTGGACTTGGCGAGAGAGAGAAAAGCCTAGAAAAGGAACACTTTAACAAGTACTTTCGGGCAACCTACTCACTGTTTCATACAGGTTTTTACTCAATATTTACACAATTTATTTAATGCTAGGTGGGTATCTACCAGTTTTGTTGCATTTAAATTGCACGTTTTGTGGAGGAAATGCAGCATTATGAAATATTTAAAGTTACTATACCTAATAATTCCAAATTAATGGTAATTGAGATCGCTTTTTGTTCATTTCACCTTTTTAAATTTTAAAGGTTTTAGAAACCATTCATAGAGACAATTTTATATTTTAAAACTAACCCGAAGCAAAATTTCAAGTTTTGGGGCTTAGCAGTAACACAGAAATAGAAAATTTTCGAAAGTTTTTATTTTTGCAGTGTTTTATATAGCGACATTTTTAGAAATTGTTCTATTGCGAGAATTTACGTCATGATAAATAGCGCCATGTCAATTTTCATGTTTATATTCCTAACAATTCCATGTTCTTCGTTACTTAGATCATCTTTAGATCTTTTTCCGCTTTGTTTAGTCTTTCGATTTTTTAGAATTCGTTCTACAACGAACATTTACCTATTATAAATTACTGCCATGCCAAAGGTCTAGTTTCTAACCCCAACAGTATCCCAGAAATTTCAGTATTCCAAATAAATCATAATTTAGAACCTTTCTAGAAATTTTTACGTTTATCTGTCAAATTGAATTTTCGAACCTTCTAGAGAGCGTTCATCACGACTATTTACATCTTAAAAGTAACCATCACACCGAATTTAAATTTCTAACCCCAATCAATATCACAGAAATCGCAATTTTAGAACTTTTTTGCTCCTGCAGCGATGTAGGTTGTTGCACTGACATAAAATACAGTCTTTTTTAGGAGCAGATATGGCCACGAGCATTTTTTTAGGTTGGCTATGTAGTTTGAGAGATAACACCTCACAAACGCACAAACATTAATAATATTATACATTTTATAATATCATAACGCTTTATATTATTAGCATAGATGTACAGATACAGAAGCCATTTATCTGTTACAAACTAATGTGCCCGACGTTGCCTAGAATTTGAAGAATGTTTGTTCTGAAAAATCAATTTTACAATTTAACATACAACATAAAACAAACATAAAAAAGCAGTCGAAGCAGGGCTTAATTTGCGCCGGAGCCCACTGGAGCCCGGCTCCGGTAATTCTCTGTTTTTAGTAAATGTTTAAATATTGTTCGGAATTCACCGGATCTCATAAATGCAGGGCTCCGGAGCCCAGTGCAATAGCGCTTTCGAAAAACCGAAGCCTAAATTACCTATTTCTTTCCTTTCCATCTCCAAGCTTTTGCATTCATTTTTACCAAAACACTTATATGTGACGTAATGTGTCGCACACGTAGGAGATGAAGATAAAACGGACTCAATTTTTATATCAGTTTTTGGGCTTGGACTGACTCGAGCTCAATTTGTATTACAATTAAAATTTTATTTATTCATGTATACAAAAAGGAAAACTTTTCCTCTTTTAAAATTACGTATTATATTCTATTTCAAATCATTTTAATGCTATTTTGATCAGAATGAAGGGGAAAAAGAAATCGTGTTTTTCTATTTCAAATTTATGTCGGCGACGACATGTTGATACGGCGACACTCAAGAGACTGAACAATGAGTTTGCTTTCAGTTCGATTTTCTTTTGTGACAGAAGGATAATTTTTTATTGGCTGTTTTTATTTTTATTTATTTAGATATCTAACCTGAAAAGAATGTTTTCTGTTTTAGGCAACGAGAATCAGCTTGAGGTTATTTGTCTTCTATTGCGTACGAGTATAAATATCACATTAGTGATTTTTCTATTTATTTTGTATCATGAACGGTACCCATGCTAGGGCTCTGCTCTGCACATTTACGAAGTCACTTTCATTTGTAAGTAGATATAATTGCCATGTATTGTTATTCTGATAGAAAGCAATCGAGCAGTGCTTCCCCCTTTTCTATAAAAGAATGGATTCTTTCCGATAACAGTGTCAATTTTTTTATTTAATCTCATTTTCAGAGATTAAGCACAAAAATTGTTATGCGGAAGGAATCGAATATAGTTTAAAATATGCACCTTTTATAGGAAATTGTAAAACATTGCTCCATTCTTCAGCATATAAATATTAATTTTGGTAAATTTCATTCATTTTTTTTTCTTAAAAATGCATAGCTGCGAACTATCCTTTTTTTGTGTTAACACTATTTCCTAATCATCCTCCTTACTAAATTCAATCGCAGAATTTTGTAATTAATTAACTTTAAAATTAGTCAAAAGTTACTATTCAGAAGGAGTGATAACTAAAAAGTGGAATAGTTGACAGCTAAGTATATGATGATAGATATATTTAAAATTTTTATGTCGCTAAAGGTAAAAAAATGCTTTAAATTTAGCAAATAATGTATGAAATATAAATTTTCAGATTGGAGTGACAAGGGGGGGGGGACGGTACGGTTGCTGTACCGGTACCGCAGAATATTAGGGCTCCGGTACTTTTTTTGTTGGAAATTAAGCCCTGAGTCGAAGTGTTGTACATATGAATCAAATGGAAACACAATATAAAAATGTATAAATGTATATAACAGACGCAAAATAATACAGCTATAAATGAACTTATTTCAATATATCATTGGAGCAATAATGTTAAAATACGCCAACATTTCCATAATCGGGTTTTTATCATGCTTCAATACGTTTTTTCACACTCATATGACGTTATACTATATCCACCACGTCCTTTGTATTTCCAATACGACGTACTATTTTCCTTTTTCATGTAGAAACCTTGAAATAGAAAAGTTATGAAGTTATATTCAATTTCATTTAAATTCGTCAAACTATTTATTTCATTTTCCTTTTTCACACGAATATCTTGCAATAGAAAAGTTATGACGTTAATATTCACCTTTTTTTTAAATTTGGTAAACTATTTATTTCATTTTCATTTTTCACGTAGAAATCTTGCAGTAGAAAATTAATTGTTGTAGTAAGAATTTTATTGTGTATTTTAATTGTTGGCAACTGCTATAACGAAAAATGTTTAAATTTGATAAGATATTGCTGTTAAAAATGGTGGTTTTTTATTAATTAAAAATTAACTAAAAATTATTGCGATTCCGGATTACTTTAGTTGCCTCGGCCGTGTTTTAATATACATGTACGTATCTTTTCACAATTCTGGCTTCCAAACTGGGGATTTGCATAGAATATCAAACACACAGATAGACAAATTTTCATTTTTATATATTAGATTATATACAAACATAAATAACTTATCTAATATGTGTTAGCAGATGCATTTTTAAATATATATATATATATATATATATATATAAACCAGTATAATACTTATTCTGTTTTATTTTCATAGTCATTTATATGATTTGACAAAAAATCTCACTTTCTTAACACCGAATGTCGTGCTTTTTTACAAAAATGCCAAAGTCCATATAACAGCAAAGTACCATGAAAAGCACTATATGCATGGTAATAAGGTATTCAGAATGCGACATTTACGATCAACCATTATTGGCATTCAATCTTATAGTTTGGAGATATTTTTGGTCGACGGGATAACTATGTAGTGCCTAATACTGTACTGCAATTTAACTTAATCTTCTCTATTCTACTATTTTATGATTTTTAAATCTAAACATCGCACATTTTCAATTTTTATACCGTCGTCTTGGGGAGAAAAGGTACTTTTAAATGCAATTTGATTGAAAACTGCATTTCAATTTATTTTTGAAACATTAATTTTTTGTAGTTTTTAGCGCCATTTGCTTAATTTTAGCAACTCAAATACTCCATTTCTGTAGAAAGTAGGGGGAAAGTAGTTGGAAAATAGTAATTATGCCTTTTTGCCTTAACAACTATAAAAATGTATAATTGAAATACGTGCTATTTTGAAAAAATTATAAATAAATGATTTCTGATCAAATGTGGAGCTATTATAGGCGGCATCTCTTTTTTTGGATTTGTGTATTATTCAGCGATATCCTCAGCGATAGTTCTATGCGTACTTTACTGTAGAAGTTCTTTAAGATTGGATCGTAAATGAAGAATTCTTCAGCGAGTACGGATGACGTCATTCTGTACAAAATAAAAGCGTATGTTTTAAATCTTAAAACTGAAATATGTTTTGTACTATCTATATTTATATATTTTGTTTGTCATCGGAGGTGACACTAAATTCTGAAAAAACAGACTTCCCGTTTTCTAGTTTTTTTCAAATTTTGTGCAATTTCGGCCTCAAAAAGTGAGATTTGTTGCAAAAAGATATAAATAGCTATAAAAACAAACTTGATGAACGTTTATGCTTATTTTTGCAAGTAAATATGGCACAGATGTCATAAACGCACAGAGGTACCTAATTGGCGTCAAAGTGGCGTTACTTTGCCTGACATGGTAACCAGTGGCGGCTCGTAACTGTCATATTTTGGGGCATTAAATGCATGGCGGGCAGTATTATTCTTTTTTTACCATTATTTTTTTAAAGAAATCATTACCTTGTTTAATGGTCGAATATTCCGCCGACAAATATGGCAAAGATTTCTTTTAAAGTAATAGTGGTAACAGAAGAATAAATTTGGCAGCTATGGATTTATTGCCCTCCAAATGCCAGTCACGAGCCACCACTGATGTAACCATATATAACGTTATTATAATTTTTTTTTTCTATAATTGTATCATTTATTGATTGTTATTTCCTTTTAAAAATAATAGAAAATGTCTTGTTTATCACTTTATTTTGTTTTCATATTGAAATAAAAAATAACGTGCAATTATAACACGTTATATGTAACTGGTATTCGAAAACGACGTTTTCACCAAACTGGCATAAAAAATCACGCCAAACACGGTGCGTATATGGCATCTGTGACATAAATATAAGCATTTTATTTATCTATATAATATCATTGATTTTTTATATACAATTTACTTTTGTTTGTATATAAAAATAGTTAAGTGGCTTGTTTACACAAAATAAATTTTATAAATCTTTAAACAATTGCTTGAGTATATGAAACAATGAATAAGTTGCACGAAAATTCGCATAAAAATCTTATTTGACTCGCCAAACCCATTTTCTCTACCTCGCAAAGACCCTTATACAGGAAAAGTATCAATTTCATTTTTAAAGACTAAAAAGAAATTAATATAAGTGGAAATTCTTCTTTTTTTAATCATACTTTCATTAAAATTCACAAAAATTTAGAAAATATATATGTTTTTAAATGCACTAAATAGCAGAAAAGTCTTGAAAAAAAACCTAAAATGCACGGAGTTTAAATTTAATTCGGTAAGTTCAATTATGGAAGATAAAAGGATTTAAATGGGAATTTTGCTAAATTAGCCAGTTATCTCCAAGTTGGATTCATATAGAAAAACTTTCTTGTTGCCAAATTTCGCGATATTTCGCCACGTTGTCCAAAGTTTGGCGATATCGTGGTAACCCTGTCATTAGTACTTTTCAACAAATACTCATTGTTGAAGCTAATGCTGATTTCTCTATAGAAAATCAAACGTAGCCATTAATTCACCCCCCCCCCCCCCCCCAAGAGATCGAATTTTAAAAAATAAATGTCCAATTCATGTATTGCCCTCAGGAATGCATAGTTATTCCAAATTTCAAAACTTATGTCAACAGGAAGTGGGTGAAAAATGAATCACAAAATCTGAGTGCCACAGACAAATATAATTGTGAGTTAAAAGAAAGCATGTAAGAAACAAGTGAATAAGTGTGATCACAGATCGCACAGAAGGTTTTGTTTAAAATTCATTTCAAAACCCTTTATCCTTTTGAAAAATCCGTTAGTTCCACATTTCGCAGCCAGGGGCGCACTCTATACTAAATAAGCCGCTATCCGAACGAAACTCCGTTTTATATACTATCCGTACATATATTAGTCGAAGGGATTGGGCCGATAGCGCCCGAGATAAGTAGGCGTCCCTGGAGGTAAAAAGTGGAACTAAAATATGTAAGAATATGATTTCTGAAAGAATGGTCAAATGGGTGTCGGCAAAAGTTGGAAAAGTGCTCTCCTGGTGTAAAGGGCGGAGGTTAGAAAAATTGTTTAAAATACACAAGTTAGAGCCCAGAGGAGTAAATCATATAAGACTTTTTGAAAATTTTATGATTTGCCGTGTGGTTTGAAGTATTGAGCTATACGTATGCAAAAAGTCTTGTCTCCAACTTAATTAGGGGCTCTCTTAGAAAGAATTGCGTAAAATACATATGTGGTAGCTCAAACGGTTAAACGTAAGATTTTTTCCAGATTTTATGATTTATCGCCTAGCCTCAGGTGTTCTCCTATAAGTATGCAAAATTTCAAATCTCTAATTCAATAAGGGGCTCAGTTAGAAAGAATTGCGTAAAATACGCATGTGGGAGCCCAAAAGGTTAAATGAACGATTTTTTAAAAATTTTATAATTTGTCGTATGATGTGTGGTGTTCAGCTATAAGTATGCAAAATTTCACGCCTCCAACCTAATTAGGGCTCACTTAGAAAGAATTGTTTAAAATACACATGTGGAGCCCAAGGGGTTAAATGTAAGGCTATTTCAAAATTTTATGGTTTGTCATTTGAGGTGAGGTGTTCAGCTATAAGTATGACAAATTTCATGCCTCCAACCTACTTAGGGACTCACTTAGAAAGAATTGTTTAAAATACACATGTGGGAGCCCAAAGGTTTAAATGAACGACTTTTTAAAAAAATTATAGTTTGTCATTTGATGCGAGGTGTTCAGCTATAAGTATGCAAAATTTCACGCCTCCAACCTAATTAGGGCTCACTTAGAAAGAATTGTTTAAAATACACATGTGGAGCCCAAGGTGTTAAATGTAAGGCTATTTCAAAATTTTATGGTTTGTCATTTGATGTGAGGTGTTCAGCTATAAGTATGACAAATTTCATGCCTCCAACCTACATAGGGACTCACTTATAAAGAATTGTTTAAAATACACATGTGGGAGCCCAAAGGTTTAAATGAACGACTTTTTAAAAATTTTATAGTTTGTCATTTGATGCGAGGTGTTCAGCTATAAGTATGCAAAATTTCACGCCTCCAACCTAATTAGGGCTCACTTAGAAAGAATTGTTTAAAATAAACATGTGGTAGCCCAAAGGGTTAAATGTACGGCTATTTCAAAATTTTATGGTTTGTCATTTGATGTGAGGTGTTTAGCTATAAGTATGACAAATTTCATGCCTCCAACCTACTTAGGGACTCACTTAGAAAGAATTGTTTAAAATACACATGTGGGAGCCCAAAGGTTTAAATGAACGACTTTTTAAAAATTTTATAGTTTGTCATTTGATGCGAGGTGTTCAGCTATAAGTATGCAAAATTTCACGCCTCCAACCTAATTAGGGCTCACTTAGAAAGAATTGTTTAAAATACACATGTAAAAGCCCAAAGGGTTAAATGAACGACTTTGTCAAAATTTTATAGTTTGTCATTTGATGTGAGGTGTTCAGCTATAAGTATGCAAAATTTCACGCCTCCAACCTAAGTAGGACTGAATTGGAAAGAATTGTTTAAAATACACATGTGGATCCAAAGGGTTAAATGAACGACTTTTTCAAAATTTTATGATTTGTCGTATGATATATGGTGTTCAGCTATAAGTATGCAAAATTTCAAGTCTCCAACATGTATAGTTTCTGAGAACGGGCCCTGTGACCGACAGACAGACGGACAGACAGACAGAGGAAGGAGGCGAATGGTGTTTTGTCAGATGACCGAAACCCTAAAAAATAAAGAAAATAAGAAGAAATGATGCTATAAAGCAAAATATTTTATTAAACATCATATAGTAATTGTTTCGAATTTTCACACGCGAAATATAAAATATGCTTTTGGCGATTAAAAATGCTATTGATTAAATATTGCAAAATCTCAAATCAAAGTTTTTATGCCTTTTTTCTTTTAAATGGAAAAACAAAGATTTCTTTTCCTGTTTGAGTAAATTTAAATATGTTTTATGGCACTTCATTATTACTGCGTGCGGTTTTTTTTTTATTATTATTTGCTCCATGTGTTCAAACCAGTTGTTTACGAAAACATCGACCGGTGAAAGTGACGCAAACCATATATCTGTGACGTATGCAGATAAAATGTGCTTTTTTATCAGTTTTTTTAATATAATTTTTAAACGATTTGGAACTAATTTTTCATAATAGGTGCATTCAGTAGGTGACTCTCATAGGCACCTTTTGGTGCAATCAGAAACGAAATCCGACAAATATTTTTGGAGTTATGCTTGACGAAAGGTTTTTATTAGGCTTTTTTTTTAGTAGGACATGGCGTTAATATCCATCGTAGTTGTTATGTGACCAGACAGTAATATTGCGCTGAGTATTAGCCTTCGCTTCGCTCAGACAATTATACAAACAGTAATCATATAAACGCGTTTAAATTCAAGTATAAATATTTGAATTACAATACAAAAGAAACCAAGTTAAAACAATGAAATAAATTTTACACCACGTCATTTTCACCATTTTAACCTGATTTCCGAACTTTCTCCTTACTTTCCTGTAGCAATTTTCAATAGATATACTTCACAGCATTATAACCAAAAGTACAACGTACAATGCATGTAACACATATTAGAGTACAAACAGGTTAAATTCAATTATAAATGTTTGCCACACAATAAAAAGCCAACCAGGTTACATTAATGAAATTAAATTTGAGTAAAGCCACACTTACTAAAATACACTATTTGGTTATAAAGCCAATTACAGAAATTTCTTCTTACTTCCATGTAGAAATGTACAATGAATATACTGTGGAACTTAGCTAACATAAATGCAACTTACACTGCTTTCGGCAACCAATTAAAATTCAGACTCGGCTTCGAGTGAGATATACTGAATTTAAGCAGAATACGTGCTTTGCTATTCTAGTTTAATGTACAAAGTTTATTCATCTCTAGAAGTACAATATACCCTTTTATTTTGTAACGTCAAATTAAGAAAACCTTGTATATAGTACTTCTAAAGAAATTTCTCATGCATTTATAAATATATTTACTAAAACAAAGGACGGACATAACACGGAATTCCCACCTTACAGAACACACTTCTCCGTGTACAGAACATACGTAAAACCATGTTTACATGAAAACTCTAATTGATGTTTTATATTGAACGTATCTTTTTAGATTCCCCACAATTAACACCAAGCAGCATTTGTATATGAAATATATCAATTATGTATTCAAATAAAGTTTCGAGAGTTGTTAAAAGTGATACTTTCGTGTTAACCGCCTGACAGGAGCTAATAGCCAATGATTTCGCAAATTCCAGCCTTTTTTTAGTTCTGATTTTCAGTTTAAAGCACGTAGCTCGATTATTTACATATGTTAATTTTGTGCACTGTTAATATTAATTTATTTTGATTAATGGATTGATTCATTTTAATTTTCGTTATGTAATATTAGACGGAAGCAAATTATGAACTATTTTTAGTGTTTTAAATGTAAATCTATTATCTTTTGTAATCCGGTTGCACCCGATTGAGATAGATTTTTATAAAATTCGTGCTTGAAAAGATATTTTAAAAACAGTAAAAAAACAGTAATTGAGATCCTGTTTTCAAACAAATTGCATTTGAAAGAACATTTTTTCCTCTACTAGACAGTGTAAATATTGAAACTGTATGAAGTTTAGAAACTGAAAAATCACAATAACAGTCAAATTAATCGGTCAAGTTGTTTCCACCGTCAGAAGTACCACATATATGTTTTTGCTTTATAATGTATAGTGCCTTTGGTTATAAATATGCAAAAACTTTTAAAAATACAGAGAAAATTAGTTAAAATGCAATTTCAAAATCAAAATCTTGAACATAAAGTGCAATAGATATTTAAAACAAAATCTCCAAAACTGTTTTTCAAATAAATTACTTTACGAAAGCTATTAAATAATTTCAACAAAGATTATAAATATAGACGAAACACAATTAATTTCAAAAGTGCTCCAACAAATTAAATTTATGCGATAAAAAAACACAAAAATGCACGTGAAATGAGAACGAAAACGAAGCAGATCCGAAAACAAGTAGAAGAAAATTTAATTATAAAATTCTAATGACATACAAATCAATAGAAATGACTTTATTTTATGCAGTTGCCATGGTAACAAGAAACAAATGCGTAAATACGTCAGATAAAGTCGGAGAATGCTTGGTACAATATTAAATTAGCTCATGAATTAAGGTAATTGCCAGAAGATGCATCATAAAAGTATCTACAGTGGTAATTTCATCTTTCGTAATATTTGTTTGCAGAAAGAAGTAATGGAAAGAAGAACTTTTAGATTGGTACAGTAAAACTTAATGTAGGTGTTAAGAAAAATCGATAAGCTCAAAGATTGGATGTTTTGAAAGTTTTTATTAGGTTTTTACATTAAAATACATATATACAGAGTGTCTCTTGTTATCGTTGATAAATAGGTAATTTCTAAACCGTTAGTTTTAAAGGTATAGTTCCAATTCCAAAAAAGTTTTAAATGTTCTTCTTCATCATACGCAAATTCCTTTACATCAGAATAGTTAATTAAAAAAATTATAAAACTTAAATTTTTATACGGTTATTGGACCCTATAAGTTTAATTTACTAATTTTTTTCCATCACATTCTTTCTCGTTCAAATGACTATTACGAAGTTTTTATGCTTGAAAGTATAGTAGTGTAGCTACATTAAAAAGTTATTGTTGACAAAATTTTGAAAAATTATAATTTTTATTACTAAAAATTAATTGTTCTCATACAAACACCGGTAACAGACATCCTCCCTATTTTGAAAAACCAATAACTGAATCATAAGCTATAACAGATTAATAAGATTATACTTAGCACAATATAATATAAATACACAAGCAACGTTGATAGCGTCAGAACTAGTTTCGGTAGCATTAAGCGCATCGTCCTCATTGCTTAGGACACTGAAGACAACACACTTAATGCTACCGAAACTGCGAAGGTAAGTCAGTTAATAGGTCACAAAAGCCAATAATAAAGGCAAACCAAGATACATACTTAAAAGGCATGTTTATTGCTCTATATAAATCGACATCTGCATTGATACATTTGTCCCATCTCTTTATGAGATTTGTAATACCTGTTGCATACAAATCTTAGACCTGCACTCTCAGCCACCTGTGTACCTCACATTCAACGTCTACATCAGTCTCTGTAGGCTAAACCATGTGAACACCCTGTTGCAGTTGCTAATGCTGTCTATTGTTGTTCGCCTGTCAGCTCTAACTATTTCCTCAAACTTTCGCACTGTTTCTTCTGTCGCAATCTCAACAGGACGAACACTTCATTCTTCGACGACAACTTTTGAACGCCCCTGCTCATCGTGTACAACTGTTGTCTCATAAATTCGAAATTGACATCTTACAGTTGGGCAGTGCTGCCACCTATTGGCATATCTGGAAACAATTTACTACTAATTTCCGAACTCTCATATCGGCTTGTGACCTACTTACTGACTTTCCCTTGTAGTATATTTCAACATTTAAAGTTCTGGCACTATCAACGTTGTTTATCTATTTATATAAGCTATAAAAGTTTTAAGACAAATAAGTTACACCCAGATTTTACAGAAATTTATAAACAAATGCTTATTTGTATTAGATTTTATCTGAAGTATCAGATACTGGTTATGTGTCAATAACTACGGGTTTCACCCTACTTCGAATTTTATGAAATTTCGGCGTTTTCTGGCACTACATAAGGGAAGCATTTTTTAGACCCCGGTATGCTATTTCTTTCTCCCATCTTATTTTATGTCATCTCCAATAAATAACGTTACCTTGTATAATCCAGCCGTAAAACAAAAGCGGATGCTTCATTGTGCGATTAAATGCTCTACAGTATTTTTAAAACTTCTAAGCATCGCACATTTTCAATTTTTATACCGTCGCATCTGAAAAAAAAGTACTTTTAAATGCAATTTCTTTGAAAACTGGATCTCCATTTATTTTGGAGATATTAATCTTTTTTTAGTTTTTACCGACATTTGTTTCATTTTGGCAATTCAAGTACTCCATTTCTGTAGAAGTAAAGAAAAAATTGTTGAAAAATAGCAATTATATTTTTTTGTTGCCATTTCACCATAAAAACAGAAAAAATGTAATGAAAATACGTGCTATTTCGAGAAAAATATAAATGAATGATTTAGGATAAAACATGGAGCTATTATAAACTATATTTAATTTTCAGTATCTATATTAATGCAAATGACGTCATTTTACATAAAATAAAAGCGTGTGCTTTAAGTCTTAAAATTGAAATATATTTTGCACTACAGTAGAGTCCCGATTATCCGAGTCCCACTTAACCGAGTTATTTTCTTTTGATGGACTGGTGGCTTCTATTATTATGAAACAGCCATTATAAATGAAGCGTTAGGTGAAGATGAAAGAACAGTCGTAAAATGTTAGAACTCAAAAAATATATGGCCATTTTCTTTCCCCATTCTGACCAGAAAATCAGAGTTCTAACTTTTTACGACTGCTCTTTCATCTTCACCTAAACGCTTCACTTATAATGGCTGTTTTATAATAATAGAAACCACCAGTCCGTCAGAAGAAAATGAAGTAATGGAAATGTCGGGGGCGACACTAAATTCTGAAAAAGCAGAATTCCTGTTCTCTAGTCAATGTTATTCATATAAATACAGATAATTTGAAAAAAAAAATCTGTTGACTGTGTAATTATTCCTTGAACTTCAGCAACATAAATTTGAATAGCCAAGAAAACTGGAATACAGAAATAGATGCCCTAGCTCTAGTTTCAGATGTTTCACTTTCGATAAGTTTTGAGTCAAAGGTAGGGTAAAATTCTCAAAATGTTTTATTTAAAGGAGATTTCCAAAAAACAAAAGTTTTATATAGTAATATGCCTAGAAAAATCAGCTGCCTTCAAGTTACAACGCACATAGCTCATCTTATAACAAAGGAATATTGGGACAATATATAGCTTAATGCAGACAATATGCACCATTAGAAGTCACGTTCACATTCAGAAACATATAGCCCATAACCTAGAGATAAAATTAGAGATAAAATAGCAGAGATAAATAGCTTAAATATAAAATAGCATTAGAGATAATATAGCCGAAAATATTTGAAAAAATACATGAATATGGAAAGTCTAATATTGGGTATGCAGAACCTAGTTTCTGCGTGTGACAATATTCAATGATATAAGTCTTAAACCATAAACATTTCCAATTATACACGGCAGAAATGCTGTCAGTTGTAGGAATTTCTCCCTACAATAGAGGCATTTAGCCTAGATTTGGGCGTAGTGGGGGATTTTGCAAAAGCATCTTACTTGTAAAGAATTTTTAGCTATGTAAAAATATATAAAAAGAAGAAGATTGAGGTTGATATTTTAAAGTGAAATTTAAAATACATCGATTTCGAAGCTGAAATAATCTATAATCATCACATTATCTGTCTTACAATTTGGATCGCCGATTTCACGTCCAAATACCGAAAAGTAGCTTAATTAAGTAACAATTAAGGAGAAACTACAATCCTGATAAGAAAAAATGCGTTTATCATATCTATGTCTCTAACTTCTCTACATAAGAATAAGCACTAGAACTCACAAATCGAAATTCAGCCATTATGTTATTTTTTCTCCTGTTAATAAAATCACTTTTTCAAATCTCAAACACCCCGTTGATCGCCTAGAAAACTGGGGTATTTACCAAATCTCTTGCCAGTGTGGCCTTTCTTATATTGGCCAGACTAAACGTGCTCTTAGATTTCATTTAAAAGAGCATGAAGGTTATGTTAAAAATCAGGAGCTCAAACGTTCTTCTACTGCTGAACATTCTTGGTCTTCTCAACATAGGTTCGATTTTCCCTCAGCCACCATTATCCAAAAATGTTCTTCTAACCTTGATCTTGATTTTTGGGAAGCTTACAACATCATTAAAAATTCTCACTCTTTAGACAATGACTTATCTAGTATTCCAGATTTTCCAAGTATTTGGAAAGCATTAATTCAATTTCCTCTTTTTTGGTTTCTTTTTCTCTCCTTCTCCGGTAGATGTCGCTACTTGTCCACCCAGTCGTTTCCACTGCTTCTCCCTCATTGGTTGTTTCTGGCGCTTTCGCTACCCGCATAGGGTATATAAGGCAGCGCGTCTCTGTCTATCATTTTGCTCAGCCTTGCTTTTTCTAGCACGCTGTTCTTTTTTCCCTATCTTGCACTGAAGAAGAATCTCGCTGTAGATTCGAAACAGCTGTTTGCTGCTTTTCACGCATTATTTGTGTATTTTAAACGTTGGTTTACTGCGTTTTAATATTCCTGCACAAAGGTTTTAATTGCTATTTTAACATGATATCTTGTATCGACCAACAAAAAGTGCCATATATGATCTAATTATTAATTTTGCTCTACATTATTTCTTTTTTTGTGCCCAAATAAAAACTGGTATACTGTAGTCATCACAAAACTTTCTCGTATATTATTCTAATTTATTAATTTAAAAAGCACTGTAACGCATTGCTTTAAATATAATAATCACAATAATTAGTAAATAAAAAACACAGTAAAATAGCACTCACTAATGAATATTTAAAACCCAAATAAGACCAAAATATATTTTTTAATCAAATATATAATCCTGTGTATTTCCAATAGAAACTAAAATATAGGCATGATCTTCGTCGTAAATAATAGCGTAGCAGCAAAATTTGTGTAAACGAATTAAAAATTAAATCAACATAATATTTAATAAGCATCCTATATATTAAGTTTCATGAAATTCAATCTAAGAGATCCTTAGTTATAGCCAGCATGGGAAGCGTAAAAATGCATTAGGCCAGCCTCATCTATATAGCAAAGTACACCTACAACTATTAAGAGCAAATTTATGTCGAGGTCTAATTCAAAACGAAGATGAATGAAATTCTAACCCATTATTGAGGTTTACCATGTTATATTCGTTATTGAAAATGAAGTATGTAGCATTTATAGTTCATTTACAGGGTCACAAAAGAATTATTTTAAATTATGTTTCATGGGGAAAAATTGTTTCAGTGTATTTAATGATGCTGCATTATTTCAAGCATGTTGTAATTGACATACATCACTGAAGAGCGCTATAAGATGCTTACAAAGTGGCTTATAAGATGCTGTAGAATAAGGTGTGCATAGCCTTTACCGTTCATTTACAGAGAGACACAAAATAATTCGGTTACAGCACTGCCTATGAGCAATGCAAGTCCATTTACAGCTGTAGTATACATTTTTAAATGTAACTATTTCTTTTCTTATTACTTGGGTTTCATAAATCTTAAAGATCATATACAGGGCTTCACAATAAAAAATTAGAATACATTTCTGTTTACAGCCTAAACATGTTGAAGAAGAATGCTAATCTGTTTCATGCGTTTCCTACTGATGTAAATTTCAGCATACAATGTAGTATATGTACAAAGCTATAGGTCATATACAGGGTTTCACAAAAAATGAAGATATTTTTCCGACTGTAGGTGGTAATTGCTGAAATCGAGTTTTCAATTGTATTATACGCTTTCAAAATTTTACTTGGATACCATCTTCCACTTTATTTAACGATGAAGTTACATTACAGTATTCTTATTTGTGTCGGAAAGTGTTTCATAATCTATGCTCGACGCATGATTTTTCTTTCTTGTCGATTAATGCTTTTTGAGATTTCTGAACTCTTCGAATGCCTTACTGTTGAATTCCAAGCCTGAAACAGACAAAGTAGGTATCAAAAGCAGCACATCTCCGTATCGCATATGCTGTTTTCAAGCTAGACGTCAATAGTAGCGACTCCAATGACACAAAATGAAGGAACCCATTTGATATGTTCGACAATACGAGAAATTATTTTATGCATGTCAGCTTTCAGAGAAAATGCCTGGGTATTTAAACCCTTCTTCCTTTTAGTTTTATTACAACTGTCTGGAAAATATTTTAAATTTCACAATAGATCATCTCCTTATTTCGTGTTCGATTATTTTTTACTTATGCAGAGATATACACTGACTGACCAAAATGTAGTAATGCATATTTAAACATGCAAATAATTAAAAAAGAATGATTGGTTAAGCCTTTTGTTAATTTGTATAGTCTTTTGTGCCAAGCAACCTTCAAATAGTTCTGCATCAGGATGCAGTTGCTCATTTTGAAGCAAGCATGAGTGTTAACTTTACATGTGGCCGCGATAAAGATGTTTTGGAGTTCCAAAGAGACCAAATTATTGGCCTGCATCAAGCGCAGAAATTTTTTAAAGAGATCAGTGAAATAGCCAGTATAGGTTTGCGAACTGTTCAACGTATTATTAAATCTTGGAAAATGGCTAAATATCAACGACTTCGCGGAGAATTTGTGGTCGAAACTCCATCCTAAATTATCGTGATCGAAGATCACTAAAGCAATTAGTGAAGTCCAGTCGCAAGAAGCCACCTTGTAACAAAAAAAAAATGTTCAATACTGGCACTAAAACCATTTGCAATAGCAGAGAAGGGATCTCAAATAATTAGGCCTTAACAGTTGTGCTGCAACAAGAAATTCCTTAGTTACTCGCATCAACAGAAAAAAATGGCTCCGATTTTCCAAGGAACATATTTTTGGACTGTGGAGCAGTGGGGAAAGATCATGTGGTGGGATGAGTCCAGATTTACCCTCTTTCAAGACAAGTTAGGAGGGAGGAACACGAATAACTGCATCCTTCCTACATCATGTCAACCGTTCAACCCTCAGGAAAAAGTGTTAAGATCTGAAGATATTTCTCTTCGGCTAGACTTGGTGCAACAACACTGTGTTGCAACAAAATGAAGTCTGTTGATTATGTGCAAGTACTGAACGATCATTTGATTCCATCAATGGAGTTTCTTCTCAGAAGGCTAAGGTGTGTTTCAAGATGATAATGCCAGATTTCATCCATAAAAGACTGTGAAAAATTCGTTTCAGGCGCACAAGTTATCATTTGGACAATTGAATTGGCCACCGCAAAGTCCTGATTTCAATCCTATTGAGAACATGTGGGATGTATTGGAGATATATCTAAGAAGTTATTCCACTCTTGCCTCATCCACCAAGGAGCTGAGAGAATTTTTGAGGAAATTTCGGTCAAAAATAAGAGTGGAGACTGTCTTTAAGCTTACTGAATCAAGGCCAAGACATATACGTCCTGTAATTCGAGGAAAAGGTGTTCCAACACGATATTGAAGGGCGCTACTTTTTTTTGGTCAGCCAGTGCACAAAGAGAGAGTGTTTAAATGCTTCTGGAAAAAAAATTAAAAGATTTCAGACTACACCTAGGAAAGTAAAAATCCCCATGCAATGCGTGGTTTTAATTCAAGCAGTAAAAGGATAGGGTGTGCTTTGTATTTGCGATAAAAAAGCATATTTACGCTTAACAAAAGTATCCTTGAACTCCTCTTACATGAAATTGTTAGTAATAAAATCCTCATTATAAAACACACGAAAAAAATCATACCAAAGAAATTTATATAGGACTTAACTAATAGTCTCAGTCTAAGGACTGTCATTCCTTGAAGAACCCCGTTGAACTGTAAATTCTTATAACTTTATTTTCGAAAAGATTTTTTTGGTATTTTGGGCACATTTTTAAGGATTCTAATGACAGTATTACTTCCGAAAACATTTATTATAGCACCGTTCTCCTGAGAGCTTACTTTTCTTGATTCCGTCTTGTGATTGTCAGACATATTGGCATTTTGAAAGGCCAAAATATTGCGCCTAAACCAAACCTACAGTTATGTACTCGAGTGTGTGTAGTAAACAGATTATTCTGCGCAATCAGAAAGTATCCTGTAGCGTTCTCCCGTGTCCCGGGAACATATCTGCTTTTCCACTCATGTTTTATATTTTATAAGAATATATCTTATTAATGCACGGGCAAATCTGAAGAGTCTTCAAGCTTGAGGATGTGTTAGGGTAATTTAAAAAGAGGAAAAAAATTCTATTTCCTTCTTAAATTTATAGATTCTTTCAACATTCATGTATGAAAAAATTGCAAAGACTTATTATTGTGGTCTATACCAGGTTTGAGGACCTGGTCTGAAGTCCGTTGTTCTTCCATTGCCTAGGGTAATTGCAATAGGCAATTCAGAAAGGTTTGATGTATATAAGATAGATTTTTTCCAAACTTCGAAAGTAGCTTGATTAAGAGTGCATTGAGAAACATTTATGCGAGAGCTACGGATAGCTGGCTGAATTCTTACTCTCCTAATTTCCAGCCGTCGGATTCATTCACAGTTGCTAATTTTTAACCGTTGTCTAACTGGATAAGTTGTAAAACAATATGTTTTATAAATTTTAAGTCGAAATGGACGTACAAAATCGCAAAAAACATTTTAAAAAACCATTTTTTTGTTTTTTGGAAAAAATGTTCTGGCAATCTTCTACTTTCAAATTAAAAAAAACAATATTCAAATCCGATAATTTTTTGCAGAGATACAGCAGTTTTTCTAATGTAAACAATCGTTAATCTACACTTAAAATAAAACCTTAAATCCAGTTTTCTCAAAACGGGAATTTTCGCCGACTGAGTAAGTTCAAAATGCGTCTTAATTTTATTCCAATTTTCATAATACTTGGTAATATTGTTGTTGATATACTTTGTTACAAAACTTTCTATTAATATGAGTACATTATTTCATATAAAGGTTTAAAAAAAAGTAATATTTTATCATTGAATTTTAACCGAAATGATCAATATTATATGCTTATAATTTTTTTCTGCCAAGGTACTTAGTATAATTTTAAAATGTATACCAATTTTTGATATAATATCATAATACTTGGTAATATTGTTTTTGATATACTTTGTTACAAAACTTGCTATTAATATGTGTACATTATTTCATAAAAAGGTTTTTTTTTTTTTTTTTTTTTTTTTAAGTAACATTTTATCATTGAATTTTAACCGAAATGATCAATATTATATGCTTATAATTTTTTTCTGCCAAGGTACTTAGTATAATTTAAAATGTATACCAATTTTTGATATAATATCATAAAGCTATCCTAAAAAAAATTACAAGTTTCTGAAAGAAAATTTAAGGGGTCTCAGGACTGTTAAAGCTTTCAAAATTTTTAAATATTAATATTTTTAGATGTTAAACTTCTATATTTTCTGAACATTTTGATATAATTTTTTCCTTGAAATTCCTATTAGAATAGAAGTTATGGCTTTTAGAATTATACCGGTTCAATAACTGAAGCTACAATTCCGAAACTTTGAAGTCATTTTCCTCCAAATGACGTTTTTTGGCATAACGCGCACGATATCTCACAAACTTCTGAATATTTTTTGCATGAAATTTTCAAAACATATGGTTCATGTTAGCCTGTGTAAAATGAATCTAATATTTCCTTTTTATTGTTCAAAAAAAAAATATATTTTTTTAGGTGATTATACAGTTGAAATCTTCTAGATTTTGCCTTAGCTAAATATAACTTTGTATTAAAAATATAAAAATCCTTTAAATGCAAATTTATTTAGGTTCAGGGTCATTCGTACAATCTGAAATATAGCTAGGCACCAAAATCTTCATTCTAGTTGTAAAATTTATTTTGTAATCGTGCGCGTAATCTTTTATGCCGATTTTTTGCTCGTCAAATGTCTGACAGTTTGGAGCCCCCTGTAAATGCTAATTCTGAATCTTGCAATAATTTAAATACATTAAATGAAAGAATATACTTGTGTCTTTCATCCCAATTAAAATTGTGCCTTAAAATCAAACACATTATAAGATATTAAATGTTTAATATGTTTAATATTTTTTCCAATTTCAAGAGTCCTGAGACCCCTTAATGCGCATGAAGCATTTTTAATTTGTATCACTAATTAGCATGTTATGAATTAATTACTCATTTGGAAATTAATATTTTTTAATGAAATTAAGAATTTTTCTTAACTATTGCACAAATTATATGTGCATTAAATTTCAAAACAAGTGAGCAAAAACTGTAGAAAATATTTTTGAAATTGCACAGTCGCCTTAAACTTTCTATACAATAATATTATATAAAATATATTTTGTATACAACTTTTCTATAAATATCTATATTTTAGAATTGCTATGCATTGAAGAATAAGAAAAACCGAATGTATCCATCTTAAGCACCTAAGAGGTTAAGAGGCAATAAAACTGCTTTTGATTGCCCCTTTACCATCGCCTAAGGGAAGGGCGATTACTGATGGCCTCTCTGTTGAATAAGATATTGTGTTAGTGACGGATTGATATAGGTGAAAAATCTATAACTTTGAGATATTTTAATAACTACTTTGATTAATTTTTATAGCATGTTATAAGTTTAATCGATAAGAATGTTATAAGGTTAATTTTATAAGATTTTTTATTGTATTTTTTTTTATACAAGCTACTGAAATACCACTTTTAAAAAGACTAGCATTTGTATGGATGCAGTGTTTTTATGTTCTGTTTTATGCTAATATCAACGACTTCAGAAATTGATACGTAAAAATTAAAATAATTCGGAGATGAAGAGCGGTTTTTAAAATAAAGGATGGAAAATTAAATTTAAAAAATCAAAAATCCCGACTGGTGAAAAAGCGAACTAATTAACGATTTCTGATCAATGGGAAACTATTTTTTATATTACTTACCTATTTTTTTAATTTTCTTGTATTGATGACTTTTAAATTGTGTTTAATTGTTATTTCCTATCTATAAACACTGTTTTGATAAGGCTTATAGATGTCCATGAAAGTTAGAGTTGCAGTAAAGCTAGAGATCCTACCTACAAAACTTCCAGGTTGCGTAATATTTAAACGGAGCTTCTGACTGTAAAATAGTCAATGAAACATCGTCTTCATTTTGAAAGACCTACCCAATGATATGCCACTCAATAGGGTGCGTAAAAATGTTTTTTTTTTGTCTCTACCACCATTGTATTTTACGGCCGCCATTTTTAATTTATGAAAACAAACTTACCCTATAACCATTGAGCGGTTAAGACGAATTGATAGAGACCTCATTATTTAAATTTTATCCAGCCGTTGGCATGTTTCGAGGGTATAAAGAAATCCACATACACATATACGCGTGAAACACATAACCCTTCTTGGCAGCCGGGTAATAAGGGTTCGAGCATTGAATTGCCTTAAATGGCTTAATAAAGTGCTAATCCTATATATACATATGAGGACCTGAGATTAAAAACTCGCCTCATTCAAAATTTAAAAAATCGTGTTTCCTCTATCAATTTATTCTATCAGTAAACGTGCACCGAAGAAACACAACAACAATTTGCAAAAAAAGTTTTAACCTGAACTTCTGTCACTTTAAAATCTAGGTTTACAATAAAAACCAATGGGCACATTTAGAGATTTTTTGCAATTTCACAATTTGATTTTATGGATTAAACGAGTTTTGAAACTCACGTCCTCACATATTTGACGTGTCATTATTTTAATATTATCTTATTATAAATAAATATCATTTAAGCAAATTAATAATATTCAAGTTTATCCTTTCATTTTTATAAGTGTCGTAATGAAGTAGGACGTAAATGAATAATAGAAGATTTTAAACAAATCAAGTATATCTATATCAAAATATATTCTGATGCAACTGGGCTTTAAATTAAATGCCTAAAATTAAAAGCTCTATCAGGAAATAAAGAACTAATTAGCTGCTTGGTAAACAGCAAAGCATACATAGTCATTCTAGCGCTGTTGTTCAAAACACTAAGTATGCAAATCTCCAAATTAAGTATTCTGAAATTGATTAAGTTAAAATATTCTGCGAGCAAAATATGGTTTAATTATGCTTCTGTTGTTTAGAAGCAATTTTGTTGCACCAATAATTAGTGACGTTACTCTTAATGAAGAATTAAGCATGAAACGCTGATGAAGATGAAACAAGAGAAAAAAAATGTAACAGCTACGATATATAGGTTTAATTATGTCTGGTAAATTGTAGCACTGTATATGTTATAGAGCGCTTTAAAAGGTATTTACGCAAGCCTTTTAAGTGCAGAAAATGGTGTTAAGCTGTAATTGTAGAGCGGTAAATAATCTTTATTAGAGTAGATTTCTCGTGAAAATTTTCAAGCGTTGCAAAGTGTTTAATTTAAAATTTTCTTAAACGAAATGTAATCTATATATTTTTACGTCTAATGATTTAATTTCGTTTTACTAACAGAGTACAAAATATACTTAAACAAATCTATTTTAAACACTTCAATTTAACTAATTGTATTCGAAGAATGTCGTTAAATCACCATGGACCCATTACTTTAAATCCTATTATATTTTTAAAAAGAAAGCATAAAAAACTTGAAAATCATCAAAATAATCTGTGATTACAGTTTTTAGTACTTGTATTTTACCGTGTGTTTGAAGGCAAGACAATTCTGACCTTCGATGTGAAATTCTGCCGACCGTCAATGGAAGCAGATAAAATCATATATATTGTTAATTAGAATGCATAAATTAATCTTGTATTATATACAGTGTGTCCATAATTAAACGACCCTACTTTAAAGTTGTCTACAGACAGAACTATTGTTCATAAAGTTGTTAAATTTTGTGAAACGCATAATAAAGGGATGGGAATTTGTTTAAGCTAAAAAAAAATAGAAATGAAAATAGTTCGAAACTATCTAGTTTCGCCACCAGAGGGCGATTTTTAATAAATTACACATTTAGCATTGCGATAGTTTAAAAATTTTATTTATTAACTTAACCTTATTCTAAAGACAGCATTTCACAACATGTTCCTAGCATTTCGCAGAACACACTGCTGTCAACTGTGGAATATGCGATCTTACGATTCCAGATGGTATCAGAAAATGATGAAAGTCATGCAGAACGTGTTTGGTTATAACAAAATTAGTTAAGCTATCGTAAATGTATGCTAAGTGTGTAATTCGTTAAAATACTGCTTCTTATTTTTTTTTCGCTCAAACAAATTTCCATATTTTTATTATGTCCTCCAAAAAATTTCACAACATTCTGAACAATAGTTTCGTCTGTAGACAACTTTAAAATAGGGTCGATTAATTATGAACATCCTATAAATAAAATTTCTAAACTATCGTAATGCTAAATGAGCAATTTATTAAAATCGTCCTCTGGTGGCAAAATTTTGAACTACTTTTATTTACATATTTTTTTCAGCTTAAAGAAATTCCCATCCCTTTATTATGTCTTTCACAAAATTTCACAACATTCTGAACAATAGTTTCGTCTGTAGACAACTTTAAAATAGGGTCGATTAATTATGAACATCCTATAAATAAAATTTCTAAACTATCGTAATGCTAAATGAGCAATTTATTAAAATCGTCCTCTGGTGGCAAAATTTTGAACTACTTTTATTTACATATTTTTTTTAGCTTAAAGAAATTCCCATCCCTTTATTATGTCTTTCACAAAATTTCACAACTTTATGAACAATAGTTTTGTCTGTAGACAACTTTAAAATAGGGTCGATTAATTATGAACATCCTATAAATAAAATTTCTAAACTATCGTAATGCTAAATGAGCAATTTATTAAAATCGTCCTCTGGTGGCAAAATTTTGAACTACTTTTATTTACATATTTTTTTTAGCTTAAAGAAATTCCCATCCCTTTATTATGTCTTTCACAAAATTTCACAACATTCTGAACAATAGTTTCGTCTGTAGACAACTTTAAAATAGGCTCGATTAATTATGAACATCCTATAAATAAAATTTCTAAACTATCGTAATGCTAAATGAGCAATTTATTAAAATCGTCCTCTGGTGGCAAAATTTTGAACTACTTTTATTTACATATTTTTTTTAGCTTAAAGAAATTCCCATCCCTTTATTATGTCTTTCACAAAATTTCACAACATTCTGAACAATAGTTTCGTCTGTAGACAACTTTAAAATAGGGTCGATTAATTATGAACATCCTATAAATAAAATTTCTAAACTATCGTAATGCTAAATGAGCAATTTATTAAAATCGTCCTCTGGTGGCAAAATTTTGAACTACTTTTATTTACATATTTTTTTTAGCTTAAAGAAATTCCCATCCCTTTATTATGTCTTTCACAAAATTTCACAACATTTTGAACAATAGTTTCGTCTGTAGACAACTTTAAAATAGGGTCGATTAATTATGAACATCCTATAAATAAAATTTCTAAACTATCGTAATGCTAAATGAGCAATTTATTAAAATCGTCCTCTGGTGGCAAAATTTTGAACTACTTTTATTTACATATTTATTTTAGCTTAAAGAAATTCCTATCCCTTTATTATGTCTTTCACAAAATTTCACAACATTCTGAACAATAGTTTCGTCTGTAGACAACTTTAAAATAGGGTCAATTAATTATGAACATCCTATAAATAAAATTTCTAAACTATCGTAATGCTAAATGAGCAATTTATTAAAATCGTCCTCTGGTGGCAAAATTTTGAACTACTTTTATTTACATATTTTTTTTTAGCTTAAAGAAATTCCCATCCCTTTATTATGTCTTTCACAAAATTTCACAACATTCTGAACAATAGTTTCGTCTGTAGACAACTTTAAAATAGGGTCGATTAATTATGAACATCCTATAAATAAAATTTCTAAACTATCGTAATGCTAAATGAGCAATTTATTAAAATCGTCCTCTGGTGGCAAAATTTTGAACTACTTTTATTTACATATTTTTTTTAGCTTAAAGAAATTCCCATCCCTTTATTATGTCTTTCACAAAATTTCACAACTTTATGAACAATAGTTTTGTCTGTAGACAACTTTAAAATAGGGTCGATTAATTATGAACATCCTATAAATAAAATTTCTAAACTATCGTAATGCTAAATGAGCAATTTATTAAAATCGTCCTCTGGTGGCAAAATTTTGAACTACTTTTATTTACATATTTTTTTTAGCTTAAAGAAATTCCCATCCCTTTATTATGTCTTTCACAAAATTTCACAACATTCTGAACAATAGTTTCGTCTGTAGACAACTTTAAAATAGGGTCGATTAATTATGAACATCCTATAAATAAAATTTCTAAACTATCGTAATGCTAAATGAGCAATTTATTAAAATCGTCCTCTGGTGGCAAAATTTTGAACTACTTTTATTTACATATTTTTTTTAGCTTAAAGAAATTCCCATCACTTTATTATGTCTTTCACAAAATTTCACAACATTCTGAACAATAGTTTCGTCTGTAGACAACTTTAAAATAGGGTCGATTAATTATGAACATCCTATAAATAAAATTTCTAAACTATCGTAATGCTAAATGAGCAATTTATTAAAATCGTCCTCTGGTGGCAAAATTTTGAACTACTTTTATTTACATATTTTTTTTAGCTTAAAGAAATTCCCATCCCTTTATTATGTCTTTCACAAAATTTCACAACTTTATGAACAATAGTTTCGTCTGTAGACAACTTTAAAATAGGCTCGATTAATTATGAACATCCTATAAATAAAATTTCTAAACTATCGTAATGCTAAATGAGCAATTTATTAAAATCGTCCTCTGGTGGCAAAATTTTGAACTACTTTTATTTACATATTTTTTTTAGCTTAAAGAAATTCCCATCCCTTTATTATGTCTTTCACAAAATTTCACAACTTTATGAACAATAGTTTTGTCTGTAGACAACTTTAAAATAGGGTCGATTAATTATGAACATCCTATAAATAAAATTTCTAAACTATCGTAATGCTAAATGAGCAATTTATTAAAATCGTCCTCTGGTGGCAAAATTTTGAACTACTTTTATTTACATATTTTTTTTAGCTTAAAGAAATTCCCATCCCTTTATTATGTCTTTCACAAAATTTCACAACATTCTGAACAATAGTTTCGTCTGTAGACAACTTTAAAATAGGCTCGATTAATTATGAACATCCTATAAATAAAATTTCTAAACTATCGTAATGCTAAATGAGCAATTTATTAAAATCGTCCTCTGGTGGCAAAATTTTGAACTACTTTTATTTACATATTTTTTTTAGCTTAAAGAAATTCCCATCCCTTTATTATGTCTTTCACAAAATTTCACAACTTTATGAACAATAGTTTTGTCTGTAGACAACTTTAAAATAGGGTCGATTAATTATGAACATCCTATAAATAAAATTTCTAAACTATCGTAATGCTAAATGAGCAATTTATTAAAATCGTCCTCTGGTGGCAAAATTTTGAACTACTTTTATTTACATATTTTTTTTAGCTTAAAGAAATTCCCATCCCTTTATTATGTCTTTCACAAAATTTCACAACATTCTGAACAATAGTTTCGTCTGTAGACAACTTTAAAATAGGGTCGATTAATTATGAACATCCTATAAATAAAATTTCTAAACTATCGTAATGCTAAATGAGCAATTTATTAAAATCGTCCTCTGGTTGCAAAATTTTGAACTACTTTTATTTACATATTTTTTTTAGCTTAAAGAAATTCCCATCCCTTTATTATGTCTTTCACAAAATTTCACAACATTCTGAACAATAGTTTCGTCTGTAGTCAACTTTAAAATAGGGTCGATTAATTATGAACATCCTCTAAATAAAATTTCTAAACTATCGTAATGCTAAATGAGCAATTTATTAAAATCGTCCTCTGGTGGCAAAATTTTGAACTACTTTTATTTACATATTTTTTTTTAGCTTAAAGAAATTCCCATCCCTTTATTATGTCTTTCACAAAATTTCACAACATTCTGAACAATAGTTTCGTCTGTAGACAACTTTAAAATAGGGTCGATTAATTATGAACATCCTATAAATAAAATTTCTAAACTATCGTAATGCTAAATGAGCAATTTATTAAAATCGTCCTCTGGTGGGAAAATTTTGAACTACTTTTATTTACATATTTTTTTTAGCTTAAAGAAATTCCCATCCCTTTATTATGTCTTTCACAAAATTTCACAACATTCTGAACAATAGTTTCGTCTGTAGACAACTTTAAAATAGGGTCGATTAATTATGAACATCCTATAAATAAAATTTCTAAACTATCGTAATGCTAAATGAGCAATTTATTAAAATCGTCCTCTGGTGGCAAAATTTTGAACTACTTTTATTTACATATTTTTTTAGCTTAAAGAAATTCCCATCCCTTTATTATGTCTTTCACAAAATTTCACAACTTTATGAACAATAGTTTTGTCTGTAGACAACTTTAAAGTAGGGTCGTTTAATTATGGACACCCTGTATATAAAATGAAAATTGGAATTTCGTCCCTGCTACTCATAACTTCCGTTCTGGTGAATGGATTTTGATGGTATTTGCACTGTTAGTTAGACAATTTTTTACAGAAGGTTTTAATATATGGCATATTTCTTCATGCTGCTTAGTTATATAGAATTATGAGGGAAAATTCTATAATCCGTTGAATCCTATTATGAAAGATTAGCCTTTTTAAAAAGTTCTGAGAACTTTTGATAAAGTTTGCATTGTTAACTATATAATTTTCCAGATCTTTCTCTACCAAATCTTTCTCCAAAAGATCTACTAGAAGAATTAGTCTTTAACATTCCAAGTTTTGTCCGAAACAATAGAATATGTAATAGCGCAATGACGTTCGTATCGTTTACAGATATGTGGAAGACGATTCCAGATAAATGTCCATATTTCATTAAGGGGTCTTGTACCTTTTAAACGCGTCGAAAATTAACGAAAAACTCCAAAGTTTGAATTAGTCTATCTTCAAAGCCTTTTTATGTATAAACATGAAATTTTGGATATTGATTAAACAGATTGTGCTTTGTAATATGCTACCATTACAAATTTATTAACCCTTTACAGAATTTGTGTATTGTTGAAATCAAAATCGCTCTTTTTTTTATCCTATAAAAAAAAAATATTTTCGTAAAAAAAAATAAAAATTTTGTATTTTTGATGAATAAAAATAGTTATAACTAAAAATATTACCATTGTAAATACTTAAAAGTAGATCATTTTAAACACACATATTTGTTTAGTATATTTACCAAATTTCATGACAATTCAAACATACTTTCTCAAGATATCATGCGCGCAATGACTTATGGGGTAAAAAAAGAGCTATTTTCATTTCAACAATACACAAATTCTGTAAAGGGTTAATACATTTCTGTTGGTAGTATATTACAAAGCACAATCTGTTTAATCAATATCCAATATTTCATGTTTATACATAAAAAGGTTTTGAAGATAAACTAATTCAAACTTTGAAGTTTTTCGTTAATTTTCGACGCTTTTAAAAGGTACAAGACCCCTTAAAGCACAATGCAAAATTCATCGCTATAGTTTGTTTCATTCAAGGTTCATTTGAAGAAACCGACCAGCGTAGCGAGCGAACCTTTATAGTATATTATGCAAAGTGGAAACAAAAATGTATAAAGACATCTGTCAAGAATTAAAACGAAACATAGCACATTTTATAAGTAGAACAAAAGTTTTTAAATGAATTTGAAAACCTAAAACTGGAGATACCAAGAAAGCCGGCTTGTACTAATATTAATCATCGAGAATATAAGGTGTCTAAAAGCAGATTTAAAAATTAAAAAAATTCGGGATAATTTCCATAATAATAAGCCCATTTATAGATATTGTACAGATACTGTACTGAGATTGTACTGAGTACAGATAGAAATGTTTTTCATATACTTTCATATACAAAAAGTTATATAATAACAGATTAATGTATAAAAAGTTCATAGAATCACATCGAACACTTAGTATTGGGATTAAAGTTTTACAGGAATACATACGTGCACAAATATATTGTGTTTAGCTATATTTCCATTATAATAATATGGATTCGTATTTGCATAGAAATTACAATGCTACATCCATTATAGTATGTGTAATATTGCACTACAGATATCTATTGTCACATTATATAATAGGACATATGTATAAAAACGTACGTTTCAAACGAATTTTATTAAGTTTATTTCCTTTTCAGGAGAAAGTATGTTTTGAATTACACATACCACAAAGTGAATAACAGAATGTGCTATTTAAGGAGGGTATAAAGAAGAGCGGAAAAAGCGTAAAGATAGGTGCATATTAAAAACATATAATATAAAGGAAAGCACAAATCTTATGAATAAAAAGGAGTACAGAAAAAAAAACGAAAAGAAGTATTGAAGCAATGGTGTAAGATATTGAACTAATTTAGCAATGCACATTTTATGCGTCTCTAAACAGTGTAATAAATGTGACGAATAATAACGACGAATAAGAATGACGAATAATAAGGACACGAATATGTGACGAATAATAATGACAAATCTTATGAATAAAAAGGAGTAAAGAAAAAAAAACGAAAAGAAGTATTGAAGCAATGGTGTAAGACATTGAACCTAATTTAGCAATGCACATTTTATGCGTCTCTAAACAGTGTAATAAATGTGACGAATAATAACGACGAATAAGAATGACGAATAATAAGGACATGAATATGTGATGAATAATAATGACAAATCTTATGAATAAAAAGGAGTAAAGAAAAAAAACGAAAAGAAGTATTGAAGCAATGGTGTAAGACATTGAACCTAATTTAGCAATGCACATTTTATACGTCTCTAAACAGTGTAATAAATGTGACGAATAATAACGACGAATAATAACGACGAATAATAATGACATGAATATGTGACGAATAATAATGACAAATCTTATGAATAAAAAGGAGTAAAGAAAAAAAACGAAAAGAAGTATTGAAGCAATGGTGTGAGACATTGAACCTAATTTAGCAATGCACATTTTATGCGTCTCTAAACAGTGTAATAAATGTGACGAATAATAACGGCGAATAATAATGACAAATAATAATGACATGACTATGTGACGAATAATAATGACAAATCTTATGAATGAAAAAGAGTAAAGAAAAAAAAACGAAAAGAAGTATTGAAGCAATGTTGTAAGACATTGAACCTAATTTAGCAATGCACATTTTATGCGTCTCTAAACAGTGTAATAAATGTGACGAATAATAACGACGAATAAGAATGACGAATAATAATGACATGAATATGTGACGAATAATAATGACAGATCTCATGAATAAAAAGGAGTAAAGAAAAAAAACGAAAAGAAGTATTGAAGCAATGGTGTAAGACATTGAACATAATTTAGCAATGCACATTTTATGCGTCTCTAAACAGTGTAATAAATGTGACGAATAATAACGACGAATAAGAATGACGAATAATAATGACATGAATATGTGACGAATAATAATGACAAATCTTATGAATAAAAAGGAGTAAAGAAAAAAAACGAAAAGAAGTATTGAAGCAATGGTGTAAGACATTGAACATAATTTAGCAATGCACATTTTATGCGTCTCTAAACAGTGTAATAAATGTGACGAATAATAACGACGAATAAGAATGACGAATAATAATGACATGAATATGCGACGAATAATAATGACAAATCTTATGAATAAAAAGGAGTAAAGAAAAAAAAACGAAAAGAAGTATTGAAGCACTGGTGTAAGACATGGAACATAATTTAGCAATGCACATTTTATGCGTCTCTAAACAGTGTAATAAATGTGACGAATAATAACGACGAATAAGAATGACGAATAATAATGACATGAATATGTGACGAATAATAATGACAAATCTTATGAATAAAAAGGAGTAAAGAAAAAAAACGAAAAGAAGTATTGAAGCAATGGTGTAAGACATTGAACCTAATTTAGCAATGCACATTTTATGCGTCTCTAAACAGTGTAATAAATGTGTACAACATATGACGTTAAATAAGGAATAAAAGACGTAACGAATGATGGCAACAGACAATGCATCTTTTATAATACCTATATGTTAAATTAGATAGAATATTTTCTGAGATCATCGATATGTTTAATTATTTTCACTAAAATTTCCACGTGCGAAATTCTTGCTTTTGCCATCGCTGGATTTATATTAAGTTTTTGTCTAAACGTAATGGCTTATATACAGATAGTACCTTTGGAGTAAAGCTATGTACTTTAGACATTAACTTCACACATTTTACAGATACTAACTTTAAAACACGAACATCAGATACATACAGATAAAAGCGTAGTTCGATTAAATATCAGTTACATTTGATTTATATTTTCTTTTATTTATTTATTGATGAAATTTAATTTCGTTATGGAATATTAGCCGGAAACAAATACTGAAGTATTTACAGGTTGTATCATCAATATGACGTCAGAGTTACACACGCGCATGTTTTTGCTCTATAATATACATATATATGTATCTGTGTGTGTGTGGGAATAAATGATAAGACTCAAGGGATAAATGAACGTGATATCTCAAGAGAGACTCGTGGAGACTGATGTAAGAGGAGGAGAGCTAGATGTGGTTTCTCTATAGATAGACGAAATTCCTGATTTTTCCGCTCCTGATCGACGCAATTTGCGATTTTTCCGAGCTCAATCAACAAAACTTGCTATTTTTCCTTACTTAACCGGCGGAATTAGCGATTTTCCCATGGTTACCAGCTAAAAGTTTTGATAAAATTTAAGAAAACAACAATTTTTGAATAATAGCAGCCAAAATCCTCGGAGCATAAACCCGCTATTATCCAATCACAAAAAAGCGCATTGTGCAGTAATCAAAGGAACAAACAGCGCCAAGCCGGATCGCATGATATATATTGATATTAACGGGTAAAAGGCGCATTTCTTAATTGATACTGGAAGTGATATCAGTTTGGTGAGTTATGAATATTACACAAAAATGGGATCGCCAAAATTATGTTCAAATAATATCTCTTTGTCAGGCATAGATGAAGCTTTTGTTTACCCTAAACGATACTTTCCATATGAATTCAGTATTGACGGTTTTCTAATCGCAGCAAATTTGTATGTATTAAAATCTCTTGCGTATGATATGTTATTTGGATATGATGTGATTAGTAAATTAAATTTGGCGATAGGCGAAAACGGAATTAAAATTGTTGGCAAACGCAAAAATGTTCAAGTAGGTTACATTGAAGTTCTGAAGAATTCTATTATAAAACATTGAATCATGTTTTCAGAAATAATAATGAAATGAAAGCGCCATCGTTAGATAATTCACGTGATTAAAATATTATAGTTGCAGAACATAATAATGAACGAGATAATTTCTTGATTAATTTAGCGAGCGTCATAAATGGTGATGAAATTGATCTGAATCACGTGAGAAATTTTAAGATAAGAAAAGAAATAAATAAATTAGTAAAGGAATACAAACAAAATAAATCAAAAGATACAGGACTACGGAGGATGGGCATAATTTTATCTAATAAAATTGATTGTCCTACACATGATAGAAAATGCTATGTAAAAGATTGCCGTAGGAATTTCGATCATATGGGAAAGAACAGAAATTTTAATAGACCAATCGATAACAGCAACAATAATAGTATGTCCATAGATATATTAAACAGTCATTTAATCATGGAGGTTACAATAAATATAGATATGGGAAACAGAGTTCAGAGAAGTCTTACCAAGATGAATCCGAGATTCCTCAAAATTTTGAGACTAAAGATTCTTTGATACCTCAAGATATGTGAAAAAGTGAAGGTTTGGTGAACAGTTCATCGGATATGGTTGAACCTAATGATGCATTTGAAATGCTAGAAAGTGCTTCACCTACTTCAAAAGCAAAATATAATCCCATTTTTTATCCTAGATACAAAAATAGAGGCTACTATCATGGTCGAAATAATTTTAATTATGATGGGCGACGTTTAGGTAGAAGGTATAATGAGCTAAGAAATTCCTAACCAACACACAGGTATAGTGCACAGCCAACTGAATACACGTCTAGAAAATCTGAAAAGGGATATGAAAATTATCTTAGAACTCATGATCATAATAATTACAAATCGGATTATAGGTCTGGGGGTTACAAACATGATAATGGGTACTATGGAAAACAAAGATATAATGACGATAGAAATAATTCTTATCATGGATTTAAAGGAGCTTATAGTGCAAGAGATGCTTATTCCAATTCTTATTATTCTAGAAGCAATAGGTATGCTGATTGAAAAGATAGAGATCAATATGCAGAAAGAAATTACAGAAAAATATTTTGAAAATACAAGAAAAAAATAAAAACCAATTTAACAAGAAGAGGAAAGAGCCTAACAGATTTAATTAAATGATTTCGTGGCAATCCAAAAAACGCAGTACGGCACAGGTCTGAAATTAAAGGAAAAATTCCATGGATCATATAAAGTCACTAAAGTAAAGTCATCCGATCATTATGATGTAGAGAAAATTGGAGACTATGATGATCCCCAAAAGACATCAACTGCTGCAGAATATATGAAGCCGTGGGGTAACGCATCTGCATAACGTGAGTTGTTTTTGCTTTACATTTATCTGTTTATTTGTCTGAATTTATGTGTCTAAATTTGTATAAGAAGTAACTGACAAGGTCACCAGAAACGTCAGGATGACCGAAAATGTGGGAATAAAATATAAGACTCAAGGGTTAAATAAACGGGATATCTCAAGCGAGACTCGTGGGGAGTGAATTAAGAAGAGGAGAGCTAGATGTGGATGTTCTATAGATATTCCGCAATGGAGTTGTTTGGTGATTTTTAACGCAAGGCTCAGGGAAGCTTTTGCGAGTTGTACAATGTTATTTTGAATGTTGAGCTGTATGTTTGGTGATGTATTAAACCTTTTTATACCTATTCACAGTTTGAAGAGCATCAGTTTCGATTACGCAATACAGTACTCACATTAAAACCCGCATATATATTATTCATAGGCATTTACAATTTGTGGTAATGCGAAAGGAAAAATAATTATTTGCTAATTTAAAAAAAATAGGGCTTTTGACTTTATGTCTATGGTATTTTTTATTTAAAATTATTCCTCAAGGACATGATTTATGTTTTTGTTTTTTTACGAAAACCACGAAATTGAAAAACTGTTGAATTAGATGATCATCGTTCGAACAGTTTGGACTTTTAGAGTTGAACAGAAACGACAGGATTCGCCGCTAAATAATTAATTTCTATGTCTTATTCTTGATAGGAATAATTTAAAAAATTGTAAAACGATGTAAATTTCCTAGTTGCAAAAAAGATTCCTGTACTACAACAAAGAGCATGAGTACGCGTTATATCTTTTCCAAAACGAAAAACAAACATAAAATATATAATGTGAACTTTAAAAATTCACTGTCTTACTTAAAAGATGACTAAAATTATGAAAAAGGTGTTACAAGTTAAAGATATACGTTTTATTTCAAACTTTTTGGTACTTTCAAGCTTTATTAAAATATTCTCTGATGAAGAGCTTGGAAAAGGCTTGAAAGTACTAAGAAGTTTTTAATGAAATGTATATTTTTTACTTGTAACATCTTTTTCATTATGTTAATCGCCTTTTAAGGAAGACTGTGGACATTTAAAGTTCACATTATATATTTTATGTTTGAATCAAGGTGAAAAATTGCATTTTGTCTTACGATTTTATTACGAAAAACAAAGTTAAATAAATGTCGTAAATGACTTAGTACTAAACGAAAAATATTTCGCATTATAAAAAAAAGTAAAAAAGAGGTAACACAAGTGTTTCTTCTTATTTTCTGAAAAAATTAAGTGATACACAAAAAAATATATTTTTCAGATCAAATTACCCCTGGCTGCTAAATAATCCGTCCAGTTTGAAACAATTTGTTTTAGTGAAAATCCAGCTAAGGAATAATGGGTTCTATATAGCACAGCAAACGTGAAATTTTGTTAAACCCAAATAAATGCTCAGTTAGTCGCAGGTTATACGTATGAAAGATGTTCTGTATGTCAGGAGTTCCTCCACTGCAACGTATTGCCATTTTTGCGAATCTAACAGTGGTCGTTTAAAAATTGGTGTTTTATTATAATAAAAAAGGGAGGACAAAAAGGTAATTGAAATCATGAGTCTGTCTTAAGATATACTACGAAGGAATCAGAATTAATAAAATTATTTGATAAACCTTTGACACACTGTTTTAGAGATATGTATGAATTTCATGACGCTCCTTATGACTCCTAAAAGTATACCAGAAAAAAAAGTTAAATAAAATTGATTTTTGTTATTTTAATAAGTTTTCAGAATAAGTTTGTGCTTTGGTCAAACTTAAGTTTGCATAAAAATTTTCAAACAATACATATTTTTACGCAAGTAGTGCTCCTGGTGAGGAATTACATAACTAATGGATTTTTTCCAAGATAGGAACTATGTCCCAAGTTAAACTTAGGTAATAAATAATTTTCTCTTGTGTATATATCAACCCCTGGGAGACAATAAGGTAAAAAAAAAATTAAGTAAAACTGCTTTTTTTTTAAAAGTTCTACTGTATAACAGCTATAATATTGCTAAATATTAGTAAAAACACAATTTATTTTCGCATTCATAGCGGCCCAAATTTGGAAATATGGTAACAAAAATTAAGTGAAATTAATTTTTTAGGTTTTTATTATAGGGTAACTCTAGAATAGATGGCCATAGAGGAGAGATGGCCCATCTAAATATTTTCAAAACTTGATCATAGCTTTAACCGTATGACATAGTTCAACGAGTTTACTTATTGAGACGCGCAGTCGTGTTTTTGATTATAAAAATTAAGTGTAATTTGAATGTTTATTTAATTTACTGGTTGAATATTTTTTTTTATTTACGTATTTGAATGTTTTGCAGTACGTACGTTATATATGTATTTTACTACATGGACTTTTAAGGCACGCATATAATTTAATCTTTACTAATAAGCCTAAAACAAAGACGTACAATGGCTATTGATGCTTTAAATTGGGCGACCATCAGTCCTTCAATTTCAGGAGAGATGGCCCCCTTTAATTATACGGAGTGATGATTTTAACTAATAATTAAATTTGTTTATAAATATATTAATTGATATAATCTCTCTATTCTATAAAAAAGTAACCTACGCTGTCACCGCCTCCGCCGGTTTTGAATTTTCAGGTAGACTTCGTATGAAATACTACCTATTGGGATCGCGCTTATGTTGGAATTTCTGAAAAAGTTTTGCAGATCTACACCGATCATGACCCCTAGAACCCAAAACCACCCTCAGTAAAAAACTTTATATACCTATCTATATATCTATCTATATATATATGTTTAATTGTTATATATATGTTTAATTAATCACTTTCTTCTGGACACGATAACTTCCGCAATTCTGCACAAATCTCTTCCAACCTGATACATAAAATCAAGGGACATAAAATCTCGGTCAAGTTCGTTAATGGGCAAAATCGGACCAAGGGGATGGAAATAGGGAGGGGTTTTGTGAAAACAGAAAAAACCCATAACTTCTTAATTTTTGTACATATGAAATCAGTTTAAAGTTTTTATTACTTCTAAAAATAGCGACAAAAACTTATGCATCACAGATTTTTGATAAAATTAAAAATGGGCTCAAGGGGCGCAAAAAATAGGGTTTTGGGGAGAAAAAAATTCCTAACTTCGTCAATTCTCAAGATATCAAATCCAATTAATTTTATTATACTTCTCATTAATATTATCTACAACTTTTTATATTCACAAGTTTTTGATAGGACCAATTCGTACCGCAAAAAAAAAAAAAATAAAAAAAAAAATAAAAACGAAAACATAAAGTGGGGGTTGATGAAGAAAAATTTTCATAACTCCGTCAATTCACAAGATATAAAATCTCCATGAATTTATCATATATCTTCTTAATATTGTCTTCAACATTTATATAGACAAGTTTTTGATAAGACCAATTCTTACAGCAAAAACAAATTAAAAACACATAGCGGTTGAAGAAAAAAATATTAAGGGTGTGTTCAAATCCAAACTGCTTATTTTCTTACTCATTTTTAAATTCATTTTTCCTCTCAAACGCATCCAATTGGTACATTCTCTTACTCAGAAACTATATAATGTACCGTAATGATCTATTTTTTGATAGATGCAGAATATATTTCAAAAAATGATGCCAAAGTGGGAATTTTGAACAGAATTTCCCGAAGCGATTGTGTTAGAAACGAAAAATATTGCCCTACTGAAAAAATAATTGTTTATTAATCCAGTTTTAATTAATTGAAAAAAATATAAAAACACCGGTCTTTTAATAATCTTTTTTATAAATCTTTTCAAAACATACTGATAAAGTTAATAAATAAACTAAATTAACGTAATAAACCTAAAAATAACGCTTGAAAAAAATCACGATACTTCCAGTAGAGAAGAAAACGAAATACATTTACAATTATCAGATTCTACAGAATCCGAGTAAATATAATTGTATTAAGATCACTGTGTTGGTTGCGCAAAACAATATAATATTGAATCTAAAAAGGATGTCTGGATACAATAAATAAGGTACCTGACGTGGTTCCATGAAACGTGTACAAATTATCAAGATCTTTGCCAAACATGTGGCAAGATTTTACGAAAAGTGAAGTATTGAAATTATACTTCAAATGTTGTTTATTCGAGTTTTATTCACTTATTTTCCATCATATAACTGCATCTTTAAAAATCGTTATATGTTTTTCAAGATTAACGATATGAAATGCGTTATTTTTTTTTGCTATTTAACTTTACTTTTTCTATCTTGTATTGGATGGCCATCTCTACTCGGCATGAAGGAGAGATGGCCATCTGCCATTTTAATTTCAATTTTGTGTAACACTTTTTGTTTTCAATATTTAATTATTTTTTGCATAAAATATGATGAGTATATGTATAAGAATTTTAAATATGCATAAATATTTCTTGTATTTGCATTCTAAGAATTTTTATTTCAATCTTTAAAAAAGTATGGCCATATATTCTAGAGTTACCCTGGATACTTTATGTTCAGATTGGAAGTATTTACAGATATTGCAACAACCTTCGTTATTGCACTGGTAAAAAAATTCTGAACTATACATTGGTAAATTTCATCATAAATTGTGATACCACATAAATCAAAGTATGAAGATAGTACCCTCCATTAATTTTGAAATGTGTTCGTTTGAATGCAGTAGTAATTAAACAACTTGACATATTAAACAAAAGCCTAAATTCAGGAGGAAATTTAAAAAAAACAAAACAAACTTTATTTCCTACATTGTTTAAGCCAGAAGGTTTGATAATATTATTAAGATAGGTAATTAAGGTATTTCATTCAATTAGTTCTACATTTAATATTAAATTCTTGTAACAAATAATTTAAACCAATTGAACATTAAAAATAAAAATTAAATTCAAACAATATGATACTTTAAACAACCTAAAAACTTCGATTTCGTTCAAATGAAATCGAAATAAATTAGACATTTTCCTTATTCAGTTATAAATATTTGTATTGGAGATTTTGTATTATGCTTGTGATGATTGTACATAAATAATACGATACTTGCAAAATAAAAAAAAATGATTAGCCCAGTGGTTAGGGGGTTGAATTCGGAATTAATTAGGGGAAAGCTGGAAATTGTTTTAATCCCTTCTTTTTAGATCGAGAATGAACATGCTATTTTCCCCCCTCGTTCCAGGTGAGAGTTAGGAAATATGTATAGATTTATAGTCAAAAACGATGTTTTTCCATACCATAACCATATCTCAAAACAGCTAACTCTGTCAAAAACATTGTCAATACGAATGTTGTAGAGCTTAAAGCTCTGAGTAGAATGTGTACCTACACTTAATATTTTTACTGTACATTAAGGTCATAATTCTACTTTAAAGTTTTAGATCCGTGCTCAGAGGGTTGAACTCACAATTAATTTGGAGAAAACTGAAAATTGTTTTAATCCCTTTTGTTTAGGTCTAAAATGAACGTACTATGTTTTCTTCCTCGTACTTGGGTGAAGGTTAGAAAAATGTACATATTTATTTTCGAAAAATACGTTTTTTTTTTTTTTTTATTACCTTAACAATATCACAAAACAGCTACTCTATAAAAAAAATTGTCAATACAAATATTGTAGAGCTTAAAATTCTGAATAAAATGAGTACCATCTTTAATAATTTTGTTCAACATTAAGGTTGAAATTCTATTTCAAAATTTTGCCTTAATCGCTAATGAAGAGCTTGAAGCCAAGACAGACCAAGTTAACTTAACAATATTTCAAAACAGCTAACTCTATCAAAAATATTGTCAATACAAAAGGTGTAGAGCCTAGAATTCTGAATAAAATGAGTACCTACACTTAATATTTTTGTTCAATATTAAGATCGCAATTTTGAGATATTGTTAAGTTAACTTGGTCTTTCCAGGCTTCAAGATCTTGATTTGGAAAAATTTGAAATAGAATTGCGACCTTAATGTTGAACAAAAATATTAATGATGATACTCAGCTCTACAACATTTGTATTGACAATGTTTTTCATAGGTTCAAGGTAATTAAAGAAGCGTGTTTTTCGAAAATAAATCTGTACATATTTTGTAACATTCACCCAAGTACGAGGAAGAGAACATAGTCCGTTTATTTTAGACTTAAACTGAAGGTATTAAAACAATTTCCAGTTTTCTCGTAATTAATTCTGACTTCAACCCCCTGACCACGGGTCTGAAACTTTAAAGTATAGTTGTGACCTTAATGTTCAACAAAAATATTAAGTGTAGGTACTCATTTTACTCAGAATTGTAAGCTCTACAACATTCGTACTGACAAAGTTTTTGACAGAGTTAGCTGTTTTGAGATATTGTTATGGAATTAAAAAAAACGCGTTTTTTGACTTTAAATCTATACATATTTTCTAATGACGAGGGGGGAAAACTTAACATATTCATTTTAGACCTTAACTAAATGGATTAAAACAATTTCCAGCTTTCCCTTAATTAATTCCGAATTTGGCTTTTTTCCTTCCCCTACCACTGGGCTAGTAAGGTTTATTTCGATTTCATTTGAAAGAAGTCTAAGCTATTATGGTGTTTAACGTATCATATTGTTTTAATTATATTTTTATCTTTTAATGTTCAATTGGTTTAACTTACTTGTTATAAAAATTAAAATTAAATGTAGAACTATTTGAAGGAAATATCTTAATATCTGCCCTTCATTGGCTTAAACAATGTAAGACACATATATATATATATTAATTTGTTCCTGAAATTAGCTTTTCATGTAATTTATATACGTGTTCTTTAGAAAATTGCAAAACCTTTTGTGTTAACGCACCCTGCAGCAAATATTTTTGTATGAGAAACGAGTGTCGCAGTCCATTTTCTTAATCAAAAATGTAGATTGTTTTAATCGAATCACAAACCACATTTTTATTAAGACCTGTACAACAAATGAAATATTTTAATGAAACATATAGACTTACCTTAAACTGTGTGGGATATAATATGTCAAGAATATGTTACTTCACCTATTCTATTTCAATTTGTTTCGTTTTATCCTTTTGCCCGCCGCCCCCTCAAAATAATGTTCTTACTAATTTTTTATCTTTAATGTTCAGTTTGTTGTCAGGTTACAAATTTATTTACACTTGGTCTTCTTCTTTTTCCTAAAGTTAGGCCTTCATCTTAATTCCCCTTAAATAATTCTCTGGCCGCACTGCACTCTGCTTAAAAAAAAAATCCTAATGTTAATTTGGTTGGCATGCAAAATTATCCAGATACATTCCCTCTAAACTTTTGACGATTAGCAATCCTTGCTGCTAAGTTGTTGCAATGTATAAAATTCTTTCATGGGGACTCTGTGGCTTAATGGTCAGAGCATCAGTATCCTAATCGCTTGCGAGTGTAAGTGTTTGTGGGTTCGATTCCCGCTGGTTCCATTGCACACACACTTTGTGTGGAACTCCCAGGGTGTATTTCTCTTGTGTTGTAATATTTCCTTGTGCTATCTTGTCTCCGACTTATAAGCGGGTTCTCATGTCAAGCACACAAGTCATATGTTTGTTATTCAATAAATAAATTCTTTCATTTTGTAATTTAGTCACCTGCTTTTTCATTTTATTTCTTAGTTTCATTATTGTCTATAATCTAATTTTAACGCTCCGACCAGTTCATTTTGGTAACCTCTGAAAATTTTAATCACGCTGTTTTGCAGGATCCCCATTTTTGTTGCAATCCTTTTGGCGTTAAAATTCCTAATTGCACTTTCTCATACATGCATTAACGTACCATTATCTGAAAAAATACGCATCTCTTCTCATGTATTCCTCGCCATACCATGCGTTGTTCGTTAATTTTGATATTATGTAATTACGCCAACGCCCCGTGGAAATTGTTCATCATTCTTTCTTCGCCTTTCTTCTAGTTTAAGATTATGTGAAATATTAACTCGTCTTCAGCATCGGCATTTTCTATGTCGATAAAGCTTGTGTATGATCCTGGTTATTATTGTTAAAATGAAGATGTGCTACTTAAAAAGTTTCAGTGCCACTATATTATAAATGTTCACTGCCACAGGTGTTTCAAGTAATAACGCAGCTGTTCTGCACCTTGCAAACTTCACCGTTTTTGTCAAATACATCAGTTTATAAGAATTTCTCGATATCAACAAAATTTTCGCATCATAGTAATATACCGGGAAGCTGCTGCACAAACCATCACATCACCAAGTTGACGGCTGAAATTCCAGGGTTAGTTAAAACCTTTTTTGCATATTAAAATGCAACCGGTCTGCCAATTTCCACCTTGGTGAAAAAAACCCTGCAAACCTGATTTTAGTGGTTGACTGGTAGATTTACCATTGTGTTTTCCTTTTCCCAGTACAATCATGTTTTCACACCTTTGTGTGCAGGAAAACACAATAATAACGCTATCGATTAACCACTGAAAGAGGATTTTCACCAAGATATGACTTGGCAGACCAGTTGCATTTTAATAAGCTAATCGAGTTGCGTCTAATCCTGAAATATTAGCCAAGAACTCGATGAATTGATGGCCTGTGCAACCGCGCCCCCCGGTCTATAACAATATTGCGAGAAATGATAGAAATGTCTACCATTTATTTCCAAATTGACGATCCACAATTCTGAATGTTATTAATATAACAAAAGGTGCTACTTACTGAATTTCTGTTCACTTTAGCCTCTTTTTGTAATGTCATCACGTTTCATATAAAGCCCCGTGCATATTTTGATAATTTAGCTAAAATATCCTTTTTATTGTTAATGTTATAAATTATAATAAATTATAACAAACGTTTATGAATAATGTTATGTCCGAGTTCCTGTTCGAGTAAAACACCCGGTATTTTTGACTTAATAAATGGATTGCGAATCTGATTTTACGTACAGAAAAAAACTGTTTTTTTATTGCACTCTTTCACCTTTTATAGCGTATAACTTTTTTTTTATGCATCCTCTAGAATAATCTATTTTTGTAAATCAACTTCAAAATCATATGAAATGTTTTTTGATGTTTTTTAACTTCTTGATCCAAATTTTAAATTACGCATATATTTTAACATATCTTTTAATGTAACATTTAAACTATTTATTAAAAAATGCATATACTGATCAATAGTGTTAAGAGAGAAACGCAGCAATCGCTTGCTATTAATTGCGAGATGTTAGATTACGTCAAGTCTGCATATTATCTCGCTGCCAGAAGGCAAATATTTGAAATAATCATGAATCAGCGATCGGTCAGTGAATTATCCCAGCATATTCGAGGTAAAAAAGTAAAAACTAATCAATGCTACCGTGAAATATATGCAAAAATATGCAATTTATTCCATCATTATGCTAGTTAATGAATAAATGTTTTAGAGCATTTACCTCAAAAATGTCACATCCAAGATTTGTCTCAATTTTTTTTTGTTTTATTTTCTATTTCGAGGAAAAATGCTGCTTACTTAATATATAGAATTAGTATTTACTCATAATGTCCTTCAGACTTTTATAATATGCGATTGGACTTTTTATTTCATGAATATATTTAACCTACAAATATTTTATTCATGTAGAATATATTTGAAACATATTTCTATTAAATTTAGAGGTACTACTTAGTTATCCCATGGACCAATTTCGCCAAATTATATAAATCGCCAAACTACTCGCCAAATTATACAAATTGACATAATTTTTATTTTAAATAAAGAAAGAACAAATAAATTAGCATAACATTAATAACAATACAAATAAAACGTCGAAATAAAAATCTCTTCATGACGTAAACACTTGTAACTTGCTTAAAGTCAAGTAAATGTGACATTTACGAACAACCATTATTGGTATTTAATCTTAAAGTTTGGCGATAGATTTTTGGTCGACGGGATAACCAAGTAGTACCAGCTTGAATATATGTACGGTTTATAAATACCAAAACATATTCTTAAAAATATGTCTAAACATATGCCTTCCTTTTAAACGTATATTAAGAAAAAGGATTTTAGAATAACCAAAGATTTTGTATAGTTTATGTTTACAATAAAGCTTTAACGTTCCTCCATCTTATTAAAATAAAAGAAAAACAGATCTTTCTAAATAACTCTTTTATAAGCATTTAATGTTCATTTTTAAAATCAAGCCTAATTTTTTGACTAAAATTCGTATTTTTTCCCCAAACATTTCTGTTACAATAATTTGGCGTGGATACCGACCTAGATTATGTAAAATTCGCTGCTTTTATTACACTTTGTAGAAAGCGGTAGATATATCAAAAATGCATTAGCTGTAGATTTATTAAAAATACACTTGGTAGATTAATGTATTATTTTATTTCTTGTTATGTATTATTTTTTGTCTTTTTTTTTAAGATAGGGCAACAGGAAAGAAAAAAATGTAACATTTTTAGACCATCTTTTATTGGCTTCTAAATTGATCTCTCAACATATAATCTAGAATTAATTAGTATAAACTATTAATTGACAAAAGCGTATTTTATAAGTATCACACTCTTCATATTTTACTTATAATTTATTTCCTACTTTTTAACCATTAAAGAGTTTCATTGTTGCAGAATGAGGCAGCCATTTGTCGTATTTTGTCGCACGATTAAATCCATCGTTGTTTCAACTGACATACAATTAACTGGGCATGTTACAAAGAATAATTGGCGATTTAGCAACAGCTGTGGCGAGCTAACGGAAAATGCCTCTGAAGCACACCACGCGCTGCAATATGAAATAATGGCAACCCGATTACTGGTGATGTCTTCATGTCGGAGTAACACCAGTAATCGGGTTGGCATTCATCTCTTATTACAGCAAGCAATGCTATATTGCTTTCGAAGAATTGGTGCGCCAGCTGGTTGGCAGTTTCGTCTGCTGTAAAACCTAATCTATATAGCAAAATTATCAGCGCTAAAATTGCTTGCCAAAATTTGACGCTGCCTCCTGTACCGAAAATTTACCCATATTTCCAACCCTTCAGTCAAAAAAGCCTCATATGTGGTTTCTTGAAGTTTACTTAATGACATCGTGAATTGCTATTCTACACACTCTAGAGCAGAAATTTACGTATATGAATAAACATAATTATTTTTTATTACGCGTTTTCTTTTAATTTACAATTCTGTTAGTTTGCATGTGGTCTTTTTACTCATTTTTTACAAACTTCCTGTTGACATAAAACTTTGAAATTCGGAATATAAATGTATTCTAAAGGGCAATATATGAATTGAATATCGATTTTTTTAAAATTTGATCCAAAATTCGGGCGACAGAGGGCCAAATTTAAAATTTAAAAAATCAACATATAAACCAATGGAAATCAAATCTTGAAACTTGACATGCCTGTAGTATAACTAAAATTTGTAAACACGTGTTTCAGAATTTTTTTTGCTCGACCCTAAGGGGTTCAAAGAGTATACCCAAGCTCCCTCAGTTTTCGAAAGATATCACAAAACACTATTAAGGTTAAGCTAACACTACTTAAAATTAATGTTTAGTCAATTATAATTGATTTCCGAAAGGGAATTCAATATCAACTTCAGCAGTCTGTATTTTTTGAAAAGTACTAGTGTCAGGGTTACCACAATAGCTCAAAATTTTAGCTAACTTGGTGAAATATTGCCAAATTTGGTAGTGTATTTAAAAAATACATTTTTTTCTACATTTCTGTGGATTTTAATGAAAGAGTGTGTTTTGTTTGAAAAGTATGTGTAGGATTCGTCAATAAAGATGGGACATCCACTTTAGGAAGTGTTCAAGGAACAAACAAACCAAAAAAAATATTATCTACCTATATTACAGGTTTAGAAAACTGATTAATATTCTATAAAAAGTACTCGGGAACGTTTTCAAAAATCAGTGGCAGCCAAAGAAAGTTTGTTTTTATAATATTTTCTTTAAATTTCCGAAATATATTGGTTTCTGGGGGTTTGTAAAGATAATGAATGCCTTTCTGAATCGCGGCTAACTCATAAAAGATTAATGTATATTTCCCTCTGTCGTTACATTATATTTTGCTAGGTGAAGAAAAAATTGGCCTTTTTGCTGTGTGTCAGCGCACTAACAGTCGAGGCTAAGGAAAAAGGTCAGGCTGTCGCATTGCCTTCCGCGTCAGACCGCTAGTGTCACGTGATACTCTTTCCGTTCATTTGCATTCCTGCATTAGAACATCATGTGATTCAAGCGGTCTGAAAAAAAGAAACACGTGTAATGCTCCCCAGCAGTCTGCCTTTTTCGTAATCCTCGAATGTCAGTAATGTTACGTCAGTCATTGTAATGATGTATAATTTAGGGTGTCTAGCTCAGAACTAGTTGGATATAAATGGTATCTACTTATCTTGATATCGTAATATTTTACACAGAGCAATTTGTTACTTAAGGGGTCTCACGACTCTTAAAACTGGGAAAAATTAAAAAAAAATTACTATTTTAAGCATTTAATATATTAAAATGTATCAGATTTTAAAACAAAATTTTTATTGGGATGACATATATAAGTATATTCTTTAATTTAATGTTTTTAAAGAATTGCAAAACGTAGAATTAGCATGTACAGGGGGCTCCAAACTGTCAGACATTTGACAAGCAGAATATTTTTATAGCAGCTTACGCGCAGGATAACAAAATACATTTCGCAACTAGAATAAAAATTTTGGTGGTTACTCATACTTCAGAGTGCAATAATTACCCTGAATCTAAATAGATTTGTATTTAAAGTATTTTTATATTTTTAATAAAAAGTTGTATTTAGCTAATGCAAAATTTTGAAATTTTCAACAGTATAATTGCCCCCCAAAATATTTTTTTTAAACAATAAAAAGGAAAATTTAGGTTCCGTTTATACAGACTGACATGCAACATATGTTTTGAAAATTTCATGAAAGCATATTCAGAAGTTTTTGAAATATCGTGAGCGTTATGCCCGAAAATGTCATTTGTAGAAAAATGACTTCAAAGTTTTGGAAACGCCGCTTCAGCTATTGAGCGGATACAATTCTAAAAGCCATAACTTCTGTTATAATAGGAATTTCAAGGAAGCAATTTTATTAAAATGTTAAAAAAAAGATGGTATTTTAAAGATGGTATTTAAAATAATTAAAATTTTGGAAATTTGGAAGCTTTAAGAGTCCTCAGACTCCTTAATAAATGAATAATTTGTATGTATCAAAAATTTAATTAAAAAAAATGATTCGAAAGATTGTATTACATAGAAACCTAATAAACACGCACTAATACAAATGCACATCCTAAAAATTTATTCCAGTTTTATAAAATAATTCTGGTCAAACTGCATTTCTTTAAAATTACTTCTAAAACTGAAATATTTTATTCCTCGAAACTCTCTAATTAAATTACTTGGTGATGGAAACAGTAGAAAACAGCCAAATTTTATTCGACTTAAGTAAGAAAATATTCTCTCCGAAGTAGAAATGAAAATTAATTATAGCTGACTGTTCAAAAGTTTGAAAATTACACGCGCAGAATTATTATCATCAGAGAAGGAATTTATAATAAATACTAAATAATTAACACAGCTGCAATTACAGGAATATAATGACTCGCATTTGTAAATTAAAATTGATTTATTTTATCTCGTTGCCATGGATACGGCGAGAATGGCAGCAATTTCATTTCAGAAAGCCGTTTTATGCGAGGCTATAATTAGCATATAAATGTAACTAATGAAATTTTAAAGCAGGTGATTTTAAATTATAATATTTCAAAAAATTATTTAAATAATTAATGTATAAGCATATATTTTACGTAATGCACCAAATGAGTAATAATTAAAAATTAAAATGTGAAATAAAGTTAGTTTATTAAAAAATATCTATAAAAAATTATTTAAATAATTAAAATATAAGCATATATTTTACGTTATGCACCAAATGAGTAATAATTAATAATTAAAATGTGAAATAAAGTTAAAGTTAAGTATTAAAAAATATATTCGAATTTTCCACAGGTAAAACCAAATTTTGTCCTCTGTTTTCACGGATTTTTAATAAAACAAGATTAAATCTTTACAAACATAACATTATATAAAATAACATTAGCTGTTACTCTGTAAACAAGAAAGAAAAAATACGTCAAGCATAGACTATAAAGCACCTTCCAACACGATCAGAATAATGTAACAAAACTGCACCGTTTAAAAAAAATCCCTGCCGGCTCGGGCCTACAGGCGGAGGTAGATTTCGAAGTTAAGTACTAAATTCACCAACAAAACTTAAATCAAGATTGAGATAAACCCAGTTCCTCCACTAAGAATAAGCTCTAGGGAGATAAACATTTTGTGAAAATTCTAATATACACGAATACACACACGCATGTATATGGAATAGGTTTAAAAAATAGCTAAAGTAAATTCAGAGAACCTCAAAGTGTTAAAATAAGTTAATATTTCCATAGTCGTGTTTTTATCATGTTTTAATGCGTTTTCTCAAACTCGCATGACGTTACATATTCACCAACTGAGGTCCATTTTATTTCCAATATGACGCAATTTTTTTTTTTTTTTTTTTTTTTTTTTTTTTTTTTTTTTTTTTTTTAATTCGTCAAACTATTTATTTCATTTTGAGTTTTCATGCGGAAATCTTACTTTAGAACACTTATGACGTAATATTCAATTTGTTTTCAATTCGTCAAACTATTTATTTAATTTACTTTTTCACGTGAACTTTCAATAGAAAAGCAATTGTTGTGGTGAGAATTTTATTGCTTTTTTTTTAATTGTTGGCAACTGTTATAACGAAAAATATTTATTTTTTCCCGTCATTGTTGTGTAAGAGCTGGTTTTATCAGAATCTTGTTAAGACGGTATTCAAAATTTTGAACCTTCCCCATTTCCATTCCCTTGGACCGATTTTGCCCATTTTCAATCCCCGCCGAGATATTAGCCATCTCAAAGTTGTTGGCGAGTTTGAAGACGATCCGTGCATAATTGCGACTTTTATCGTGCGGACAAAATTTAGTACATACATACATACATACATATATATCTATTTATATAAAATCCAAGTCTCTGTGTGTCCCTCACTATTCCGGTAGGACCGCCTCACTGAAATGAGTAATTGTTGAAAAATATTAATGCAGGGTTACCACAGTAGCGCCAAATGTTAGCCAACTTGGCGATAGCTGGCTAATTTGGCGAAATTCCCATTTAAAACCATTAATCTTTCATAATGGAGGTCACCGAAATTTAATTTAAACTCCACTCTTTTAAGATATTTTTTCGAAATCTATGGGTGAGAATTTAAAGTACATTTTCACATCTTCCTCCCGATGCTACTGTAGCCGTCTGCTATTTCTCTCTCTCTCGCACGCAAAGAGCCAGCCAATAGCAATGAGGCGCATTTCCTCCCCCCGCGTTTTCTGCGGAGAGCTTTTGAAGTCACGTGACGCAGTAACATTCGAACTCTGCAGAGAGCGGCAGGTATTCTGTCAGTGACGATGGCGAATATTTGACTATGTGTTGTTGTGTTAATAAAGTTTATTTTTCTACAAAACCTTCTGATTATTTGAGTCACCGAGATATTTTTATCATCTCCCTTCAATGCATTCTCTAAAATGGTGACCGCGGATTTTTGAACCTTCAACTATTTCATAGAACGTCGAACTATTCAACTGTTTCATGGAACGTTTTGTTTAACTAGCAAAATGGCAACTGCTGAAACATCTGCCGTAGTCATTCCACCCTATATCTCTGTGGACCCTACATTATGGTTTCATATGCTGGACAGCACGTTCGAATTAGCTACTCCTAAAGCTATCACTGAGTCGAAAACAAAATATAATTATGTTGTAGCGCATCTACCGCCTGCTACTGCTACTATGGTTCGAGATATAATTATGAGTCCTGATCCTACTGATCCTTATCAGATTTTGAAAGCAAAAGTTATCGAACGTTGCGGAGAAAGTCGTACTTTAGAAATACGGAAACTGCTAGCTGGAGAAAGCCTAGGTGACAGAAAACCAACTGAATTACTTCGATTAATGAAAAGACGGGCTGAAAGCCATAACATTAGTAACGATCTTCTTCTAGAACTGTTTACTCAACAAATGCCAACCACTGTGCAAACGATTCTAGCTTCCATTGAAAAAATTACTCCAGATAAAGCGGCGGATATTGCTGATAGAATAATTGAATTAACGCCTTCCAACATTAGTTCTGTTTCGATTCGAACACCAACAACTGAATCTCAGACACCACCAGCCATTGATATGCTCGTAAAAGAAATCCAAGCATTACGCCAAGAGGTCGCTCATCTTCGTCGTTCAAGAAGTGTATCTAGAAGTGATAACCATCAGCGTAATCGTTCTCAGTCCCGCCATAGGGATGCAACATTGTGTTGGTATCACCAAAAATATCAGGAAAAAGCAAAAAAGTGCCTAGCGCCTTGTTCTTATTCGGAAAACCAGAAGCGGGAAGAGTAGCGGCGACGGACTTCTCCCCAGCACCTTCTCGTCGCCTTTTCGTTAGAGACAGAAATACAGGTATGTGTTTTCTAGTCGATTCTGGATCTGATGCCTCACTTGTGGCCGCGAATAAAAATGACAAAACTAAGCCTGTTCTTCAAACCTTTCGTGCTGCTAATGGCACAAAAATTAATGTGTATGGTCGTAAATGTATTAATATCAACTTAGGCCTACGCCGAAATTTTACATATTCTTTTTATATTTGTGATGTTTCATGTGCTATTTTAGGAGCTGATTTTTTGCATAATTTTAATTTAAAACTTGATTTACGGAATCGTCGTCTTATTGATTCCACTACTAATTTAAAAGCTCCTGCTATATTAAGTACTTGTAATATATTTTCTGTGAAACCCAATGTTGTAAATGATATATATGGTAAATTATTATTTAAATTTCCTGAAATCACGAAATTACCGGATCCTAACCAACCAGTTAAGCATAATACTGTGCATTATATAAACACTAAGGGGCCTCCAGTCGCTGCTAAGCCTAGACGGCTAGCTCCAGATCGGTTAAAAATTGCCAAAGCTGAATTTCAGCACATGCTACAACTCGGTCATATGAGACCTTCTAAAAGTAATTACTCTTCGCCTTTGCACCTGGTGCCGAAGAAAGGATCTGTCGATTGGAGACCTGTTGGTGATTATCGTGCTCTAAATGCACAAACTGTTAAAGAAAAATATCCTATCCCTTGTATCGCAGATTTCACTGCTGAATTACATGGTAAACAAATCTTCAGTCACATTGATCTTGTAAAAGCCTACCATCAAATTCCCATAAATCCTGATGATGTACATAAAACTGCGATTTGCACTCCATTTGGACTTTTCGAAAGCACTCGTATGCAATTCGGCCTTTGTAACGCTTCCTCAACTTTTCAACGATTTATTGATGACGTAATTCGTGACTTAGGATTTGTTTACGCATTTCTTGATGATTTTCTAATTGCATCAAATAATGAAACTGAACATTTAGAACACCTTGAGTTGTTGTTTTCTAGACTTAAAGAGTATGGTCTGTGTATTAATGTTGATAAATGTAAATTTGGCCAATCCACTATCGATTTTTTAGGATTCAAACTTTCAGCTGAAGGAATTGAACCCTTACCTGATCGTGTAAAATGCATCCTAGATTTCCCCCAGCCCTCTACCTTAACTCAACTAAGACGCTACTTAGGTCTTTTCAATTTTTATCGACGGTGCATTCCCAAAGCTGCCGATATTTTAGCTCCACTCGTTAAATTCTTAGAAGGACACAAAAATACGAAAAAACATCCCAGTTCCAATGCTAACAAAACTGAGCAATTACAATGGAACGATGAAGCCATTCTTTCCTTCACTGCTTCAAAAGAAGCCATAGCTCGAGCTACATTATTACGACATCCAATTCCTGGCGCCCAGCTAAGCTTATGGGTCGATGCCAGCAATGTCGCAATTGGTGGATCTTTAATGCAACTCTCCGAAAACCAATGGGAACCAATAGCATTTTATTCCTGTAAATTAAACAAATCTCAAAGAAATTGGTCTACTTATGATCGTGAATTATTTGCTATTTATTGTTCTATAAAAAAATTCAGACACATGCTAGAAGGTCGGAATTTCATTATTTATACAGACCAAAAACCCCTTACATTCGCATTTCAACAAATCCCTGAGAAATGTAGCCCACGTCAAATGAGACATTTAGACTATATTTCACAGTTTTCTACTGATATTAGATATACTAAAGGCTCTGACAACATTGTGGCCGATGCATTATCTCGAATTGAGATAGATTCAATTTCTCCTAATGTGTTAGATTTTAAAGAGTTTGCCACTGCTCAGACAAATGATGAAGAGCTAAAACAACTTCTCGAATTTGACACCACTTCATTAAAATTAGAAAAACATTATTTTCCACTCGAAGATGTACATTTATATTGCGATATGTCACAAAAACATCCTCGACCATTTGTTCCTAAAAGTATGCGACAATCAGTTTTTTCAACCTTGCATTATTTCTCGCATCCTGGTATCTCAGCTTCATTAGATTTAATTTCTAAACGATTTGTATGGCCTCGCATGCGTAAGGACATAAAATCTATGGTTCGCAGCTGTACGAAATGTCAAAAAGCTAAAATCTTTCAACACACCAAATCACCAATTGGTACATTCTCTGAACCTGATGCTCGTTTTGCCCATATTCATATTGATTTTATCGGACCTTTACCATCATCCGATGGCAATCAGTATTGCATGACCATCATTGATAGGTTCACGAGATGGCCCGAAGTTATACCCACATCTGATATGACTGCAGAAACAACTGCTCGTACATTGATACACAGTTGGATCTCCAGATTTGGAACCCCTGTTACCATCACTACTGATCAGGGTAGAAATCTTGAGTCCACTCTTTTCAAAGAGCTTACAGATAGATTAGGATGTAAACGCATCAGAACTACAGCATACCATCCACAGTCTAACGGTTTTATTGAAAGATTCCATCGCCATCTTAAGAGTTCTCTTAAAGCTCACAATCAAATTCAATGGACTGAAATCCTCCCGATTGTCTTACTTGGTTTACGCACTGCTCTTAAAAATGATATCCAAGCGACCTGTGCTCAACTTGTTTATGGCACAAATATCAGACTACCCTCTGATCTCATAAACACTGAAACTATAAATCAACCACCTACTCTTACATACGTCACTGAGTTAACTGAAAAAATGAGAAAGTTAAATCCCATTGCCACTGCAATGCACGGCAATCCTAAAATTTATGTCAATCCCTCATTAAAAACCTGTTCACACGTGTTTCTTAGATCAGATAAAGTCAATCCTCCCTTATCACCCCCTTATACAGGACCTCATCGAGTGATTGACAGGTCTGAGAAAACGTTTGACTTGGAATTAAACGGGAAGCGCTGTACTGTATCTATTGATCGCATTAAACCTGCGTATCAATTAGCAGATTCTATTTCACCTTCCCAACCTCAAAAACAAAATGAGCCCATAAATATTCCAACTACTCCTGTCGAACACCCTACCACCAAATCTGGTCGTAAAGTTCGTTTTCCGAAACATCTCGTTACGGATTATATTGTTTAAAACATTTGATGTATATAGTGTGCATACTATTTCCTTCTCAAAAGTATTGTTTTTCATGTAATGCATAATATATTTTCTATTTTTTTTGCATCATATGTACTTTAATTTTACTCAAGACCTTTCTTATGTATCTTATTAATTGCTACCTTTTTGTAATCGCGACTTCGTCACTGGGGGCATACTCTGTAGCCGTCTGCTATTTCTCTCTCTCTCGCACGCAAAGAGCCAGCCAATAGCAATGAGGCGCATTTCCTCCCCCCGCGTTTTCTGCGGAGAGCTTTTGAAGTCACGTGACGCAGTAACATTCGAACTCTGCAGAGAGCGGCAGGTATTCTGTCAGTGACGATGGCGAATATTTGACTATGTGTTGTTGTGTTAATAAAGTTTATTTTTCTACAAAACCTTCTGATTATTTGAGTCACCGAGATATTTTTATCATCTCCCTTCAATGCATTCTCTAAACTACTAATAAAATAACCGCCAATAGACAACGGTGTACTGTGTGAGCTCCTAACTGCGCGATTTTAATGTGCTTTAGGTACTTTTCCAGTATAGGTGCCTTGGCGAAAAAGGAAATTCGGTAACATATTTTCCGGGAACCTATTCACTGTTTCATTTTATATACACACGCATTTTTTTCGATATTTATACAATTTATTTAACATAAAAAAGCCGTTTCTCTAATTTTATACAGAAACAGATGTAATTTGTACATAAAAACATCAATAATATACATATAAAGCAAACAAAAATGCTCATCAAATTTGTTTTCATAGCTGTTTATATGATTTGACAGCAAATCTCGATATTTTTCCGTTATACGGACACCATGCCAAAATGTATGCTAATGCGCCAATTATTTCAAAATGCTAAAAGATATTTGTAATTTTATGCCAGCAGTTTAATATGAGTTTTATTTTATTGCTTTATTTTATAGCAGTTATTTGTTCACTTATTTTAAGTATATATTTGTGATTTGATGAAATAGTTCGTAAAAGTTTGGAATTTTCAAATTTTTAAATGCTCACTATAGTATCGACAATGATTTTTCTTTTATTTTTCAAATGCTTCAATTCACGATTTTGCGCCAACTATTACGCTTGGCGACAATGGTGTCCGCATAACGGAAAAGAACCCAAATCTCACTTTCTGATGACCAAATTACACCAAGCTTTTTTTTAAAAAATGCCAAAGCCCCTACAGTGGAAAAGTACCAAACTGTCTATTATTTTGCGCTATCGTGTTCTAGTTTGTACTATATGCAAGGGGAGTGGAGCGAAGAGTTTAAACATTAAATATTAAGGTTTCGGCACATATGTCATATACGATTATTGGCAACAATATTGGCAATTATTAACAATATTGGCGCGATTTTTTTCTGACGCCAATGTCATATACACAACGGGTACTTAACTGGCGCCAAAGTGTCGTAATTTTGCTGGATATGGTAATCCGGATGTTGTTTATGCTGTTGATGTTTTCCCCAAATTGGCGTCGGAAAAAAATCGCTCCAATATATGATAACGTATATGACAACTGTGCCAAAGTTTCTATAAAGCAGTATAAGACTAAAAAATTAAGAATAAAATAAATGCAAAATAAGACTAAAGAAGAAAGAAAAATCACGCGTTAAGCATAGAATATGAAACACTTTCCAACACATCCTAAATGCTTTAACAAAACTTCGTTATTTAGGGAAATAAGGTAAATAAGATAACGTTACTTCTTAGAGATCCTTTCGACCAATTTCGCCAAATTATATAAATCGCCAAATCAATAGTAAAACATTAATAAAAATACAAATAAAACGTCGAATTAATGGTTTTATTGGCCATTATTGGCATTTAATTAATTAATTAATGGCAACCATTATTGGCAATTAATCTTACAATTTGGCGACAGTAATTTGGTCGACGGGATAACTAAGAAGTACCAAGATAACTAAGTAAACATTTTAGAAAACGCATAACAAAATTAAAAAATTGATTTCAGCAGTTACCGTCCATAGCCAATAGTACCGTTATTACATGCCACTATTTAGCTAAAATTTAATTTAAACTATTCTTAAAACTACTGAAATCACATTTCCAGATATTATCATCCATAGACGGTTATGTATCCAATTCTTTGCGTGACCATGTATATCATTTTATCTATATTCTACAAACATTTCTTAGGAAACTAAATGCAGTTCAGCGTAAAAATGCATAACTCCTTTAAAAACCACCTTTAAGCAATTTACTCTCATACTCAGTAACCCTTACGAATTCTTTTGTGTAGCCCTGCATATGAACTGTAGCATTTATACACACAGTATAGTATGCATAAATGTAGTGAAACATAAAAGCGCATATCATAATTAAAAATGCATTTCTAGCAATCATTGCTTATGTACAATACTTCGGAGAAAAGTTTCTTGGCGAGAAAGAAGTTTGCCAACGTGTTTTCTGGCAACCTATTTACTGCTTCATACTCACAAGAAATTTTTTCCATATGTATACAATTTGGCACAGATGTCATATACAGATGTCATATTGGCGCGATTTTTTTCCGACGCCAATTTGGCGAAAACATTAACAGCATAAACAACATTCGGGTTACCATTACAAGCAAAATAACGACACTTTGGCGCCAGTTAAGTACCCGGTGCGTATATGACATCGGCGTCAAAAACAAAATCGCGCCAATATGGGCGTATATGACATCTGTGCCGACAATTTAATATAAAAAAAGCTATTTACCCATTTTTATAAATAAACAGAAGTAATTTTTGCACAGATGTCATATACGCATGGGGGTTGGCGTGATTTTACTATGACGCCAATTTCGCAGAAATGTCGCTTTCGAACACCAGTTACTTATATATTTTTCAATTATTTGCTATCATTTTGAAAAGGAAATAACTATAAATAAATATAAGTTTGAATAATAACTATTAAACAAAGCAGTTTATAAAATTAAAAAACAGAAAATAAAAGTAAATAAACAATTTATTAATAAATAAAAAACAATAGCCGGGTTACCATAGCAGGCAAAATAACACCATTTTGGCGCCAGTTAGGTATCCCGGTTCATATCTGAAATCTGTGCCGTAATTTGTATATAAAAAAAATATATATATATTTAGAAACGATTTTTTATGCATATAAGCGCATATATAAACAAAGATAAAAGTTCATTAGATTTGTTTTCATAGCTGTTTATATATTTTCGCAATATATCTCACTTTCTGATGCCCGAATCGTGCCAAGCTTTTTTTAAAAATGCGCTATAATGGAAAAGTACTTAAATAAATAATTAACAGAAATAACAAATTATACAACCTAAAACTTTTTATTTCGAGATCAAAGCATTGTTTTTAATTTCGGTTAAAAATACATATATCCTTGGATAACTTCAATTGAAATTAGTTTCACAGCTTAATATCTCATTCCATAAACCTAAACAAACACAAGTGATTCATTCATCGTGAAGCGTCAAAAATATTAAATCATTGAGGTAATCATTCACAAAGTAAGTTCTCCAACAATCAATGGGTAATATTCTAATGACGTCATAGTAGGTAAAATGGTGGCGGTATCGTTTGTTTATGGTTTGTAATCACAAAGATTTAATTTTGTAACGTCTCTTAGTTACATTATTTTATTGTCATATTTATGAGCTCAGAACAAAAGCCTATTTTTTCATTATTTAGTTATTAAAGACGGAAAAAAATCATAAATGCATGATTTGAAAATTTTAAATAATTTTCTTTCTTAATACTAAAAAATAACATCGGAAAGTAACAGCGGGTTTAAGTTAAATAAGTTTAACTGTTTAATTCTGTTGTAATATTCAAAATAACTGTATTTATTAGATTTCAGTACTCAACATCAGGGCCCGATTAAACTTTGAAGTTAGAGGAATTACAATGTCATTTCAGGACCTTTCTTTTGGAGAAGCTTTTCTAAATTCCATGGAATACATGGAAATACATGGATTCCATTATACATGGAAAATCTTCAGTGTTAGAAATATTATTCCTAGGACTGACATAACACGAGAACGGTCTGCAATTTTACACAAGTTTTTGAAAGCTACTTTATATCAGAAATTTTACTAAAAACTGGTTACTTTTTTGTTATAGCGGCCCATACTATTAGGATTATGACAAGCTGCATCCAATTTCGCCAACGTCGTAACCAAGATCGTGAAACACACACATATAATACCATATAATATCATTTCATGAAATTGTATACGGTAATTTAATAGTTTTTAACCTTACTTCAAGTGTGTTATTTATTTATTTTTAAGGCTCAACAATCTAAATTGTCCAATATATGAATTTAAAAAAATGTAAACAAAGATTGAATAGATATGACCACAAAAAGCCTCAAATCTGCATAACACTTGGAACCAAACTGTGCAGATTAGTGATCTTCTACTGTACACAGTTTTTCATAAATGTGTTTAGTTCTTAAAATGTGTTATTTTCATCTATCACTGCGGAACAAGCGAGAAAACTCATATTCTTGCACATGAGTTGTATATATCTTTATATCTAAATTTCCGTCATTTTTGACGGGCTACCTTTCTACACTGTAAAAAAAAATCTGTAGTTCTACAGATGTAAAGTTACATGCTTACTAAACTTTCACCTGTAACTGTACGAAAAAAGCTGCAAATCTACAAAACTAGTTTTTGTAAAGCTACAAAAATCTGTAACTTTACAAATGAATCTGCTAAAATTTCAGTAATCTTACTAAACTTTTATTTGTAACCCTGGCTGCAGTTACATGAAAAGTTCTCGGAATCCCAGTTTCCCAAAAAATTCTTAGTAACCTTACAGATTTTTTGATTTTCGGCGCAAAAGCGTGTCTGTTACATGAAATTTTGTTGTTGCCGTTACATGAAAAGTTCTAGGAATCCCAGTTTCCTAGAAAAACCTTAGTAACTTCACAGATTTTTTTTTTACAGTGTAGTATATATATATATATATATATATATATAAACTTTTTAGGTGGGGGTGGTTTTGGGTTCCTGGGGTCCTATAATGAAAAGTTACGATGGAATTTTTCAAAAGTCGCACCATGGTAACGACTGCAATAGGTAGTATTTCTTACGAAATCTACCTAATTTAAAATATTACGTCTAATTCAACCATATAGAAACTCATAACACATTTCAAAACCTAATGTAAGCTGTTCCCATTTACAACTGGAAAATTATCCGAATTTTTTCAGCAGCCCTGTATAGGATATATAGATTAAGTACATGCATGCCAAAAATTAGTACTTAAGAAATACATGTACTTCAGTTGAAAATTTCCCTTCAGCAATTTCCTCTAAAAAGGACGTACTGGTACGTGAATACTTTTGTGAAGCCGTATATATGAGATATAGAATTTATATATAACGACTAACATGCAAAAAATTAATTAAATTTAAAAGCGCATACCGAGTTTTAAACCGTACGCTCCAGCAATTATTACTCAAAGGCAATACTGTAATCGATTTCTTTTGTGTGTCTCTATAAATGAATATAAAATGCTATGAATGCCCTGTTCTAACGTAATCGTACTGAAATTCAGTGATTTATATAAGTTTCAATACATTTGAAATAGCGTAATGTCATTAAAATACTCTGCAAACAATTTTTCCCCACATATTTTAATGGAATATTTTTGAGTGCCGCTGTAAATGAACTGTTTAACCTAAATACTTCATATACAATACCAAACATGCTTTGTTGACCATAAATGACCTTTATCAATTGCATGAAAATCCGAGCATATTTACGGGAGTTAGAGCGTGGACAGACGGTCAGACGGAGAGACAAGCCGAATGCATAAACACTTTTCAAATTTATTGGAAAGTGTTAAAAAGGACAAATATTTATTTAATCTAAATCTTCGAAAATACAATACTTAGTACAAGGACTTAGGCTTACTTTGACTTACAGTACCAATGACTTAGGCTATTACTATAGGTATTGTTTTCAATTGTAAAAACTGCGCAAAGAATAATACTTCGTTACGATTAAAAAATTATTTACACGTGACTATTAAAAACCGCTGAAAACTTTAAAATTACTATTAAATGAGTACGTGTTAAAAGCGGGAAATTATTGAAAATTATGTAATGAAAATTGTATTTACACGTGAATATTAAAAGAGAAGGGAAACTTTAAAATAATAAATACATTAATATGCGTTTAAAGGCGTAAATTGTAGTAATTACGTCACATTTAAAATGGCCAAATAATAATACTGCCAAACAATTTAAATATATCTATGCGGGACATTAATTTCATATTTCTAGATGATATTTTTAATTAATGTTCCCAATTCTAAGACACCGTGAATAATAATATTTCCTTTCTAAAAATAAAAGTTTTTTTCATGTGAATGCTAAAAAGAGAAAGAAAACTTTTATGAAACTTAGAGCAGATTTAAAACGATACATTAAAAATGTCTGTATTGCATTATGTCAATCGTTTTATAACTCTGTTAAAAAAATACCGGGATGCAAAGACTCTGTTTACTTAATTGATTTTATTTTAGATTCTTTGCAAATGTTTAACTAATCTTCTTTAACCAAACACGAAAACAACCATTGGGTGTCTTAACAGCAACTGATTTGGCCTTAAATTTTTGCAATAAATGGAAATTGAATGGAAACTCGTTTACAGGGAGATCGCCACAGGTCTTTTCACTATAATTCAATCGTCTTTAATCTTTTTAAAGCCGATCAAATTAGCGTGTTTTTAGATTCTTTGGTATCTGAACGGGGATTGGTGAGCATGGGGCAGAGCCCCTAGTTACATTATAGAATTATAAAAATTACAAACTCAATGTATTTATGTTTGGGTTTTTTTTTTGTATTATAATCATACAACAAATTAACACATTTGTGGAGTATGCATTTAGCTCCACAACGCACCCTGAGATTCAAGGCCCCACCTGCATGCCTGTCTTTTAGTAACTACCGACCAAAGCTCCCTCATTCTGATTGACTTTTTTCCCCATGAACTGATAAGGAAAGTGCAGCTGACGTCACTGTTGGTTGAATTACTGTGGATCAGCAACAAAAACCTGTCCGTTCCTTATGATTCCTACTGTAAACGCGAGCTCGGGAAATTCGATTGTTCTACGTTTAATAGGTCTATGATACGATTGACCTGCATCGCCAAAATGATTCTTGCAATGACCGCTATTACAAAAATGTAGTGGTACATTAGTTGACGAAAGTGTTTGTTTGTAAACATGCCCTTTACTTATACACTGATACAGTGCGCATGCGCTCAAGGGACAGACTTCCGATCCAGAGACATTCGCGCTGAGTGTCAGAGGGCAAACTGAAGGGAAGCGAGGAGAACGACGGGCGGCTAGAAAAGACGATGTTGTTGTTTTTGCGCCCAGAACTGTAGAACGGCGATTACTGAAATATGTTGTTTAAGACGCATATGAACGATATAAAGATTTAAATTATGTTTTAATCCTCGTCTCTAACGGAATTTATAATTTAATTTGTTAATGTAATCTACTTTCAAAGTTATTAGTGTCAGACTCCAATTCTATAAAATGTTGTTCTGTCTCATTTAATGCGGAATTACACGCCCTGATCTTTCCACATATTAGGATTATAATTTCAGGAGATATGAATAAAATATGAAAATGTAATTTAACATTAGGAACTCTAAATATTGAAAGTTTATAATTCAAAAACGTATCACCCAAATAATAGAAATTTCGTATCTAGTCATAGTTTGAACCGAAAATTTATAATACATTCTCAAAATTGGTCGTTTCCATAGAATAAAAAAACACAGTTTGGACAGGTTTTTAATATTTAGATGGCCCTCTAATCAAATTGTGTATACATCATTTAGAAGTAGAATTTGTTGCAGAGGTAGTAGGGAGCGTTTACTTATTTTCCACGACTATACAATAACTCCTTCCGAGTTACCCATGATTCTGGAAAGCGTTCTTTATCTTTAGAAACTATACAAACAATATTTGTTCGATATTTAAAGAAGCTTTTATAAAAGCAAAATTTCTTTTGCCGTCAATGGATGCTCGGAAACGTTTCTGATTCGTTCTTAAAGTACATTAATCCGTTTTCTCAACCCGGAATATAGTCTTTTCGAATGCTATGTTCAACAAACATGTTTTACAAACAAGCATGATAAATGAACAACCTTAACATTACCATTAAAATTGGTATTATCTATCTACCGGGTGTCCTAAAAAGGACTGACTGATTTTAAAATTCAATAACTTGCAAACGGTGATAGATATTTAAAAAATTCTTGCTGGAGGGTTATGCATAAGGTCAAAAGTTATTTTTACAGTGATTTTCGATTTTAGTTCGAATTACAAACAATAGATGGCGCTGTAAGCAATAGGTGCTAAATACAGGCTCGATTTTTGGTACTTCGTGACCCACTCAATACATTTTAACCTCCTTTTTCCGCATGGAAGAAGAGAAAGGCAAAAAATCGAGCCTGTATTTAGCTTACAGCGCCATCTATTGTTTGTAATTCGAACTAAAATCGAAAATCACTGTAAAAATAACTTTTGACCTTATGCATAACCCTCCAGCAAGAATTTTTTAAATATCTGTCACTGTTTGCAAGTTATTAAATTTTAAAATCAGTTAGTCCTATTTAGGGCACCCGGTATCTATCTATTTATATAAAATCCAAGTCTCTGTGTGTCTCTCACTATTCCGGTAGGACCGCCTCATTGAAATGAGTAATTGTTGAAAAATATTAATGCAGGGTTACCACAGTAGCGCCAAATGTTAGCCAACTTGGCGATCGCTGGCTAATTTGGCGAAATTCCTATTTAAAACCATTAATTTTTCATAATGGAGGTCACCGAAATTTAATTTAAACTCCACTCTTTTAAGATATTTTTTCGAAATCTATGGGTGAGAATTGAAAGTGCATCTTTACATCTTCCTCCCGATGCTACTAATAAAATAACCGCCAATAGACAACGGTGTACTGTGTGACCGCCTAACTGCGCGATTTTAATGTGCTTTAGGTACTTTTCCAGTATAGGTGCCTTGGCGAAAAAGGAAATTTGGTAACATATTTTCCGGGAACCTATTCACTGTTTCATTTTATATACACACGCATTTTTTTCGATATTTATACGATTTATTTAACATAAAAAAGCCGTTTCTCTAATTTTATACAGGAACAGATGTAATTTGTACATAAAAACATCAATAACATACATATAAAACAAACAAAAACGCTCATCAAATTTGTTTTCATAGCTGTTTATATGATTTGACAACAAATCTCGATATTTTCCCGTTATACTTACACCATGCCAAAATGTATGCTAATGCGCCAATTATATCAAAATGCTAAAAGATATTTGTAATTTTATACCAGCAGTTTAATATGAGTTTTATTTTATTGCTTTATTTTATAGCAGTTATTTGTTCACTTATTTTAAGTATATATTTGTGATTTGATGAAATAGTTCGTAAAATTCTGGAATTTTCAAATGTTATATTTTTTAAATGCTCACTTTAGTATCGACAATGGTTTTTCTTTTATTTTTCAAATGCTTCAATTCACGATTTTGCGCCAACTATTACGCTTGGCGACAATGGTGTCCGCATAACGGAAAAGTACCCAAATCTCACTTTCTGATGCCCAAATTACACCAAGCTTTTTTAAAAAAATGCCAAAGTCCCTACAGTGGAAAAGTACCAAACTGTCTATTATTTTGCGCTATCCGTGTTATAGTTTGTACTATATGCAATGGGAGTGGAGTGAAGAGTTTAAACATTAAATATTAAAGTTTCGGCACAGATGTCATATATGCCCCATATTGGCGCGATTTTTTGCTGACGCCAATGTCATATACACAACGGGTACTTAACTGGCGCCAAAGAGTCATAAGAGTCGAGTGAAACATAAAAGCGCATATCATAATTAAAAATGCATTTCTAGCAATCGTTGCTTATGTACAATACTTCGGAGAGAAGTTTCTTGGCGAAAAAGAATTTTGCCAACGTATTTTCTGGCAACCTATTTACTGCTTCATACTCACAAGCAATTTTTTCCATATGTGTACAATTTGGCACAGATGTCATGTACGACCCATAATGGCGCGATTTTTTTCCGACGGCAATTTCGCGAAAACATCAACAGCATAAACAACATTCGGGTTACCATTACAAGCAAAATAACGACACTTTGGCGCCAGTTAAGTACCCGGTGCGTATATGACATCGGCGTCAAAAACAAAATCGCGCCAATATGGGCGTATATGACATCTGTGCCGACAATTTAATATAAAAAAAGCTATTTACCCATTTTTATAAATAAACAGAAGTAATTTTTGCACAGATGTCATATACGCATGGGGGTTGACGTGATTTTTCTATGACGCCAATTTGACAGAAATCTCGCTTTCGAATACAAGTTACTTATATATTTTTAAATTATTTGCTATCATTTTGAAAAGGAAATAACAATAAATAAATAAAAGTATGAATAATAACTATAGAACAAAGCAGTTTATATAATTAAAAAACAGAAAATAAAAGTAAATAAACAATTTATTAATAAATAAAAAACAATAGCCGGGTTACCATAGCAGGCAAAATAACACCATTTTGGCGCCAGTTAGGTATCCCGGTTCATATCTGAAATCTGTGCCGTAATTTGTATATAAAAAAATTATATATATTTAGAAACGATTTTTTAATGCGTATAAGTGCATATATAAACAAAGATAAAAGTTCATTAGATTTGTTTTCTTAGCTGTTTATATATTTTCGCAACATATCTCACTTTCTGATGCCGGAATCGCGCCAAGCTTTTTTTAAAAATGCGCTATATTGGAAAAGTACTTAAATAAATAATTAACAGAAATAACAAATTATACAAACTAAATTTTTTATTTCGAGATCAAAGCATTGTTTTTAATTTCGATTAAAAATACATATTTCCTTGGATAACTTCAATTGAAATTAGTTTCACAGCTTAATAATCTCATTCCACAAACCTAAACAAACACAAGTGATTCATTCATCGTGAAACGTCAAAAATATTAAATCATTGAGGTAATCATTCACAAAGTAAGTTCTCCAACAATCAATGGGCAATATTCTAACGACGTCATAGTAGGTAAAATGGTGGCGGTATCGTTTGTTTATGGTTTGTAATCACAAAGATTTAATTTTGCAATGTCTCTTAGTTACATTATTTTATTGTCATATTTATAAGCTTCAGAACAAAAGCCTATTTTTTCATTATTTCGTTATTAAAGACGGAAAAAAATCATAAATGCATGATTTGAAAATTTTAAATAATTTTCTTTCTTAATACTAAAAAATAACATCGGGAAGCAACAGCGGGTTTAAGTTAAATAAGTTTAACTGTTTAATTCTGTTGTAATATTCAAAATAACTGTATTTATTAGATTTCAGTACTCAACATCACTGCCTGATTAAACATTGAAGTTAGAGGAATTACAATGTCATTTCAGGACCTTTCTTTTGGAGAAGCTTTTTTAAATTCCATATATACATGGAAAATCTTCAGTGTTAGAAATATTATTCCTAGGAATGACATAACACGAGAACGGCCTGCAATTTTACACAAGTTTTTGAAAGTTACTTTATATCAGAAATTTTACTAAAAACTGGTTACTTTTTTGTTATAGCGGCCCACACTATTAGGATTATGACAAGTTGCAGCCAATTTCGCCAACGTCGTAACCAAGATCGTGAAGCACACACATATAATACCATTTCATGAAATCGTATACGATAATTTAATAGTTTTTACCTTACTTCAAGTGTGTAATTTATTTATTTTTATGCCTTAACAATCTAAATTGTCCAATATATGAATTAAAAAAATTTAAACAAAGATTGAATAGACATGACCGCAAAAAGCCTCAAATCTGCATAACACTTAGAACCAAACTGTGCAGATTAGTGGTCTTCTACTGTACACAGTTTTTCATAAATGTGTTTCGTTCTTAAAATGTTATTTTCCTCTATCACTGCGGAACAAGCGAGAAAACTCATATTCTTGCACATTAGTTGTATATATCTTTATATCTAAATTTCCGTCATTTTTGACGGGCTACCTTTCTAGTCTATATTATAAAGGACAAGCGTGTCCGTGTGTAATACTGACGTCAGTTTGTGAATGGCAACAGCAGAAGAAGAAGTTTCTCTTTTAATGTTTTTTTTTTAATTTTTTAAACTTCTAAACATAACACATTTTAAATCTTTACACCGACAAATATGGGAAAAATGTACTTTCAAATGCTATTTTTTAAAAATTATATCGCAATTTACTCTATTTTTATTGTTTTTGAAATAATTTTCAAGCATGATTTTTTTTTTCAAGTCTATCGCTATCGCATGCTGACGATTCTGTTTAAAAATAAATCCGTTTGCACTTAAATTAATAGCAATAGCTCAGGATTTCATTCCAGATTATATTCTGTAACGAAATTAAAGATCCATTAACCAATAAGGAAAAAAAATATGAATAAAACACAAATTTAAGACATGCAATTGAACTTCGCGCTTAAACCACTGCAATGAACAGGTTCAAAAAATTGATTATAAATATCGGCCATCGGCGATATATTTGGCTGTTAAATCCTAACATGAGATCAATATGAAAATATCACTTTTAATACATTTTATTGCTTTATTTTAACGCATTATTGCTGTTTTACATATAAACATGATTTTTAGTATTTTTAATGAGCATTCTAAAAAATATATTAAATTAAAAAAATCTATAAGTGTTATCAATAATAATAATAGTAATAATAAATAGCAGATCCGTGCGAGGCTTTCTCACCCCAATCTGTGAGATTATTTGTTGATATGTTTTTACATTAACTGCATTTTCTTAAATAAAACAACACGTTTTAACTATACAGTAGAACCTCGATTATCCGCAGTAATTGGGACCGACCCTCTTTCGCAAAATCGAAATTTTCGAATAATCAAGATTGCTTCAATTTTAAGATTAAGGGAAAGTATGTGTGTGTTTCTTATTATGGTAACAAGTGTTTAGTAAAAATAAAGCAATACCAAAATAGAATATATTATCTGAATTTTAATTTTGAAATTAAGTACTTTTTACGCATATCACAAGGGTTTGAAAAATTGTTTTGTTTGTCGCAGTTTCGATTGCCTTTGCTTTGAAGCTCTATCACGGAGTTTTTGAATGTTATTAGTTCACCAGTATCCGTCTTCCTCCTGCTGCAGCCATGCCAAACCTTTTGCAAAACATTCAAAAGCTCCAGAATTGCTAATTTGTTCGTTTTCTTCGTTTAACTCCGCAGCTTGCGGGAGCTCAAGTTAAATTCAAAGGGACTCTAAGAAAGGGGATCGAAAATATTTGTATGTACTCGTAGTTCGGAAAGGACCGCTTGCACACAAGAAATATGATAGTTTAAAAAAAAAAAAACTTTCAAAATGGATTTTGAACACAAGACATGTGATACTAGGAAGAAAAAAAAAAGATTTAAAAATGGATTTTGCACACAAAAAATGTGATAGTAGAAAAAAAAACTTGCAAAATGCATTTCGTATACCCGAGAGTTTCGGTTAAAAGAGTTTCGGATAAAAGAGGTTCTACTGTATCTATGTACACTACATCAAAAAGCGCTTGTAGAACCTTTCGAAAAATACCTCATTTATCGCTGTGCCTTTAGTATGTGCAGAGAAAAAATAAATGTTGACATCAGAACTAATATATATCATGATTTTCCCCTATATTCTGTAACCCGAGAAACCTGGATTTGTCGGCTAGTTTTATCAATATTGGAATGATAAATTAAATTTTGATGCTAAAAATGTGTATTTGAAAATAGGTAGAATCCGAAAAACCAATATTACTGGTTGAGAAGACAGATTAATGCACTCTAAAAAAGTTTCGGAAACGCTTTTATATATCAGTTGGCAGAAAAAGAAAATTTGCTTTTAGCAATAATTTTTAAATCTCTCAAACATATTGATTTCTGAGGATTCTAAAGCTGAAAAACGCGTTTCGGAATCGTGGGTAGTTCAGAAGATGTTTTTGTATATTTTCGTTCGTAGTTATATTAAATTTTCCTAGATTAAGAAGCATTTCTCTCTCTCTCTTTTTTTTTTCTACCGTGTAACTAATCTACAAGCCTTTTTAGGTGCGTTCGTAATTATATAAATGCGTAACACCTATAGTCGTCGTTCAGTCCGTCTGTCCGTCCGTCTGTCCGTCCGCATATAACAGAGCAAAAACTATCAAACCGAATTGTCTGAAATTTTAGCTATATGATTGATGCCAAATTTTGTCGAGCCATTTCAAATTTTATGAAAATCGGATGTATAGTTAAATTACAGGGACAGTCAATTTTTTTCTTTACATTACGGCCAATGAGAAAAAGTATTGCAAGTGCAATTTAATGATGTTAAAGCTTTCCGAATGGTCTGAAATTTTAAACATATAATTATTGCGACATTTTGTCGAGCCATTTCAAATTTTATGAAAATCGGATGTATAGTTTAATTACAGGGACAGTCAAAAGTTTTTCTTTACATTACGGCCAAATGGGAGAAATTATTGCAAGTGCATTTTAATGATGTTACAGCCTTCCGAATGGGCTGAAATTTTAAATATATAATTGCTGCAAAATTTTGTCGAGCCATTTCAAATTATCCGATGTATAGCTTAATTACAGGGACAGTCAAAATTTTTCCGTTACATTAAGGGGAATGGGAAAAAATTATTGCAAGTGCATTTTAATGATGTTACAGACTATGCACTTATGAAGTGCAAACAAATACACATTCAGTACAATATGGGGTGTGGCATTATCCTGAACAATGAACGATAGTGTTAAGTCCGAACTCTGTATTTAACCTTTAGAACTATTTAACCGGTTGTTAACTGTAACTTTAGTTGTGTAGTATGTTTACCGTTTGTATTCGTCTGTGTGCTTATTAAAATGTGTCGTTCGATATTACTTTGTATTCAATAGTGTTTAAATACACAAACACACCAAAATGCTCGGTATAATAACTAGTAAGTTAATGAAACACGCGTAACAACACATGGCGGCAGCGGTTAAAAAGTAAAGAAGTAACTTAGCATATTCTACGTTGTTCGAAGTTCAGAATCAACTTCTAGTTTCGTTCTGCGAACAGTTATGGCAACTGCGTCAGCATATCATATAACACCGCCGGATTTATTTCAATTTTCGACTCCAACGGAGTGGCCCAAATGGAAACAGAGATTTCTGCGATTCCGAACTGCTTCTGGTTTGAATACGAAGACACAAGAGGAACAAGTTGATGCTCTGATATATTTCATGGGCGAAAAGGCCGAAGATATTTTTCTCGCTTTCACTTTAACAGAAGATGAGAAGAAAAACTTCCAGGTTGTATTAAATAAATTCGATGATCATTTTATTGTAAAAAGAAACGTAATTTTCGAACGCGCACAGTTCAACAGACGGCTACAGAGAGAAGGTGAGTGCGTTAATGATTTCATTACTGATTTGTATGCACTTGCAGATAAATGTAGTTATGGTGCATTACATGATGAATTATTGAGGGATCGAATAGTTGTCGGAATTACTGATCTGGCTTTAAGTGAAAAGTTACAACTAGATCCTAACCTTACTTTGCAAACAGCGATAGACAAAGTTCGTTTATCCGAATCCATTAAAAGGCAACAGTCTGTTTTAGTAAATAATTCATCAGTTAATGCAGTAATTCATAAAAAGAAATCTGTTCAATTTTCAAATAGAAAGAATTTTCTTGATAATAAAGTTAATGTAAGCATTTCAAAGTGTAAATGGTGTGGATATTCTCAGCACGATAAAAAGAAGTGTCCCGCCAAGGACTCTTTTTGCAGAAAATGTAGGAAGAAAGGGCACTGGGAAAAAGTTTGTTTATCCTCCACTAAAAGAATTAACGAAGTTAAATTTGAAGCAGGTTTTATAGGCTTAGTAGGAAATGTCGAAAATGAAGATGATTGGATTATACCAATTAAGATATTAGGAAAATCTGTAAAATTTAAAATTGATAGTGGTGCTGACCATACTGTTATTCCTTCTCATGTTGCACAAACAGTGTTGAAAAATGTTCAAATTAAAAGAACAAATAAAGTAATTTTGGGTCCTGATAGATCACCTTTAAAACTTAAGGGGAAGATTGTTGAAAATATAGAGTATAACGGAAAAAATTGTTTGGAAGAAATATATGTTATAGAAGGTCTCCAGACATGTTTGTTGGGAAAACCAGCCATAAAAATGTTTGGGCTAGGTCCTAATATACTAGGCCATTGTGTGCGTAGTATTAGTAGTTTCGATCCTGTTAATGAATTTCCTTCTCTATTTCAAGGACTTGGTTTACTGAAAGGTGACTACCACATAGAACTTATCGATGACGTTAAGCCTTATGCTCTTACTTCTCCACGGCGAATACCTGTGCCATTATTAGAAAAAACAAAGTTAGAAATTAAAAGAATGCAGGAATTTAATGTAATTCAGCCAGTGGAAAAACCAACTGATTGGTGTTCTCCTGCCGTTGTTGTAAGAAAAAAAGATGGTAATGTCAGGATTTGCGTAGATTTGACAATACTGAATAGAAGCATTCGTAGGGAATGGCACCCACTGCCAACCACCGAATACAATTTATCTCTCTTGGCAGGGGCAAAAATATTTTCAAAATTGGATGCCAATTCCGGGTTCTGGCAAATACCTCTTGACGAAAAATCATCCTACCTGACAACATTCATAACACCCTTTGGCAGATTTCGTTTTTTACGTCTACCATTCGGAATTTCGTCGGCTCCAGAGCATTTCCAGCGAAGAATGTCACAGGCCTTAGAAGGACTTAACGGCATTATCTGCAACATGGACGATATCCTTGTTTGGGGGTCTAGTCAGGCAGAACACGACGAACGGTTAAAAATGACCCTAAAACGACTTCAACAAACGGGAATTACCCTAAATAAACAAAAATGCGTTTTTAATGTCAAGACCATAAAGTTTCTGGGTCATGTCATCGACGAGTTAGGAATACATCCCGACGAAGAAAAGATTGCAGCTATACGCAACTTCAAAATTCCAACAAATAAGACGGAGCTTAAACAACTTCTTGGTATGGCTAATTACCTCGCACGATTTATCCCAAGATTTTCCGAAACTTTAGCACCTCTGAATTCTTTATTATCCACGAAGAACGAATTCATTTGGGATTCACCGCAAGATGAAGCACTGAAAAAACTTAAAGAGATTTTGTCGTCCGAACCGGTGCTGGCAATTTTTGATCCTGGCAAGGAATCTATTGTGACAGCAGATGCCTCATCCTATGGTCTGGGGGCGACGTTGTGTCAAAGACAGAGTGACTCTACATTGAAGGTAATTGCATACGCATCTCGCACACTGACGCCAACTGAGCGACGTTACGCACAAATAGAAAAGGAAGCACTTGCACTAACATGGGCATGTGAAAAATTTTGTAATTACTTGATAGGCACCAGGTTTCTTCTAGAGACAGATCACAAACCTCTTGTCCCTATATTGACAAGAAAATCCTTAGATGATTTAACTCCTCGTCTTCAAAGATTTCCACACCCCAGGAAAAAATTTATGTGCAGCAGATGCATTATCTAGATCACCTCTCCAGGAGGAAGTTCCAGATTTCGAATTAGAAGACGAAGTTGAAGCTTATGTCAATCTTTTAACAGAATCCATTCCTGTAGCTCCGCAAAGACTCACACAGGTAAAATTGGAACAAGAGCAAGATTCAACATGTAAAATGTTAACAGCATATGCTTTACGAGGATGGCCGGAAAAAAATAAATTAGAACCAGAATGTCTACCTTATTGGCCTTTGAGATACGAAATATCCTTGCAGAATGGATTACTTATGCGAGGAACTCGAATAATCATTCCACGCAATCTAAGACATGAAATTTTAGAGAAACTACATGAAGGCCATATGGGGATAGGTAAATGTAGAGATTTGGCGAGATCTGCAGTATATTGGCCAGGTATCAGTAAAGACATAGAGAAGTTGGTGCGAGAGTGTACTTCATGTATACAAGAAGCTAAAAATCCTTCGGAACCGTTGAAACCCACAGGATTTCCTCAAAGACCTTGGGAAATAGTAGCTATGGATCTATTCAAACTTTATTCAGACTGGTATTTGTTAGTGACTGATTACTATTCACGTTATCCAGAAATTGCTAAATTAGACAGGCTTACATCTCGAGAAGTGATTCTACATTGCAAGTCAATTTTCGCCAGACATGGAATACCTGATATTGTTAGGTCTGACAATGGGAAACAATTTGAAGTAACGAGAACAGCTGAATTTTATCAATTTGCAAAAACATATGGGTTTAAACATATCACGTCTAGTCCAAGATACCCACAGAGCAATGGATTTGTAGAAGCTGCTGTTAAAATAATCAAGCTCAGATTGAAAAAATCCAAAGATCCTTATTTAGCATTACTCAGTTACAGAGCTTCGCCTTTAAAGAATGGATACAGTCCAGCTGAGTTATTGATGGGTAGGAGATTACAAACAACGTTACCCATACCACTAACAGCACTTCAACCAAAACTCATACAGAAGGAGAAATTGGAAGAAATAGAGGAAAATCGAATAAAAACGCAAGAAAGGTACTATAATCAAAGACACAACTCCCATGAACTGAAGTCAATAAATCCAGGGGAGAAAGTGTGGATAACAGATAGAAAGGCTGTTGGTACAGTACAGAAACATGCGGATACACCAAGATCATATTTCGTGAAAGAAGGACATCATATCCTGAGACGAAACAGAAAACATCTAATTCCGAGTGCGAAACTGCAACCACGTCCGACAGATGATGACATCGAGGAAGCTCTCTCTACAGAAATTTCTAAAAGTGAAGTACCTGAAAATAGAACGCCAAACCCTTCAGACTCAACTAAGAAAAATGATCAGCTTAACCCTAGAATCAACCAACCTGTTGTAACTCGAAGTGGAAGAACTGTTACCATAAAATGTGGTACCATAAAATTGAAAATGGAAATATATTTTTTTCTTATGTATTTGACCTTTATACAAAGATTCCGGAGCAGTTTTTGTTTCGTCTATATCTTAAAAAATGGCTGAGTTATAGCATTTTGAATTTCTAGCGTGGCTGACATTTTGAAACGTCCTGAATTTTGTCACGCGATAAAAGGCGTATTTATGAACCGATTTGGATGTAATTCGGTGTGTACATAGTACATACCAATCTGTCGACCGAGTTCGTTAGCCCGCTTCATCCGCCATTTTGTTTCAAAATGGCGGCCATTTAAAATTAAAAAAAAAATTAAAATTTGAAATGTGGTACCAAAAAACTGAAAATGGAAAAATATTTTTTTTCTTATGTATTTGATCTTTATACAAAGATTTCGGAGCAGTTTTTGTTTCGTCTATATCTTAAAAAATGGCTGAGTTATAGCATTTTAAATTTCTAGCGTGGCTGACATTTTGAAACGTCCTGAATTTTGTCACGCGATAAAAGGCGTATTTATGAACCGATTTGGATGTAACTTCGTTTATACATAGTACATACCAATGTCTCGACCGGGTTTGTTGGCCAGCTTCACCCGCCATCTTGTTTAAAAATGGCGGCCATTTAAATTTTTAAGAAAAATTTAAATTTGAAATGTGGTACCAAAAATTGAAAATTGAAAAAATATTTTCTTCTTATGTGTTTGACCTTGATAAAAAGATTCGGGAGCAGTTTTTGTTTCGTCTATATCTTAAGAAATGGCTGAGTTATAGCATTTTGAATTTCTAGCGTGGCTGACATTTTGAAACGTCCTGATATTTCTCACGTAATAACAGGCGTATTTATGAACCGACTTGGATGTACCTTGGTGTGTACATAGTACATACAAATATCTCGACCGAGTTCGTTGGCCAGCTTCATCCGCCATCTTGTTTCAAAATGGCGGCCATTAAATTAAAAATATATATATATATTTAAAGTGAGGTGCAAAAAAATTAGAAATTGAAAAAGGTTTCTTTCTTAAGTATTTGATCTTGATATAAGGATTCAGAAGCATTTTTTGTTTGTCTTTACCTTAAAAAATGGCTCAGATATAGCAGTTTTAATTTCTATTGTGGGTGACATTTTGAAAAATCTGATTTTTTGCATGCGACAGCACTCCTATATAATAACCGATTCCGATGGGAGTGAGCATGTGCACAGCAATCACTAAGGTCTCGACCAAGTTCACTGCTTAGCCTCATCCACCATGTTCTCTTAAAATGACAGGCACTTTAAGAAATTGCCGAATTTGGCAGCCAAATATAAGTTACTTTAAAGAAAAGCAGCTTGGATAAAGCTGACTAATTTCGCTAAATTCTCATTCATTATATTGATAAAAATTAGTATTGAAACTCCTATATTCGGTTTCCACTAAATTGAGCTTCGTGTGTTTGCATGATATAAGTTGGCTTTTTTTAAATAAGGATTATGAAAGCTACCTCTTCCTCTCGGCACTGGCCGGAAGGACTTTTATCTTCAGTATTTTTTCTCTTATTAAAATTTTTATTTTTTTTTTCATTTTTCAGTCTGTACAATCATCTTAAAGCTTAACCACGTATGAGAAAATTTGAAAAATATTAATTAATAGTTTCTATATCAATTTCAGAAAAACATCAAGTCATTGAGCCAACCTGCCCCATCTAACGGGCTCTGTTGGCCCTTTAAATTGATTTGATTTTCCGATTACTAACGGAAATGAAAAAACATATGAAATAATCAAATGTATTTTTAATATAGTGTTTAAAGATATAAATGATAACAAAATAAATGCCCAACGGATGTTTTGTTCAACTAACTACTGGCTTTTCAAATGAAAATCAAATTTCAAATTATTTTTGCTTAAAAGGCGCAAAGACCAACTTAGTGAAAAATATTCCATGCCGGGAATCGAAACCGGGTCATCAGTATAGCGCACTGACGTTTTACCGCTAAACCACATGGAACGATACCCAGCCTGGAACTTCTCACTATTACAAGTTGGCAAGGCTACAAACACAGCACAAGATGGAATATTTTCCGTGAGCCACCAACATGGGGCAAACACAGACACTTAATTAAATCCAGCATCGATGAATCTATATTAATATTTGGAAATGTTTCCAGAGAGAAACATTCGCCTTGAATACAATATTTCAAATGAAAATCAAATTTCAAATTATTTTTGCTTAAAAGGCGCAAAGACCAACTTAGTGAAAAATATTCCATGCCGGGAATCGAACCCGGGTCATCAGTATAGCGCACTGACGTTTTACCGCTAAACCACATGGAACGATACCCAGCCTGGAACTTCTCACTATTACAAGTTGGCAAGGCTACAAACGCAGCACAAGATGGAATATTTTCTGTGAGCCACCAACATGGGGCAAACACAGACACTTAATTAAATCCAGCATCGATGAATCTATATTAATATTTCCAAATATTAATAACTACTGGCTTCGTTGAAATCTTTCTTATCATCACAATGAATGCAAATATAAAATATGCTGTCCCCCGTGACACATGATTCGTGTCCCCAACATTTACACCTGGTACATTGAATCCACTCTTGTCTTATTTGCCTTTTAGTTAATATCGCCCTGCCCAGTAAAAACATAAATGTGCAATTATATTGACTTTTATAGTCTTATGAATGCAGAAAAAAAATTTCTTGGCCAATTTGCGGGCCAACATGCCCCTGATTAACCCTTTATCTACCGCATTATGAACTACTGCAATTTGTTTCATGTCATTTTTTTCCGTTACTGCAATGAAAATTAAAGGAAAAACATAAAAAAAAAATACTCACCCGTGAGAAATTTAAATTTTTAGAGGTAATTAATTAAAGTGGTACTTTAAAGTATCGTCAGCAAACTATGACTAAAATATCGTAACAGAAAACTCACACGTTATTTCAAATGGCACCAGAATTGTGGTAAAATGTTTTCGATTTAATATCCATGTAAAATATAGCCTTTTCATATTTACAAATAATTTTCTTGGCATATTTCGGTGCCGAACATTTATTAAAACACTTTAGCTTTGAAAATACTTTGCCTCTGAAAAAGTTAAAATTACTTTTTTTTTTTTTTTTTTTTTTTTTTTTTTTTCTTTAGGTTTCGATCTTGTTTGCAGTCTTTTAGTTATTCGGCGTCTATATACCAGGGACAACATACTCTCTCGTATCTCCACATATGCAGTATGTGAATTTACATATGTCATTTCTAGCATAGCAAAAAAGAGCCGTTGCCACAACTTTTTCGATTTCCTATAAAAAAAATAATAATGAAACAGAAAAGAAATACTAGGAAAATTATCACTACACTACATTTTAGTAATTACATTTTAAATCAGCTGAAAACGATGGATAACTACACAGACGAACAGTAAACGAGATGATTCTCTCCAACACCCAGTGTACTGACGGTACTTATAAGTACCACCGATTAATTCATCTGTTAAATCAAATACATACACCGTTCACCTAAAATAGCTAGTCAAATTGTATTCCAGGATCATAATGAAAACATAAAAAAAATTCAACACTTATCTTATATCCTTTACTGTGTTTGCATCAATAAAAAGACGAGCGTGACAATCTGTATAAAATGCCGGCACAAAACACATCGACTGTTTCAAAGATAGCCTCCTTCCTCTCTCAAATAACATACCTAGAACTTCTGCTGTCATGTATCTGGATAAAGTGGAGTTAAAAGAATGTTTTTGCAAAGTACAATTAGAATATCAGTACCATTACTATGGGATGAACGTTTAAAGTGAATGGTACTTATAAGTACCGTCAGTAGATAAAGGGTTAAATGGCTCAACTTGCACCTTATCTACATTTTGTCTTTTTATCGTCGTGTTAAAATATCCCATTCCTATTTTAAAAAAATAGATTGTCAAAAATAAGCTCTGAACAACAGTCTTTTAGGTTGTTCTTCATCAAAGTGAAACTTTAATTTAGAAAGAAATCTTAAACAATTATTTATAAGCACAAAAAAAACTTAGCTGAGTAAAAATTTGAAAATATGAAGTGGCTTTCGTTTGATTGCTTTTTCACTGCTGACGTTTTTAATGTTGAAAAAATATGTGATAAGACGCGCGTTGCTCAGCTAGGAACGCTATCTAACGGATAATTAGGAAAATATCGCGCATAGTAAAACGTGTCCCTATGGCCAACATATCCCGTTCTTCCCTATGTAGACATATACTTACACACACACATACGTACAGCAATACTCGTATGTATGCAACCCACACATAGAGAAAAAGAGAAGATAAATTATCGCACCGTTCGGCGAAACTTTGGTATTACCGAAATAAATTAGAAAGTGTTTTCATATTCATAAACAGTCTAATCGGCATCATAAATAGTGTACTATATTTTCCCTTTTATACTACAAAAGAAAGAAATGTTAAAAAGAACAAATATTTAAATAAGCACTAAATTACTGATCAGTGCATTTTGTAGAAATTACTTCCTTTCGATATTCTTAAGAAAGAAGATTTACTACAACTTTGACAAATATAATTATTTATTTTATTATACTTTTTATCACTTGCCAATACTTGGGGGTAACATCTTCAAATCTAACACAAAAGGTAATTTGTCAAAATAATGGTCAACTTTGTATTAACTGGCTTACTTGAGAAAATTCCACTAAGACCTGATATTAGCCTAATCCACTGTTTTTGTAAATAACTAACATTATTTGAAATGCCGGAACAAAATATTCACAATCGCAACAGAGTATGTTCTTTCAATTAGATACAATACCCGCTTTAGAACTTTACAGAAAAGCAAGAGAATATTGTTAAAATTACGATCAATAGTTGCATAATATACGGCAATTTTTTCAATTAAATGTCCTTCATTTATCTTGTTTAACATCCCCTTCAATTAATTTAATAAAAATATAATAATAATTGGCCATATATTTGTCGAGGTTTGGTTTCTACAGCAAACAGAAATATAATCTCTTTAAAATGTTTAAGATTTTCGTAAAAAAATTAAACGCAATTACAAAACAGATAAATCAAATTTTAAAAAAGTAGTAACAAAACATACTTCGTGCTTGAAAGTCCTTGCTTACTAGAAAAATAGTGATAATTTTAATATCATGGCAGTATTTTGAATACCGTTTAGTACACCTAAATTCTGAACAATTGGTTGTTATGTAAAATAGAAAAAAGTTAACGCTTTTACTAAGGTAGAAATTAATATATACATATATACAATACTGTTGTATAATTTTGTCACAATTATTCTAATTAGTAAATAAACTGTATGAGTTGTAATTTTCAACCGAGTGAAAAAGTGATACCCCAAAAAGTTTAGGTTCAAAATATGGCCTAGACAAAATTTCACTCAGCTGGGAAATGACAACTCATATGATTTACTGACAAATTACAATAATTCTGTGAAAATTAATCAAGTGTAATTACGTATCCAGCGCTTATTCTGAGTTCCATTACCTGCGATTTATTCAGATGAGCTGTTTCAAATAAAAGACCAGACGCCCTTATGTAAACGATTATCTGAGTGAATTGTGTCCGACAGATTTATCTAGGATAGCTTAGTTGGCGGAGCACGAACAGATTAAACCAGAGATCCCTGATTGTAATCCTGGCCTGGACACTAATTCACTAATTCAATTGGAAAATTAGATTTCTGACGGGCCATGGCCTCTTCAAAGCCTACCTAGAAATATTTAAGTGCACTTCTTCAACCTGTGTGAGTGCGGTGAGGTGGGTACTGCAAGTCATGCCTACTTCCACTGTGAACTCACACGACGCTGGCACTTAAAACGGCCGGCATCTCCATTAGAAGGCTGACCCCATAATATACTTACACGCACCCTCCTACTAAGCAAACTAAAACATATCCATAATCACCTTTTTGAAATTTCAATACTAACTACGTAGCCTGGGCATGAAACAGTTTCAGCTGCCCCTTGTCGCCAGGTAATTTTGTCGCACATTTATCCTACCCTTGTCGCGTAGGGGATCTGTTCCCCGGCGGAACGAATCTTTTTTTTTTTTTTTTTTTTTTGCCTTTCTTCTCTTACCTGCTCCCTGTCGCGTTAGGTTTTTTTTCACCTGGCAGGTGCGGCCCTGACACGGGATTTTATATACATACCGCCCACTGTCGTGATTCTGGCGGCTTCAGCTCTGGTTGAAAACTGTAATTTTTTTAAAGACCTTAATAAAGGCGATCGGGAGGGACACTATGCTCTACAGACTTGGTTTCCTTGTATGAGCTGTTCCTATTAGGCAATCAAATCATGAAATTTATTTACAAATCAGAATAATTGTGCTAAAATTAATCAAGTGTAATTACTTGTCCAGCGATTACTCGGAGTCCCATTACCTGCTATTTATTCTGATGAGCTGTTTCAGATAACAATCCAGATGCCCTTCTCAAAATGGTTATCTGAGTGAATTGTATCACCCAGATTTGCCTAGGATAGCTGAGTTGTCAGAACATTGACTGTCTACACCAAAGGTGCCTTGTTCAAACCCTGACCTGGGCACTTTTTTATTCAGTTGTAAAATTACAACTCATATATAGTATATTCCAGAGTTTAACGCGTTTTTTTAATATCAGAAAAATAATCGAACTTTACAGGTGCACGTTACAGGTATACGCCAATTATGAAAATGAAAGATTAAAATTAGGGAGAAAATGATGAGCGTAAGGAATAAGTTTTTTACGTTAAAAAACATGCTATTTATTTCCAAAAATAAAAGCAGTGTGAGCTAAATAATATACTAAAACCTGCAGAACGGACACCTTTGTTTAGCAGAAACTTTTTCGATCCTCAAATCTTATGTATTTATGCATTTTCATCTCCAAATAGCGGACAAATTCCGCGTTCCTGAAATGTTCGTTATCAAAAGGTTTTACAACTGACTACCGGAATGAAAAGTACTAAAGTAGTAAAATACTATTAAAAAAAAAAGAGCAATTTATCAAATTACAACAACCATTTGGAAAATGATTTTTTCGAAGACTAAAATTTAAGACATAAAAAATCGCACGTAGTTGATCATACATTACGTACGCCATGAATTAAACATTAATAGTGTTATTACACGTAAAAATTCCAAGCAACAAAAATCGCCTGCGACTCGTACGTATTATCCACCTGAAACTTATGTATTATCCAAGCATTTCATTGGCTGTTCGGGAAAAGGCTTTTACATCGTTATATTTTCAAGAAATCTGACTTCCAATTTTAAATGAAATTTATTTCTTAAACTTCTAAACATCCCACACTATTACTTTTTATATCGTCGTATAGAGAACAAAATGTATTATTAAAAGCAATTTGTTTGAAAGCTGTATCTCAATTTGTTTCTGAGTTAGTAATTTTTTTTTTGTAGTTTTTAATACTTTTTTGTCATAGTGGCAACAGTCTGTGGTCCATCTCTGTTGAAAGTAAAGGGAAATACAGGTTACTGTATAGACCAATCAAACCACGAATAAAATGCGGATTAAACCAATAAAAACCTTCAGATATGCTTTTGATTTCTCATCCTGACGAGACCAATAACAATTTTTCCAAATGGTTAATAAAAGATGTTTCGTGATATAAGCAAATATACACTGTAAAAAAAATCCGACCAGTTTTCCTGTAGGAATCACAAAAATAGTTGCCCTTATCCAACCGGAAAATTTTCCAACCCAGCTCGGAATAAAAACCGTAAAAAAAAGGAAATAGTCAATAAAACAGTATTTTATGGATTTTATTCCGATTTTACGAATTTTATTGCGAGCTGGACCGGAAATTTTCCGGTATGATAAGGGCAATTATTTTTCCGATTCCTACAGGAAAACTGGTCGTATATTTTTTGCAGTGTAAATACAACCACTTACGAATATATACAATAATATCTTGCGTATTACCACGATTCCAAATATAGTTACTTATTCTTAGAAACCCTAGCAACAAAAAGATTTGGGCATTCTCACAATCTTTTGACTTTTGGGAAAAAAAATATGACAAAATTAAACTTGCTAAAATAACATTTTATTCTGACAGACGAATGCCTTAATGATTCAAAATGCCTTAATGGTCAGCAACGAAAAATATTTTATTTGACTGAGGTTTAAGTGAAACTTGCGAGTTTAATTTTCTTTACCATTTTACCCCTATAACTTTTTATTTTCTTCTAAATTTTTACTTATAATGAATTTGCATAGTACCCACTGGACATTCAAATAAGAAATAATAACAATGTAGTACTTTTAATACAGAATTTTTGTATAACATTGTCTTAAAGATGTGTTAAAGAAGAGACGGTAAGGTAAAAAAGGGAGATGGTATTGGAAAAAAGGGACGAAATGGTAAAAAAAGGGACGGTAAGGATGGAACGGTAAGGAAAATTACCATCTATTTTTAGGAAAATCATGTTAAAACTAAGTGATAGCCACAAAGCTCATTGATTTTTAGAAATAGTTGTTAACATTGGATTAAATTATTATTATTTTTTTTAATTTACCTCAAAAAGTGCAGGAATAAACCTTGGGGACGGTGAGGCTACCAATAAAGCCACGATGCTTGAAATTGTTATTTAAATGCTGATTTAAATTCTACAGTAAATTTCCTGCCAAAGAATTTTAGACATTATTTCTCTAGCATACTTCTGCAAGAGAAAAAACTTGAAAAATATTCTGTAGCTGCATCTGAAATGATTTTCTGTATAATTTTAGAAGAGGGATGGTAATTATTCTAAAACCCAGGGACAGAGTTTAAAAAATAATAACAGCCCTAAAAATGTGTGCATGTTAATTTTTAGCTACATATTTATATAAAACAGTAGTTCCAGTTTCGGAAAAAAATTACATTGAATTATTTTTATTGAAACAATTTTATCCAGACAGCTCCAAACTTAAAAATCAGCATCAGGGACACGGGGCGGTATAGGAGTTTTCCAGGTGTTTGGACCCCCAACATCGTCCAAAACTTATTTATTTCGTTAATACTGGTGTGCAATCATGCACTGGGATGTTCCCCACTATATGAAATTAAAAAAAAACACAAAAAAAGTGTATTAAAATAAAAAATATTATTCAGGGACATGGAAGTCAAAAGATTGTGAGAATGCCCCATTTACGAGATTTAAAAAAGTATTTATAAAGAAAAGTTTTTTTTTTTTTTTTTTTTTTTTTTTTTTTTTTTTTTTTTTTTTTTTTTTGTCCGCTACTAATTCTTTTAAACGTTTACTAGTAGTTTTTAGTGCGTATTAATCAATTTTGTCAAACCGGAATATTCGTTTTCCTGATCCTATCCACTTCCAATTAAAGAGTTTAAGCAACAAGATCGAATTTGCACTATCAACTGTAATAAAAAAAAATATTAATTTTAATGGCTACACTGTAAAAAAAATCCGACCAGTTTTCCTGTAAGAATCGAAAACATAGTTACCCTTATCGTACCGGAAAATTTTCCGACTCAGCTCGGAATAAAATCCGTAAAAAAAGGAAATAGTCAATAGAACTGTATTTTACGGATTTTATTCTGATTTTACGGATTTTATTACGAGCTGGGTCGGAAATTTTTCCGGTACGATAAGGGCAACTATTTTTCCGATTCCTACAGGAAAACTGGTCGTATTTTTTTTTTTTTTTACAGTGTATGTTAATGCAGTAAATATATAATGCTTCACTGTAATCACGCTTATTGAGCATGGAAAGTATTACTTGAGAATGGATAGCATCTGAAAAACCTATATCCCATGTTAATAAAACGGATCAATATACTATAAAAAAAATTCCGTGGGAGCAAAATAAACTGTTTCTGTAAATGCTTCTTTAATTCTCGCAAATATATTAGTTTCTGGGGTTTCTAAAGATAAAGAACGTTTTGTGGAATGGGGGGTAGCTCGGAAGAGTTTTCTGTATATAATTGTTTGTGTTTTATACCATGTTTTCCTAGTTAAAGAAATTCTCGAAGCTGGTAGACGGGAGGTGCAGGTTTCGAACACAATCGCGCCCGTCGGCTTAATCGTTCGGAGTTTTCTGTGGTTTTCTTCGAACCCTGGATTTCCATGCGTAAATACTGGTTAGTTCCCCTTTGAAAGACCCCCACGGAGTTCAACCCCCCCCCCCCCCCATCGGGCCTATATCTCTCGTGCAGATAATCGACCGTCATATATAATATCATAACACCTAATTAAAGAAGCTTTTCTTTTGTTGTGTAGGGTAGACCGGGGCTAGTTGGCCATAGGGGCATGTTGGCCCAGTCGCGATATTTTTTAAACTTTGGGTTAGATTACATTGTCAGTCCAGCCAAGTATGCGTTGCTTCACTTTCCTCTTCCAACATCAGTACCATTGAAGTCGGAGAGCCCGTTAAAGAATTATTGAGAATTTTCAAAATTTTGCAACGGTGAGTAAATTTTCTCTCTTATAAATAATAGTTTTTTATTTGTTTGTAGATTACATTTTAGATTTTGATATATAATAATTCAGAAAACTAATTCTTCGTAGTTATTCTAGAGCATGTTTTTTTATTGAAATGCTTTCCGAGTAATTCCTTACACTCATAAAAAAAAAAAAAAAAAAAAATGGCGATACGGGGTTAGTTGGCCCATTTGGCACGGAGTAGGAATTTGGCTCTGGGGTATTGGAATTCTGATAGTTTCAGTGAATTATTTTAATAAACATTTATTATTATTTTAATTATTTTATTAATTGAAATCCTGGTTACTCCTGTCAATCTTTTTAAAAAATGAAGTTGTAATGTTGTTTACCTCCTCCCAAAATTAAATCAGCTGCTCCTGTTGTACAAAATCATTTATAACTTTCATAATTATAGAAAAATCCCTGTTTTCTTGATCTACAGGCGCAGGTAGATTTCGAAGTTAAGTACAAATCTCACCAAAAATTTAAAGGATTAAGAAAAATGTGATTTCCTTTCTTATACAACCTCCCCCCTCCCCCCACACTTTTTTTTGTTTTTGATTTCTTTTTGCTTTAAGAGTTGCTCCTATCAAAATCTTGTCAATACAAAAGTTGTAGATAATATTAAGAGGATTTATGATAAATTTAAGTGAATTTGATATCTTGTGAATTTACGAAGTTATGAATTTTTTTCCTTTTGAAAACCCTATTTTTCGCACACTTTGAAGACATTTTTAATTGCATCAAAAATCCGTCATGGATAATTTTGTGGCCCTTTTCATAGAAGTTTTGAAAACTTTAAACTGATGCGATATGTTATCATATCCATAGAAAAGTAACTAAATATATATATATATATATGTAGATAGATAGATAGATAGATAAAGTTTTGAACTGGGGGTGGTTTGGGGCTCTAAGGGTCATGATCGGTGTAGATCTGCAAAAGTTTTTAAAAATTTCCAACATATGGGAGATTGCAATAGGTAGTATTCATTACGAAATCTACCTAAAAGTTCGGCCTCCTAGTGTTACATAATAATATATATATTTCATGATAAACAAACTGGGTATTTTTTATACTTGATTAGGAATTAAAATTTTTACATAAACGAAAATTATCATTATTTCAAAGAAGCTGGCATTATCCATAGCATTATGAAGCAATATTACATTTTACTGACAGAAAGTTGAATGGAATGATGCGTTAGAAAAACATATTAAACGAAAGAAGAGAATTATTGTACTTAGCAGATGTACAGAGTCTTTGATACAATTTATTTATCACCTGGTGTTTATAATAAATCACCTAATTAAGGATGAATGATTTCTTAAATTACTGTACTCTAAGATTTACGGTGTTTTAACACCTAGCATGCCTTTATTAAAATTTATTACTGTTCCGTAATGTATTAAAGACATTTTTTATGAGAAAATAAAATCAATTTTAAAAGCAGTTTTTGGTCGAAGTTAATAATTTGAATAACTCACAGTTTTAATATTTAAAATTTTTATTTTAATTTAAGAGGCTATATTGTGTTTTCGTTCGCAATAAATAAAAATTAAGATTTGGTAAAATGTTGATCATTTCTTAAACTTCTACGCTATCAGAACATTAAAAAGTGACGTGGCCAACTTACCCCGCAATCGGGCAGGTTGGCCCAAGCGACTTGGTGTCAATTTGAGCTTCTAATCTAATACTTATAGTTAATATTTTCAAGTTTTACTATTGTGACTTCTTTCTGAAAGTACACTGATAGTGATAACATAAAAAGAAATTTAAAATGTTGAATTGTAATTTTTTTAAATTATTGAAAGATAAAGTTGGCCAACTAGCCCCGATCTACCCTACTTATGCTTTTTTACGATTTTTACTGAATTTTCGCTACATACCTCATGAAAATTTCTTTTCAAAGAATGGGTTTTGCGTAATACGGCAAATGTACCTGGAAATAGTAAAATATTGTTTGAACTATTAGGTGCGTGGTATACACTGGAGCATCTTATACACCAGACTGTAGGTTATACTATCAAATTTTGTTATACAAATAACATTAAAATTGTGTACTACGTTCTGAAGAAAATTGCAGAGCGTTAATAATTATTATCTCTTAAAAGTTAATTATAAATGAGGACTCCAGAAGTCAAGTGATACAAGTAAAAAAAATTAGATTTGGAGTAAATTGAGATCAAAGTTAAACATCAATAGCAATTGACTGAAATAAGATATGAAACTGTTGCTTATTTCACTGTGGTCTTTGAACTCTTATTTCAATAAGTGTTAAAGAAAAGTGGAGTACAGCATTAAAAAAAATTTAAGTAGAGATTAAAGTAGAAACGTAATAATATCAACATTAAAAGCGCCAATAATTTTAAGTTTTAAGCAGGGTCGGTACCGGGGTCCGTAGCATATAGCATACCGTCCCCAATGCTAAAAATGGCGGAAATCTGTCATATATACAGGAGAGATGGGGATTCAAGTTAAATCTCTCCTATATATGTGAGCAAATTTCCGCCATCCGCTATTTTGTACGCTAAGTGCGACCGAAACCGGTATGCTTAAAATTTAAATTTAAAATCATTGGTGCTTTTAACGTTGATATTTTTACATATCCATTATATTGCACCAAGCTCCATCTTAATAATAAGAGATTAAAGTGTTAAGTAGTTAAGTAGTTTAAAAAGCTTAAGTAGTTGACCTCTAAAACGCAGCGCATAATTAGAAAATCACTTATATTTCTTTCCCTCCGAACAAATAGTCCTCATATACATTTCTATATTTTTCTTTTATAGTCCTTTAAAAGAAATTAAAGTTAAACAAAGAAAAATAAAATCAAACACTTACATTACCATTTTGTGCGTTTTGTGAAAGTTAATATATTTTTTATTATTATTCTTGAAGTAAAAGATTCACATCTTTGAGAAATGTAAATATTTTTTTATATATTTTTTGAAGAAATTTTGGCAGTTATCCAACATTTTGATGAAATATTTTCAAGAATCATTTTTGATTTTCAGGGATTAAATATACTTGAATGTCGCTTCGAATAGAAGAAAATCTGTGTTATTGCTCGACTGGCCATCACAGAGCATTGACATAAATCTACTAGAACTTCTAATACTTCTACTTAGGCATTCTAATTGTCAAGAGACATTTTAACTTCACAAATAAATAAATAAATAAAACACAAATTTAACTGATGTGTAGCGAACTTAAACACTGATATAATCAGAATATGAAAGGTTGCGGTTAATAGTTAAATCTTTAGTAATAAACCACTGACATTCTGCTAGAACGAAAATGTCAAAAATGCGTTTTAGTATGGTTACATTGAGCATTGACGATTCTTACAACACATGCGTTTTATGCTTCATTAAAGAATGTGAATTATATTATACAGGTATACAGGTTATATGTATACAGGGTGTTTCGCTACCAGACCGATAAACGTGCAGGAGGTGTGGGGGGCACAGAGACGACTCCGAATAACATAACAATGCAGGGTCGAAAATGCAGTAGTTTCGAGCTATGATTCGAAGAAGCAGAGAAAAGTACACAAATAGGAACAAATTAATGGGACAGAAAACATTTCGTTGAACGGTTGTACTACAGAAAATATTCGAAATTACGACAAGAAGTCGTCAGGCAGGCTTGACATCGGCGCCGCATTTAATTTTTTTCGTTCTGGAAGATTCCTGGGGTGAATACCTTATATGTATATGTGTATCTCATATACGAGTAAAAATCTACATAAATTTTGCAGGTTACGCCTGCTATTAATTGTTTTAACTACTCGGCAAAAGAGACGAGATCAACTCTCATAGAGTTAAAATGGATTTTCACTTACGCTTTGTACACAGGAGAGTTCACAGAAAAACAATGCCGATTTCACAGAAAAAACTGCCAACCAGGATACCAGTAAAAATTGTTTATTTTATGGAAATAATCCGTATTTAGTACACATTTTCTATTGTTTGAACAGATTTATCCGTATTTCCGTAGAAATACAGAAAATGTCCGTAAAATAAACAGTTTCATAGCGACGCCCTAGCTGGCATTTTTTTCGTTGAAATCGAAAGTTTTTTATAGTGTATATTTGTTATTTTTAATGCAACTAACCCTGATTGGGACACCCATTATGTATAATAAATACATGTAATATAACAGTTAACAACAATGAAACGTGGATAAACAATAGACAGCCAGTCAAATTACTAATTCTCTAGCTTTATTTAAAATGTTATATATTTTATTCCTTTTTCCATTATTCAATTATCTGTATTATTTATCAAATATCTCTGAAACATGAACTTTATTTCATTCGTTTATATATTTTAAATTAAAAAGTTCAATTTTGCAAAATATTGTTGTTTGGTAATTTTCATTTCATATTTCTATAATGGTAAAATAAAAGCCACAGGAATAAACATTTGATATTTAAATTTTTAATGCAGCTAGTAAGATTAAAATTTAAATATTTTAAACATGCCGTATTTTTTAAAATAAAGAGCATTTTGAAACGGAAAACTATATAGCTTAGGAAAAAATCGTCTAACATTCAAATTAATAATTCAAAGCGTACGGAATGAAGGTAAACATATGTTTCTTAGTTTAAAATACATTTCTTATATTCTTCTTTTCAAGTTTCAAATCTAAAATATACATTTTAAAAATTCATCTTTGAAGTATAAAGTTGTTTGTGAATTTCTTCTTATACTTATTTTCCAAAGTTTTGAATTTCCTTAAAAATGGAAGTTTAGATAATACCATAATGACATTGCAATATAAATTCAATATGCCTGAATAACAAATTTTAATCCATTGGCAAATATAGTTAATAATATATTTTGAAAAATGTCTGAGGCTTGCGAATGTACTGTTATTTATGTATTCTTTACTGATCTAAATTTGTGGTTAAATAAGGAGACAACTGCGGTATCAAGTTAGTGGAATTCAAAATTTAAAAGAGTAAGAATCCTGTTTTTTGCATCTATGTCAGATATTTAAAATATAGTCTTCATTTTTACGCTTTTTTGTTACCACTAAAATTAAATAGAAATTTTTAACTTATTTCATCGCAGATTTCGCCGTTTAAACCAGGCAAAATTAAATTATAAAGCACTATTAAATTTTATTTGTAAGAAAAAAAGCCTAAAAGTATAGAATGTAAAAGTAACAGAAATTCATTTTGTCACTTATTTGCAACTCAAAATTATTTCATTTAGTCTTTGTCTTCTGCATTATCAAACTACAAGATTTGATATTCTCCCATGAACTTTTTTCATTTGACTGTGCCTGTTTCCAATTGAAAATTTCAATGCCAGACAATAAAAAAATGATAATTCAACAGTAAATAGCAAATTTGTCACGTGTATTGTAATAATTAAGTGACAAATGAAAGCATTGTACGTTTAAAATGTAAAAAGCCTTAAAAAAATTCTTTAAAAAATTACTCGAAACAAATAGGTTAATATATGTTCTTTGTCATACGGTTACCTTAATTTCTGGAAGCAAAGTTGACCTTAGAATTTGACCACTCTGAAATGTAAATAAAATGCATTTTTGAAAAATTTTAAACAATTTTCAATACCTACATGGAAAATCATCATATAAAACAGTATTGGTTCCATTTGATTGAGAATAATGTGAAAATTAGGCGTATATTTGAGGGGCTCACAAACATTGTAGACCAAGTCCATTTTGAATAAAAATTAAATTTTAAAATTCAAAAAGCCCGACTGCGTAAAAAGCTAACTAATTAATTATTTCTCATCAATGTGAAACTATTTTTTTTATGTTACATACCTATTTTTTTATTTACTTCATTTGATGACTTTTAAGATGCGTTTAATTGCTAGTTCCTATTTATAAACACTGTTTGAAGATGTCTATAGATGTCTATGATGGTTAGAGTTGCAGTAAAGCCAGTGATCCTACCTACACAACCTCTAAGTTGTGTAATATTTAAACGGATCTTATGACTATCAAATAGTCAATGAAACATCGTCTTCATTTTGAAAGACCTATAAAATGATATGCCACTCAATATTGTGGGTAATTTTTCCCCCGTCTCTATCGCCAATTTGTATTTTACGGCCGCCATTTTGAATTTATAATAATAGAATTAAATTTAAAAAATCAAAAAACCCGACTGCGCAAAAAGAGAACTAATTAATTATTTCTGATTCATGTGAATTATATTACTTACCTATGTTTTTATTTACTTGTATTGATGACTTTTAAGTTGTGTTTAATTGTTAGTTCCTATCTATAAACACTGTTTTGATGAGGTCTGTAGATGTCTATGATGGTTAGAGTTGCAGTAAAGCTAGAGATCGTACCTACACAACTTCAAGGTTGTATAATATTTTAACGGAGCTTCTGACTGTAAAATAGTCAATGGAACATCATCTTCAATTTAAAAGAACTATCCAATGCTATGCCACTCATTAGGGTGCGTAATTTTTTTTTACATCTCTACCGACATTTTGTATTTTACGGCCGCCATTTTTAATTTATAGAAAAAAAACCTAGCCTATAACCATCGGGCTGTTAAGGCGAATTGATAAAGATTTCATTCACTAAAATCCATCCAGCCGTTGGGCTGTTTTGAGGGTATAAAAAAATCCACATACCCAGATACGCATGAAACACATAACTGTTCTTTTCAGTCGGGTAAAAAAAATGAGACAGTCGTTTAAAAAATGCATAAAATCGGTTTTATCTACTTCCACAGTGAACCAAGCCTGTTTAGATCTACTGTCCCATATATGACTGCTATTTACACACTAAGTTCACTGTGGGAGTGAATAAAACACATTTTACGCACCTTCTAAATGGACTATCTTTTTTTTTTTTTTTTAAATGGACTTGGTCTATTATGGTTGGGAGCCCCTCATTTATGACACCATCCGTTCTTGATTAATGAAAATGCATTAATTTATCAAAAAATGCAATTTAACAAATTACAACGACCATTTGGAAAATGATTTTTTCAAAGACTAAAATTTAAGACATAAAAAATCGCACGGAGTTGATCATACATTACGTACGCCATGGATTACATTTTTCGGTACTGTAAATTTTTAAAATTCTACGGAGTTGGTCATATATTACGTACGCCATGGATTAAAAATTTATATTCCTGTACCAATTTTAAATGAAATTTCATTCTTAAACTTTTAAACATCCCACAATATTACTTTTTACACCGTCGTATAGAGAAAAATATGCACTTTTAAATGCAATTAGTTTGAAAGCTGTATCTCAATTTGTTTCTGAGTTATTAATTTTTTTTGCAGTTTTTATTACTTTTTTGTCATAGTGGCAACAGAAGTATCCATCTCTGTTGAAAGTAAAGGGAAAATACAGATACAATCAGAAAACGAATAAAATGCGGGTTCAACCAATAAAACGCTTCAGATGTGTTTTTGATTTCCTACCCTGACAGAGGACAATGACCATTTTTCCAAATGGTTAAAAAAACGATTTATTCAACGTATCTGGTATTAGAAGTTACACTGTTCGCCCGTGCTTCATGCTACAAATAAATTTACAATAGAAGAAATCTGGCTATTAAGAAATTCGTTTATCAAGATAATTTTTGAGTTTTGTATAAAAACTGGAACAGGCATCCAACATCAATTGAAACAAATATTAAATTACATAAGTAACATCTCTTGAATACAGAGAGTGAGGCAATATACCCTCATAGCATGCATGGTCACGGTGACGTCGTTGTGACGTCACTGTGAGTCACTGTGGTCACGTCACATCTGTGACCAAAATGCCACCACTCAGTGATGTCACATTGTGACTGAGATGTGAACTTCTTAGAAAAATTTAAAAAATTACAAAAAAAATTCAAAACATGTTATTTATGTAAAATTATATTTTCTGGCAATAAAAAAAAAATTGTGACGTTCCTGTTATGTCACTGCATGTAACGTACGTCACGTCACATATGTGACGAAAAAACCACCATATTGTAAGTCACAGTGTGACAAAAATATGAACATCAAAAATCTTTGAAAATGAACAGAAATATTTTAGACATGCCCGAGTTACAGCAACATAAGGAATGAAAACATATTAGTGCATAGGAAATAGTAAATTCGGACACGAAAAGAGGTGGGGGGGGGGATAAAAAGGAAAATGCACGGTACAAGTATCAACAAACTAGATTTTCATGCTATATTTTATCAATTTGTTATCTAAGACAGTGAAGTATACTTTTTTTATGATTTCAATTTTATCTACCATTGCAATTTAATCCTTCACCGATTGTTATTATTATAAAAGTGTTTCTCGGAAAAATGGTACGTTATGAAGCAATTTGGATCACATATTTAGAATTAGGAATATTAAATCTGTACACTTTACATATTTAGTTTGCAGGGAGGAAGTTTTTTGTCGACCAGTGTTATTCGAAACACTTCTGTGGTTTCAAACTAAAATTTTCTGTTACAGTTAAGTCTGCAGCTTTTAATGAGCACGTAGAAAGAGTATTCAGAGTTTAGTCATATATCCATTTCTTGCTTTAGAATTTGCATTCAAGTCATATTTTTTCCTGTTAGTGTTTAACTATTTTAAATAACTATTTTTTAAAAATTCTACTTCTTTCAGACTTTTTAAATAAAATTAGCATTTTCCGAAAAAATATTTATACAAATTTTATACAAAACCCATGATATAATTATTCATATTTTAAATTCGTGTTTTAGAAATACGACTTTAAAAACAGCTATTTTACATATAGTTTTATTCTACAGAAAATGAATATAAAAAAAATGACAGATTGACAAAGAAATTTTTTTTATCCTGTATACTCTCTTTTCATTTATTAAGATGCCTAATTTGTATTTATTACGTGTAAAACAAACTTTACTTTTAAAAAAAAGAAAGAAAAAAGGCAGGTGTTTCATTCAAATAGAAAATTTTCATTACAGACAAAAATTATAATAATACAGTATAAGCACCTGCTTGCGAGTGCGCGTGCGCTATCGCCTGCGCTCGATTAAACCGTAGAATAAAATAAGGATCAGAACTTTTGACGCGGGAAGTATGTCTGACAATTTTGTCATTTTGTCAGAAATATGTCTGACAATTTAGGATAAAACACGGATATTATTAAACTATTTATGGAACTTAAAAGGTATGTCTTATTTAATTTAAATTTTTTATTCCCGTTTGATAGATTAAAGTTAAATAAGTTGTAGTATGTCATATGCAATGAGACTGATCTGCAATTCTTTTCCGATTCGATGCTGTAAAATATCTTAATCTGCATCGCTAGAAGGGGGGAAAAAAAGCTGATGCACAGACTGATTCTAACACAGTATTTATCGTCATTAATATTTTGGAGTTAAATATGATATTCGATTATAATGATATTAGGAAACTGTTTCAATTTTGAAATTAACATTATACTGGGAAAATATCTTTTTACATATTGTAGTAGTGAAACTTTTGAAAGATTTTTTTTTCATTGTTAGTAATATTTTAAATTAGTATTTAAAATCTTAAATCTTCATACCAATGTTTTCAGATTTAACATTTGCCAAAATTATAAAATAGTAGAAATTCTTTATAACATATGGAAAGATTTTTGAGAAATTGTTAAATGCATTTAATTCATCTATTGTAGTTTGTTGTTGCTTAACAGTACAATTATAAATACTAATTATTTAGTGTTTTTCAAATTCATATATTTATTTTTTTTATTCTATTTAATCATTTTTTTTTTTTTGCTGTTTGTGATTTTAATCGAACATTTAATTGTAGACATTCAGAATCAGTTATTAAATTTTCTTTGATTGTAAACTCATTTTCTACGTTTTCGATACATTTATTTTATTGGCATTAAAAAATAAAAAATAATATTTAAGCATTGAAATAAAGTGTTTTTCAGGCCCGATAAAGTTGAAAAGTGTTTATGACTTCGGTTTGTTTGGCCGTCTGTCCGCGCTCTAACTCGCGTAAATATACTCGGATTGACTTGAAATTTTTGGATGTTATTGACGTTTACCATAGCAAGGACCCTATTTGTAATGAAGTTTGTAGCATGTTTAGTTCATTTACAGGGACAGTCAAAAGTATTCCATTACATTACGGCCTGTGGGAGAAAAAATCGTTTCAAATGATTTTTAATGATTTTACATGCTTTCAAACAGAATAAAATTGATATGCATTTATGAAGCGCACTAAAATGTGCATTCCGTAGAATATGCAATGCAGAGAATAGTTATTGTTTATTTACAGGGCTAAAAAAGGAATTCCAATACATAATGATATAGGGGTGGAGGGAATTGTTTGCGGCGTACTATATTTATGTTAATCTATTTGATATGTAATGAAATTGATATACGTCGTTGAGGTTTGCATACTATGAATTATTTCATGTATAATACGAAGTGTATATAGCATTTACAGGGACACACAAAATATTTCAGATACTATATTGTATCCGAAGTACTGTTCATTAGCGATGATTGCTGGAAATGCATTTTTAATTATGATATGCGCTTTTATGATTCACTACATTTATGCAAAGTATATGGTGTATATATATATATGCTATAATTCATATACAGGACTATACAGAAGTATTCGTAAGGGTTACTGGGTATTGCTTAAAGGTGTTTTTTAAATAAGTTATGCATTTTTACGCTGCACTGTATTTAATTTACTAAGAAATGTTTGTAGAATATAGATAAAATGATATACAGGGTCACGCAAAGAATTGGATACATGGCCGTCCATAAATTATAATTTCTGGAAATGTGATTTCAGCAGTTTTAAAAGTGTTTTAGTTTGAATTAAATTTTAACTAAATAGTGGCGTGTAATAAAGTTTCTAGGTAAACTACAGGGATGTACAAAATTACTTAAGTATGTTTCCATATATTAGTATAAATTGCTGAAAGAGAATTTCAACCCGTTATGCGTTTCCTTGATAAACTAAATTTTTCCATTATATAGTATATATATATCAATCTACAGATCAAATACAGGACTGTTTAAAAGAATTGGAAAACATATTTGGCTATGGAGGGTAACTGCTGAAAATGTTCAAATGTTTTATGCGTTTTCATGTTTACTTAGTTATCTTATTTACGTTATTTCCCCCGATGTCTTGTTAAAACATTTAGGAAGAGTTGGAAAGTGTTTTATAATATAGGCTTAACGCATGATATATCTTATTTGTTGTTTCTATTTCCCAGATCAGTCTTTTCCTATAAAACATACCAAATCTAATTAGCTCATATTCACAAAATACAATATATACGGGAATAAAAAATTTAAATAAATGGGGCTTATCATGTCGTTCTATAAATAACAGTTGTATTAATGTCCGTTAGACTCCATGTTCGTATTTAGTAAAGCAATGACAAATCACAAAAAATTAAAAAGCTTACACATTCTTAATATTAAGCTTGAATTCAAGATCAAGCTTAGAACTTAATAAAAAAAAATGTCAGTTGATAAGGAATGTTTTTTAAATGGAAAATTAAAAATATTTTAGAAGAATAGGACTCCAAAATAGGGATATCTTGCTAAAAAGTACGGTAAAAAGATAAGACTTTATATTCCAAACAAAACTTTACTTTAAAATTATCATAGTGCTTATGACAAGAATCATCACAATATTAATACTTGGAAATTTTTCCAAAGAGAAACATTCGCCTTGCATACAATATTTCAAATGAAAATCAAATTTCAAATTAATTGCTTAAAAGGCGCAAAGGCCAACATAGTGAAAACATTCCACGCCGGGACTCGATCCCGGGTCATCAGTATAGCGCACTGACATTTTACTGACTAAACCACATGGAACGATACCCAGCCTGGGAAATTTCTCCCTATTACATGTTGGCGAGGCCACAAACGCAGCACAAGATGGAATATTTATCGTGAGCCACCGTCATAGGGCAAACACGAAACTTAATTAAATCCAGCATCGATTGAAACTATATTAATGCTTGGAAAATTTTTCAGAGAGAAACATTCGCCTTGCATACAGTATTTCAAATGAAAATCAAATTTCAAATTAAAATTGCCTTTTAAGCAATTAATTTGAAATTTGATTTTCATCTTTTTTTTATCTTTTGAATCAATAACATAAAAATATTTTTCTTCCCCTCTCTGTAATATCTTTTCATTCTACTGAATAAGATGGTACACATGCGTTACTTACAACATTCACATATATTTATGATAAAAGACATAAAAACGGCATTTCATTTTTAAACTATTTTTATTTTCTATTCCAATTAGTTGAGGATGAGTGAAATATGCCCATTAAATATATAATTTTTAGGCAAAACTTTTCGTTTCGTTCTAGTTGAAATTCTTTCTAATGTTCTAAATACCTTATTTTGTCAAAATAAAGTGCAATTTACCAGTTGTGTCGATCTTTAAATTAACAGCTTAAATCCGGTAACCAGTTTTAATTTCATGCATCAGATATTGTGGATGATGAGTTTCTGGTAAACTCCTTTCTGAAGACAGATGACCTATATATGAAACACAAAAATAACTGAATGGTACGTTTTATGAAATTTTTGTGAAATAAAATTCCATACACAGTTTTTAGCTAAATGTTTTTATTGATTAAATATTATTTTATTTTTCTTTGTTTTTAATGAGTTATCCATAAAATTCTTTTGGTTTTTCCTGTTATACACAAGTGTACAACCGATTGAAATCTTTTTTTGAAAAAAGTTTTAAATGTTTATTATTTTAAAATATTTTAATTTTCATTCCAGTTATATTAGGGTTAATAACATATTTTCATTAAATATATAATATTTGGGCAAAAATGTCCGTTCTGTTCTAGTTAAAAAAATTAATATTCCAAATACCTTTATTTTGTCAAAATAATGTCCAATTTACCAATTTTTTGCTCTTTTAATTAACAACTTAATTACGGTAACCAGTTTTAATTCCACGCATAATATATTGTGTGTTATAAATTTCTGATAAACTCCTTTGTGAAAATTAGATAAATTAAATGTGAGACACAGTTCTTAGCTAATTATTTTTGTCGATTAAATTTTTTTTTACCTTATTTTATTGAGTTTTCCGTAAAATTATTTTTTTTTTCTGTGATATAGAAGGTTACAAACGATTTCAATCTTTTTGAGAAAAGCTTTAAAAAGTGTATTGGTAAGAAATATTTTCATTTTGATTCCAGTTAGTTTACGATGAATAAAATATTCCCATTAAATATGCAACTTTTAGGCCAAAATTTTCGTTTTGTTCTAGTTTAAATTCTTTCTAATATTCCAAATACCTTTATTTTGGCAAATTAAGCAATGTCGCACTATTAATTAACAGCTGGATTTCGGTAACCAGTTTTAAGTTCAAGCATCAGATATTGTGGGTTATGAGTTTCTGATAAACTCCTTTTTGGAAATGGATGAGTTAAATGTGAATCACAAAAATAACTGAATGGTACGTTTTATAAAATTTTTGTGAAATAAAATTTAATACATAGTTTTCAGCTAATTATTTTTATTCATTAAATATTATTTTTTTTCTTGTTTTTAATGAGTTATCCGTAAAATTATTTTGGTTTTATCTGTAATACTGAAGTGTACAAACAATTGGAATCTTTTTTGAAAAAAGTTTTAAAAGTTTATTATTTTAAAATATTTTAATTTTCATTCCACTTATATTAGGATGAATAACATATTCTCATTAAATATACAATATTTAGACAAAAATTTCCGCTCTGTTCTTATTAAAATTATTTTTAATATTCCAAAGACCTTTATTTTGTCAAAATAAAGTGCAATTTACCAATTTTGTTGCTCTTTTAATTAACGACTTAATTCCGGTAACCAGTTTTAATTCCCCGCATCATATATTGTGGGTTATGAGTTTCTGATGAACTCCTTTGTGCAAATGGATAAATTAAATGTGACACACAATGCTTAGCTAGTTATTATTATTCATTAAATATTTTTTATGTTCCTTATTTTATTGAGTTACCTGTAAAATACTTTTTTTCTGTGATGTAGACGGGTACAAACGATTTCGATCTTTTTTGAAAAAAGTTTTAAAAAGAGTATTATTAATAAATATTTTTATTTTCATTCCGGTTAATTTAGGATGAATAAAATATTCCCATTAAATATATAATTTTTAGGCAAAAATTTTCGTTTTGTTCTAGTTGAAATTATTTCTAATAGTCCAAATACCTTTATTTTGTCAAAATAAAATGCAATTTACGAATTTTGTCGATCTTTTAATTAACAGCTTAATTTCGGCAACCAGTTGTAATTTAACGTATCAGATATTGTGGGTTATGAGTATCTGATAAACACCTTTGTGCAAATGGATGACTTAAATGTGAAACACAAAAATAAATGAATGGTACGTTTCATGAAATGTGAAGTGAATAAAGTTTAATACACAGATCTTACCCAATTATTTTTATTCATTAAATATTATTTTATTTTATGATTTTATTGAGTTATCCGTAAAATTCTTTTTTTTTCTGTGATATAAAAGTGTACAAACAATTTCTAACTATTTTTTTTTAAGTTTTAAAAATGTATTATCATTTTTTTTTATTCTATTTAGTTTAGGATCAATAAACGATTCCCATTAAATATACAATTTGTAAGCAAATATTTTCGTTTTATTCTAGTCACAATTCATAACAATATTCCAAAGAACTATTTAGTCAAAATAAAGTCCAATTCACCAAATTTGTAGTTCTGTTAATTAACATATTAATTCCGGTAACCAGTTTTAATTTCATGCATAAGATATTATGGGTTTTGAGTTTCTGATAAACTCCTTTATGCAAATGGATAACTTAAATGTGATATACAAATAATGCTGAATGGGCGTTTTGTAAAATTTTTGTGAAATAAAATTCAGTGTACAGATCTCAGAGAATTATCTTTATTCATTATTTTTTTCTTGTTTCTATTGAGTTATCCGTAAAACTCTTTTGGTTTTGTTCTATAAAATAGAAGTGCGCAAAAGATTTCAATCTTTTTTTTTTTTCTATTCTAAATAATAATAATAATAATAATAATAATAATAATAATAACTAACGCTGTCACCGCTGCCGGTTTTGAATTTTTTTGTGACTGGGATCTTTCTTCGTTAATATTAAGAAAACTACTACATACAAAAATATGAAAATCTGTGGTATTATAGAGAATCCTTTGATAAACACGCTGATGTAGACATTTTTAAATGAACAATTATTGTAAGAGATATTTAATGTTAAAGTTGGTCAAAATCGTTCCATTAAAAAAGTTTTACAGAAGTAAAAACTATACATAGGAATGCAATAATTTTTTTCTGAGGATATACATGAGAAGTTTCCGGTAAACAGTTTAAATTTATAAATATATTTGCGACATTTATTTCATAATTTGAGATAACTTTTAAACTATTGATGGGAATTCTAAGAAATCGCAAATAATATTTCCTTTCTAACAACAAAAGTATTTTCACGTGAATATTAAAAAGAGAAAAAAATCTTTGGTGAAAATTACGTCATATTTTAAACGATACATTTAAAATATCGTACTTAAAGAATTTTTTTATAGCGTTGTTAAAAAATACCGGGAGAAAAAGACTCTGTTTAGCTAATTAATTTTAATATTATCTTATTTTGAAATGTTTCACAGATCTGATTTAATTAAGAATGAAAACGGCCCGTTAACAGGAAGATCGCTCTGATATTTGATAGGAGATATTTTAGGTAGATTTCGTATGAAATACTACTTATTACATTCTCTCGTATGTTGGAATTTCTGAAAAATTTTTGCGGATCTACATCGATCATGACCCCTAGAACCCAAAACCACCCTCGGTAAAAAAACTTTATCTATCTATCTATCTATCTATCTATCTATCTATATATATATATATATATATATCACTTTCTTCTGGACACGATAACTTCCATAATTCTGCACAAATCTCTTCCAAACTGATACATAAAATCAAGGAGCATAAAATCTCGGTTAAGTTCGTTAATGGGCAAAATCGGACCAAGGGGATGGAAATAGGGAGGGGTTTTGTGAAAATCGAAAAAAACACCATAACTTCTTAATTTTTCTGCATATCAAATCAGTTTAAAGATTTTATTACTTCTAAGAATAGGGCCAAGAATTTATGTATCATAGATTTTTGATAAAATAAAAAATTGGGCTCAAGGGGATAAAAAAATATGGGTTTTAGGAGAAAAAAAATCATAACTTCGTCAATTCTTAAGATATAAAATTCACGTAAACTTATTATAAATCTTCTTAATATTATCTACAGCTTTTATATTGTCAAGTTTTTGATAGAACCAATTCTTATTGCAAAAAACAATCAGAAACGAAAAAAAAAGGGGGGATTGAAGAAGAAAAATTTCATAACTTCGACAATTCACAAGATATCTAATACACTTAAAATTTTTGTAAATCTTCTCAATATTATCTACAACTTTTATATTGACAAGTTTTTGATAGGATCAACAATTACAGCAAAAAAAAAAAAAATATATATATATATATAAATAAATAAATAAAATAAAAATAAATAAATAAATAAATAAATAAAAAACAAAAATAGGGTTTGACGAAAACATTATCGTATTAAGCGTGTGCTTGAATCCGAACGGCTTATTTCCTGACTCATTTTTAAATTCATTTTTGCTCTCAAACGCATCCATTTTGCATGTTCGATTATTCAGAAACTATATAATGTGCTGTATCGGTCAATTTTTTGATAAAGGCAAAATATATTTCAAACCATACTGTCAAAGGGGGCATTTTGAACCGAATTTCCCAAAGTGATAGTGCTGGATACGAAAAAAATTGCTGTACACTGTAAAAAAAAAAAAAAAAAAAAAAAAAAAAAAAAAAAAAAAAAAAAAAAAATCTATAAAGTTATTAAAGTTTTTCTTGGAAACTTGGATTCCTAGAACTATTTATGTAACAGCAACAACCAAAATTCCTATAACAGCGTCAGTTACAGTAATTTTTGTTGTTGCCGTTACATAAAAAGTTCTAGGAATCCCAGTTTCCTAGAAAAACTTTAGTAGCTTTACAGATATTTTTTTTTACAGTGTACTGAGAAAATAATTGCAAATCAAATTCTAATTAATTGTTCGAAAACTAAAAAAACACGTCACTTATAAACCTCTTCATAAAATCCGTCAGTAAGTTTCATGTTTTTACTTTAAAAAATGAGTCTGAAAATGTGTCAGAAAATTTCCAGTTGTTCATCGTGGAAAAACATTTTTTTTAATAGCGCCTTAATATAATTCTGATAAAACGAGTTCTTACAGAAAAATGAGATTAAAAATTTGTCAAAAGTGGTCAGATAAAATTGTTAAACTGTGTCATCTCTAATCTTTATTTTGTTTTTGTTGGCGAAATTAGAACTTAACTTCGAAATCTACCTCTGCCTCTAGGCAGAGCCGGCAGGGTTTTTTTTAAAATTATAATTCAGTCTGCCGAATTTTTTTTAAGCCTATCAAATTAGCGTTCTTTGTAGAGTCTGCTGTGCCTGAACAGGGGTTGACGAGTATTTTCGTATAATTTTTAAATATATATTATTTAAAAATATTTTTATTTTCATCCCATTTAGTTTAGGATGAATAAAATATTCCCATTAATTATATAATTTTCATGTGATTTTTTTTTATTCTGGAGTAAGTTTTTCTAATATTCCAATGAACTTTATTCAGTCGAAATAAAGTACAGATTACCAATTTTGACGCTTTGTTAATTAACAACTTAATTCCGGCAACAAATTTTAATTTCATGCATCTTATATTGTGGATTATGAATTTCTAATTAACTTCGTACAAATGTATAACCTAGATCTGATATACAAGTAAAACTTTATAGTACGTGAAATATAATTTAATGCAAATACTTTTGTGAAATATAATTTAATACAAATACTTTTGTGAAATATAATTTAATACAAATATCTCAGCCAATTATTTATTTTCTTTATACATTATTGTATTTTTCTGTATTTAATAATGGAATGCTTGAAATTCAGCTATTAATCGTTAGGAGATCTACCTAGTCTACAGTGATAAACACGCCTAAGTTCTACAAAATCAGGCTGTAGAAAATATGATGTGTTTCAGAATATATTTTTTAATTAAGAAATTTATTTTCTTAATCATTTTAAATTTAATCATTTTAAAATACAATGCTGAAAAAGAATTTGTTACATGATTAAAAATGCATGTATATATCTAGATTTATTGCTGCCCAACTAATTGAATTTCTTTTCTTTTATTGCCTTTCGGTAACAATTTTATCTGAAATTTAAAAAGATAATAATAACGGTTATTGATTAAATAAGATTTATTCTAAAGACTGGTCGAAGGAATTTATGAAAAACAGATTTTGATTTTTTTAATAAGCATCTGTCTAAAGTTCAGTTTTCACCGTTGAACAAAATGACTATTTTCTGATGATTAAACAAACAGAAAAAAAGAATAAAAAAGATCTTTCATTCAATATCATACCTAATTATATAAAAATAGATTTATATATATAAATCAACAAAACATCTGATTTTCTGCATTTCTCATTTATTTATATTCATCACCAAAATATCAATAAATAAAATTTTACAAAAACATAATAATTTTATATTACTCGTGCCATTTGACAATTTTTAAGACAATAAGATCCTAAGAAATTTATTTTCTACAAAGAATATTTTTGGCACATATGCTCTCTCAAGTCGGTCAACCCCCAAAAAATCCATGTGCTATATTTTAATTAAAATTTATTTTAATTACCTAACTCATCCCCCCCCCCCCCCAAAAAAAAAAAAACTCTTTCAAAAGAAATAATATATTATTTCAATTTATGTCTAAAAGCAACAACTTAGTGGGTCATCCTTATATTGAAATATTACAAAAAATTAATTAATTAATTAATTAATAAATAAAAAATCTGAATTTTTAAAAAGAAACAAATAAATTTTACATCGTATTTGGCTTTTTGGTTAATTTTATTGTAGAATACCAAATCGAAAATCATTTGGTCAAGTAAATTATGAATTATGAATGTTTAAAGTTTGGATCTCCTAATGATAAATTTATTTGTAAACGTTACAAAACAAATTTAAATGCGATTCATTTTTTAAAAGCATAACTCAAAACTTCCGTAACAGAATTAGCTGTAATTTTGGATTACAGTATTTGCTTCTTCTGTAAATCTGTTTCTGTTAGAAAAAAATCACAGGTTACAATTCACAATATTTTCAAAAATTAATTTCAAAAAATATTTAAAAATAATTTCGAAAAATGTTTTAAAATTAATTTTTGACGACAATAAAAAATGTAACTTTTAATTTTTTTAAACAAAAATCTTTGTCTATAATCTTTAAATATGGTAATATAAAATTATAGCTCATTCTGACAAATAGTTTTTTATGTATGCATTGTAAAAAAAAAAAAAAAAAAAAAAAAAAAAAAAAAAAAAAAAAAGTACTGCCAAAAAAAAAAAAAAAAAAAAAAAAGTACTGCCAGTTTTCCGGTAGGAATCGAAAAAATTGTTGCCCTTATCGTACCGGAATAATTTCCAACCCAGCTCGGAATAAAATCCGTAAAAATAAGGTAATAGACAGTAAAACGGTATTTTACGGATTTTATTCCGAGCTGGGTTGGAAATTATTCCGGTACGATAAGGGCAAATATTTTTCCGATTCCTACCGGAAAACTGGCATTATTTTTTTTTTACAGTGTGCCTATGTTTTTTATTAGTGTCTTTCAATCGATTTTCCATATGAATTTAACATCAAGCGTTCAAAAGAAGAGTTGGATAAATAACTTTCCGTTTGGTATCCTGATGTAAAATTCACGTAAAATGCACAATATGAAGCGAAAATCAAGAGTTCGTACAGAAATTTTCAGAGTTTCGGACAGTTTCAGTATGATGACAACCCTAATGTTATTTTATTAACATAAATTAAAAAACAAAGACATAATTTCCCATTCAAATGGCTATTATGTTGACAATTTACTAATAATTTATGTGACAATTTTTTCTGTGAGAATTTCGGGATAAACATGTAAGGTTGGGCATTTATTTATTTCTATTTTTTATATGGCATCTTTTGTGACTAATCTTTTAAAAAAACTGCCATTGAAATATGAAAAAAACATTCGATATCAATTAGCTGAAAACTGTGTATTAAATTTTATTTCACAAAAATTTTTTTAAAAGATCCATTCAGTTATTTTTGTGTTTCACATTTAAGTCATTCATTTGCACAAAGAAGTTTATCAGAAACTCATAACCCACAGTATCTGATGCGTGGAATTAAAACTGGTTACCGGAAATTAAGCTGTTAATTAAAAGAGAGACAAAATTGCTAAATTGCACTTTATTTTGACAAAATAAAGGTATTTGGAATATTAGAAAGAATTTAAACTAGATCAAAACGAACATTTTTTTTCCTAAGAATTATATATTTAATGGGCATATTTTAATCATCCTCAACTAACTGGAATGGAAAATAAAAATAGTTGAAAAACAAAATGCCGTTTTTAGGCTTTTATCATAAATATATGTAAAATGTTGTAAGTAATGCATGTGTACCATTTGATTCAGGAGAATGAAATGATATTATAAAGAGATGAAGGAAAATATTTTTTTATCATCGATTCAAAAGGTATTAATTCATTTAAATAAAGAAATCGGTTTTAGTTAACGTTAGTGAAAACACTCCAACAGGTTTTCCTGTATATATGTATTGCAAAGGAATGTAACTTCAATAGACTACATAATTTTTTAAAAGAAAATTGTATTTTTATTCATATTTAAAATGAATAGATAATAAAAAGTATTTTGCCATCAAATCGAAAAAAATATATATATGTAAGTGGTCTTGAGATTTGGAATTTTTTTTTTTTAGTGCAGAAAAGATTTCCTATGCCCAGACTGCAATATTAAGTTAACAATTATTACTTTTTCAGAAAAGGCTTACAAAAATATTCTTGAAAAGTGATTAATATTATTTTTTCAGATTTTTTTTATTCGTTAAAACTTCATACACTAATAGTCTCTCTTTCATTCAAATGAGATATTTACGTATTTTTAAACCAGATTTTGCATAATTGATGAGTGTCGACGCGATTTTTCTTTGTATTAGCACTGAAATTCGAGAAAGTTTTAAAATTGGTAACATAACGCTAAATATTATGTTGAATTTTACTCTTTTATTCCCAATATTTATAATGAATGCTATATTTATTGCAGGCATTCTGAACTTCCAATGAACAGTCTTGAGTGACCTTATCATGTTTATTTCTTTTGGCTCTTTTTAATTAGTTGAGTGGAACCGAGTCACATTCTTCGTCTGATGATTCAGATTAAATTATTTCCTAGGTAATCACTATCATCCTCAGGATGTCCCAGGGACAGTGAACCTATGGTGCGCGTGCCATAAGTGGCACGCTGCACATTATTTTTGGTACGGCACATGTTCAGATTCTAGAAAAAAAATAATAGAATTTTACAAATGCATTAATTATTAATCAACCTTGTTGTCTCTATTTATCTGAATTCGATTAGTTCGGTCGATTTGCATTGTCATACAGATTGAAGAAACTGAAATATGACGTCAAGTATCCCAATCTATCTCAATATTGGCTCAAAAAAATTAAGAATAAGTGAGAAATAGGAGATTATAACAAAGAAAGTTTAAAAGGTATTATACGCAAAAATAACGCTGGTAAAATGATAACAACTTTAAATTTCATTCCAGACACTAAAAGCTGCAGATTCTGGTGCTTGTATTTTGACAATTTTTTCTGCAGAACATTCTTTTCGGAAATCCTTATATATAATTTATAAATGTCAATGTGTGTCCGAAAGTTTGAATGAATTCAGCGTTTAAACGGATGAATTAATGCTTTTGTATTTTTGGATATAGATGGATTACAACCCGGAAATGAACATAGGCTATGTTCAATTCATTTTATTCAAATATTTTGCTTAATAATCCAAATTTTCATTATTTTCATACACAATGAATTGACATTTTCCCTATAAAATTTAACCATCTTCCCTTTTTTCGTTGCCAAAAAATAAAAACCCAAAATAATAATTGCATCCAATTGAAAGATTAAAACGGAAAGTTTCAAGTATTTTTAATAATACAAGGTGCATGAATTTTGAGTAAGTGCGGAAAGAAGGCAAATGTAACGTCATATATGGAAAATAAAACGGATATGCTTTGATGTTGAAATAAAATGAGATTGTGTTATGGTATTAATTCTTATTATTTAAAGAAAATTGCTATCCATGCTTACAGTTTATCGTCTGCGCACGGTTAACATAAAGACTTAAATTTAAATTTTAAATTTTTAAATAAAAAAAAAATTGAAGAGCAAATGGATAGCAAATGTCAATAATATGTACAGTAAAATTATCAATGTCGAATATGACGTAATGATTTGCAGGAAATATAAATTTTCATTCTTAAAATGTAAAAGATTAACTAGGTTACCTGAATAAAACAATTTTTTGTGAGTGTTAATTCTTAAAGCCGTTCATTTCAGGAAATTTAAATAAAAATTACTTTATTTTTAAAAGAAATTTTCATTTCCGTTCAAAGAACATAAATGTTTAATAAGACTGCGTCGTCAAAGTAACATTCAGTATAAATATTTTTATTGGAGAAACCTTTGTAAATCGTAGTGCGGCAGCTGAATTTTAATTCTACATTTCTTTTAGCTTTTGGGTTCGATTCCTGCTGGTTCCATTGCGCACACTCTTTGTGTGGAACTCCCAGGATGTATTTCTCTTGAGCTGTAATATTTCCTTGTGCTATCTTGTTTCCGACTGATAAGCGGGCTGTCATGTCAAGCACACAAGTCATATGTTTGTTGTTCAATAAATAAATAAATAAATAAAGGGTAAAATATTTGTTGACATTTTAAAAAATAGCTTTTTTTAATGCGTAAATTTGTTTACGCGTTTTGATAGTATCGCACAAAACTAGGTCGGAGAATTTAAGGTGGTTTTCGGCAGAACGAAAATAATGCGCAGTTGTAACCTTCATATGTTTGAAACCAGACTGCTGCTATTATCACAAAGGTTTCATGCCAGCATTGGCTGTCGATACTATTTCAAAAGATTTTCTGGTATTTTCTTCGTAATAATAAAATTTCTAAAATTATAAACATAAAATCGCAGTTCATTTAGTTGAAATTTTTTCATATACGGGTAGATCATAGCTGAGCATAGATAGGTCATGTTCTGTAATCGGGTTCGAAGTCAATTTGCTTTTTTTAGAGAAAGAAATTTGGTGCAAAAGTAAATACATTGTTGTAAACAGGTTTGTTTTTTGTGTGGTTAAAGACTTAATAATATTCTAGAAGATCATTTCTTTGCCCATCTTTGATGCCAAGTATGATAGTAAAACATATAAAAAAGTATCATCCCGATATTTTTTCTTGGCACACATGCTATATATGCACCTGGTTTGGCGCGATCTGTTTTTGACGCCAATTTGGCGAAAACATCGCTTTCGAATACCAGTTACATGTACATTTTTAAATCATGTTCTATTACTTAAAAAAGGGAAAAAAAACAATAAATAAAAAAAAGTTTCATTAAAAACTATAGAACAAAGCAATTTATATAATTTTAAGAGAAAATTACAGTAAATAAACAATTTATAAAAAAAAAGCAATTTAACAAATTACAACGACCATTTGGAAAATGAATTTTTCAAAGCCTAAAATTTAAGATATAAAAAATCGCACGGAGTTCAGCATATATTATGTACGCCATGAATTAAAACATTAATAGTGTTATTACACGTAAAAATTGCAAGCGACAGAAATCGCCTGCGACTCGTCAGATTTCCTGAAACTTACGTATTATCCACCTGAAACTTACGTATTATTCAAGCATTTCATTGGCTGTTCGGGAAAAGGCTTTTCCATCGTCAGATTTCCAAAAAATCCGACGACTAATTTTAAATGAAATTTCATTCTTAAACTTCTAAACATCCCACAATATTACTTTTCACACCGTCGTATAGAGGAAAAAAGTGTACTTTTAAATGGAATTTGTTTGAAAGCTGTATCTCAATTTGTTTCTGAGTTATTATTTTTTTTTTTTGTAGTTTTTATTACTTTTTGTCATAGTGGCAGCAGAAGTATCCATCTCTGTTGAAAGTAAAGGAAAAGTACAGATTACCGTATAGACCAATCAGAAAACGAATAAAATGCGGATGCAACCAATAAAAAGCTTCAGATATGCTTTTGATTTTCTACCCTGATGAGGACAATAACCATTTTTCCAAATGGTTAATAAACAACAATAGCCGGTGTTACCATATCAAGCAAAATATTCTATTTTGGTGACAATTAGATACCCCGGTGCGTATATGACATCTGTGCCATTTTCTTATTACTTCATGATATAACCAGACATCCTGGTTCAGTATATAAACCTGAGTTATGTCAACGACCCTGTAATAAAAAAATACCTTAAATTACTCATACTAGCCGCCCTTGGCGACCAGTTTGGTCTCCATTAAAAAAGCATGCTAAGCATTGCATCATGTTACTTTTATTCATAATTTAATTTACTTGGACTCCCTTAACCCTCAACCCGATTTTTTGCTGCGCAACCCGAGATTTCCTCGGGGATTCATTTTTCCCACTGGCGACTATTTTTTAATTCATCTCGGACAACTTAAAAAAAAAATAAATCCATATAGACTTTAACAACATTTGCAAGAGAAATTCACTGCAAAATTGATTTTCTTAAAACAGTGGTGCGAGACTATAAAAATAATCTCCAGTGACAACCCTGATTTCGCCTAATTTCTAATATCCTTTCCCATCTGAGATCCTGAACTCTTTTACAAAAAATGTTTACATATTTAAACTCTAAAATATATATAGATTTGAAATACGTAATAAAAAATGCGCAATTTTGAACATATTTTGATTTTAAAAAATTACGCAGCGAGAGGGTTAAATATAATTAATATAATGCTTTAAGCTAATATTTGTATTTGCTGCATTAAAATATCTCTATTTGTTAATTTTCTGTATCGGCTCTCTATATGACAACATCATCATCCGCACATTGTAAAAAAAAATTCCTCTATATACACTAAATTATTCCTCATTTTTAAACAAATAATTTCTGTACTTCTAGAAAACATGTTTTATACGGGAATTCTTCCCGGAAGTTTGGAAAAGAGAGAGAAATTTAATTCATTCCTAGAACGCATGCATATTGGCTCTATTAATACTAAAATGAGAATTCATTTGAAAAATGAAAAACTAAAACGTCTATAAATTAAGATTTCTAATTTAATTAAAAAATAATAAAAAAAACTAAACCAACAACAAAGAAAAAAAGTTTTCGAATTTAAAAGTAAATAACAATAATTTTTCTCATTCATTTAAAAGTATTCACAATTTATTTTTTACAGTTAAAAAAAACATTCTCATTTAAATTATATTTTAAATGAACGCATTTAAAATAGATAGTTTAATTAAAATATTAAATGGAAAAAAATCGATTTTACACAAAAAAAAATCTCGCATAAAAATATAATAATCATATTTTACATCTAGCAATGTACATAAAAATTGACTATTATTTCTACTATTGACGTATATTTTACCTCCTGCAACGGAGGAAAAAGAAACGGATATTTGCCTATTATCCTGGTAGCACTGCTGCCAGGAAAACTTCCGTGAATTGAAGAAAATATTTCTGAAATATTTCTAACATTATTTTTCATGGTAAGATGTCCTATAGCTGTTAATAGTATGCTTATGGTGTTGGGATTACATTCTTTTAGCTTCCGTAAGCAAACAATTACTGAAGATACATCACAAAAACTGAGATACTCCTTTTCTCGTACTCAGAGAAATTTTAATATATATTTAATACGGGTAAACTTCCTATTTTAAAATGTTTGTATCGTGGAAGATATTGTGCGGGCAGCAATAAACTTAACAACATTCAAGCGTTTAAGACATGACATTTAAATAGTATGTCTGCAATCTGATGTTTTTAAAATCTTTATTTCTTGCGCGAATTATAGATCTATACGAAGTGTGAAGGAGTAAGATTTTATTATGTAGTCGGCTCCCAAAGCTTATTTCCAGCATAACATTATTTAATATTATTAAGAGTATAAAAATGACTGTGTTTCAGATGAAGATTCTTGTCCAGTGTAATTGGAATTGGCTGAATAATTTAAGGTTACCCAACCTTAAATTATTCAGCCACAATGGGCATGGCTCAGAAGTAATGATATTGGGCGTCACATGAATTTGATGAGAATGTCATGGACCGTTGAATGCCTTAAAGATAATAAGAAAAGAAAAAAAATGCTTTTTTTTACATTAAATTCTTAAAGGAGATAAAAACGGAGTTACTGCGACAATCCACAACTTCTAAATTCATAGGTGAGTACAGGTGAACCAGGTCCATCAACACCGAATCAGAAGATTTAAAGAAATATTATCATGGTAAAAAAAATGGCGTAGGTTTTTAGGAACTATTGAAAACGTATCAATCAATCTGTGGTGAATATTGCGGGACATGAGTAATTAGAACGAATTATGGATGCAGAAATTTCTAGAAAATGATACGAAAGATTGAATCCAAAAGTCAAAAGTTTTTTTACATGATACAAATTTTTATATATTTTTTCCAATATGATAGTGCTTGTCCAAATGTAGCAGGAGCGGACTAAGAAATTCTAGAATCACTTTGCTGAAATATATTGCCTCACTCTCCGTATTCAACAGATGTTACTCCGGTAATTTAATATTTGTTTCAATACATGCTGGATGCCTTTTCCTGTTTTTATACAAAAATCAAAAATGATCGTGATGAATGAATTTCTTAATAATTACCAGACTACTTCTACTGTAAATTTATTCTTATTGTAGCATGAAGCACGGACGAAAAGTTTAACTTCTAATACCAAATAAGTTGAATAAATCGTTTTTCTACTTTGTTAAATTAATGCATTTGCATTAATCGAGAACGGATGGTGTCATAAATATACACAGTATTGTCAATACAATGGCACCGATATTGTTTTATATAATGATTTGCCACGCAGGTATTGAAAAGTGTTTAAAATCCATTAAGAAATGCATTTTATTCGCATTTCACAGTGGTTAAATTCTAGGGTCACATTTGCCTGCAGAAATTAAGGTAACAGTATAATAACATTGGTAGATAATGGTGAGAAAGAACTTACATTAACCTATTTGTTACGAGCAATTTTTAAAGAGAATTTTTGTATTTTAAACGTACCACGCTTTCATTTGTCATTTAATTATTAGAATACAAGGGGACAAATTTATTATTTACTGTTGAATTATCGGTTGTCTGGCATTGAAAATTTCAATTGGAAACAGGCACAGTCAAATGACAAAACTTCATGGGAGAATACCAAAATCTAATAGTTAGAGAATGCAGAAAACAAAGACTAAATGCAATAGTTCAGAGCTGCAAATAAATGACCAAATGAATTTATGTTGCTTTTACATTCTATACTTTTAGGCTTTTTTTCTTACAAATAAAATTTAATAGTGCTTTATAATTTAAGTTTGCCTTATTTAGTCGCAAAAATCTGCGACTAAATAAGTTAAAAATCTCTATTTACTTTTAGTGGTAACAAAAAAGCGTAAAAATCCGGACTACATTTTAAATATCTGACATAGATGCAAAAAACAGGATTCTTACTCTTTTAAATTTTGAATACTGCTAACTTAAGACAGCAATTGTCTCCTTATTTAACCACAAATTTCGATCAGTAAAGAATGCATAAATAACAGTACATAAACTAAACAAATTGGTTAAATTTACCATCATTATGACACTTTATAAATACCAATTTAACCCCCTTACTGACAAGCCCGTGTTAATACGTTCACTAAGCTCCAGGTTTCACTGCAATACAAGCAAAATTTAAATTAATATAATTCTATTGATTTAACATATTTTTAATACATTAAACAATGATTAATACCTCCAAGGATTGCATTCATATTTGTTATTAAGTTTTTTTTATAAAATGTTGAAATAATCATCTTTTTTAAGCATTTAAAACAAAATGCAGAGAAAACAACATTACAATTTTGCCCTTTTCCAAGACAGTCAGAGGGTAAAAAGTATTCGCAAGCCTTCAGACATTTTTCAAAATATATTATTTACTATATTTGCGAATGAATTAAAATTTCTTATTCAGGCATATTGAATATATATTGCGATGCCATTATGGTATTATCTAAACTTCTATTTTTAAGGAAATTTAAAACTTTGGTAAATAAATATAAGAAGAAATTCACAAACAGCTTTATACTTCAAAGATGAATTTTTAAAACGTATAATTTAGATTTGAAATTTGAAAAGAAGAATATAAAAAATGTATTTTAAACTAAGAAACATATATGTTTACCTTCATTCCGTACGTTTTGAATTATTAATTTGAATGTTGTGCGATTTTTTCCTAAGCTATATAGTTTTCTATTTCAAAATGCTCTTTATTTTGAAAAGTACGGCATGTTTAAAATATTTAAATTTTAATCTTACTAGCTGCATTAAAAATTTAAGTATCAAATATTTATTCCTCTGACTTTTATTTTACCATTATAGAGATATGAAACGAAAATTGCCAAATAACAATATTTTGTAAAATTGAACTTTTTAATTTAAAATATATTAACAAATGAAATAAAATCTATGTTTCACAGAAATTTGATAAATAATACAGTTAATTGAACAAAGGAATAAAATATATAATATTTTAAATGAAGCTAGAGAATTAGTAATTTGACTGGCTGTCTATTGTTTATTCACCTTTCATTGTTGTTAACTGTTATATTATATTACATATAGTTATTGTACATACTGTGTGATCCAGGCTATTTGCATTAAAAATAACAAATATACACACTAAAAAACTTTTGAATTTGAAGAAAAAAGTGCCATCCAGGATGCCGGTATAAAGCTTCTTATTTTACGGACATTTTCTGTATTTTTACGGAACTACGGATAAAATCAGTTAAAACAATAGAAAATGTGTACTAAATACTGATTATTTCCATAAAATAAACAATTTTTACTGGTATCCTGTTTGACAGTTTTTTCTGTGAAATCGGCATTGGTTTTTCAGCGAACTCTCCTGTGTACAAAGCGTAAGTGAAAATCCATTTTAACTCTATGAGTTGATCGCGTCTTTTTCGCCGAGTAGCTAAAACCTTAAATAGCAGGCCTGTAAACTTTATGTAGACTTTTACTTTTATATATACATATAAGGTATCTAAATACGATTCTATGCATTCATATATTTCATAACTATTATTTAATGAAGCATAAAAAACATGTGTCGTAAGATTGCAAATTTTCAACGTAACCACACCGAAAAGCATTTTTGGAATTTTGGTTTTAGTAAAATTCATTGGTTTATCCCTAAAGGTTTAACTTATAATCGAAATCTTTCGGATTCTGATTATTTCAGTGTTTAATATATTCAGATCCATATATCAGTTAATTTTCTGTTTTATTTATTTATTTATTTGTGAAGTTGGACTTTCACTTAACAATTAGAGCGTCTCAGGGAACAAACATACGGTGGATTACTTATTACAAAAGAATAAACATTTTATGTCACATTGTTAAAGAATTAGGTAGCTAGTGAGACAAAGCTGTAAAACTTTGTTGATTTTCATATAAGATATGCTAATATGCGCATTCATAAATTACATAGGTATTATTTAATGAAGCACATAATAAGTAGGCCGAAATTTCAGAAACCACCTACATTAACCACACCAAAAAGAATTTTTGATACTTTTGCATTAGGCGCATGTCAGCGCTTAATCACTAAAGATTACTACTACTGCAGTAACATTTATGGTTTTGATTATTTTTATGTTTAAGTGTGTACTTCGTATCTGTTAAATTTATGTATTTATGTGTAAACGTTTAATTTCATTTTGCAATTTACTTAAAGAATACTACATGGAAATAAACAAATGCTACATAACTTACACAAAAGGATCAAACCCGATCTTCCCGGGTTACAGAACATAGGTGAAAATCTTTTTTTTTTTTTTACGAACTATAGGTGAAAGTTGTACAAAACCAGGTAGCACAGATTTCTCCTTGACTTGTACTGCTACCTACCAGCCAACACGATAAATTGCTAGTCGATCACCACTACGGCATTTATAGCTGAAAAAAAAAAAAAAAAAAAAAAAAAAAAAAAAAAAAGCTACTGCGTGCGGTCCTTTTTTGTGTGACCGATTTCTTTTAAATTACCGTAATTTCGGGTGTATAGCCCGCAGATCAAACAATTCAGTTTGGACCCAGAAATTTTATTCAGTATTTGAAGACCAATATTTACTGTGATCTAAAAAGTTACATTTTATTTTTAAAAATTTCTGGGTCGAAACACGATTGTTTGATCCGCGGGCTATACACCGGAAATTACGGTACTCTTGAAAATTGTTTTGTGTGATCCTAGGTTTTACGCAAATAATCGCTATTTGCCAGCATATCAAATATTGGTAAGTACTATATCTAATTCTTTGCTTTCTTGTTAATATTTTAGCATTTTTACTGATATTTTACTATAGGATTCAGAGTAGTGGCGTCGTGTTTTTAAATCTGTGTCATGTTGCGGTAAAACCAGATACTTAAGAGTGTGTCAAAATCGGGTATGCTCGGATTTGTTTCTACACTCATGGAATGATTTTGTTAGCATAGTTAATAAATTAGCGCGGAGCTTTAAATTGCATTTTTAATACAGTTAAGTTACCATATAATTCTAAATTAATCTAGTTATAGTGAAAATATGAATTTTGATTCTGTTGTACATTAAGAAGTGGGATTAGTGTTTAGCTTAAATGTAAGAAATTAAATAAACTGCAATTATTAATGAACAAAATAATCGTATTAACTAAGGTATATTTGTATATTATGCTTATTACATTTTGATAAATAACTTTCTAATCTGAGATATAATAACTTGCGTTAAAGGCCTACTGAAAATTCTAAATATATTTCGTAAATTGCTTGTTTAAGTAAAATAATCGGACCTTAATGATGAATAATCTATAAAATTTCAATCCCATATAATTAGGCTACATAATGAATAACAAGAATTTTTTTCAAATAAATATTAAATCAGCAGGAGAAATTCCTTTCTTGATGAATGATGCTTTACCGGCAATTATCTTATGCTTCCTTCCACATGCAGCATACCAACTTCAATCCCTTGATGTGTCATTTATGCACCTCTCAAGTCATACTAGGAGTAGGAGGGGAGAAATTGGTTACATTCTAACTCTGGGCGATCTGTAACAATTTACCAAATTGCAAATTTAAGCTGTATTTTCGAGAGCAACAAATGCAAATACTGCAATAAGAGGGTTTGAAAAGCAGATATTTTCCCCGACAACAACGATGTTTTTCCAGGCCATCTTTTTCGCCCTTTCGAAAATGACAAAGAAATCCATGAATGTCACGGATAACACACCTAGATTGCACGTTGAGTTGCTGTTAGAAGAAGGTGAAATTCAAGAAGTAGTTTCAGATATGTTAAATTAATCTCTACAGAATTCTAATCTTTTGGTATTCATTTTTCAAATGAATTCGATTTTGTGATAAATCGATAACCGTGATATTTAAATAACTGTTCATCAGATTTATACATTTCCGCAGGGGTGCAAAATATGTCCGGCCCGGCGATCTAGGATCGGGGGAAATTTTAACCACCTGGGAAATTTTGCAGAAACATTACAACTGATTTCGATTTTAACAACGACTTCCATAATTCCCTGAGATAAAAAAAATTCACTACAAATAAAAAGATCCATATGGTGACCTTTACAAAATCGATCTCAGAATAATATGTACCGTATATCAGGCCCGGCCCCACCAGTGGCCGAGAGGTTCTGCTCTCGAAGCTGGTAGACGGGAGGTGCTGGGTTCGATCCCAATCGCGCCCGTCGGCCTAATCGTTCGGAGTTTTCGTGGTTTTCTTCGAGCCGTGGATCTTCCATGCGTTAATACGGATTAGGTTCCCTTAGAAAGACCCCCACGGAGGGCACTCCCCCCGGGCCTATATCCCTCGTGTAGATAATTGGCCGTCAAAAATCAACCCAACCCAACCGTATATCAGGGGTGATTCTGTTCCGAATTTGCCGAAAATTTAAGGCATTTGGTTCGAAAATTAAAAAAATCGGTCATCAATCTGAAAATTCGAACATAAAAATACCTCGAATTTTGTCCAAGAATTACACAAAAAACGCTAATTTCGTCACCAGATCGCAGAATAACCGCAAATTTTGTAATGCGAAAAAACCCGCGAATTTCGTCAAACGATCTCAAAATAATCGCAAATTTTTCAAAAGTTCGCGAAAGAACCGCAAGTTTCGTCAAAAGATCAGGAAATGGAACGCAAATTTTATGAAACGATCGCGAAAAAAACACTAATTTCGTCAAAAGACCGCGAAAAAGATGCAAATTTGGTCAAAAGACCGCGAAAAAAACGCATATTTTTTCAAAAGATCGTGAAACAACAGCAAATTTCGTCAAAAGACGGCGAAAAAATAAGATTTTTTGTCAAAAGATCGCGAAACAACCGCAATATTTGTTAAAAGATCGCGAAAAAAACTGCGAATTTCGTCAAAAGATCACGCAACAACCGCAAATTTCGTCAAAAGATCACGAAACAACCACAAATTTTGCAAAAGATCGCACAACAACCGCAAATTTCGTCAAAAGATCGCACTACAACAAATTTTGCCAAAAGAAAGCGAAAAAAATACGCGAATTTCGTCAAAAGAACGCGAAAAAATCACGCAAATAACTTCAAAAGATCGTGAAATGAATGCAAATTTCGTCAAAAAATCGTGAATTAAACGCAAATTTCTTCAAAAGATTGTGAAATGAAAACAAATTTCGTCAAACGATCGCAAAACAACTCGAATTTCGTCAAAAGAAGGCGAAATAACCGCGAATTTCGTCAAAAGATCGCGAAAAAACGCGAGTTTCATGAAAGGTCCGTGAAAAAAACATAGTGTTGGGAGTGGATCCCCCTCCGTGAAGGTCTTTCTAAGTACCCTAACCCGTTTTTACGCAAAGAAATCCAAGGTTCGAAGAAAACCACGGAAAAACTCCGAACGATTAGCCCGACGGGCGTGATTGGGTTTGAACCGAGCACTCCCTATGTACCAGCTTCGACAGCAGAACCTCCGACCACTGGTGGGGCAACTTTCCACATGGAAAACACAGGAATACCAAAATTATAGTTTTATGGAAAAAAAAGAAAAAGAATAAAGAAATATCATGCGTCAAGCATAGATTAGGAAAGAATTTCAACCTTGCCAGAATAGTTTAACAAAATTTTGCCATTAAATAAGGTAAAGATGAACTTAATTAAACACATTGGAAAATGCATTTAAAAAACAGATTTTACAATTACAGTCCATAGCAGTATAGGTACAGTAATTGTATTGGGCAGTTCTATATATGTGATCTATAGATATGTACAGATTCTACATAATATACTAAAATTAATTTAGTAAGACTACGCATAACACAGTTCAAAATTCACCTTTTGCAATTTCTACCAATGACGGAAACGGAGCGACCGTACTTGAATTCTTTTGTACAGCCCTGTTTATTACATACAGAATTTATACTGCCACAAATTAAGCTGTAGTTTAATTCAGGCAAAAACATGCTTAAAACTACTTAAATCACACTTCCAGGACTTACTATCCAAGACAGCCATGTATCCAGTTCTCTGCACAGCCCCGTACATGATTTTATTTATATACTACAAATACACATTAACATACTAAATGTTGTTGAGCTTGAAAATGCATAATTCGATTCAAAACCGCCTTTAAGCAATTACGCTCATATTCAGAAATTCGAATGAATTCTTTTGTCTAGCCCCCTATATGATGAACACAATTTATGCAGACCACGTAGCATAAAAAATGCGCAATTTCAGGAATTATCCCTAATAGACAACACTTCGGATACAGTATTGTATAAAAAAAAATTTATGTGTACCTGTAAGTGGACGATAAATGCAATTCCCAGTACATTCTACTGCAAGCATCTTGTAGCAAATCTCAGTAATGTATATGAATTACATCATGTTTGGAGTAGTGCAACATAACTGAAATAGGCCGCTAAAAGTTTTCCACCGTACAGCATTATATAACCGAATAATGACTAAAGTAAAACTTATAATTATTTGCATCATTTACATCAAATACACGCCAGATTCGAAAAATATCCCCAAGAGAAAAAAAATACAAAACAATTACATGCACGTCGCGGTGAGTTAAGTTCAAGTGGTGTGATCTCGAGCATTATATTCAATCTTTCACTGCGACACTTAAATTAATAACTGAATTGCCTCATGGCGATAGAGTATTAAATTCCTCCAAATGGATGTCGATAGAAGAACATTTTAAATAAAGAAATTATATTTGAATAAAGTTTGATAAAAACAAATCAATCTTTATGTTTTAAGTAATTATAATAATAATTATAATTTTAATAGTTACAATTTGCTATTTAAGTAAATAGAAAAAAATTAATTCACATTTTTTTTTTTACTAATATTTAGCAATTAAAAATTAAGATTTAGTTATAAATTTAAATGTAAATATCTTAGTTCTGTATCTATTCCTACAATATTATTTGCAGCATTTTAGTTAATTTACGTCAGCTAATTATTTTAATAGCATCTAATTATATTTAATTCGGCAAGTTATTTTAAAATTGCAGGAAAATTATTTAACCGATCTCCACATTTTACAGATTAATAGACTTCCTGGTGTCGATAAAATTAAATAAATTCTACTCTGAGCACTCCAATTTTTTGTGTAATTAATTTTGAATGCAATTAGTAAATCTGATTATGAAAATTATGTTTCTGACATTACTCGCGAGAAAAAGTGTAATAATTTCTGTTCTAAACGTCATAAAATATTATGTAGAAAAATACGAGTTTTTTTTGTTTGTTTATTTTCATTTCATTCCCCCCCCCCCCAAAAAAAAAACACCTTTTCTGTGAAAGTGCTTTTGGTGACGTATTATAAAATTGTTTTTATTTTAACTGATGAAAGCAGCCCGAAATTAATTGTTGGGAATAATTCAAATTATAACTTGTTTATACATTATTATTAGAAATTTTTGTTTACAAACAGCGTGGAAATAAGTTTTGGAAGTCATACAGCACTATGGTTGCTGCTTTATAATTTTCATCTGTTTGTCGTGCACAAATAATTGCTGCTACATCACGTTTTCTGTGACTACGGTATAATTTGATGCGATTGCATTTTTGAGTACATTTACTCTGCTAGAATCCGAAGATGGAAAACCGCAGAATAATGGAAGCCAGAGAGACTGCATTACGAAATAAAACCAAATGTACAGTGATATTGCAATCAAACTACAAGAATCACTCATGGGACGAACCGGAGAGTTCCTGCATTCGAAAACTAAAAAAAGAGAATGAATCACGTGAACATTATTTAGGTGCTACAAACAATCAGTGTAATCTTTCTAATATTCTCTAGTTCAGCAGTGAAGCGAGCATTTTGATTCCTGTTTAATCAAAACGGTCTCATTTCGCTACCAAATCTTACTGTAAATGATCAATTAAAATAGTTATTCCACAATAATCTAAAATTTGTCTAACACATTAGGAAATATAATAGCAGAATGGCATTTGCGTCGCTTCCTGCAATGTGGAAGTATATTTCAGGTAATGGTCCATATTATTTTTTAAATACAATGTAGAATTCACTGATACATTTCGGATTTTCTTGTACGCAATGGTGAAGATCCTTCGTACGCAAAGTTCTGTTTTATAGATTCAATTGTAGCAACTAATTGTCGTCTTGGTCACCGAGAAAATTATGAACTAAGAAAACTGGCATCAATAGCTTTGCAGAATATTTGGTACAAAACTTGCCGGAAATATCATACTGAAGCCGAAGAGGTTACAACCTTGTCGGTGGGAGAAATCCTGGACTTGCGACAACGTGTCAATGAACAAGTGCGTTTATAACAGACTCACAGCTGAAGACGCTGCTGGGTTTTTCAGGTCAGTTAAAGGGGAGTTAGCGGATCATCATAAAACTTTTACTCACTACAAGCCAAATGGCTAAAAGTTACCGACCGTTAATTTTCGATAATAATAGGAGAATTTTCAATTATATACAGTTCTTTTAGTTTAAATAGAATTCCAATCTATGTTCCGTTATATTTCACAATACACGCCCAAGTGAAACGTGATTTGTTATATTGGAGTAAATATTCTAACATGCTCCTATTTCAAGAAAAAAGTAATTTGTTACATTGGGGGAAAATGTCCCAACAAGCTCCCAGTCCAAGAAAAAATAATTCGTTTCATTCGAGGGAAATATCCCATGAAACTCCTAGTCTAAGAATTAATTAAAAAAATAATTTGTTAATTAAGAAATAATTCGTTACATTGGGGGAATATCCCATCAAGTTCCTTGTCCAAGAAATAAATTATTCGTTACATTGATAAAAATATCCCAACAAGCTCCTAGCCTAAAAATAAATAATTCGTTACATTAGGGGTAAATATCCCCCCAAGCTCTTACTCCAAGAAAAAAAACTCTTTATTACATTAGAAGAAAATATCCCAACAAGCTCCTAGTTCAAGAAAAAATAATTCGTTACATTGAGGGGAAATATCCCACCAAGCTCCTAGTCCAAGAAAAATATTGTTCATTACATTGGTAACAAGCTCCTAGTCCAAGAAAAAAATGATTCTTTACATTGGGGGAAATATCTCAACAATCTCCTGGAATGCACTATTAATCATGATTTAACTTTCTTCTAATTCAAACTATTTTATTAAAAATTTTATCAAAAAGAATTCTTTATAAATGAAACATATTCCTATAATTCATTACATTGTGTAAAGGCCACAGATGAGACATGTCCTAAAGAGATAAAACCCAACCCAAAATCTTTGTATGGATACAAAGATAAAATGAAATGCTGTATTTTTCGAACGTTGTATTCAATCTTTCATTGCAACAATTAAGATAATAAATGTATTGCTTCAGGCCGATCGCGCAATTAATCTCTTTTGTGTATAAAGTTTTTGATTAATTTTGAATATACAAGGTATCCCGACTTATCGTTGTTCATCATCTTATTCTTAACCAGTTTAATTTTAGAGATAAAGCCCAACTTCAAAAATGTTTCAAATGTTGTTCGTAATCATATCAACAGAAATTTGCATCAAAATATTTATTTTTTTTAAAGTTTTAAATTTTATACGGTCTCGGGACCCTATATTCGTCATTATGTAAAACTTTATACATGCTGTAACAAGTACAACGAAAATTTTGGTATGATCAAAACTTACAAAATTATGGATACTTTCCAGTATGAAGGCCTTAAAAAAATAGCCTTAGCAAAAAAAAAAAAAGAAATCCGGATACGTATTTCTGGCAACATATTTACTGTTTCATATACACAAGCAAATTTTCCAATATGTATACATTTTATTAGATATAAAGAAGGCATTTATCTATATTATATACAAACATAAAAAAATTGTGTATAAAAAATAACAGTAAATATATGTAGAAATAAAATGTTTATGCATATAGTATATAAACAAATATTGAAGTTCATCTGGTCAGTTTTTGTAGCTGTTTATATCTTTTGGCAAAATACATATATCACTTTCTGTGCACGATTATGCGAAGCTTTTTTTAAAGATGCTAAGGTCCCTATAGGGGAAAAGCACCGACCCTCATAGCATGCATGGTCACGGTGACGTCACTGTGACGTCACTGCAAGTCACTGTGGTCACGTCACATCTGTGACCGAAATGCCACCACTCAGTGATGTCACATTGTGACTGAAATGTGAACTTCTTAGAAAACTTTAAAAACTTACGAAAATTCTGCAAAACATGTTACTTTTTGTAAAATTATATTTTTCTGGCAATTAAAAAAAATTGTGACGTCTCTGTTATGTCACTGCTATGTAACGTACGCCACGTCACATATGTGACAAAAAAACCAACATATTGTAAGTCACAGTGTGACAAAAAATATGAACTTCAAATATCTTTGAAAATGAAGAGAAATATTTTAAACAGCCACGAGTTACAGCGGCATAAGGAATGAAAATATATTAGTGGATAGCAAATGGTAAATTCCGTCACTAAAGGGGAGGGGGGGGGGCATAATAAATAAAGTGCACGATACAAGTATTAATAAACTAAATTTTTAGGCTATATTTTATCAATTTGATATCTAAGACAGTGAATGTATACTTTTTCATGATTTCAATTTTATCTAGCATTTGGATAATATGTTTACAATTACGAATATTAAATTTATACGCTTTACATATTTAGTTTGCTGGGAGGAAATTTCACTCTTTCTTTCTTTTTTTACCGACCAGAATTATTCGAAACACTTCTGTGGTTTCAAACTAAAAATTTTCTATTACAGTTAAATCTGCACCTTTTAATGAGCATGTAGAAAAAGTCTTCAGAGTTTAGTCATCTATGCATTTCTTGCTTTAGAATATTTTTATAATTTGTATTCAAGTCATAAATTCTACTTCTTTCAGACTTTTAAAATAAAATTAGCATTTTCCGAAAATAAAGGAAAACAAACTTTACTTTAAAAAAATAGAAAAAAAGGGTGGGGGTGTCGGTAATACATTAAATTTATTTTTACACCTTTTAAAAATTTAAACAATGTTTTATCTAATAAACTCTAATTATGAATATTATTATTATAATTATTTAGAAAAAAGGAACTTTACAATACATTTTAACTTGAATTATTTGGTACGAATAAAAAGAAAAGATTAAATACATTGGACATTTCTTCAAATACAAAATTTTAATGAATGATACTTTCAGAAAATTTCTGCGCGTTCAAATTCCATATTTCTTGTATACAAAAACAAACAATCTGTAACAAACCATCTGCTCGAAAATCGTCTGCCCACAGAAAAATAAATATGAGAATACGCGGGAAATAGTTCACTTGTTTTAGAACAACACGTCTACAACACTTTAAGATAAGGAAATGACCATTTTAGGATACACGAATATTAATGGAACGTGCATGTAAGTTTTATTTAATTTAAATATTTTATTCCTGGTTGTATATTATGAGTTAAATAGTTATATTTGTAAGAGACTGATCTTTAACTGTCAGAAGCGTTATTTTCCAATTTGATAACTGTGAAGAAAAATATTTTAATCTGCCATCGCTTGAAAAAAAAAAAAAAAAAAAAAAAAAAACTGCGCAGAGACATTCATGCCTACATTCATACTGGAATTAATATAAACATTAATTTACTCTTACTTGAGATTAAAAATGTATGGAACGACAATGATTTGGAATTATTTTATCGGCTTCTTACTATTTTTTGATTACTAACATTTATAATTATTATTATTTTGGGGTTAAATATGATGTTCGATTATCATGAGATTACGAAACTGTTTCAGATTAGAAATTAACATTATACTGGGAAAATGTATTTTTAACATATTACAGTAGTGAAACATTTGAAAGAATTTTCTTTTAGTGCTAATAATATTTTAAATTATCTTTTAAAATCCTAAATCTTCAAACCAATGTTTTCAGATTTAACATTTGCCAAAATTATAAAATAATAGGAATTCCTTATACCATATGAAAATATTTTTGAGATATTGTTAAATCTAATAATGCATTTAATTTATCTATTGTAGTTTGCTGTTGTTTAACAGTACAATTATAAATACTAATTATTATTTTTAGTGTTTTTCAAATTGGTATATTTATTTTTTTTTTAATTGTATGTAAGCATTTTTTCTGTTTGTGATTTTAATCAAACATTTAATTATAGACATTCTGAATGGGTTATTAAATTTTCTTCTATTGTAAATTAATTTTCTACGTGTATGATTCGGGTAATTATTGGCACTAAAAAGTAAAATATGATATTTAAGCATTGAAATAAAGTATTTTTCATGCGTGATAGGAAGTTATAGATTAAACTGCTTTAGTATATATTTTTTAAAAGTTCATATAATACAGGATACATAATGTAGGACACAAGTTGAAAAGTGTTTACGACTTCGGTTTGTCTCTCCGTCTGTCCGTCTTAGCAGTCTGTGCGCACTCTAACTCTCGAAAATATACTCGGATTGCCCTGAAATTTTTGGATGGTATTGACGTTTACCATCGCACGGTACCTATTTGTAATGAAGTTTGTAGCATGCTTTGTTCATTTACAGGGACAGCCAAAAGTTTTCCGTTACATTACGGCCTATGGTAAAAAGTCGTTTCAAATGATTTTTTATGATTTTACGCACGCTTTCAAACAGAATAAAATTTATATGCATTTATGAAGTGCACTAATATATGCATTCTGTTGACTATGCGATGCAAAGAATAGTTATTGTTCATTTACAGGACTAAAAAAGGAATTCAAATACATAATGATATAGAGGTGGAGGGAATTGTTTGCGGCATACTTTAATTATGTTAATCTATTTCATATATAATGAAATTGATGTATGTCGCTGAGGTTTACATACTATAAATTATTTCATGTATAATAAGAATAATACGTATATAGCATTTACAGGGACACACAAAATCTTTCAGATACCATATTGTATCCGAAGTACTGTTCATTAGCGATGATTGCTGGAAATATATTTTTAATTATGATATGCACTTTTATGATTCACTATATTTATGCATAGTGTATGGTGTATATAAATGCTATAATTCCTATACAAGGCTGCACAAAAGTATTCGTAAGGATTACTGGGTATGGGCGCAAATTGCTTAAAGGTGGTTTTAAAAGAGTTATGCTTTTTTTCGCTGAACTGCATTTAATTTACCAAGAAATATTTGTAGAATATAGATAAAATGATATACAGGGTCACGTAAAGAATTGGATACATGGCCGTCTATATATTATAATTTCTGGAAATGTGATTTCAGCAGTTTTATGAGTGTCTTAGTTTGAATTAAATTTTAACTAAATAGTGGCGTGTAATAAAGATTTTAGGTAAACTACAGGGTTGTACAAAGGTATTCAAGTATGTTTCCATACATTAGTATAAATTGCTGAAAATGAATTTCAACCTGTTACGCGTTTTCTTGCTAAACTAAATTTTCCCATTTTATAGTATATATACACTTAAAAAAATGGGTACTCAAAATTGAGTAAAAAGTACTCAATTTTAAATGCGTCACATGCACAAAATAGCTCCGATCCAAATGTACTCAAAGTTGAGAAACACATGTACTCATTTTTTATTCCATGGCTGTGATCAAATATGAATCGTTATGTACTGCCCCCCCCCCCCCCCCCGAAAAAAAAAGAAAAAAACAAAAAAACCCCTAAAATGTAAAGTAAAAATGTACTGACATTTATTTCCCGTCCAAAGTTCTTAACAAGAAATGTTTAATTGATTATTTATCAAGAAAAATAGCAAAATTCTTAACAAGATACTCAAATCGAATATTTTTATGACAAGAACATTATTTCCAAGCAATTATTTTTAAAATGCTGTGCATAATTTAATATTTACATTAATAAACATCATTTATGCCGCCATAAATGAAATGAACCATTACAGGGTACAAAACTATTTGTTTGTTTGGGTTTGATAACATGTGATGCTTCAAAATAGAGAAAGCATAGGTTCATTTTTGATCCAAAAATATTCAATTCAATATGAGTACGTCGGTTTGCTCATTTTTGAGTACTTCATTTTTTTCAGTGTATCAACCTACAGATCAAATAAGGGCTGTTTAAAAGAATTGGAAAACATATTTGGCTATGGACGGTAACTGCTGAAATCAGTTTTTCAAATGTTTTATGCGTTTTCTAAAATGTTTACTTAGTTATCTTATTTACGTCATTTCCCTAAATTACGATGTCTTGTTAAAGCATTCAGAAAGTGTTGGAAAGTATATTTTAATCTATGCTTAACACATGATTTTTCCTACTCTTTTTTTTTTTTTTTTTTTTTTTTTTTTTTAAATTCCAGATCAGTCTTTTCCTATAAAACATACCAAATCTATTTAGCTCATATTCACAAAGTACCATATACACGGGAATAAAAAATTTAAATAAATATCGTTTATCATGCCGCTCTATAAATAATAGTTGTATTAATATCCGTTAGTTTCCATGTTCGTATTTAATAAAGCAATGACAAATCAAAGCAAATTAAAAAACTTACACATTCTAAATATCAAGCATAGAACTTAATAAAAAAATATGTCAGTTGATAAGCATTGTTTTTTAAGTGGAAAAATGTAAAATGTTTTAGAAGAATAGGACTTCAAAGTAGCGATATTTTGCTAAAAAGTACGGTAAAAAGATAAGATTTTATATTTACAGCAAAATTTTATTTTAAAATTCATCGCTGTATTAATACTTAGAAATTTTTCCAGAGAGAATCATTCGCCTTATATACAATATTTCAAATGAAAATCAAATGTCAAATTAATTGCTTAAAAGGACAAAGGCCAACATTGTGAAAAAGATTCCATGCCGGGAAACGAACCCGGGCCATCAGTGGTGCACACTGACATTCTACCGACTAAACCACATGGAACGACGGCCAGCCCATAAAATTTTTCACTATTACATGTTCGCAAGGCTACAAACGCAGCATAAGATGGAATATTTATCGTGAGCCACCGACATGGGGTAAACACGAAACTTAATTAAATCCAGCATCGATTGAAACTATATTAATAATTGGAAATTTTTCCAGGGAGAAACATTCGCCCTGCATACAACATTTCAAATTAAAATTGCCTTTTAAGCAATTAATTTGAAATTTGACTTTCATTTGAAATATTGTATGCAAGGCGAATGGTTCTCTCTGGAAAAATTTCCAAGTATTAATATAATTTCAATCAATGCTGGATTTAATTAAGTTTCGTGTTTGCATCATGTGGGTGGTTCACGCAAGATATTCCATCTTTTGCTGCGTTTGTAGCCTTGCCAACATGTAATAGTGAGAAATTTTCCAGCCTGGGTATCGTTCCATGTGATTTAGTCGGTAAAATCTCAGAGTGCTGTACTGATGGCCCGGGTTCGAGTCCCAGCATGGAATCTTTTTCACTATTTGCGTCTTTTAAGCAATTAATTTGAAATTTGATTTTCATTTGAAATCACAGTGTTTATGACAAGTTCGTCACAAATGAGACATATTTCACAAATTGGTCACAATGTGACTTCAAAGCATTGTCGCTTTCGTCACAGGTTCGTCACAAAGTTAATGCCAAAATAGTCACAAATGACACACTTTTCACAAATTTGTCACACCGTGACTTCACAGAGTGGTCACAATGTGACGTCACAAACGTCCTCTAAAACGGCCATAACGACCTCGCATTCTAGTCACTGTGACGTCACATCGACGGTCACAAAATCACAGTGTGACTTCACAACGACGTCGCCGTGACGTCACCATGCCTTACGGGCGAATTATGTTACATCAACAGTTATGAATTTTAAGCTTTGCCTGGCACAAAAACGAGGAAACTTGTCTTTCAGTGAAACATAATACTGGAAATTAATAAAATTCAAAGTTTCATAATCTGATAAATTCTGTCGTAAAAGAATTTGTTTGTCTGTTTAGCACTTGTTACCGTACGGCGAAAGATTTTCTAAATATAATTTAATAAATCCAAGGACCGTATAAAAATTTTAATTTCACAACTTTTACTAAAGCAAGATCTTTTTTGCCATAAATGGTATTTTATAAGAGGGGGAATAACATTTGAAATATTTTTAACCCTCTCGCTGCGCACCCCGCGATTTCCACGGGCAACGTAAAAGTAGCAAAATTTGCGCAACCCGAGATTTCCCCGGAATTGCATTTAACGAAGACTCATTTTCAGAATTTTGTTTTTATATGATTATTCTTCAAATTCAGTTTTCTGACAATCTTTCTTTTTATAATCTAATTCTAAAAGTATTTTTTTAAAACTCTCTTACAAAAATTTGTTACATATTTTAACTTTAAAATATATATACATTTGAAATATGCAATAAAATAACTGCGCAATTTTTAAACCTATTTTGATAAAATAATTACGCAGCGAGAGGGTTAAAATCGGAACTATACCTGTAATGTAAACGGATTAGTTATTGGGTAATTATAAAAAGAACCATCCTGCATGAATTATATTTGTAAGATTTTGACAATTAAACTTTAGAATTTTTTATGCTTAACGTCATCATAAAATGATACTAATTACGTAAGATAATCAAATTTTAATAGATTTTATACTAAAAATAATAAATTAAATTTTAACTAATTATTTTTCAAGTTTTAACCAAGGTTTGTTTTCAAGTTAAAAGGTTCACCCTACATAAATTGTATTTGCAAAATTTTGACAATTAAACTTTACAATGTTTTATGTCTGTTAATGTCTAGATCTATTTTTATATACAAACATATAAGTAATTTGTGCATAAGAAACAACAGTATGTATGTTACATTAGTAGATCTATTTCCGTGATTTCCCTATTTTATTCTAAATTACTACTCTATATTCACTAATTCCATATTCATAATAGTCTCTATCGTTAACCCTGTTAAATTCCTTTTAAGTTAATGTCTCACTTGTCTAAATTACTTAAATATTACGATTTTAGTCTTATCGAATTAAATTTTCTACTTCTGATCGTTCTCTTATTTTGAATATTCTTTTTGGTAGCCATTTTATTTTATTTCGAGAATTTCATTTACCGCGATGTGTAGACTTCATTTCCCACCCTCCGTTCCTTTTTAATTTTTAGTTCATCGCGCTTTCCTATGTCGTAGAACGGCGCGATATCCTTACTTCTTAATTGGTTCAGAGCGCGAGTCACGTCATAGCTTGCATCACTACGCTCAGTAACAAAAAGCGGCTGCTCGCATTTCTCAGACAGAATGTGGTCGTATTTTGAATTGTCAATCATAACTGGTCGCCGTCAAGTGTCAATTTCAAACTCTAAATTTGCTTACCCTTTTTTGATTGCCTGCCCATAAGTAACTAATATGGAGCGATGATGAGACTTCTAAAGATTAAGTGAAAACTGTTCCGCCGAAAGTTGTTCCAATAAACTCTGTCAGCTGATTCCTGTCTTGTTCACTTATTTTGGGGAAACCTTTTATCGGATTACATTCTGTTATCTAACCAATAAGCCACGATGACTGCAAAAACCACTACTGCAATGATCTTTTCAATGCTTTACTGGCTTCGAATACTATCGCACTGTTTTCTGGAAACCACTGCATTGATGATTTATTCAGTCAGAGATCAGATTTCAACGAGCCACTTACCTCTTTACAACTCACTACTGGATATTGATCATTCATATAACGTCTTATTATTATATTAGAGCGGGTTTACTAAACGTGCTGTTTGTTCCGTCCATTATTCACATCTTCTCAATTATTACATAGTAAATCGTAATATATATATATGTATAAATAAAATGTTTATGTATATATAAATACATATATAAACAAATATAAAAGTTCACCTGGTTTGCTTTCATAGCTGTTTATACATTTTGGTAAAATATATCACTTTCTGAAGCCTAAATTGTGCAACGCTTTTTTTAAAAAATTCCAAGGACCCTATAGAGGAAAAGTGCCGAATTATGTTACATTAAGAGGAATTTTAATATCATTAAAAATGATATTAATTATGTAAATTAAACAATTGCAATAGATTTTTTACAAAAAATAATAATTCCTTTTTTACTATTTTTTTTTTAAAGTTTTAATAAAAAGAAATGCATTTTATCTGTAAATGAGTTGAAACACCATTAATCTTAACATATGAATTAATTTATTTTTGCTAATTATTTTAATAACATTATAATTTGAATATACTTCATAGCAAACTTTAACCTTCTTCTGATTTAAACTATTTTAATTAAGCTTCTATCAAGCATAAATCTCAATATATGTAACGTACAATTCATTCTAATCTTAAAAGCCATATTCTACACTAGAAACGAAAAATATCTGCAAGATATAAATGTAAAGCAATTGCATATAAGCACCGTTGCATTAAATTAAAATGCTGCATTTTCCTTATATTTTATTCAATCATACATTGCGGAAAATAGATTAACCACTGAATTTTCTCGCGGCGATCACATAATTAATTTTTCCCATGAATGTAGATATTGATAGATTTTTGAATTTTTTTCAGTGTGATTCAAAAGAGATTCAACAATATTTAAAAGATTTTACTGCACGCTGTGATAAATAATAATTTTTTAGGGATCCACGGTCGTAATTCACTTATTAAGTGAAAAGTACAGGGTGTACGTCAACCCATTTTTGTTTATACCTTTAAAATTAATGAAGATATTGTAATGCTACTTTCAACAGATATATTCTGCTTTCATTAAAATAAGTTTACATCATGAAAAATGCTTTAAATATACTATAATAGTCGTGATACTGTAACAGCTGTCATCAACCTTCTGAAATATGATATGTCTATCTGAAAGCTGTTTAGACATATGTGGGGATCTTTCCAGACACTTTTCGTGGTGTCGGCCCATTTTACACAGAGAAAAGATTTTAAGATTTTCGATAAAATATCATATTTATTATTAAGTCTACACAGTACCCTAAAAATGACAAAAATATCGAATATTTTTTATTGAATTTTTCAGTGGTCCATACAGTTGTGAATAATGAGTCCAAATTGTAGATCTGAAATCCAAATAGTTTTAAAGATATTTGAACTTTTCTGAGTGTTTTTTCTCAGAATGTTCTGAGTGTTCCTTTACAAACTTTAAATGCATTTTCTCAGACTTTTATTTTTGTTGATGTTAGTGTTTGCTAATTCCTAAGGCTTTTTTCTGTTGCAGATAGTCTTGAATTTTTTTTCAGACACTTACATGTATATGTACTACAATAATTAGTATGGATTTAGGTCTGAGGGTTACTGTTATTTTTTTTTAAATGTCAAAGTTAATATTTCCAAAATTTTCGTGTTTTATTCAGATTTCGAATTACAAAAATAAATAAAACTTTAAATAAAAGTTAAATCTTTAATTCCATACTAACTTTTGTTCCCAATAATCCAATGAATATGTCACTTAAAATAATTAAAAAATATTAAAAATTAAAAATGTTATAAAAGTTTTAAAAAACTTCAAATTTCTTAAAAAAATTTAAGTAAAAAAAACAGTGATTTTTAAAACGATTTTTTTTTTTACCAGAATCAATTTAATTTTATAATCTCAAACAAAGTCATTAATTATTTTTAATGTAACTGTCTCCAAAGATTTTTTTTTTGAAAAAGGGTACTGTGTAAAGCAATATTCGTGTTTGAAAGCATGATATGAAAATGCTATTTTCTTCCAACGTTAAGTTCTATCGTACACTGCAAAAATTTCGTTAACTATTGTATTTCCTCTTGGATAATAGACAAAATGTAAAAGGTTTCAGGACGCTAATAGACAATTTAGATATAGGAATCCTAAGTATCATAATCAACTTTTTGAATCGAAAATACAGGGTGTCGCAATCCATGCCAAAAATCGATTTTTTTTCATAACTTTCAAATTGATGAAGCTCTTTTAATGATATTTTTAACAAACATACTCTTCTTCTTGTAAAATGTGATGACATCATGAGAAATGCTTTAAATGCACTATAATAACCGCGAGAGTGAAACACCGTCATCTATCTTTCGAAATATGACGCGTCTATTTGAATGCTGTTTAGACTGCTGGTCATTTCAAACACATTTCGTGGTGTTGCCCCATTTCACAAATAGCAAGGCACAATTTTAAAATTCTCGATCAAATATATTGTTTATTGTTGAAGTTATGGTTAAAATCCATGATCGACTTAGTATGAGAAATCCTGCATATTTTATTCAATAAGTATGTGACGGACCCTTCGGGAACGTCAGTCAAAAAAGTAGCCATGACACAGGTTTCAATAATAACAACAATTTATTTAAAGAAAAAATGGATGGATGGCAATGGAGCGGTCAATTTTATTCTAATCAATAGGTCAGTTTGATCCTGATCAAAAATACATTTAAGGCACTAAAGTTGAGAGGGGAATGCTATCCTGAAGAAATCAACTAAATTCAAGCACTGGCTTAAAACGAGATGGCTACGCTGATTGCCGGAAGCGAAGAAAAGTTTGCTTCAACTTAGTATAAAATGTCACCACAAACAAGGTAGCTAACACTATAAAAGGGCACTTCAAAATATCGCACTAATACTATAAAGGGAAGCCTGTGAATTCCAATATTCTTTTGTTTGAAAATTTTCATTGTAACTCCTTACTACGCTTCCGAATGACTCAGCCAAAGAATCTAGCCAAAACAACTCTTTGGAAAACTTCAGCACATGGAAAACCAGAAGCGACGAAGCTCCAGTCTTATACACCACCAATGTCGAGATGCGGCAAAATCGAATTAATCTAATTTCTATCGCCGAATGTATACCAGCTAGTTAACCACAGACTTTTAATTATCATATCAGTTCACAAATACAGTGATAATCAGATTATCGGAGATTCAGTCACGATTTCGAAATTTAAAGGATGACAGAATGGATAAGTCTGCATAGTATAATAATAATGAGCTCGACGTAGCAGCGGTTGGTCGGTAGCTTCATTGCCCCGAGCCCTGCCTTCCCGCTTTTCGGTGTCTTTAATTTGTGTAATTTCCCTTTTAAATTTCTCCGGTTTCAATTTTTGATTTTTTTTTCAACCTGGCATTCGCTAGAGTGTCTTTTACTCAGGACGTGTCTGGGGACCTATGAATAAGGGGCTGCGGACGAAAAGAGACATTTAGACATGAATATTATACTCTAAATATCTCTTCTAACTAACGCACAAATGTTAGAATTGAGGATAGCACGATCGCACGCAAAACTTCACTCAACCATAAACTACCTTTATAAGAGAGTATCTAGGGGGTTATGCAAGCGGATTGCAACCTTTGTTTCCATTACAAAACTATTTTTTTTGTAGTATGCACTAGAACCTCTTAAAGTTTATTCAATCTTTTTTTAATGACATCTCTTTCTAATCACTTTTTAATATTATTATGATGGTAAAGTGATGTTTTATTCCTAAACCGTTACTATAAATGAGTATTATTTAGATAAAATAAACAAAACAAACTGCGTTTTTTCACTAAAACAATTAATAAAATTTTAACCAAGAATTTATTTTTTTGTTTAATAAAACTATTTCATCTGCAAAAGAATCGAAATGTCATTTATTGTAACATATGAATTAATTTATTTCATGTGATTACTTATTTTAATAAAATTCTAACTTGAATGCCTTTAAAACAAACTTAACCTTCTTCTGATTTAAACTATTTTAATTAAAATTCTATCAAAAATAATTCTCAATATATGAAATCTATAATTCTTTACATTGGTTGCAAATCATTATATTGAGCTAGAAATTAAAAATGTCCTTAAGAGATAAAATCCAAAACAATTACAAACAAGCAACGGTGCATTAAATTAAAATGCTGCATTCCTCAAATGTTATATTCAATCATCCAATGCGACAATTAAGTTAACAACAGAACTGCCTCACAGGGATAACGTAATTAATTTCTTCTATTGAAGTAGATATCAAAAGATTTTGATTGATTTATAGCAATGTTTTATAGTACTACGTTGTTCAGTAATTAAAGTTTTAAATTTTATTTTATATGAATGAAAATATTAGTACTTGTTATACCAAATTAAAATTGATGTTTGCATTGCTATAAATTTTTTTGAATAATACAAATGATTTTAATGGACAGTCATTGATGGTTAATTAACGAATTTTTATTCATATAGTTTTTACTTTCTTCTATTTTTACAAGAAGAAAGTATTGGATACATGAAAATTTTCGAGTTCCGGTTTTTGACGGATTTACACGTTTTAGGGGTCAGAGATTCCAAAAAACATGTTTTTAGAAGATGTCTGTCTGTGAGTCTGTGATCTGTCTGTCTGTCCATCTGACTGTATGTATGTGACACAAATTTTGTGAGCGCTCTATCTCAAGAACTAATGCACGGAATTTAATAAAAATTTATATTCAGTTAGCCCCTGATATAAATTGACCCTGATTAGTTTTTGGTGTAAATCGCTCGACAGGTGGAGCTGCTATGCAGCATTTTTCACGATTTTCACACTAGCTCAATCTCCAGAACTAATGCACGGACTTTCATCAAACTTGAGATTCAGTTAGTCCTTGACATGAATTAAGGTTTTATACATTTTTATGTGAATCGCTCAACAGGTGGCACAGCTATGGTGGATTTTTAGTGATTTCCGCAATAGCTCTATCTCAAGAACTAATGCTTGGGTCTTCAACAAACTTCAGATTTAAATGTACCTGGATATGAATTAATGCTGTTTCATTTTTAGTGTAAATCGCTCAACAGGTGGCGCTGCTATGCAGAATTTTCACGATTTCTACAATTGCTCAATCTCCAGCACTAATGAACGGATTTTCATCGAACTTGAGATTCAGTTAGTCCTTGACATGAATTGACGTTTTATACATTTTTGTATAAATCACTCAACAGGTGGCGCTGCTATGCTGAAATTTTTGCGATTTCCGCAATAGCTCTATCTCAAGAGCTAATGCTTGTATTTTCAACAAACTTCAGATTCAGGTATACCTTGATATCAGTTAGTGCTGTTTATGTTTTGGTGTAAATCGCTCAACAGTTGACGCTGCGATGCTACATATTTCAGAATCTCCCCTATAGCTCTATCTCAAGAACTAATGCACGAATTTTCATCAAACTTCAAATGCAGATATAATTTGATATGGATTGGTACATGTAATTTCTTGTACTGTTTAAATGATTTAATTTACGTGATTTATATAGAAGAAAGTTTTGTGATGGCCACAACATACCAGTTTTCATTTTCCGCGTAAAATTGCTAGATTGCTAGATATTTAAAAGAATGGAAATACAGGTTTGGCATTCTTAGCCATTGTACGATGTATGATAGGAAAAAACTGTTTATTCCACGACTTCTAAAAATAATTTATATACCAAAAGTGACTTTTAAATATGAAAACAAATGTAGACGAGATATTATACGTAGTTCTTTAAATATAAAATAACAGTTTTATATAAATATTTTCCTGTTTTTATCAAAAAAATATTTCAGGATTTTCTTATTTTTTCGTTCTTAATAGTGATCTCATGTGAAAAAAGTTACATGAGGACTATTACAACGTATATCATAGATATTTCTCTTAAAGCATTAGAAATATTTTTGGTAGCTTTTAAACATAAGTATAAGCCTGTCGAGTAAATATTAAATGGAATGGTGCGACACTGTAAAAAAAACACTGTAAATTTGCCAGCACAAACTCTATCACAGTTGAATGCACTGTATCTTCTTTGGTTTCCCGACTATTTAAACATGAAAAATACAGTAGTTGCGTAAAATTAGCAGTACAATGTACTGGCAATTTCGACGCATTTGGACTACAGCACAAACTACGGGCGTCCAAATTGCCAGTACATTGTACTGTTAATTTTACGCAACTACTGTATTTTCCATGTTTAAATAGTCAGGAAACCAAAGAAAGATACAGTACATTCAACTGTGATCGAGTTTGTGCGCGAGATGAACAGTACTTTGTACTGTCGTTTTTTTTTTTTTTTTTTTTTTTACAGTGGACGTAAGATATTCTGTCCCCTTCGACTGGTAAGCTGTAGACAAAACATTAGAGTGTCGAACTCGCAGCCAAAGAGCTACAATATTCAATATAAAAAACATTTAATTAAAAAAAAACCTCTCTCAGAAAAAGATTACTGTACAAGAAATTCACCCTCCCTCCCTTTCTCTGATAGGTGCTGGTAAAATCTTATATCGAAACATCATTAATTGTAAGAGAAATTAATTTATTTCATTTAATTCTTTAAACAGCATTCTTTCTGCTAATTTTAACTTTCTTATAAATAAAGGTATTTTAATTAAAATTCTATCAAAAATAATTCTTAATATGTATTAAACTTACAATTCATTAATCATTTAAAAGACATACGCATATAACACTAGAAGCGAAAAATATCCCCAAGAGTTAAAACCCAAAACAACTGTATACATGCAATGGTGCATTAAATTAAAATGCAGCATTCTTTGAACGTTGCATTCAATCATTCATTGCTACAATTAAGTTAACAACTGCAGTACCGCACCGCGATCGTTGTATAATTAATTTCTCCTATAGATGTAGATGCGGACAGATTTTTGAATAATTTACAGCAAAGATTTTATAGTGTTACATTGTTTAATAATTTTTCTTTATTTTTCATTACTTTTTTTTTACTTATTTTAAAAGATGCAAACTGGTATTTTTTATATGCATTATGTTAGTAATATAAAAAAATGTTTATTGATAGTAATTATGTATCTGACTACTAATAAATAATCAATTTAAATCGTTTCTTTTTCATTTTCTAAAGATATTTTATGTTTTGCATATAAACTTCATTCCTGATATATTTTTTTTAAGTGGAAATTCCGCTTTGACATCTTTAAGTTTTTAAGGTGTATGATAGAAAATGTTTCTTTACATTCATTCCACTACATTTTAAGGGGTCTCGGGACTCTTAAAGCTCTAAAATTTTCGAAAAATTAATTTTTTTAGATGTTAAACTTCTATGTTTTCTGAACATTTTGATATAATTGTTATCTTGAAATTACCATTAGAACAGAAGTTATGGCATTTAGAATTATACTCGCTCAATAGCTGAAGTGGTGTTTCCAAATCTTTGAAGTCATTTTTCTCCAAATGACGTTTTTGGGCATAACGCGCACGATATCTCAAAAACTTCTGAATATTTTTTCATGACATTTTCAAAACATATGTTTCATATTAGTCTGTATAAACTGAACGTAAAGTTTCCTTTCTATTGTAAAAAGAAAATAATTTTTTAGGTGTTTATATTGTTAAAATTTTCTAAATTCTGCATTAACTAAATGCAACTTTGTATTAAAAATATAAAAAGGCTTTAAATGCAAATTTATTTAGGTTCAGTGTAATTACTATAATCTGAGGTATAAGTAAGCACCAAAAATTTCATTCTAGTTGCTAAATTTATTTTGTAATCGTGCGCATAAGCTGTTATGCCGATTTTCTGCTCGTCAAATGTCTGACAGATACCCCCTGTAAATGCTAATTCTGTATCTTGTAATTTTTCAAATATTTGAAATGAAAGAACATACTTGTATCTTTCATTCCCATTTAAAATTGTGTCTTAATATTAAATACATTTTAAGATATTAAACGTTGAAAATGGTCCTTTTTTTTCATTTTTTCCAATTTTAAGAGTCTTGAGACCCCTTAAAATAATGCAGTAAATAGAAACACTAGATTTAAATGTACAGGAAACTGTAGGTAAATTATGGAAATCAACTTGATTAAATTTAATATGTAAGTTTTACCTAAATATTTCCTGATTTAACAAACATACTTTGTCTTAACTTTCTGTTTTACCTCTTTTAATCAGATAATAAATGATAGAAATGTATCTTCCAAAAAGAATGAAAAGTTGTTTGAATACTATTTTTTTTTCGTTTTAAAAGTTTTATAGGTAAAACAGGTTGGTTGGAGTTCGTTAGTATCAATTAACGGATTGCCCAGCATAGGGATTTTTATAAGGGAACGTTACCCGCGCTTAGGAAACGTTCGAAGAAAATCAAGGAGATCTTTAAATGGTTAGGCCGACAAGCGCAACATGGATTTAAATGTAGGACTTTCCACGTACTGATTGTGATAGCAGAATCTCTGCTCACTTGTTGGGGATGTATATTATAAAAGCCGATTAATAATGCATGTACTTGCTAGCGCGGTAAATGCATCAGCAGATTTTTTTGGCATCTTTTAAACATAGTATCAGTTGATTAAGAAAAAAGTTAATTGGAGTAGTGACAGTGTTAAATTAAATAATTTTTCTCCATAAGGAAACTTTTAAGCTTCGCGTGTGACATTATGAAGTTCCGGAGAAGGGAGATTTGCACATTTGAACGATTATCAAGTACAAAACCTCCAATCTTCTGAGGTAAGAATGTCCCACAGGCCAACCTTGAATTCATCTCTACATAATGTTGTAATTACACGTACGGAATCTAGCTCATTCGACAAGTATGTAGAAACTGAATCGTTAGAGTCTCGAACCTCTATTCGGAGAAACACATGTTTCGATATTTAAGCAATCAAATGCTGTTGTGTGCATGTCATAAGATAGCTTATGTATGAAAATCTCTATACAACTATTTTCAATGCTTCATCTCTCCGGATGTTTTTTAATTAATTATCTACATCTACGCGAGTAGAACATTGGTTATATTTTTATTTTATAAACGAAGGATTTGGTTATGGAAACGTTCTCTTTCTTGAAAAAAAATTGATTAAATTAAACATATGTCCCTTACAATTTAAAATGAATATCCTTTTAATGACATTTTTTAAATCCAAAGTATTACTGGATATTGGACATTGCCTGCAATTTAACTCTTCATTTTTTTATCTACGAAATCAGGTATTTTTACAGAGTATAATTGATGATATTCTTACAGATTTTACCGATGTTATTCAAGAAAACATCACCGATGGCAACATATTACAATGCTTGATCGAGGCACTTTAAATGAAAGAAATGCGTTTGCTCAAATTTGAAATGTTAAATTATTATTCTCCATCTATTCAGATTATTACTACTTTACGTGGTACTTTAATAATATCTGCCCATGTTTCATCATGCAGTTTCAGATATATAGAGAAGACAACGTAAATTTTAATTACAAATTACAATGGACCATCCTGGATATGCTCTGAGCAGCATATACTTATGTATATATATATAATTGGCCTTCCAATTATCTCATCCAAAACTCACAGAGTGCCTTTTGCTGAAATTTTCAGAGCAGTTTCTGCAGCTACCTGTTGAAGAAAAATGTTCTGCATAATTAGACCGAAACTATCACATAAACTATTTCCTGATGAAATTGCAAAGACGCTTAACCCTACACAAAAGTACCACTGGTAACTTGCGGCTTTTCCAACAATTTTCATCCTGCCGATCATTGATTGAGGGAGTCGGGGATGAGACATTTCCGATGCGTATGGATGGAAATTCATCTTAAATTGGGTGATTTTATCATCAACGCGTATTGACGTTTCATTGTCCGCCAATGAGAGTCCATTCCTTCGACTATCAACATTTGCCTCTAGCAGGGGCATCAACGTAAATTACTTAAACTGTTACACTTACAAGGGAACCACTTTAGGTGTTGCTCGCACCTAGAACCGAGACCTGGTGCATTTTGTAGTCCTATGCATAAAAGTTAGAGAACCGATAAAAATTCTTTGTTAAAATCATATTTTATGTATTTTTTTATATTTATAATTTTTTATTATTGGATTTTTATTTGTTAATTTTACACCAAAAGAGAGTTAAGTCGCCAGATATGGCACTTCAAAATTTTCACTAGCTTTATACTTGTAATAGACTTACGTCCAAACCATTACAACACGGTGCGTAGCGAAAATACTGAGATAGGGTTGCCGGAAAACTGTACGGGACGAAAAAGACGCCAATCTTCCCCCGCCAAATATGTAAATATAATATTGTATTTTTTTTAAATCAAATTCGTAGGTTCTTAAAGGAATTTTAAAACTTTTTTCAACATTTTATAGTTATTATTGACTAATTTATATTTTTAACTATTTTTTTTTTTAACTTTCACTTTAACAGCCCGAAAAGTGGTCTCGAAATTGCATTTTCAGAAAGTTAATCTGCTGTAAAATCAAAAAATATTATTATAACAAAAAAATTTTATCGATTCCCAAACTTCCTAATATAGAGCTTTAAAATGCACCAGGTTTCAATACTAGGTGCGAGCAACACCTAAAGTGGTTCCCTTGTTAGTTAAAGTTACATCCGAGCATGCATAAATATATTTTAAAAGTTAAATTCTTTATTTTGAAATGGTATAAAAACTAGGCTGCCTCTGACAAAACAAAGTTTTGAAATATAAATTTTTTAATGAAAAATAAGATTACCAAATTCGTTTTTGAAAAGCAAAAAGTAAGAATATAGACAGATCCCGCATGCTTTTCTTGTTACCAAATTTATATCGCACGTCCGTATAAAAAGACTTTGTCACGTACTCAAATTATCATTTTATATAACTGCTTACCTTGTGAAAAGGTTACTAAAATATTTCAAGCTTAAACTAGCTGTAATATAATATCTATGGGCAACTCATTTCGATTACTGGTGCTAAAAAGAATATAAATAAAAATTTAGTGGAATAGAATGTGACAATGGATGAAAACATGTTATTAAAAAAAAAAGTTACATGCTTTCACTGGAGTGCATTCTTCAATTAATATTTTGTTTTAAATATAATTTTTAATGTCACGTTGTTATAATGCATGTAATTTGCACATCAGACTTTAAGGAAGCAGCGGTATTCAAAAACTACGGCTTTTTGCATTCAAATGATTTTCATTGTAAAATCTTGCCAAATTTCTTGTGAGTACCAATTTGATTTGTCTAATATTTCAAAAGTGCCTTATATTTAAAACCATTATTTCACTTTCATCCAATAAAATCCCTTTTCTGTTAGTTTTACAATTTATTAAAAAAAGATTTTATGTATTTAGTGTCGAAACTAATAAACGTTTCTTCACTTTAATGTAAAATAAAAAAACATCAAGAACTGTCTTGTACGCCTGCAGGTTCGGAAAGGAGCGCAAGATTTGCTAAAATGATATGCAGCTACTGACACACGAAATATTGCTGCACGATATCACCTACTAAAAACAACTTTCCTTTAGACCTATGAGTATGACGTATAGATGCACTTACTTTCTTAAAATGTTACGCAATTATCAATGCGATAATTACTGTTACATGACATCGTCTGCAAAAACTGACTATCCTAACTTTCTGCATATGAAGGATTGGCACAATGCTATTGGTCAAATGTTAAGCAGTTTTAGACTTTTCAGAAATGAATTTTTTTACCCTTGTGTATAAATTGGGTAGGTACACTGATCTTGTTACAATTTCCCAAAATTCTCGGCACGTTAATTATTGCTAGATAACACCGTCTTCTAGTAATGTCAGCTCTTCGGTTTTTTTCAAAATGACGTATAAGTGCATTTATTCTATTAAAATGTTATGCAGTTATTGACGTATTTACTAAACCAGAGAATCCTAAACTTTCTGTGTGCAACGAATAGCCTCAATGGTTTGTTATAACGTTAAGTTATTCTCGAACTCTCGGGTATTGCTAAGTGAAATTATCAACTAAAGATAGGTTCATTTCTTCCTTATGTGTATGATGGGTAGATACGTGGATTAAGTTAAACTTTTACGTAGGTTTTGGTGCTTTAATAATTGCAGATGGCATTGTCTTCTAAAAATGACCCCCTTTGAGATTTGTGAATAAGATATATAGGTGAACTTACTCTGTTAGAATATGTTACGCTATGGTCTATACGACAAATACTTCTAAATGGCGCCATTTATTAAACCTGCGTATCCTTCAACTTTCTGCATTGTTCTGGTAGGCACAATGTTTTTGAACGAATATTAAGCCATTTTGATGCCTCGATTATTCTTACATGCCATTATACACTAAATATAGGTAGCTTATTCCTTATGTATGTAATACTTATTTTGTTAAAATGTTATGGAATTTTCGAGGCATCCATTTTTGCTAGATGACAACGGCTAAATCTGAGTCTTCTTCAACCTTCTGTATCTATATTATAAAGGACAAACATATCTGTGCGTAACGCATACATCATTTTGCGAATGGCAACACTTTGAAATTTGAAATGAAATTTTGGTTTTGCAATTTTCTCTGCTGCAAATTTTTAAACTTCTAAATACCGCACATTTTAAATTTTTACACCGTCGTATAAGGTAAAAAATGCTCTTTTAAATGCAATTTGTTTGAAAACTGTATCTCAATTAATTTTTGAGATATTAATTTTTTTGCAGTTTTTAATACCATTTTTTTAATCGTGGCAACAAAAGTACTTCATTTCTATTGAAAGTCATTGAAAGTAAACGGAAAATAGTTGAAAATAGGAGATACTGTATCTTTTTGTTGCCAATTCTCATAAAACCTGAAAAAATAGTTGAATATAAAATATGGGCTATGTCAAGAATATTGTCAGTTATTCCGTGATAATGACGCCATATGCACACTTTTCTATAGACGAAGTTTAAGACTGGGTTGTAAAAGTAGATTGCTTTAGCGGATGCAAATGACGTCATTTTATAAAAAAGCGTTTATTTTAATTCTTAAACCTGAATTATGTTTTGTAGAAATGTGTCCTTTTCACAGCCCAGCTGCTTTGAAACTCTTCACAGGTGAAAAGGCTTCACTTTTGAAAATAGTGTAATCGAAAGCACACACTGATAAACGCAATGTTTTACAAAAATGTAGAGTGTCTTTATAGACAGGTGACATGCAAATAATAGCAATTTATATTACAGAAATTGATGATTCTCGACTGGATGGATTTGCTTCGCCGAGTTAGACAAGCAAACAAATAATTCGTGGTTTAAAATAATATCATGTTCCTGAAGTTTTTGTCCAAAATTCTCTCGAATAATAAAATTTTAATGCTATTCTTTAGGACATTCTACTATAATTTTATCAAAATAACATAATTTGCTTAATTTAATTTTTCCTAATTTTATATAATCTATATATTTAAAACACAAGTGTGGTTTTTAGTCATCTGCCCTGATCTTTCTGCTGAACCAATTTTACTAATATATATATTTTTTAAACTGAAAGCTCATCCTTTGTAGATGTGGTCGCACTATGTGTTTTTTAAATATCCCCACTTTTATATTTTAATTTTAAAAGCATTTTATGAAATTTCTTCAAAATGATGAAAATTAGATAGCTTTCATTGCTGTAGACAAGAGAGAAATAATAAGGTATTTTAAACTTTATTCATGCTATTTTCTGATAAAAATTCAAAATTGTTGATAAAAATTGTTGTATAGGTTTTAGTATCGCAAAATCCCATTAGGAGCAGAATATTATATTAGGGGTATAATAACGGAAAATGACATACTGCTTTTGAAAACACGCATTTTTCTTCGTAAATTTTCTATAGTGATTTTCCTTCTGCATGTGTACTGATACTAAGTTTCAGAGACTAGGCAAAATGCTTATTTAAGTGAAAATGAAGTTATATTTAAAAGAAAACGATCATTTTCTTAGATAAAACTAAGCCTTTTAACACAAATACGTCTAAAAACCATAAATTACGGAAATTTTTACTCTCCAAAATTGAGATTAGAATGTCAAATAAAGGTTGCGTCTGTTCCCATAAAAGATGTTGCTGACAATCTTGACTACAAGGTTTGAGTTAAAATGATTTTTAAATGATCAAACAAAATACAATTTTTTGAAAAATGATGAATATGGATATGAGAAGTGTGTATACAAAATTTTGAGAAGGTGAAAATTGCTGTTTTCATTCCGGAAATCGAATCATAAGAGCCTCAATTGATAACCACATCCTAATAACTGATCTTTATTATATTTTATTGATTATGTATCTATATTATAAAGAACAAACGTATCTGTGCGTAACGCTGACGTCATTTTGCGAATGGCAATACTTCACGATCAAATTTTGGTCTTGAAATTGTCCCTACTGCATTTTTTCAATCTTCTGACCATCATACATTTTCAATTTTTATCGCATAGGGAAATAAATGTACTTTCAAATGCAATTTGTTTAAAAACTGTATTCATTGACTGATGTATTATATTTTCTAAAATAATTTTTAAGCATGATTTTTTTTTATCTTATCACGTGCCGGATTCAATACATAAAATAATAAACATTTTGCACATAAAGCAACAAACACATTTCAGCATTTGTTTCTGACTATTTTTGCATAATGAAATTAATACTTCCTGTATAAGCAAATAAAATAATAATATTAAAAAACCCACCAAACTAACATATTTGTGAAAGACAAATTAACGAAATTAATGCTTCTTTTATAAACAAATAAAAGAATAATATTGAAAAAACACAAATCTAACATATTTGTAATCGTACAATTTAAATTTTTAGATCACCAAATAGGATTTTTTTTTTTTTTTAATGGACTTTGTTTGCAAAGTTCATCTCAGTTTACTGATTGTCTATGTTTTAAAAACAATTTTAAAGCATGAAATATTTTTTAATTTATCTATATCACGCGGAGCTCGATTACGAAAGATTAATCCGTTTGACCTTGAAACAAAATAATGAGTTCATCATTTTCTTACGGCTAATTACCATTAAAAAAAACTTCCCTATGAATAAATAAATAAAATAACATAAATAAAACACAAATTTACCAGACATGTATAAGCTCTGAAATTACCAGAATATAAAAGGATGCCATAAGTAGTAAAATCTTGGCAAATAACTCTTAGCATGCGGCTAATAAGAAAATATCGCTTTTGATAAATTTAAAAAATGTATTTGATTGTGTAATTCGTATTTTCCATACGAAAAATGCTTTTTTAATGTAAGTGGTCAATCTAAAAAATTTATTGCATATAAAAAAATTGTTAGTTTTCAATAAAAAAAAAATGTTTTCACCTATATTCTTTAACCCGGGAAACCCGGGTACGATCCCCTAGTATGATTCGATGCACAATAAGCCGGTGTCGATGTGTCGATTAATTCTAAATTGCATTGTCTACTAAAAATGAGTTCTCTTCATTCTTGCGCATATGACGAATAGGTAGACTGATTTTGTTTAAATTTAATATACTGTTACTTTTTAATATATTGCGCGACAACTACTGCTAGATGACATCGTCTTCTAAAGATGAATTCTCTTCAGCTTGGTGGATATGACATTTAGGTGACTTACTCTAATAAAATGTCCCGCAATTATCTATGCGACAAATATTGCTAGATCATGCGATTTATCCAACCTAAGCACCCGAAACTTCAAGCGTGCGACGAATCGGCACAATGTTTTTTGTTCAATTGTTAAGTTATTGTCGAATTCTTAATTATCGCTACATGACGTTATCGATTAGAAATTGGTTCCCTTTCTCCTTTTGCATAAGATGGGTAGGTACACTGATTTTGTTAAACGTTTACGTAGGTGTTGGGGTTTTAATTATTTCTAGATGACATTCTTTTCCAAAAATGGCACACCTTGGGCTTTGTGAATATGATATATAGGTGCACTTACTATGTTAAAATGTTAAGCGACTGCGTATGCGACAAATTCGGCTAGATGACGTAATTTACTAAACCTTCGTATCTCCCCAACTTTCTGCATGCAACAGATAAGCAAAATGATTTTGTTCAAATATCGATACGTCGAGTATGATATGTCATTATCCGCTAAATATATATTTCCTTTTTTCTTATGCATATAATGGGGAGATAGGCTCTTTTTTTGTTAAAATGTTATTGAACACTTGAGACGTCCATTTTCGCTAGATGACATCTGCCGAAACTGTGACTTCTTCATCCTTCTGCATATGATGGAAGGCACATACCTATCCAAATTCATCTGTATGCATCGATTACTTCTAAATGATTCTATCTATTAAAAATGAGGTCCGTTCATCCTTGTGCATACGATTTCTGCGATTTCGTTTTGTGCTTATATGGGAAATACACAGTCGATCACGGTTGAGACGAGTTTCAAAGGACTGAGCAATCACGGATTAAGGGAGTTGGGGACTCGCATATTAAGCCTGATTTGAATATTATTACAAGAAATGAACATATTTACATCTCTAATGGTATATCACTCAGAGATTCAAAAAATAGGTTTCCTATTAAACATTGCACCTTGTACGGGCAAATAGATTAACTGAATTCAAGTTTAATTCATTATTTGCTTTTATTGGGCTGACGGGAATAATGGTATAACAACCAAAAATAATTCAAATTCTACTTTATTGTCGATTTATAAAACAAACTAATTTCTCGTTAACCCAAATTTTTTAACACAAAAGCAATTACATTATTTGTTTGCAGCAAATCATAGTTACCAGACTCAGAAGTAATATTTATGGTAATGAGTTCCATTATCTTCATCTGCACAAAAATGATATAGCTTATATTTAAAACATCTCTCTAATAATAAATAAAATCATATTATAAACATTATAATTTTTACGAAGAATGAATTTTCAGATAATTTAATTTAGGAACTGGCAAGGGTTCTAGTTCGTAGTTTTCCTTGTCATTATAGTTGTCCATAATCGTTGAGCTCATAGTCTTCATGTGAGTTACTTTCTGAGTCATCCGCAAAAGAAAATATCCCTTTAACGTGATTAATAATGTCATCTAGACTTTTCATTGCACTTGTAGTCATACTTTCGATGATAACTTTGTAATCTTCGAATGTGATCTGATTTATCTAATAAATGAATTGAACCTAAATGCTCACAACCAGCGCAAACCAATCTTGGGACAGGACATGGTCATCTAATTTCTAGGACAAGAACGACTTCTGTTTATTGTTCAACCGGCCCTCCAGATACATTTTGCAGGGTCGACTGGGCCAGGGAAAAGTGCGAAGACCTGGGATTTTCAGAGGGCGCAAAAATTTTAACGAACTCACGCTAATTTTACCTACTTGTGTCCCATCTGGCTTGACAAGGTTTAACCAAGTTATAAGTATGAAAATGGCTTAATATTATCTCTGAGTCTAAATAGAAGGTTTCGCTATATTCCCAGCGCATGTTCAAATTTCCGTCAAATCTTCATAATGTTATGACATTTTCTGAAACGAATCATGTAATATCTAAAAGTTCCAGTAAGTTGAACACAGATTAGCTTGTACCAGATGACTAATATCAAGCATAGGGTTTTCTTATTTTATTTTTTTGTAAATAGGTACCTCATAAGAATCATGAAAAAAAAAACAGTGATCACCCATTGTCAATTCTTCTACAAATGATCCTTTAAAAAAGCTGCAGGTATTAATTGATTGGGAATAATGTCTACTATTAAATGTTATTCATAAATTTTGCTTTGGGGAGTATTTATACATTACAAAATGCGCGAACTTTATTTTTTCAAATGGTAACATCCACTTTTGACAGCCTATTTTAATTCCTTACCAGACAGGAAAGATATATAGTTTATATAATTCTCATAAATCTTAATGCAGTTATAAAATAATAAGTGTTAGGCATTTATCATAAATTTCGGTTGATAAAATGAAGATCTTACAAGAAAAAATACTGAAAACACTGAATTAGTAACCAGTAAAATTATACAGAAATTTTTAATTTATGATAATCTATCTTTATTTTTTTTAAAAATCTTTCAAAATATTTCTGGTAACTTTCTATGATTTTTTTTCTGTGGCTGTTTTGACAAAAGAAGACAGTCCCCTTAAATTATGTTCCTGTAGATAATTGGCCATCATACATAACACCACCCCTTGAATTATCGAAAGGTAAAATTTCTCTATATCTGGAAATCTATAATTTAAAGGAGGTGTAAACTTATGCATGAATGTTTCTAACCATTGTGGTTTGTTGTATGCAAAAATTAATGTAGGTCATAATTCATAATTGTTTAATATGAATTTATTAATAGTTTTCATAATTAAAAAAAATGTTTTTGCATAGAATGAAAGTCTGTAATATGTTTGTGTCTACTCAATATATCTCTTAAAAAAATTAATAAAAAAATCAGTCAGATGGCTTTTGTGACGGTATAAATTAATATTTCTCAAATGACTTTAGTTTTTGAACCTTAAAATTTAAACTCTTCTAACTCAATTAAAATTTAACACAAAGTGTATAAACATTGCCTTTTTCCGTTTCCCCTCGTGGACATTTAGCTCCTATACCGCAAGGTTGGCTGTCCACGAGTGGGTGATTTCTGTGATTTCTGTTTCGATCCAAAAAACTCGAATATGGTATCAAAAGTGGGTGTTATAGTTTGAAAATTCAAAATTGGTATAGTTCATAAAATGTAGACGATCATAATTTATACATAAGAACACTATTTCCTGTCGATTGGGTCCTGTAGATTTTTTAATGATTATTTTTAGCGGAGTTAGTAAGGGGTAACCATATTTATTCCACTTATCACCCTTGATTCACTGAAAATTGGTATAATGTTTAATATAAAGACTAATAATGTTTTTTGCACCAGAAGCCAAATAGAATTGCTGCTGTAGTGTTGAGAGCTTTGGCTTTTTTAAAAGTATATTTCTTTAACGTAATGTGAATTAGTTTTCGATCGGTTAAAAATGAGATAAATTTAATTTCTGTAAAAATCTGACAACAATTACTTTTGAGAGTCAGGTATTTTGTAGGAAGAGGAATTTTGTATCCTCACAAAATGACTTTAAAATGCTGACATGTCATCCATAAAATGCTCAATTAATATTTCACTATTAAAAGCTTTCAAAAGAAAAAGAACACCCTAAAATGATTGAGTAAATTTACTTTTTTGAAACCACTCTTCTCGTTTTCAAAATTCTTATAATAATTAGAGATCAAGGGAAATATTTAAGTTTGCATATTTGAGTGAAATGCTCCAAGGATTGTATACATGCAAGTTACAGCCCCGTAGCCAGTGTTTTATTATTTCAAAAAAAAAAAAAAAAAACATATCATAATTTCTGAATAGTAATCATCGCTTTATTTATTGATTGGTTCCCCGTGATTAAATTCGGCACCTTTTTTTATTCAAAATACATACTGGAATTTGCTAATACAACCACGGAAAGTCTGTCATTAAATGTAGCTAAGATTACTAACCGAAAGTTAAGGTGTAGATTTTGAGAATGAAAAAACACTGCCTGCGGAATTCCACAACTTGCATAATTGTAATCCGTGTCATCAAGTTTGTGTCGAAAACAACAATCATGTTTTCCAATCAACAGTAAAATCCCCACAAAAGGTTATTTGCCTTCTGATATTTATCTCTTTCTTTTCTCAAGTTATTTTCAAAAAGCACTGTTACAATTATAGGTGCTTTCAGGCCCGTCTTTAAAGGGGCAGGACAGGGCAAGATAGTAAAAGCTAAAGGACTGAAAATATGCAAAATAATTAGTTGAAATCTAAAAGTTTCATTCAAAGAAGCGATGAAAAAAATCTAGCTTATGACGTCGTGGCTACTAAAGGTTTCCCTGGGTGCATGCTTTCTTTCTCAATCGCAGGCAAAGCGATCCTGAAATTGTTTCACTGTATGTTTAATTTGTGACAATAAAAAAGATACCTCTTTTCTGCTGTCTATCTATTGATTAATGAATATTCTCTAAACGCATTGTCGAAATTCACTTCACTAGTCAGAACGTATGTGGGAAATATTGGTGCGGCTTAGGCACTTTGGGACACTGAGTTCTTCCCGGACGAGAGCGCATAGGCCCTTGGGCCGATGGGCTAGACCTAGCCTAACAGTTTGTGATAGTTTCGAATTTCACGCTATCCAAAGCTGTGTTGTTGTAATGCACTGCATGCAGTAAATTGACAGACGACGGTTGTACGTTTTTGTTGACTTAGATATCCTTGAGAAATCGCTAAACTAGACGACTTGGGTAGTATTATTTTAAGACTTTATTTTAATCTTGATCCATCTCTGAAAAACATTCGTTACAATAACTTAAAACAGATTTTTTTCATACTAGGAATGTTTTTTGGATAGTCTGGGTAGTAGGTATCATTAACACTACCAATCTCTATCAGTAGGTCGACGTTTGTACTCATAAGGGAAAATAGTCATCCGCAGTCATACACGCCCGCTATATTTCATATTCATCGGACAAACACTTTCTGTTATATAGGTATAGGGGATTTCTCTAGTTTGTGGAAATTTTAATTTGTGGAAACATGTTTGTTTTTTAAAACTCTACATATTTTGGGTCTATTGATGCTTTGTCTCTGGAGCCCTTCTTGTATATGATTGCAGATCAATTTTTGACTCACATTTTGATAGATCTACATGATGCAACATTTATGCAGAGAGTCTCTGCTATTTGGCAATTATTACTATTCACTGTTGACTAATCATCAAATATGTTCAAGATTTGAGCTTGCGTATACCAGTAAATGCAAACAAGTAACTTTCCGAAACATTCGTAAATCAATTTTTTATGAATACGTTTAAATATGAAATGTTTTTTTATTGAGAACATATGCAGTAAAGTAACATTTTCTTTTTATAAAGGTAAATGAATTTTCAGAAAATGCTATCAGAGTTAGCATTTTGAATTGCCTTTTCGGACTCGAGGAAAAGTGTCATGAGATAGCAATCGCTTCTAACTCGAATGGTTATAAACGTATGAAAAAGTAAAAAAATTCTATTCCAGTCCAAATCTCTTTAATAGTCATGCATACTAATTCCATGGTTTTACTTTTAAAATAAGTTTCGCTTTGATGAGTGGCAAAAAGATGCCTTTGAGAGTCTCCTTAAACAATATCCTTTCTGTGTTGTCGTATTTCCCGATATTTGGCTTAATTTTGAAGGAGCCATCCACAGCAACAGTCTTAAGAAATTTAGATCTCAAACTATATATTTTTCTTCAAGGACCCTAAATTCTATCATGTATTAACCGTTCGCGTATAAAGCGAGATATCTTTGCAATAGTCTTATTTGCAAAGTTTAAGTTATCAGTAAGAAATCGTGTGTTTAGCGGGAAAGCGTATTAACACGTTCACGCCGGGTGGGTCACACTCGACTGTCTCAGAGCTGTCAAGTCTCCAACTTTTTGCACACCACTATTATTTTAGAGAAAATGTTGTTCCTTTAAATCGCCCAATTGTTCTAATTAAATAAAACAACATTTTATGTATGAAAATACTGGTATCCAAAAAGCCGGAGTCTTTGCAGCTCTGAGACAGTCGAGTGTGACCCACCGCGCCGGCGTGAACGTGTTAAAGTTAGGAGTCTTAATCGTTCCGGCTGTCAATTGAATCCGTTAACGCTTTTCGACGCAGTGGTTCCGTGTCGGGATACCTAACTTTAATTCCAAAGTTACAAACGGCACCAAGAATATATTTATAAAATTTTGCTTTTACATTGAAAGTATAAAGTAACAAGTTTTTAATTTCTGAAAACGTCGTATGTAAATTCCCGTGTCAGTCGCTCATGTCATCATTTTACAACAAAATTTGTCTGTGCCGGAAAGGGTTAATAGGTAATAAAGTAAAAAGTATAAATTAATTACAAGTTAAAATAATATCAAAGTACCGTATGGAACTGTTAATATGAAACATTGTTTTAGTTTTGAAAGTAATTTTTTTACATCTTGTTATATTTTATAAGCAAAAGACCAGTGTGTAACTCAATAAAGCATACATTAAACATAAATAATTATATGTACCTTTTATTTTAATATACCTTATGAGATAATGTAGTTTGAGCGTAAAGTTACAAACAAAATACATTTTTAATTTTAGATTGCACATGTTGTGAAATAGAACTACTTTAATTCTTTGTTCATATATCGTATAATCACAAATTTATTTTATTTGTTGAACTATAAAAAACATTGGTAATAATACTATCTATGAAAAATAAACTTATAAAATTTCATCCTTTTATAATGTTAGAAATGTATTAAAATTTATAATACTCTGCAACGTTATTCCTTATCTAAAGTTTATGTATTTCATTGCATAGCTTTTTGGCTGCATACTTATTTCTTATGTTATTTACATCATAAAAAATACTTTTTTATGTTTAACATTTTTGCTCTTTTGTCCAACTGCCAAGAACTACGTCTCTGTGATACATTTTTAACATCCCAAAATTGGAAGAGAGGAATCCTTGAAGGAATAACTCTTTGGTTATTTTCAAAATTCTTATAAAATTAATTTTTCCCATGCCGATTCTTTAAACTACGTCAATATTCTACTTAAAATGTATATTATTTTCTGAAAAGCATTTAAGTATATCAAAATTCTTTTAAAATGTCAAAATATAGGAAACATATCGGATTATCATTCTATTTTATCTTTTTTTTTCTTAAAGTTACTAAGAAAATATATATTGCTTATTCATATTGAAGATTATTATTAAGAAATAAGTTCGGCATTATACTAAACACTATTAAAAAGCCTGGCAGCTCAAGATATCAATCGGTGAACTGTTTCGTGTAATGTAAAGTGGAAGATGATTAGCGGTTTTCACAAATTTGAGAAACTCCCAATGAGTAATCGGGAACGAAATTTATAGAGTGGATAATTAATCGCCGATGTGACTGCGGTTTTAAAATTTTCACTAAAAGACGATTTATAGTAGATGTGCTTTCGAGTCGAAGCATACAACATAAAGCAAATTTTTATCTGATAGTCCTAATCAAAATAAAATGTCCATTAATTCTAAATGGTTTATTTCCTGAACTTTTACTCGTATATAGAATCTGGTGTCTTGAAATGTGTTCTATCACGCACTTTTATTGTCATCATTTGAATTTGTACGTCTTTAACATTTTCACGATATTCTCACACACGGTGAGTTTTACATTATATTTTTATCATGAAACTAGTTAAGAAGCCACAACTGAAATTTGCGTTCATAAATGAATGAGTTAACAAAATCAAGTTATTACACATATTTTTTTATACAGAAGGTGACCAATCAAATAGGATACGTGATTTTCCGGGTTTTGATTGTCAAACTGATAATGCCGAATTTAAAGCTAAATGTGAAGCAGCCCACGTCTAAATCTCGTTCATAATGCATTTATATACAAATTTTCAAGGGGTTAGTCATTTTGTCTATTTTAGGGGGAAAACCTATTTTTTTTTGTTAAGTTAATAAGGTGAAGATAAAATTATTGAAAATCACTTAAAAGCTTCCAAACTAAGCTAATAATCCTACTGAATGTTATTAAAATACACTTAAATGGCATATAAATACCTTTATTTAGATCGACATATATTTAATAGCTCAGATGGCGACATTCACATGATCTTTATTAATGTAAATATTTTCACAGAAAAAAAAAAAAAAAAAAAAAAAAAAAAAACAGCCATTGGTAAATAAAATCACGAGACTACATGAATAATGAAAAATCAGAGCGTACATAAAATAAAATAAAATAAAAATGGATATTTTTGAACATGAATTAATTTCTACTATTGTTTCTTATCCTGCAGTGCATCTCTTTCCAAATTTTGGGTAATTCATGGAGGCTGAATCATTGCAAATATACTCACTAAGTCAAAAGATCTCTATTGATTTCCGGATAATGGATAATAAATAAAATCTTGAAGGATAAATCAGTCTACTATTTTTATTTTAAGTGCATTTTTATCACTTATAGCAATTATTAGCTTAAGGTTCAGATAATCAAGAATGGCCAATCGATTTCCGATAAATGTAACACTGACACAATCTCCTTAGTTTTGAATAATAGTATTTATATTACTGGAAGTGGTGCTTTATCGTAGAAAGCAAATGTTTGTTGTTTAGTTAGAATTTTTTTAAAGATTCATGCTTGAAAACTGTTTTAATAAACCACAAAAAACAGTAAACTGAGCTTTCTATTCCAAAAAAATTCATCTGAAAGTACAATAAAATTCTACCATAATTAGAGACCCGAATGCCACTGCAAAAAAGCGATTGTGCATGCATTGCCACAATTATTATTACATAAGCGTTACTGATACTGACGTTTTTGCTTTTTAGTAGTGATTGCAAGATCCATGTGTCCCGAAAGAAATGTAAGCATATGCTTTGATTTTTTACTGCGACCACAATGATTTTTTATTCTATTTTCTTTCAGAATTTTTTTATAACAAATTTAGTCCTACGCTAATTATTATTTAATATTATAATTCAAGAACAGCACACATTAAAATGGAAATATAAAGCAAATTATTTATAAAAAAATTGGGATCTGCCATCCAGACGTTAAATTAAAAAGTACTGCTGGATGAAAAAATAAACTAGTACTCGGTTCTTGCGGACCCAATTTCCATTTTTAGAAACCTCAGAACCAATATGTTTTCGACAGAATTTTTAAAAACAACGTTTTTTTCTGCTACTGACTCTCCCAAATCTTTTCGAGTTGTTTTTATATTGCATTAATCAGTTTTTGCAACCGGAATTCCCATTGACTCAGTTATAATTACATAGGCGTTACAGATGCACGTGTTTTTAACACTTTCAAACACAATAATTGTTTTCATAATGCTGAATGTTCAATTTGCATAAAAGCTAAGAGAAAAAACTAAAAGCTAACAGAAAATTCATTTCCAAAAGAAACGCAATACAGAAGTAGAAAACCACTTGATTTGATATACAGCGAGTTATGCGGTCCTGCGGAAATAAAAAGTATGGGAGCAAAAGGATATTTCATTACATTTACTAATGATTACTCTCGTTATACGCAAGTATATATTATTTCTTCTAAAGATGAAGTATTTCATAAATTAAAAGAGTATGTTATATCAAAAACAAACAAATTTAGATTGAAGATTAAATCCTCGCGTAGTGAAAATGAAACAGAATATTGCAACGAATATGACAGAGACTACTTTACGAACTTAGAAATAAATCATGAAACAACGACGCCACATTCGCCGTCCCAAAATGGAGCTGCAGAAAAGAAGAATCACTAGCTTATTGAAATGTGTAAAGCCATGCTTATAAATGCTATATTGCCAAAAACATTCTGGGCAGAATCTATAGCTACAGCAGCCTACTTACAAAATAGATCACCTACAAAATCAACTGAAAAGACACCATAGGAACTGTGGAATGGGCATAAGCCAAATTTGAGTCACCTTACAGTATTTGCATGCAAAGCATATATGTATGTTCATAAACAGAAGAGGCAAAAGCCACTGAAGGAGTCCTTGTTGGTTACGATTTAAGAAGCAAGGGATACAGAATTTACACAGGCGGTAGAAAAATAGTGATACGCAGAACCGTAAAGGTTTTTGAAAATATGAACTGTGAAAATGTTTTTCAAGAAAACCCTGAAAAGCTAACCTCATATTTAATGCATTTCAATTTTTCAGAAGAAAATCTTGAAAATGATTGTGAAGCTACGCGAATATAAAATACTGCAGAAGAATTAAAAACGGATAAAAAATCAGCAGACAGCCCGACAACGGAAGAAAGTGAAGGTAATTCCCAGAGAAGAATATATAAATGAGAGACTAAAGGAATTCCAACAGAAAAATTTTCTTACAACACTGAAGTAAGCTGTTCCAAAAATCAAGATCCTGAAACTTTTTAAAATGTTTTAAAATTACCAGTAAAAGATCAACAGAAATGGTTTCAACCCATGAAGGAAGAATTTAACTCTTTAAAGGAAAATGATGTATTTGAGCTTATCACTTTACCCAAGAAAAAGCATGCCATTGGCTGTAAATGGGTTTCCAAAACAAAGCGCGATGAAAATGGAGAAGAAATAAAATGCAAAGCACGATTAGTTGCCAAAAGTTTCACTAAAAACTGGGCACTGAATATAATGTAACCTTCTCTCCTGCCGTCAGACATACAACCATTAGAGCTTTTCTGACTTGAGCAGATCATCATGAAGCCTAAGTGTTTCAAGTAGATGTGAAAACAGCCTTTCTACATGGTAAACTAGATAATGTAAAATTGTACATGCATCAACCAGAAGGCTTTCATGATGAAGAAAATAAAGATAAAATCTATAAATTAAAAAAGGCTATATATGGTCTCAAACAAGCCGTCAAATTCTGGAATTAACAAATAGAGAATACCCTAAAGGCATATGGATTTAAACAAAGTGAAGCTGATTAATGTATGTTTATAAAAGAAAATTTAAAGAGACAATTCATCTCATGCTATATGTAGATAATATGCTTATAAGTTCACAAGATAAAAATGAAGTTAATGAAGAAATAAATTATTTAAAGAAATCTTACCCCGTAACATCACTAGGAGAAGCAAAATACTTCTTAGGTATGGAAATTTACAGAAAAGAAGACGTAAGTTATCTGCTTTCACAAAGAAGTAAAATAAATTAATTAGTTAAAGATTTTCAGCTTGAAGAAGCCAAACCAACTTATAACCGAATGGGAACTAACTATTATAGTTTAGATAAAAAAAGAAAATCTTTTATCATCAAATGACAATTATAGACAAGCTATAGGAAGTTTTTTATATATTTCCTCATGTGCAAGATCTGACATTACTGCTTCTACACACATACTAAGTCGAAGATACAATAATCCAAGACAAAAGGACTGGAATGCTATTAAGAGGGTAATAAGATACTTAAACACCACGAAAGACCTTGAGCTCCACATTTTTTCAAAAAAATATCCTAATATAGTTGCATACTCAGATGCAGACTGGGGTCAAGATGCTACAGACAGAAAACCTATCTCGGGAAATGTAATTTTCTTTAGCAATGGCTGCATTTCTTGGTTCCCGAGAAAACAAACATGTGTGACGTTATTGTCAGTAAACTTGAATATGTAGCACTGTCATAAGGAACTCAAGAGTTGTTATGGATCTTTAAATTATGTAAAGATATCAGCTTACAACAACATTTTCCAATTAGAATTTTTGAGGATAACCAATCTACAATTAAATTGGTTGAAAAGGAAAAATTTAAATCACGAACTAAGCACACTGATACAAAGTATCTTCACATACGAGATTTAAAAACAAAAAATGTTATAGATGTCAAAAATGTATCAACAAATGAAATGATAGCAGATATAATGACGAAATCGCTGCCAAAAGTCAAATTTGAACTTTGGAGAAACCTTATCCACCTGTTGTCAGATTCTATCACAAAACGGGAGAGATGTTAGAAAATTGCTCTTTTGTTTCACGAACATTCCACCACATGGCAGCATCACACAATTCTCTTTGTTGTTTTACTGACACAGAGACTCAGAACGGTTAGTGTTCCTCAGAACAGTTAGAGCAGCAAAATTCTGCTGGATTAAAAATCTACTGATATTCCAAAGGAATAATAATAACACATTAAAAACTGCAACAAACTATAGTTTAATACATAGTTAAAAGTATTTTTTCATATTTGTGTTTGTAAATAATCTCAAGAATATACATCTGTTTTTCTATATTGTGAAGTGTTATAAGTATTGTGTGCAGCATATTTTCTAGTTTATTTTTTCTTCAAATAAATGCTTTTTGTTCATTTTAAGAAGAATATATTTCTACTGAATAATACATCAAAACATAAAGGTAAAACTTTTAACTTTTTTATTATTTACTATTCAGGAACTGCTTATTCATGCCTTCATATGAAATGACATTCCAACACATTTTGAGTACATTTTCGCTTTTTGACGGAAATTGATGATGGGAAATTTACAACTGTACTATGTCTTTCCTAACTGAACTAAATTTTACCATACTATATAGTATATATACAAATCTATAGATCGTATACAAGGGTGTAAAATATAATTCGGATATTTTACCAACTAATGATGATAATTCCTGAAATTTGGTTTTCAGAAGTTTATGCGTTTTCCAAATTGTTTATTTATACATACATCAACTTTCACGTCATTAATCGGTGATGTTTTGTTAAAGTATTCTGGAAGTATTGGAAAGTGATTCATAATGTATGCTTCATACATGATTTTTAAATCCATCTAAAAACCAAAGTTAAGGAATTATCATCATTAGTTGGTAAAATATCCGAATTATTTTGTGCACATAAGTAGTTCACATTACCGTATAGACCGTATAACTTGTATCGACTCGGCAAATAGTACCGACGTGAGACAATCATGTAGTGCACCATCTTCAGTACATTATCGCGTTTTGATGGAAATTGTTGATGGGAAATTTACAACTGTACTATGTCTTTCCTAACTGAACTAAATTTTACCATACTATATAGTATATATGCAAATCTATAGATCCTATACAAGGGTGTAAAATGTAATTTGGATATTTTACCAACTAAAGATGATAATCCCTGAAATTTTGTTTTCAGATGTTTATGCGTTTTCCAAATTGTTTATTTATGCATACAGCAACTTTCGCGTCATTAATCTGTGAAGTTCTGTTAAAGTATTCTGGAAGTGTGGGGAAGTATTTCATAATATTTGTCTCATGCATGATTTTTTGAAATCCATCTGAAAATCAAAGTTCAGGAATTATCATCATTGGTTGGTAAAATATCCGAATTATTTTGTGCACATAAGTAGTTCACATTACCGTATAGACCGTATAACTTGTATCGACTCAGCAAATAGAACCGACGTGAGACAATCTTGTAGTGCACCATCTTCAGTACATTTTCGCTTTTTTACGGAAATTGATGATGGGAAATTTACAACTGTACTATGGCTTTCCTAACTGAACTAAATTTTACCATACTATATTGTACATATACAAATCTATAGACCCTATACAAGGGTGCACAAAATAATTCGGATATTTTACCAATTCATGATGATAATTTCTGAAATTTAGTTTTCAGATGTTTATGCGTTTCCCAAATTGTTTATTTATACATACATCAACTTTCACGACACAAATCAGTGAAGTTTTGTTAAGATATTCTGAAAGTGTTGGAAAGTGTTTCATAATCCAAGCTTCATGCATGTTTTTTTCCTTCTTACTTTAATATAGAGTTTTTATGGTTCGCGCAACTTAAAAGAAAAGTAAAAAGAATTAAAACGCAACATTCTTTAATTTCCTATTGGAAGCAGAATCAGTTGTTATTATATTTTCTTTCAGATTTACTTTATAGTAATAGTAGCTCTGTGTTAACCCTTTATCTACTGACAGTACTTATAAGTACCATTAAAATAGCTTGTTATAAAATTCATTTAATATATCGATTAGTGGTAATACAGTTTAGAATGAGTTATAGATGGATTACTTTATCTTGTTCCAAAAGCATTATTGGTTATATAAAACAAAAATATTTTGAAAAGAATGATTTCTTTTGCCTTTGCATCTTTTCAGCTTTCTTGGCATTGTGTGTGTGTGTGTGGGAGGGGGGGGGGAATTTTTCAATGCGGAAATATTTCTATATTTCTATTGTCAGAACATTATATTTGTTCATTTCAAAATTCTATGAAATATTAAGAAAAATACTTAAAATAAAAGATTTGATATTGCACAAAATCCCTATAAATTCAAATTTAATTAATCCTTCTAAATATTTCTATCCTTCTAAAATTTATTTAATAATTATGTAAATCTTCTAATGTAGTTTCAAAAATTCACTAAAAATGCTTTAGAACATAAAATTTTCATGAATTCATAATTCAGTACGTAAAATGTTAATCAAGTAATTATTCTTTGAATTTCTATTTAAAATTTAAGAACAGCACGTATTAAAACCGAAAATATAAGGCTAACTAATGGTGAAACAATTAGAATACGTCCTCCAGCGGTTTAAATTAAAAATAACGCTCGTTGAAATATAAAGTAGTATTGTGTTCTTTCGGACCCAGTACACTTAAAGTAGCTGCAGCTTGTGTTGTCAAGTGTTCTAATTTACGCGGACCATCCCAACTTTTCCAAACTTCCGGAGACCCTCTCTTGCAAAACACTACGCATGACGCCAAAAATCCCGATTTTTAATGATGCACAAATTTCTTTATATATCTTTTAGTACTATGATAGTATCGGTCTGCATCGAGTGAAACTTAGTGCAGTAAAACTTATAAAAATAGAATCAATCTATAATGAAAATGTTTTATGGTCTCACCGAAAGGATCTCCGTACAAATCAGCCTCCTAAGGCAGAAACTTGCCAAAAACAGAATATATTTTCGGTCACTAGCTATTTTGCTTTTACATGTTTTAACGTACTTTGATCAGTAAAATTGCGATTATAGGATCAGTTTATAACGGAATCTTCTGTTAAATATAAAAAATAAAATCGGTAGTCTGTAGGGAAGGCTTGTAGAACTCTCGACAGGAAATATATCAAAAGCGGAATTTTGTTTCGGTCTAAAACGATTCCACTTTCAATTTTATTCCATGTAGATATTCTCTTTATTTAGTACAATAAAACATACTTACAAAAAATATGAAGTAACCAGAGACATATTCCTTTTTATACAGGATTCCGTCTAAGCAAATAAAATTGTATGGTATTTTTTCCATCTGGATCATAATATTTTTTACTTTTAAGACAGTATTCCGTAATAGACAGATTCCGATTTCAAAGGATTTACTCTATTTTTATGTCCTGATTTAGAATAAGAGTTCCAGCTCTTTTGCTCACAGGTTATCAAAGTCTCAGAGCTAATGTACCCGAAGGTTTTCTATATACGTACGTATGTATGTACGTATGCATATACGTAACGCAATAACTATTGATAGAAATATCCGATTTGCTTCAATTTTTTCTACTAGGGCTAATACCACCTTAATTTAGATAAATGGAATTTTTCATGCAGAGTTATCCGATTTGCTTCAAATTTGGTATACCGGTTTATTTTGATAAGGCGCTTCCCTGATTATTTACCATTTAGCTCAAAAAGAGTGAGTTATGTTTTATGAATAATAGACTTAAATAAGAGTATAATACACAATTAGTGTGAATATCCTGTGAGCTCAATACCATCAGTTTAACTGGGCATTTTAATTTTTATTTTGTGTCATTGTTCGACGTTTTGTGAATAAAGGACCTAGCAATACTAGCTGGAGATCCCCGCGCCCCTCCAAGATGTATATCTGTGAGTTATATAATCAGCTAATTGCATATATTTCACTCTATGCCTGGAGCACCTGTCTACTTTCACAATTTGATTAAAAGTTAATTTTGATACCAATTACCCCATTTGCATCATTAGCACACACACACACACATATATATATATATATATATATATATATATATATATATATCATCGCAGGATTTTTTTATTCAGAAATTCCAAAAAAACAAGTGTTTACTTTATGCAATCGCGAAACGTCCGACATTAAAGAAATCTAAAACTACTATTCAGAATTTATATGTCAAGGAATTTCTGAATAAAAAATAAAATCTTTAAATTTTACACGCAAATGGATTAATTGTATATAAAAAAGACACGACAAATCATATTCGTTAAAATACGTCATTTGACTGTAGGCGTGATTACTGAAATTACGATCACCTATTATTTCACTTTGAAGGGAGGAAAAATAAAAAAAAATGTAAAGTACAAACCTCAGTAATTTCTACCAATATATTTCCTGTTTCTGTTTATAAAACAAAGGTCCCGGAGTTAAATTCAGAATAGAAACATGCCATCATTTTAGAATTAAAATATATTTTCCTTCACATACGATGACCCCCTTTTTTACATGATTTTTTTTTTTTATTTGCTAAGATTTACATATATCAAAAGACACACACACATGCTTTAAATTTTATCATTAATTTAAATTTTAACGTTTTTCATTCTATCGCCTTTCAGATTATTTTATTGTAAAAATAGTCCTATCTTAAACAAGTAATTATTCTTCAAATTTCTATTTATAAGTCTTCAAGAACTGCACGCATTAAAACCGGGGATATAAGACTAAGTAATGAGGAAACAATTAGAAAGCGTCATCCAGGCGTTAAATTAAAAGGTAATGCTGGCTGGAGATAGTGCCTAAAAGCTATCGTATTGTCTCCTCCGCTAAGAAGTATTGAATTTCTCCGCTCATATTCGTTTTACTCCTTCGGCTACGCCAGAATAATTATTTTCTGATGCGTATAAATACGTCGAGGGTGGGAGAATTTCATTATTTCACAATTTAGAAGGTGAATCGAAAAATCAAGCCACACTCGCCTGATAATGAAATCGAATAAACTGAATATGTAATGACAAGATTATATTAGTCCTTCCGATTGCTGTTTCAAGCGCTTGCGAATGCTGACTTTGTCTAGTCTCATTAAAAAGATTATGCATTTTACTTTTTTGAATATGTGAACATATAGGAAATTTGTATGGAATAATATTAAGTACTTATAAGCATCGCCGATATATATACAGCTCTATTTACCGGTAAACAAAAATGCTGATCTTGTTAATTTGCGAACAAGAAGATATTCGCTATTTTAAATAGGTTTAAATCCTATCTAGAACAATTTCGAAATATATTAGAGAATAAAAAAACAATTATTACTCTTTTTCATTTAACTCTACTTGGATTTTGTATGTAAGCTGAAATTTTGTAATTTATTTTTAACTCATACAAATTATGGCCATAGGTGTGTTTCGGATGACATTAGAACATTCCAATATTAAAAAAAAAATAATTGTAAATTATAACTTTATTTTATGTCATTTCCGTTAGACGGCATAATTGATAAATTGCCAAATATTCTTGATGGTCACATTTGTATGCGAGTTTAAACAACAATGCATTTAATGCTGAGGCAAATCATGCTCAGCAAAAATGAGCAAATGGCGGTGAAGCTGCAATAGCGAAATATTTTAAACACTAAGAAGTAGAAATATATATGTTACGGCTAAAGCAAGAATGAAGGTTAAACCTAGGTTTAACTGGTTAAATTGCGGATTACCCAGGCCTTGCTGATAAAGCCCAAAGAGTTCCCAACGTTTCCATCTTGAACCGGTTAAAGCTAGGTCTAACCAATCTTGGTAAGTTAAAGCCCGAAATTATTAAATTCTGATATCAAATACAGTTATAAAAACAACTATGTCTATTATTTTTTGTGGGTCCCCATTACTGGAACAGAGACTGTCCATTACTGGAATTTGGACATTTTGCTATATTTCTGTTATTTATATTTATATTGTGACCCATATTGAGAAATGAGACTATAAGAATGATTAAGTATTGTTTATAGAATAATATAATATTGAAAAATACAGAATATATTAATTATAAAAGTTAATTAAAAAACAAATTTAAAGAAATTCCTTAAGAATATCCCTTACTGGCACATTTACCCCATATGTTATTATTCGTTTATAAGATTAAAGCATTTGATAAGATTATTATTAAAATATGTAGTAATAATATCCAATTTAAAGCAGTAAATACTGTTTGATAAGATATGGTAAGGTGCATCCGTTGTTTAAAATGCATGGTTAAAGTGTTGTATTTTTTGTAATATTTTTTAAAAAAGGATAATGTTATCTAAAATAAAAATAAAATGTGAAAATTAAATCACTCTTTAAACATTATTCATGGACTAATTTTTAAATTCTTGTGTAAACTTTTACATAAATTCTGTTCTCAAAGTATACTGATCTTTTCTTTTCTTTTCAGTTTCTGCATTCAAATTCTTAAATTACACAAATTTTTTCATTCAATTTCACCAACAAAAGTACAAACAAATTTTTTCTGATTACAAGGCTTTAATATGTTTCTACAAATATGTTCTATAATAATTTCGGGCTTTAACCGACCAAGATTTGTTAGACCTAGCTTTAACCAGTTAAAGATGGAAGCATTGGGAACTCTTCGGGCGTTATCTTCAAGGCATGAGTAATCCGAACTTTAACCGGTTAAACCTAGGTTTACCCTTAATTCCGGCTTTAAACGTAACATATATATATAAGAGCGCAAATATATATTAAAAAACCGCTTTAATCGATTGGTAGCTTAATATTTATTAGAAATTAACTTAATATTAATAAGAACAACCGACCAGTAATTTTCAAGGAGTAAGACTCGTTCTATAAGAAACAATTTTTTACTTTCTTCTATCTTTACAAAAAAGCATTGGATTCATGAAAATTTTCAACTTCCAGTTTTCGATGGATTTGCACGTTTTAGGGGTCAGAGATCACGAAAAACATGTTTTTACGAAATGTCTGTCTGTGAGTCTGTGAGTCTGTCTGTATGTGACACAAAATTTGTGGGCACTCTATCTCAATAACTAATGCACGGAATTTAATAAAAATTAACATTCTGGTAATCCCTAATATAAATTGGTGCTGATCAGTTTTTGGTGTAAATTGCCCGTCAGGTGAGATTGCTATGCTGCATTTTGCGCGATTTCTGCTATAGCTCTATCTCATGAACTAATGATGGATTTTCATCAAACTTCAGATTCAGTTAGTCCTTCATATGAAATGATGCTGATTACGTTTTGATGTAAATCTGCCAAGAAGTGGCGCTGTTATACCGCATTTTGCAGAATTTACACGATTTTTGCAATAGCTCTATCTCAAAAACTAATGCACGGATTTTCTCCAAACATGAGATTCGGTCAGACGTTGACATAAGATGATGCTGATTAGAATTTGGTAAGATTCAACCTATAGGTGGCGCTGCTAGGCTGCATTTTGCTGGATTTAGACGATTTCAGCGATAGTCATATCTCAAGAAATAATGCACGGAATTTCACATCCTTAGAATCCTCATGAAGGGCATAGACTGCCATTTAATTTTGGCAGTGCGATAGCGAATTTTGAAGGATTAACATGTATGAGATAGAAGAAAGTTTTGGGATCGGTACATTCGACTAGTTTTATAGGAAACTATGTTTGCAAGACATTTATACAATTAAAATTGCAAGATGTATCACAGTAATTTGAACTCGAATTTCTTGTTCATAACTTTATCACCAATGAATACATATTAATGGAATTTTCAACAAGCATTACTTTGAATAAAATGAATTTGTGGAAGTGGTGGAAATTTCCACAAAAGCATGCGAACAGTGTTGAAATGCACGCCATATTTCGGAATGTTGTTCACATTGCACATTGTATCACTAACTAAATCAATTTGTCCTTCCAACATTTTTGGTTATGTCATCTCATTTCACATTAAACAGCGTAAATCTGTTGAAAGTTCTGGATACAGTCCAGTAGGACAACATGCACTTTATTTTATCAATTTTAAATTTATGTTATATATTAAAAATATCTGTTCGATTTATTACTGTTCCTTGAAGAACTTTTGTCCAAGAATGCACACTAAAATCAGGGTTTAATTTCTAACAAACATGCACCTCAGTGGCGTGGCGTGAAAATTTTCGGTGGTCATCGCAATTATTTAAGTTTGTGGTGAAAAATTATTAACTCTAAAATTCAATGGTTGAATGTTCAAAAAAGAAACTTTAAATCTTACCTTCACTTATACATGAACTCCAAATGTCCTGCTAAAACTGGATCGTAGAGTTTTAAAAGCTTATTAAGAGTTTTAAAATATTGCTTGGTCATCGCCGCATCCAGCTATGACCGGACGCCACGCCACTGATGCACCTGTGCCTTAATGTTCTACAGTACTTTCTACTGACTGTATCCTCCACTGCACCCACATATATTTATTTCATACATTATTTCAAAAAATGGATGCAAATTTTCTCCAGCCCAATATTTAAATAAATAATAATAATAGGGAAGATAGGGGATGAATAGGATATTTTTCATAAAAATTTTATTTTAAATACTTTTTGTAAGTTATTATCAATGTTACATATCACATTTCATTCATTACATATTTGACTACATCAATGCACAATATTAAGTCTGAATCACTATTATACAGTAAAATATTATAAAATTAAAAAAAGGTTCAACTCTGTCCCAATCATCCCCATAGCAGGGATGAATAGGACACTAATAGGGATGGGTGGGACACGCATACGTTCCTCCCTGTATTCAATGTTACCTAATTAAAATGTATAATTATAAACTTACGTGTAATTTTATTTGTAATATATGATCTTATAATATGGCTATTATATCTCAGTGTTGCTAATCACTTTTTTTACTGCAGTTTCAGCTTGTAATGCAAACTTCGGCTGTCTATCGGTTTCTTTTTCCCGCATACGAGACATTTTAGATATGAAATGAAAGAAATAATTGTCTTAGAAATACGTTTATAGCTAATATTTTTCATTCATAATGTATTTATTAATATTAATTAAATATATCTTAGATATCATGCCCAAATGAAATTATGTTCGGGTGAGTAATATAGTCCGTCTCAAAAGTTTATGCACTCTTCAGATATAGTTTAAAATATTTAAAGATGAAAATATATGGCGCCAATTTACAATAAATACTCGACATTTAATCAAAATCAAATAAAATAATCAGTTTTTGTCAGTCTAATAATCAGTCTAAAAAGTTTGAGTACTTTATGAAAACTTTTTTAGAAACATGGGATTGGATGGGTATAATGTGGTTGTATGACGTCGTTTTCCAATTTTATAAAAATGTAAAAGTGAACAAAATCATTTCCACTCATTTTAAAAATGCTGAAGGGTGCAAAATTGACAAAAGATAAGATTTTAAAAGTTTTTAAATGGAAATCACAAAATAAAACTGTCGCTGAAATTGCAAAAATTGTAAATTGATCAAAGCAATGTATCTATATCAAGTACTCTCTAGAAATAACAATTTCAACAGGAAACCAAGATGTGGACCTCCACGTATGACGTTTTTTGAGACGGACAGGAGGATATGTAGATCCGTGTTTAGATAAAATATGCCCATGCCCATACAGGAAATTAAAAATAATCTCGCGGTGCAGGTGTTCAAAGATATTGTACATAGACATATTTAAGAATGTGATTACATCATACTAAAGTAAATGCCTTGCAAACCATGTCTCAAAATACACCACTAACAGGCAAGAATGAATTGGGCTAAAACAACATGTCCTGCGGTCGACAAGTGGCTTACTATTTTATTCAATGATGAGGAAAATTGGAACGTAGATGGCTCTGATAGGTGGGACACGTATTGATATGATCTGCGAAAGAAACCAAGGAGTTTTTTTCAACAGGCAGCGAGACAGTAAGACTGTTATGGTTTGGGGGGAGGGGATGGTTTCCGACTTCAAGAGCCTGATCTCTCAGGATTTTCCAAAAGGAAGACAAAATTTCCAAAAATACCAACAGACACTGAACCAAAATTTCCTTCCATTCGGTGATATTTTTTAGGGTGTGTGTGTGTGGGGGGGGGGGGATCCTGAATGGATCTTTGAACGAGGTAATGCCTCAATCTACATAAGACATACTACAGCACCGTGGCTTTCACAGAAAATTTTTTTAATTCTTGACTCGCCAACTTTATGTCCTGGCATAAACCCGATTGAGAATGTCTATGTCATTTTAAACCGTTAGGTTTACAGTAATGGAAAAGAATATGGCACTCTTGAAGAATTCAATGAGGCCATACAGAAAGTATGGTACTTTTTGCCACCGGAAACACTACAAATACTAATAATTTCGATGGACGCGCGTTTAATTGAACTAATAAGAAGACACGGAAATATAATTTGTATGTAACAATTTATTAAAAGTGATAAGTGTTGTGGTTTTTGCCATTGTGCATAAACATTTGAGACAGTTTTGTTTGAACATATTTTAAATTATATAGTTTACAAATACGTAATATATATATTTTTTTCTACTTTTGATATCATTTATACAAATGAAATTGCGAAATCCACAAATAAAAAATTGCTCTTTATTTTAACTTTTTATTATTCATTAAATATCAACATTTTATGATTGTGCTTAAACTTTTGAGACTATAGTAGAGGATTTATTTAAGCACAAGTTCAAAATTTCATATAATTCCCCTTCCATTTCATCAATAAACATATACTATTTTTAGCAATTTTATCTATTTTGATAAAGTTTCAATAGCAGTTTTTTGATAAATTATTTAACCTTTTTTGCAATACAATAATTAAGATTCAATATAATTTTTAACAATAAACAATCTATATAATACGAGTACTGTTTAATACTAATAATTAACATAAATTATTAATTTATAAAATTATACAATATTTTTTAGCTAATAAATAAATTTTTGAGCATCTCTAGGGATGAATAAGACTGTCCCATTCATCCCCATTTGAAATGTCCCAATCATCCCCATGATGGATAAATTCTATTGTCCGTCACTTTGACTCAGAAATTATTTTGTCACAATGATTAATATTCATTAATTTTATCTACCAATACTGAACCTTCAAATAAATAATTAAAACACATCTTATTTGTTTATATTGTATGAGATATTTGAGAATTTCAAATGTACAAAAGATTACTTTTTATGCAGAGTTGGAGGAAATGCAACTTTGCAAAAAAATGAAAACAGCCATGTGGTTTTGCTTTTGGCTCTAAAGCACACTATATTAGTGCCGATATGAGACTACAAATCAACTAAAAAAAAAAAAAGTTTATTGCCTGAAATATCGAGAGTGTCCCATCCATCCCTTGTCCCATTCTTACCCCAGGTCCCCTACCATATTTTAAAAGAATGCATTTACATAATTAAATTTACTGAATGAATATGTTATAAAATCTAAAAAATGTGTAACTTAATAGTAATGAGATTATTATTTAAGTATTGCGCGGCAGCGCAATACTTATTTATTTCCAGTATCGCTTCCCAATGTTAATTTAACGTAGAAAAGCCTATGGAGATCATAGCTTTTTCATTTTTTCTTCCCACCTTTTTGTCCCTGATGCCACTCATTTTTTATTCTTTACTAATTCTAATCATATTATAAATTTAAATTGTAAAAATGTTTGCCTGACGTCAGGGTGAAAACGAATGGTAAAATGCCTTTGCATATCGGTGAGTTATAACCCAGAGAGAAACATGAGCCATTTTTTTTTACATACTTCAAATATTTTTCTTAATAATTCCAAATTTCTCTCTTTTCATTAAGAATCAATGGACATTTTTCATAGAAAATGTAACATTTCTCTTCCTTATTTCAAAAATTTCAAAAGCTGTAATAATAATTTATTTCTTTTTAGTTGAAAGATTTCCACGTGAAATATTAAATTGAACTAGTTTATTTTTTAAGAATTAAAAAAGTGAATATGGCGTCATAGTGGAAATAAAAAGGATATTTTCAAAATAAGTTTTTGCTTTGGTAAAGTTTATGTTTTAATAAAAAGTTTCAAACCGATACCTATTTTTACGCAGATAACGAATTTAGTGAGGAATTACATAACTTAAATTTTAAAATATATTTTTTCTGAAATGGGAACTATTTATGCCCCAAGTTAAACTTAAGTAATAATTTTCTGATGTATTTACATCACCCCTTGGGAGAGAATAATGTAACAAAAATTAAGTAAAACTTTTATTTTTTATTTTTGACTGTATCACAGCTATACTATTGTTAAATATTAGCAGTAAAGATTCAACACAATTTATTTTTGCATTCATAGCGTTCATGAGTGGGAAATAGGGTATCTAAATTTAAGTGAAGTTAATTTTTTATGTTTTGATTATGGATTTTTTACGTTCAGATTGGAAGTTTTTCTCCAAACTACAGCAACCTGCTGTAGTGTCACAACCTACAGTGGTGAAATATTTTGAATGGTACATTGGTAAACTGCATCACACATTGTGATGTCATACCGCATACATGAAAGCCTGGTAATGATGATACCCTCTATTAATTTTGAAATGAGTTCGGCTGAATGCAGTAGTTATTTGAAAACTTGACATATTAAACAAAAACATAATTTGAAGAACAAATTAAAAAAAAATATATATATATACATTTCCTACATTGTTTAAGCCCGAGAAGGGACAGATATTAAGATATTTCATTCAATTAGTTCTACATTTAATGTTAAATTTTTGTAACAAATTAGTTAAACCAATTGAAGATTAAAAAATATCCTTGCCGGCCCGGCCTACAGGCAGAGGTAGATTTCGAAGTCACATATACTAATTTCACAAACAAAAACTAAATCATGGTTAGAGATAAATCCACTTTAACATTTTTCTCTGGCCGCTTTTGACGAGTTTTTATTTCATTTTTATATAAGAGCTGGTTTTATCAGAATCATGTTAGGGCGGTATTAAAAAAAAATACTTTTCCATGCTCAACAACTCGAAATTTTCTGGCATAATTCCAGATTCATTTTTAATTAAAAAAAAATATATGAAACTTGCTGACGTGATTTTTGAAGAGATTTATAAGCGACCTGTGTTTTTATTTTTTGTTCGATTAATTAAAACTTGATATATAAACAATTATTTTCTCAGAAGGACAATGTTTTTCGTTTCTAACACAATGGCTTCGGGAAATTCCGTTGAAAATGCCCATTTTGACATCATTTTTTGAAATATATTCTGCCTCTATCAAAAAATCGATCAATACGGTACATTATATAGTTTCTGAATAAGCGAATCTAACAATTAAATGCGTTTGAGAGCAAAAGTGAATTTAAAAATGAGTTAGAATATAAGCAGTTTGGATTTGAGTGCATCCTTAATACAATGATTTTTCCAACACAATCCGCTTCGGTAAATTCGGTTCAAAATGCCCTTTTTAACAGTATTTTTAAAAATATATTCTGCCTCTATCAAAAAATCGATCATTACAGTACATTATATAGTTTCTGAGTAAGAAAACGTATCAATTGGAAGCCTTTGAGAGCAAAAATGAATTGTAAATTGAGTCAGAAATTAAGGAGTTTGTATTTGAATACACCCTTACTAAGATGATTTTTTTTTCTTCAACCGCTATGTATTTTTAATTTGTTTTTGCTGTAAGAATTGGTCCTATCCAAAACTTGTCTATATAGATGTTGTAGACAATATTAAGAAGATATATGATAAATTCATGGGGATTTTATATCTTTTGAATTGAGGGAGTTATGGATTTGTTTCTTCTTCAAACCCCCTTTTTATTTTCGTTTTTAATTTTTTTTTGCGGTGCGAATTGGTCATATCAAAAACTTGTGAATATAAAAGTTGTAGATAATATTAAGGAGATTTGTAATAAAATTAATTGGATTTGATATCTTGAGAATTGACGAAGTTATGAATTTTTTTCACCCAAAAACCCCATTTTTGCGCCCCTTGAGCCCATTTTTAACATTATCAAAAATCTGTGATACATAAATTTTTGGCCCTATTTTTAGAAGTAATAAAAACTTTAAACTGATTTGATATGTACAAAAATTAAGAAGTTATGGGGGGGGGGGTTCTGTTTTCACAAAACCCCTCCATATTTCCATCCCCTTGGTCCGATTTTGCCCATTAACGAACTTGACCGAGATTTTATGCCCATTGATTTTATGTATCAGTTTGGAAGAGATTGGTGCAGAATTACGAAAGTTATCGTGTCCAGAAGAAAGTGATATAGATAGATAGATAGATAGATAGATAGATAGATAGATAGATAGATAGATTTTTTTACTGAGGGTGGTTTTGGGTTCTAGGGTCATGAACGGCGTAGATCTGCAAAAAATTTTCAGAAATTCCAACCTAGGAACGATCCCAATAGGTAGATTTCATACGAAATCTACCTAAAAAATAAAAACAAAATTCATATTATATGATACTTAAAACACCCTAACAAATTAGATTCCGTTCAAATGAAAGCGAAATAAATCTTAGACTTCTTTCATTTTTAATTGCAAATATTTGTATTGAACGTTTTATGACAATTGTACATAAAATGATAAGATGCATGCAAAATATAAAACTTTAAAATATGTCTAAGATTTATTTCGATTTCATTTGAATGGAATCCAAATTTTTAGGGTTTTTTAAGTATCATATTGTATGAATTTTATTTTGATTTTTTAATCTTCAATTGGCTTTACTAATCTGTTACAAAAATTTAACATTAAATGTAGAACTAATTGAATGAAATATCATAATATCTGTCCTTTCTCGGGCTTATACAATGTAGGAAATATTTTTTTTTTTTTTTTACTTCAAATTATGTTTTTGTTTAATGCATATTTAAATTATTTGCTAGCCTTGAATGAAAATATGAGTCTGGCTCAAATTTATTAATAGAAGTATAAACAAAATAAATAAACATAAAAGATGGTATTTTCGTCGTAATTTTAAGTAACTGACTTTAAATGAAGCTGAATATATAGGGTGTCACAAAAGTCCCTGACACGTTTTAAAATTTTATATAAAATCAAGTAATTGTCGTACAGGAGTACGGTTTAGACTAAAATGCTCTTCATCATGTTCCGTTTTATTCAAGTGAATAAAAAAATTAGTTGCAGATATCACTCATAGATGGCGCTGTACTTTAAATTATCCAAAAGATGCATCGAAACTCAAGACAATCAATTACAGGTCATTTTATTTTGTCAAAATCAGTTACAGAGTACTAATGAGTGCAATCCATTAGCATAGTTCAATGTGTGTACGTTCTCTTTGTAGCTCGAGCCACATAATAACGGAACTCCAGTTCAATCCATGTGTTCCCTAGCATTGATTACGGAAATGACTGTATCACATGCGTCACTCTCGTCATCAATACTTCAGTGTCAGACACAGCAGAAGCATAAACCGTCATTTCTGTGTCACAGCGTCAAAACTAATATGAAAATCAGAAAAAAACGCATGTTTGAAAACAAACATACGTACAAGTGGCGCCATCTATGATCGATGTTTGAAACTAATTATTTTCATTCGTTTGCAGAAAACTTTTTCATCGCGAGAAGCATTTTAGTCGAAACTACACTCCTATACGAGAATTATTTGATTTTATGTTGAATTTTAAAATATGTCAGGGACTTTTGTGACACCCTGTATAGTATATAATAGTATGAAGTTACAAAAATTTCAATTATTTCAATAAAAGTTATGTAGCAAATAGCTAAATTATTTCATCGAAAATAAATATTAAATTTATATTATTTCTACTGCAGAAGCATTTTTTTTTTATACATTTAAATAAGTAATAATGTTCACCAAATCAGGTAAAAAATAAATGGAATTATTAAAACATGTTAAATTTCAGATTTATAATTACTTGGAATTTCCAACATCATTTTACAATTAAATATTATATTGAGACGTACTATTGAAACATAATTTATATTTTATTGATTTGGAGAAATTGGTCTTAATTGGAGAGTATGTTCCTTAAACTTCGAAAGGGGAAGAAAATAAAAACATAAATAAAAGACTACAAAACAGGAATTCTGCTTTTTCAGAATTTAGTGTCGCTCCCGATGAAGAAAAATGATATATATATATATATATATATAGATAGTACAAAACATACTTCAGTTTTAAGACTTAAAACACACGCTTTTACTTCATATAAAGTGACGTCATCCGCATCCGCTGAAGAATTGCTTATTTGCGATCCAGTATCAAGTAAGTATCAAGAGTAAAGTACGCATATGGCGTCACTATCGCTGAATGGGAAGAAACTCGACAAAAATATCGGCTATCTAATTATCCATATGCCTTCATTTGTTTGTAACATTAATATAGATACTTAAAATTAAATTTAGTTTCCAATAGCTCCATGTTTTATCAGAAATCCTTCATTTATATTTTTTCAAAATAGCGCGCATTTTAAGTACATTTTTCCAGTTTTTATGGGAAAATGGCAAGAGAAAGCTATAATTGCAATTTTCCAACTATTTTTCGTTTACTTTCTACAGAAATGGAGTACCTGAATTGCCAAAATTAAACAAATGTCGCTAAAATCTGCAAAAAAATTAATACCTTAAAAATAAATGGAGGTCCAGTTTTCAAACAAATTGCATTTAAAAGTACTTTATTTTCCAATACGACGGTATAAAAATTGAAAATGTGCGATACTTAGAAGTTAAAAAAAAAAAATTGCAGTAGAGCATTTAAGAGTACTGCTTTGTTTCACGGCTGGCTTCTGTAAGGTAACGTTATTTTTTGGAGATGACACAAAATAAGCTGGGAGAAAGAAATAGCATACCGGTGACCAGGGGCTAATAAAGTCACTGTTTGTCTATTAAAATTTAATGATTAATCTTTACAAGCGTTTTAAATTATCAACTCTTTTATACACTTGAAAACTATAAACAATTACAGCGTTTCTAAATCATAATTTTTTGGATCATTCAAGGAACTTTTGAAAAATAAATTAGAAATTATACTCTATAAAAAAGAGACACAAGTGTCTTTATTTATGCAAAAATAATATAATAACAAACGAAATGTAAAATAACCCTTACTGTGTTAACCATAATTCTAAAAACAGTTGTACTTCCTTAGAAACTTCGGAAACCGATATATTTTGGGAGCTTTTAAGAAACATTTTCAAAAACAATGTTTCTTTTGCTGACACAGATTTTCGGAAACGATTCTGAGTATTTTTTTTAGTATATTAATAATTTTTTCAACAGGTAGTATAGGCTTTTCTGATATTATTACTCCTCAAGTAACCATTTTCAACATGCACAACACGTACTGTAACCATATACAAACATGTGTTAAAGGCAAGCATGATAAATTAACAGAGATGACATTAACATTAATATTATTATTGTTTTGTTACTCTTACATGTATTTATTCAATTTATCAGATGTGATATACACCGCAGACGTTTGAAAAGATACAAACCTTTTTAGTCTTTAGATTTTCAATGTCTGTAAAAGAATGTAGCTACATGGGTTTCAGAAAGTTATTGGGATGTATAGATTAGAAATGATACGGGTTTGAACGAAGCCTGGGCCAGAAACTGGATCGGGTTTGATTTTTATATTAGTATACCGGATCCTGCGGGCTCGGACCAAAAGTCAAAATTTTATTTTTTCACAAATTGAAAAACAAAACTTGCAAATTACTGTTTGAGAAACGGGAATGTAGTCTGTGCTTCTTGAAATGTCGTACAATCTTCTAAAAATGAGTTTGAATAGGAATTGAACTGCTGTTGATAAGATTTAAAAGGAAATATTTTATCTGATTCTAAAGTCTTGACACGTTCAATGTTAGCAACATAAAGAAACCGTGGGATGACCTTTATTTCAATTTGAAGTCATTTTTCGGACTTACTGTACAACAAAACTCATACCTTTCTACAATATTTATACAATCATATTTTTAAAAAACAAGAATTTTGACAACTACGGATTTTGGTCAGTGTTTAAATATAAATAAACATTTGCTTTTTTATACAGATTTTCAGTAACAAAAATGTCACAAAAGGCCATCATGGGAAAGTTTTTACAATTAGCACTTAATCCACGCAAGAAGATATTTTGTAATAAAAAAAATATATAGTGAGAAAATTATGAAATATCGTTAAAATTTTTCTATTACGCACCTGCGGTTCGGGATCTGATGATCCAAAATATTTTGGACTCAGGTGTGATTGGATTTCTTATTCTTGGGCTTGGATTCCGAAAACAAAAAAAACGCAAAACTTATCCCTAGTATACTTTGATCATATAATGCAAAAACATCAGCTTATTTTGGCCTCTGTTTCTTATCAGTGTTCTTGTCAAATTAGTTTGAAACCTTCGGTCCGGACCACTAAATGAGTAGCCATGAAGACAGGGACCAAAAGTAAAAATTTTATTTATTTACAAATTGAAAAAAAGGAACAAAAAAACTTGCCAAATACTGTTTGGGAAACGGGAATGTAGCCTATGTTTCTTGAAATGTCGTACAATCTTCTAAAAATGAGTTTGAACAGGAATTGAACTGTTGTTGATAAGATTTTAAAAGAAATATTTTATCTGATTCTAAAGTCTTGACGCGATCAATGTTAGCAACACGAAGAAGACGTGGGATATCCTTTCTTTCCATTTTTTTCGAAATTACTATAAAACAAAACTCCTATCTTTCTACATTATTTATACAATCACATTTTAAAAGAACAAGAATTGTGACAACTACAGATTTTGGTCAGTGTTTAAATATAAATAAACATTTTCATTTGTTTTGTAAAAAAAACCGTTGAATATCGTCATTCCGTTATTTTTCTTTTATTGAGGAATGTTTCTTCCCTACAGAGATATAAAGTATAAGATTGGATTACAAAGATTACAGATAAAAATGGGTTAATAGAAAACAAATTTACCATTTGCGACGAAAAGAGAAAAATTATCGAAAAAATTCAAAAATAGCACTAGGAATTCTCAATAATCTTCGTGAAAAGAGGAAAAAAATTACAGTATTCGGTTATACGATTAAAACATAATTCTTTTTACGAATGCAGAAAATCAATTCGAAATGCAGAAAAAAAAACCCTCGCATAAAATATTAAATCTTAAAAAATCTTGTGGTAAAGTTCAAAAGTCTCCGATACACACTCATGTTCAATATTAAGAAAATTTGCACATTTTGTTGAATTTCGTGCAAAGTACTGAACAATAAGTAAAACTAATACATCGAAACAATGATGCAAGTCTTTTACTGCTCTATGCATGACATAAGATTTTTCGGGGAGAAAAAAAAAATTCTACATGCAGCCAACGTTTATAATATTATTTTTATCGAACTTATTAGCAGCAAGAAATCATATTTACAATGTAAATGAACAGGAAATAAAACAAATTGCATTTTGTAAATTACGCGATTTTGATGCACTTATTGTTGAATGGCCTTATAAGAAAATGTCGGCATACACTATGACGCAAAAGTTTAGACGATGACGTCATTCAGCTTTAAAATGTAGAATTATGACGTCAGAATTACAAAAACCTGTAAATATATTCAAAAACTGATTTAAAATGCTATGTACAAAAGACAGTCGTTTTATTTGCTATAATACTAATTTTTTTCATAAAAATTCAAATGTGCTTGTCGCAAAAGTTTAGACACTATTCTAAATTTCTTTGAATATTCGCTGGCATATGCAAATTTAGAATCGATGATGTCACAAATTTGGAGTACTTAAGTTCTGCAAACGATTGCGCTTCATAGCCGACATGCCGAGAGCTAAAGAAATTCAAGTGAATGAGGTTTCAAGGATTTGGCAGTTGAAAGGTGAAGGGAAGAGCGTTTCTGAAATTTCTGCTATTATTAATAGGTCAAAAAAATCTATTTATCGAGTTTTATCGAGTGGTTCCGAATATAAAGCAAAATGTCGGTCTGGGAGGCCACGTGTGACAAATGTACGAGAGGATCGCCTGATACAAAGACTAGCGAGTACTCAACAAATGAGCGTACGTGGAGTTCAAAGCTCATCGGGACTCTCTGTATCAAAGGATACGATTCGTAGACGAATTTTGGAAAAAGGAACAATCGTTTATAGCAAATTGCAGAAGAAACCAGCTCTGAAACCATATCATAAGTTACAAAGACTTATGTGGGCTCGAAAGCATATGTCATATGGAGAGAAATGGCAGTCAGTCATATTTAGCGATGAAAAAAAGTGGAATCTGGATGGTCCAGATGGTTGTTTATCGTATTGGCATGACTTGCGGAAGGAGCCTCGACGTTTTTTTAGTCGCAGACAAGGAGGGCGCTCGGTGATGGTTTGGGCAGCCTTTTGCTATAATGGACAAGTATCTCTGACCTTCACCAGTGGTCGTCAAACTTCACAGCATTATACACAGACATTAGAAGAAAACCTACTGCCATTTGCTGAGCTTCTAGGGGGTCCTCAGTGGGAATTTCAGCAAGACAATGCTTCAATTCACACTGCAAAACATTCAAAATCTTGGTTTAATTCCCATAATATAAGAGTTCTCGACTGGCCAGCATGTAGCTCAGATCTTAACCCTATAGAAAACCTTTGGAGCATCATGTGTCGCAAAGTTTATAGCAACGCTAGACAATACTCTTCTGAAAAGAAACTTAAGACATCTATTGAGAATGCATGGTACGATATCGATCCACAAACTATGCAAGATTTAGTTTCTTCCATGCAATCTCGTGTATATGACGTAATACATAAGCATGGATGCGCAACCAGGTTTTAAAAATTGTTTATTTCGATTTTATTTAATTTGTGTCTAAACGTTTGAGACAGCAGTTTATTTTTGTTGCCATTTAATTTATTGCAATATGCACAATTCCACTTTTCTTTGTTATAAATTTTGTTTATATGTACAGCACATTAATTTCAAGCAGTGATTTGAAAATTGAATAAATATTTTTCAAAGTATGTAAGAATTTCTTCATTGTCTAAACTTTTGCGTCATAGTGTACGAGCTATAAAATTCCATAAGTCAAGCGGATTATTGATAAAACTTGGATATGTTACCATTATTGTCACACTAATGCCTGTTTATTTATCTTACTTGCCTAAGTGAATTCGTTTAGACGAGTATCATAAAGGTCTGTAGTACAGCGTCTAGAATACCTAGTGTGGAAATATGCTATCCAAACAACGCTAAAAATTTGTATCCCTTAAATGTGCTACGATACTGCTTAAATTTCAAGTGTCGAACGCAGCGACATCTGCGGGATTTTCGTATTACATTGTATAGACTAGCAATATCTTGCAGTTTTAGGAAATATCCTGCAGATGTCGCTGCGATCCGTATATTTCAGCTGCATTGTTGCCCATTTAAGGGATACAATATTTTAGCACTTTTTTAAGTATTACAGGGATAGCCCATTTCCACACTATATATTCTAGGCGCTATATCTGTATGCGGATTGACACTGTTTGGGTAAAAACGTTTATTATGATCATACACTCGGTACGCATGGTCAAAACTCTATGTTCTATCACAGGACATTTATTTCCATTTTAGAACAAATCGAAAAATACTGCATATGTTTCAATAATATTAAAAAAATTAATATTTTTAACACTTTCAAACATAGTTGTAAAGTGTTAATGAACTGCGTTTGTCTGTCCGTCTGATCGTACTCTAACTCGCGTAAATACACTCGAATTGCCATGCCATTGATATACGTTTTTCAAGTTTACCCTGGTATGTTTGTTATCGAAAATGTATGTGTGTCGATGATGTGTATGTGTGAAATGGCAAATAGAATTTATACTTCATTTACAGGGTCACTCAAAAGTATTCGGTTACATTAGGGTCTATGGCGGGAAATCATTTTTAGCGTACTTTAATGGTGCTACACTATTTTAAAAATAATGAAATTATATGCAATATTGAGGTGAAATGGAAAGTTGATTACTACAGAACATTCTATTTGTAACATTTACAGTATGTATACAGGGGAACTCAAAAGTATTCCGTTATATTATCGTCTTTGAAGAAAAATAGTTTGAGACGTATTTTAACGATGCTACTCTGTTACGAACATAATGAAATTGATATCAATATCTGAGGTGCACTGAAACAGGCTTTCTTTAGAATATGGGGTGTAAAGAATCTATCATTCATCTACAGTGTCACGCAAAAGAGTTCGTTTATGTATTGGTATTCGGGAAAAAATCTATTCGCATTTAATTATGTTGCACTATCTCAAACATGGCGAAATTGATATACATTAATCAGGTTTACGACAAGATGCTTGCAGTAGAATATGATGTGCATTTACAGGAACACATAAAAGATTTCGGATATAATACTGTATCAGAGGTATTGTCTATTAGATATGATTGCGCAAGTGAGTTTTAAGTTATGATATGTGTTTTTATGTATAACTAAATTTTTGCATATTACGTGTTGTTTTTAAATTTTATAGACCATATACAGTGCTACACAAAATAATTCCTAAGCAATACTGAGAATGAGCGAGAGTTGTTTAAACGTCCTTTTTAATTTGAGATGTACATTTTTAAGCACAACTACATTTAGTATTCTAAGAGATGTTTGTAAAATATAACTAAAACCATATACAGGGAAATGCATAGAACTGGATACATGGTCGCCTATGGATGATATTTTTTGGACGTACAGTGGCGGTTAAAAGTTTCCGGCCAGCATAAAATGTTTGGTTAATTTGTAAGTATACCCATATGAAGAAGAATCTCAAAGTGATACTTATACACTTTATTGACATAACAGTTACGAACTTATTTTTATTAACTTGTATTACAAACTACTCAAATTATAATCCTTTGGTGCTCTTAGCACCCGATATACTTCCGTTTTCACAAATCCAAAAACACGCCGGCCAACATGCACGGCTCGGCTACCCTTCTCAAAAAAATCACTTTTTCTCTGAAAAAAAAATATCCACCCTTCTCTCCGCGCGCGCCCGCATACCACGTGACGTATGGCGTTGGCGCCAAAAGAATCGAAAGAGAAATTAATCTAAACGTTTCCAGACATCACACCCCCCACCCAAGATTGAAAATGGTGGAGGAGGTCCCTTATTTTCTATCTGAAATTTAGTCTGGAGACGTCATCATACTTAATTAAAAAAAAAAAAAAATTACCCAAATGAAAAAAAATACAAATTAACAAATATATATAAAATATACAAACTACATCTTGGAGTGGTCTGGACACGCTGCCTATAGCACAACTTATTAACACTCTTCTTATCTACTAATATAAAACATAATTAATACTTAATAATAACAATAATAAATGCAATAATAAATAAAACATATGTAAAAGGAAACAAAAGCTGTAGTAACACACTAAATAAATCTTTTAAAGTCACTAGAAAAGACATGGTCCTTCATCAATCAGTTCGTGAAAGTTTTTTTTTTCTTTTTTTTTTTTTTTTTTTTTTAAAAAGTCTATACAGTTTAGAAAGTTTTTCACAGTTTGTTTTCTTATTCAACAGTCTCCAGTCTAGACAGTGCGTCTGCATTTATCAACTTAGCACCAGGTCGATGCGAAATCACAATGTCATACTTTTGCAGTGCTAGTGCCCATCGTTGCAGTTTGGAAGATTGGGGTGCATTTTTGGTGATGAAAGTTAGTGGGTTGTGATCGGTGATAAGTTCCACAGGTGAACCAAAAATCCACGTTTCGAACTTCTTGAGACTCCAGATGACCGCATAGGCCTCCCTTTCTATCGTCGGCCAAGCCTGTTGAGTTTTGGTGAGCTTTTGACTGGCATAGCTCACTGGGTACAGTACTCCGTCCTTTCGCTGCGATAAACACGCGCCAATGCCGATTGCAGATGCGTCGCACTCGATGACAAATGGTACTCCTATAACGGGAGTATGTAGACTAGGTGCTTCGATAAGACCTCTTTTCAACTCATTAAACGCCCGATCATGGTCTTCTGACCAACACAACTGTTCTGGACTCTTCTTTTTCGTCAGTTCTGTTAGAGGATATGCTACTTCAGCATATTTAGGAATGTAATCTCTATAATAATTACATAGACCAAGGACACTTTTCAACTGTTTCTTCGTTTGAGGCACTGCTAACCTTCGAATAGCCTCCACTTTTCCGGGGTCGGTCCGATGGCTGCCGGACCCGATGATATGTCCTAAGTACTTAATCTGCGGTTTTGCGAATTCACATTTCATCAAGTTGACTGAAAATCTTAAGTCTGATAACTTAGAAAGTATCTTTTCTAGATGCATCAGGTGTTCAGCAAATGTTTCAGAAAAGACGGCTATGTCGTCTATATATGCTCTGGCGAACTCCTTATATTCGGACAGTGCTTTGTTCATTTCACGTTGAAAAGTCGCAGCCGCGTTTTTGAGCCCGAAGGCCATTACTTTAAAGCGATACTGGGCCCTGTGAGTTTTGAAACACGCCAGATTCTGGCTCTCTTCTTCTAGTGGTATGGCCCAATACCCTTTCAATAAGTCTATTGTAGTTATGACATTGGCCCTGCCAATACTGAACAATAGATCGGTGGCATTTTCCATTGGGAAATCATCAGTCACTGTAACTGCATTAAGCACTCGAAAATCTACGCATAGGCTCAAGGCCCCATCCTTCTTCATTACGCACACTACTGGGTGTGGCGCCTCTGCCTCACTTTCTTCAATCAGACCTAGTTCCAATAACTCCTCAATTTGTTTATCTACTTGAGGTTTCAAGGTCTCAGGGATTCTGTAAACATACGGCTTTTTCTTTTCTGCGTCACTTATTCTTATTTTATGCTCTCCTACCTTAGCTATTTGCACTTTTCTAGAAAATAATTCTTTATATTTATACAATAAATCTAACATTTTTTCTTTCTCCACCTTTCCTAAATGACTTAAATCAACTTCTTCTATATTGAATAGGTCGGAGTTATCTTTCGTACTGGGGGTGGGATGGACCTCCCCTATTTCTTCCTCATTTTCGAAGATCACACCCACCGCCTGTACCCTAGGAGTAAATTTTCTTATCTTATTTACGTGGACATTTCTAACATTACCGTTCATTAATTTCACTTTGTAAGAATCAGGGTTACATCGCGCCACTATTTCGGCTGGCCCTGTCCACCTCGCGTAAAGTTTGTTCGTGGAGTCCGGAATTAATAAATATACTTGGTCCCCGGGTCTAAATTCCTTATAAATCGCTCTTCGATTAGCGTACTTCGCATACGAGCTTTGCTTAACCTCCGACACTATTGCCGCTTGTTCCGCCGCCCTTTCTAAATTAATTTTTTACTCCTGGAGGTATTCGGTCGCGCTCTTTCCTAGATTTATAGGTAGTGGGATTTCGCCTGCCCATGTAGATTTTAATACCGCCAGTGGCCCTCTGGCCTCTCTTCCGTACATTAATTTGAATGGCGATACGCCCGTAGTGCTATTCGGAATTTCTCTATACGCAAATAATAGATAGGGGATGTGTTTATCCCAATTTTTAGGGTCACTACGAATTATATGGTGTAACATGCGTTTCAATACCTGATTATACCTTTCAACTAATCCCGAGCTCTGTGGGTGCCCCGGCGTAGCAAATCTAGGAGCCGCCCCCAGCCTAGCATGAAACTCTTGTATTAACCCTGATATAAAATTTCTGCCCTGATCACTCGCTATTACGCGGGGTATTCCTGTCCGCATAAATATCTCTAACAATGCATCGCACGTAGCTTTAGCCGTAATTGTCCGTAACGGAACTGCCTCTGGCCATCTCGAATGTTGATCTACCAAAGTAAGTACGTATTGATGCCTACGCGCTGACGGAGGTTCAATTTTTCCGATTATGTTAATATTTACAACGTCGAACGGAAGTTCCGGCCTCTCAATAGGGACGATGGGTATCTGATCGCTGACCCTCTCCCTGCTCCGTAGTTGGCAATCCTTGCATGACGCACAATATTCTTCGACATCCCGCGACATACCTGGCCAAAAAAATGAATAACGAATTCTCTCTTTTGTTTTTTTCATGCCGAGATGATTAGCGAAAATCGACTCGTGCGCAGTTTTTAAAATTTCGCCCCTCCTCACCTTTGGTACCACTAATTGCATAACTTGATCTCCCGAAACTCTTTCCCTATGATAAAGCAAATTGTCTACCATAACAAACCCATTTTTCTCTTTTTCTGCATCTTTGAAAGCTCCCTGTAACGATTCGCAACTTTTCTGTTGCGCCCTGCAAATACTCGCATCTGATTGACGACCCACATTTAAATCTTCGCTATTATTTTTCTTTTCAATGCAGCTAATCATTAACTCTTTTCCTGCAGTTTCATTTTGACTTAATAAACATAAATTTTCATCATTGATACTTTGTTGCTCCATTTCACTACACCCTGCTTTTTCACATTTAATTTCTTCCCCCCTTTCTGACTGCAACTCCTCCGTAGACACACCATCTAATCTATTTTCTTCCCCTCCACTCTGGACTGATCGTAATAATTCATAAATCGTTGGCGTGATAATACATGACCCATATAATTTATCTGTTGCTGCGAACAAAACATCTACGCTATTAACTACACTATTTGAGTCTCCGGAATCTAAAGCTATAGGTAAAGTTATAAGGTCAGCGGTTATTTTTTCTCCAAAGGCAGATATCAACTGAATTTTTGAATTTTCATTATTTCTAAATGAATCCGGTATTTGATTTGAATTAACGACTGGAATTTCGGCCGCGTTATCGATTAATGTATTTATTTTCCGCCCCCCTAACAAGACATCCTGATACTGCAAAGCTTGCGTATTTATTGCCTCATTCTCAGAACATAAAGCTGTCACTTTAGCAACTAATTTATCATCATGTTTATTTTTCTCAATACCCGATTCCTTTTTCGTTTGATTTCGAAAATTCCCCATTTTATTTCTATCTTTATTATTCGGGCAGAAACGTAAATGAGTTGTTTGTTTACATAGCCTACAAATGTCATTAGTTTTTCTTTCTCGAGAAAGAACATTATTTCTGATATGAGGTGGGATATATTTCCCATGATTCACACTTCCGGTTTCATCATAGTTGCGAAAGGATTTTATCGGTCTATCATATAATTCCGAAAAGGTTCTACCTTTTGAAGTAAACCAATTATCGCATAATTCCGCGATTTGGCGTGGTTTTAACCAGTCATCCATTTGCTTTAATTTAACATAACTTCGCGTTTCTGAATCTAATGAACTCATTAATCTATCGGTAACAATTAATTCATTAAGCGTATCGAAATCATTTACTTTCCTAAGCTGACAATAAAAATCCCAATTAGCTCGGATTCTGCTCGCAAATTGTAAATGGTTTTCATTTTTCATTCTTTTTGCCGTAAGGAAATTTTCTAGACAAGCTTCCGGGGTAGGTTGAAATTCCTTTAAAATTAAAGCCTTAACCTTCGGATAACTCTTCATTTCATTTGTATTGACATAAACTAATAAATGTGCGTCACCCACTAAATTTAGTAAAATTTCAACTTTTAACTCCTCCGAAACATTTTTCATTTCGAATGCCTTTTCGAGCGAACTAAAAAATAAATTCCACGCTTCCGGTTTAGTCGGGACTGGCATACTCAGAGTTCTAACACTTTTAATTAAAGATTCTAAAGAATTAGTATGGGATTTTTGTCCATCCCCCCCCGAAACCAAATTCTTATCATCTGTTATCTTCGCCATTTCTAATTGGGCTTTAATGACTTCTAACTTTGTTCTCTCTAATTCTAGAGCAGTGTTCTGTTCCGATTTAACATTTTCTTTCTCAATTTTTAGTAACTCGGCTTCACGTTTTTCTTTTTCTATCCTATCTGATACAGTAGTAATTAAAAATTCCTTTACAAATTCAGCATCCTTAGCAAATTGGTCGCTTTCCTCAATGAGTGTTTTCAAATCTACAATTCTATGCTCTAATTCTACTTTTAAACCTAATTCAGTCGCGACGACAACTAAATCTTCTTTTTTCAGCCCTTTAATGCTAAACATTTTTCTTTTTCAATTCAAACACTTTTATAATAATCTCTACAGATAACAGATACTCTCATATTAATTAAATAAATCAAGGAATAAATTATCTTTCTTCTGACATGCTTAAATCAATCATAAAAATAAATCATATACTTTTCTCTTTATCTATTTAAAATATCTTCAAACACTATCTTCAATTAAAAATAAATAAACATGCAGCTTACTTTTAATAGGAGCTCTGGTGCTTCGGAAATGAGAGCGTGTAAAGTCGGCGCCGCTCCTCTGACCATCCCACGTGGTGTATATCGTGTTAAAAATAGCACTCCTTTTTTTTTATCAAAGATTATTGAGTTTATTTAAAACGAACATGAAGACACTACAAGACGACACAATGATGATGACTATTTACACTGAAAAAAAGAAAGGGTTTCACAAGGTGGACAACCTTCATATTAAACTCCACGAACTACACTTCACTATATTATTAACTTGTATTACAAACTACTCAAATTATAATCCTTTGGTGCTCTTAGCACCCGATATACTTCCGTTTTCACAAATCCAAAAACACGCCGGCCAACATGCACGGCTCGGCTACCCTTCTCAAAAAAATCACTTTTTCTCTGAAAAAAAAATATCCACCCTTCTCTCCGCGCGCGCCCGCATACCACGTGACGTATGGCGTTGGCACCAAAAGAATCGAAAGAGAAATTAATCTAAACGTTTCCAGACATCACACAATTATTAATAAATTTAATTGACAAAATTAATTGCAAAAGAAAACGCATGTTCTCAGAAGTTTCCGGCCACCTTGGCAAGTTTGGAAAAAAATGGTGTTATAACAGAAAATAACAGTGATCAACAACATTTACAATTAGTATTTTGTATTCATACATTTAGCAATAAGTACTGCGGGGCAGCAACGTGGCATCGATTCAATGAACAGTTATAGATCATCAATGCTAAGTTTTGCCCACGGTTCTTGCAATTTATGTGAAAATGCTGCTAAATTGCAATATTTATAATTCCACACACATTTTCAAGTTAGTTTCACAGATTTTCTGTTATATTCAGATCGGGTGATTGGGCTGTCCATTTCAAAAGCGAGTTTTTTTGTGCGAGAGCCACTGCTTGACGAGCATGCTTGTATGCTTTTGGTTGTTATCATGATGAAACAAATAGTTGCAACCACAATTTTTCCTCCAATAAGGCAGCAAATGATCTTGCAAGATATCCTTATGCATTGCACTATTCATCTTGCCGCGGATTTCAAATAATGGACAGGCACATTTTCCAGAAAATGCTTCCCACAGCATAACGTGTCCTCCGCCTTGCTTCATTGTAGGAATAATATATCTCGCATCTTATCTTTTATTTTTAGGTCGTCGGTTGTAAAGGTTTTTATCACTCACAATAAAATTGAACGTCGATTCATCTGAAAATAGTACTTTTTTCCAGTTTTCACTTGACCAGTCTTTGTATTCCTTGGCAAACGCCAGTCGGGCCCTCTGAATTTTTTTACTTGTAAAAGGTTTTTTAACGCCGACTGTTCCATAAAGTTCTACGTCACATAAGGGTCTTGACACTGTAGATAGACTTGTTTCAGCAATAACCATAATACCACAAATCGCTTTTAACACCATAAATAGCGTGGAATTGCAGCGGCATTTTTAAGCCGGTCATCAACTGCTTATCTTCTAATAATTATGTTCAGAAGAATAGTCGTTTTCCGGGGTCCCCCGGACCGTGGCAAGTTCCGATGCCGTGACCATCTTTATATTTTTTTTAAATATCGTTTACAGCAAATTTTCCGATCGACAACTTTGCCGCAATCTCACGAGAGGATTGTCCCTTTAGCGACAAACAAATCACTCATTTAGGAACAATAAATTGTTAAACTTTTTATTTTTGAATTTTAAATACATTATTCACCTTGATTAATTAACAAATATGGCCAAAAAAACACTTTAGCGATAGCAAAAACTAATGAATGACGAATGGCCGGAAACTTTTGCACGCGCGAATTTTGAATTGCTCCCCTTTGCATCAAATATCTTAAGTAATCAATCAAAATGATCACGTGGTCAGAGGTAATTTTCTTATTCCTAACTTTTGGAGCAATTGAACTTCTTTTTCGCTAAAACGTTCTGTCAAAGAAATAAAAAAAAAAAAAACTATCTGGTCGGAAACTTTTGACCACCACTGTATGTTTTCACTAGTTTTAAGCGCCTTTTTTGCCAGAATTAAATTTTAGCGTAATATTTGACGGGTATAAATATCTATAGGTCACAGGGCTGTAGAAAGGAATTCAAATCCGGCATTTTCGTTTATTGCGAGATATTGCTGAAGGTGAATTTTTAACTGTGTTATGCGTTTTCTTACTATACTAAATTTTTAGCATACAATTTTTAGCAAATTTTTAGCAATGTAAAATTTCTGCAAATCTATAGATCATATACAGAGCTGAGCAAAAGAATTAAAGTTCTTTTCCGGCTATCGACGGTATTTACTTAAATCTTGTTTTAAAATGTGCCATGTGTATTTTAAAATGTTTCCTTGGGTACCTTATTTGCATTATTAAACAACGAAGTTTTTGTTAATATATTTTTGAAGTGTTGGAAAGTGTTTATAATCTATGGTTGACGCATGATTTTTCATTCTTGTTTATAATAATTTTAGCAAATGGGGAAGTGAATCATGTGAATATCATTTACCTTACATATTTTTAAGATAATGTAAATCCATACGCCTTCAATCGATTTATTCAAGCAAAACAAAAATAAAGATATTTTGTCACCATCTGTTATAGCCGACGATATCCCATTTATTTAGGTTTTTCTTTCTCTTTTTCCCAAAAATTGAATAATTCAGTTGCCACCTTTAGAGAAACTTCGTTAAAAGTTACAAAAAGTAGTAATATATCGGAAATAACTCAAATTTTAGCATTCTGACAACTTACGTGGCGTACTCGTACATGGCTAACTGATGTCAATTTCATCTTGCTGTGTTGCATATTCTATAAGTAGTAGTTGCGAAACACAAACAGACGGTCACATTTTAATATAATAGATTCCAAAGTTCACTTTTTTTCTCTTTACAAAATTCTTGATAATTTTGTTGAAGTACAAAATGCAAACAAAAATAACGAATACTTTTAAATTATAATTGTTTTTTTTTTTTTTTATATGTAATTACAATGTGAATGTTACATATTATCTGAAAATATGTGCCTTTTTAAACTAAATTTATATATGTTTTTTATGTTTATTTGTTTGATTACTTATTATTTTATTTTTACTGCAACTGTTACAAAGTAGAAATAATCAAGATGTTATTTATCCAAAAAATAACTATTACATCAACCATTAGTGATATTATATTTGCTCTAAAATATCGTCATTAGGAGCTATTTTCCTTCGATCATATGCGTTAATTATATCTGTCAATTATCGAAATATTTCATTTTTGATTTGGCAGTTGTACTTCAAAATCCATAAACATTTCCAATCTAAGGTCCCTTAAGACCTCATATCTCATTTGCATTTCCGTCAGATCACGTACATGTTACGGCAAACTGTGCTGTTAGTAATGCTCCGTCATTTAAACAGAAGTTTTATATGTGCCTTTTATCGCTCAAATCATGGATATATCGCGAATTTATGTTTACACTTTCCTGAAATCCTTCTATAAAAATTTAGAAATTTAGTGAAATGAAATGTTTATGGAAACTTTGCTGCCACTTCCTTTACAGTTTTTGGCGAAAGAAAAAGAATGTACATTGACTTCCTTTTTACACTCATTTATTTAACTTACCCTGTTTTTGTATGTAAAAATGGAATTCTGTAATCCATTTCTCACAAACTTATTCATATGCTAGAATTATAAAAATTATGTTTACAGGCATGTTTCTGAAGACAATGCACCATTTTAATATTTTCAGAAATCGATTATATGTTAGTACATTAATTTTAAAGTATTTTTTCCGTTAGCTCGACACATGTTATAAATTACCAAGTATTCTCTATAATGCGTACAATTGTATGAGAGTTGAAACTACAATGGACTTAATTATGTGTCAGTACATGCTTAGTAAAATAGTCCAAATGGCTGTGAAACTACAACAATGGAACATTTTAAAGGATAATGTGCATAAAATAAATTATGAATAAACAAGTAATATAAAAATTTTGTTTTTAAAGTCAATTCCTATTTAGGTCACCAAAGAAAAATTTAATATAATCCCTTAAGCTAATATTAGTTTTTGTTGCACTAAAATATCTCAATTTGTTGATTTTAGCAAGTAGGTTTACAATGGAATTCTATGGGAATTTGGCAAAATATTAGAAATATCGCCAAGTTGGCGACAAACTTGGCGGTATTTGGCTGCAGAACAGGGTCCCACCTATGGTAACCCCTTATTGAAAATACTTTCATTGACCTTCGATAACCAATGGCCGCCATTTTGTTTTCCATGCAAAACTAAAATTAATTAATTAAAATTTAATTAATTAATTAATATTTGAAAAAACTGTATTAACATCAATTGTCATAGAGTACAAGTTCAAAAAAAATTATTTCAACTTGATAGGATGAATAATGAGTATTTTATTAACGATTGAAAATTTGAACAAGATAAATATATAAATAAATAAATTTATAAATAAACAAATATAGGGAGAGTGTGAACTAATAGTAGGAATTGAAAAATAACGAGTGTAATATTAAAGAAATAAAACAAAAACGCGTTTTAATCAATAAATTGTTTAATATTAATCAATTTACGATTACACATTGAGAAATCAATTTAGAAATCTTGAACAGATAGTTTATAATGTTTCATTTTTTACTTTCCAGTTGCCGAATCTTAAAATAGAAACGGAGCAAAAATTGTATAGGTTTTAATAAATTCTACAAAGCGCAAAAAGGCTGACAATTTTTCATAATCGAGTTCGTTGCGCAACCCTAATGTATGCCTTTTAACAAAAAATGTTTTGGAAAAAACATGAATTACAGTAAACCAAAATTAGATGTAATTTTTAAGATAAACAGTAATGCTTAAAAAAGAGTATTCTTTAAAAACTACTTTTACTTTTACACTACTTTATAATTAAGAAAACTTATTTAAAAATTATGATGTATCCAGTGCATTTCTGTATCAAAAATGTATGCAGATTTATTTTTATTGCTATTAAAATACTTCGATTTCATTGTGAGAATTGTTATTCTATTTCGTATTGGATGAAAAATCTTTTTATTATTGTAAATACTAAATAAGAACACGAAACTTCCCTTTTAGTTGTTTCTTTTCAAAGCAACAATTTTTCCTAAAAGTATTTGTTTTACAAACAATGTTTCATATACATTCGTACAATACAAACATTTGAAAATGAAACTTACTTGAAATTTACAAACACATATATGTCATCGAAGAAAATAAAGAAGATTCTTTGTTGACGTAATAAGCGTCGTAGACTTTCGAATAAATTTCCTGTCACTAGTGTTTTCTAGAAATGTAAGATGTTAAACATAGGAAAAATTTTGAAGAAAATACTAAATGTTGTAGGAACATGATTCAGACATATGGGAATTTTTAATTTTATTTTGTGAGTAGATCGGTTTATAAAGAGAGAGCTATACGTAACTAAATAACAAGTGAATATTTTTATAAATCTTAAAAAGTAAAATTACTCAAAATGTTCTTTATTACTTAAAAGATGATAAAATATTAAAAGTTGTTAAATTACATTATACAATTGCTAGCACTTTCAACTGTAAACATAATCATCCTCAAGGACAAAATACAAAAAATGATGTTACGAACGTCTTATTTTTTCCTTAAAAAATAAGACGTACGTAACATGAGATTTTTGTATTCTATCCCTGACGATGACCATGTTTATAGTTGAAAGTGCTAGGAATTGCATAATGTAATTTAACATCTTTTAATATTGTTATAATTCTTATATGGAAAAAAATGTCCATAATAAAAAAAAAATGCCCATTTTTTCCCCATTCTGACCAGAAAATAATAGTTCTAACTTTTTATGACTGCTCTTTCATCTTCACCTAACGCTTCATTTATAATAGCTGTTTCATAATAATACAAGCCACCAGTCCATCAGAAGAAAATTACTCTGTTAAGCGGGATTCGGATAATCCGGACTCTACTATAGTGCAAAAATTATTTCAATTTTAAGACTTAAAGCACACGCTTTTATTTTATGTAAGATGACGTCATTTGCATTAATATAGACACTTAATATTAAATACAGTTTATAATAGCTCCATGTTTTATCATAAATGATTCATTTATATTTTTCTCAAAATAGCACGTATGCATACAAAGCATTAATTTAGCAACAACATATAAGTTGAACGTTTGAAACTTTTTCAGCATATAAATAAAGTATCGCATTTTCCGTGTTTGTCGCTTTTTCTTCTTCTTTGTGTGTGTGTGTGTGTGTTTTTTTCATGTGAAAATGTGCAATTCCGGGCCAAGTGGTATTTCCCAATCTATAAGTTACTACAAGATCTTTTGTACTGAAAATGCAGATTTCAACCATATTGGGTCATTCCACACAAAATGAGCAAATCCCCTGTGGCAGACATGTCACAGATTTTAACGAAAATCATTTTGTAAGTAGATCATATCTATTTATGAATAAATGCAAAATAATGGATTTTAGGATTGTTTATTTAAGTATTAAAATTTATATTAAAAGTGGATGCAAAATCGTGTTTTTGGCTACATGCTTGAAGTTTCAATTTTGGTTATTAGCCTTAAGTATGCAAAAACTATATTAAAAATTATTTATAATTAGGAATGAACAATAAGTAACAGATTGACGTAAGTTAGTAATTGTATTTTTATTCCTTAATGAGAAAAAAATTATTTTTGAAAAAATTTGAGGGGAAAATGCAACGTTTCTATTGAGATGAAGGACACCTCCTACAATATCAAAATTGCTTGTCGTTATAGTTAAAAGTATATATATTAAATATTTAAACTTTCATTCTTGCCTTTTTTATTCCTTAATGAGAAAAAAAATAAATAGTAAAAAATGTTGAAGATAAAATGCAATATTTCTATCACTTGTTTCGATCTGAAAGAAAGCTTTTTTAAACTTTTAATTCTTTTAATATTTTAGACAACAGTGTATATTTTAAATATAAAAACTTTTATACTTGCTTTCAGTTTATTTTTTCCTCGAGAAGATTTTTAATTAAAGTAGAAAAAAAAGCTCAATTGAACAGAAAATTCTATATTAATACCTAAACAGAAAATAGATGGCAGCACTAAATTTTTGCACCTTGAAATCGTGCAATATTTTAAGAAACGCGCGCGAATTTAAAAAAAAATAGCTCATGGAATATAGTTAATATTGCCTTTTTTAACCCAATTTTCTGACGTTAGGAATGAAAAAGGCATGCTTGAAATTTTTTTAGCAGATTATGGACTTATTGATCTTTATGTCTGTGCAATAACTGTAATGTGGGACATTTCCTTCATTATTTTTTTTACCTATCAATAAGAGGAAAAATTACGATTTTGTCATTTTTTTAAAAGTTTCTAAATTTTTTTAAAGGTGAAGGAAATACATGGCAACCTAAAAACCTTAGCAATTCGATCTTAATATGTAAAACTACATCAGGCATTAATTTCTCAGATGTTTTTGAATTCCTTTAATTTTTATTACGTTTTTAATTTTCTCAAAATTTGCAAATTTTCAATTTTTACAACCAATTAAAGAATAATCATGGTGTTACCAGATTATTATTGCTCAATAAATAAGAAGATAATTTTTCAGAGGTTACATTATTAAGAAAAAATTCATTTCAGTTAAATAGTTTTCAAGATACAGAACTTCAAACCTGCAACTTTGGACGATTGCACACATGCCAATCTTTATCACAAGTTTTTTAAATGTCCATAACTGCTAAAATAATTTATTTTTTGTGAAGATATTTTGCAGAGCTCTATTTGAATATGATTTGAACCTGTATATCAAATTTTATTAAAATCTGTTACGATGTGGCCACGACTTTTTTTAAATTTTTGCTCATTTTACGTGGAATGACCCTATTGCTATCGACACGGATCCGCGTCCAAGTAGGAAAATATACGTTAACATGAGTTAATGTGCAGTTAATGTGTCATGTATGTAATAGTAATCAATTTTTTTTAGCCATATTGTCATTTCTGGCTTAAAAATCAGACCATGTCCAGTCCGCGAATACAGATAATGCTTCGCAGTTAACGTGTTAAAAGCATTGTGAGAAAAAATGTACGCAAAATGGCACCGATGTCTTGTGTAAAAGACCAGCCGGTTTGTTTATGTTTTTGTGTAAAATAATGGTGGTTCGACGAGAAAGTCGCATCCATGGTTTTGTTACTTAAAATTGTGTTTTTTAAGGTCCAGGTGCAGGCGCAACTTATTATCATGAAGTAGGAAGCTCGTTATGATACAGAATTAGTTGTGAACTAAAATTAAAATTATTTGTTTTATGTTTATCTCATGCCTGTTTTGTGTTCTGTCTACAAAAAGAATGCTTTTGTCATGAAGAATTTTAGTTAATTCATACCCCTGGACATGAAGAACACTACACATACAGACTCAGTGTGGGTGAGGGCGGTTGTCGCATGGAAAATTAATGCGCAATAGGTAATTTATGTATGTATATATTTAAAAGAGTTATTGTATCATTTTATTTCGAAATATTACCATTGTATTTCTTTTGGTGATTCAGCTTACTTTAATTATGTCTAATTGTGGCATCAATGGTTTCATCTAATTTATTTAATCATAACTGTCAAAATTTAATTTTTATTCAATATTTAGCCCAATGGACAATATCATATCTATATAATTTCATTATTACATCATCTAAGAATAATATAAATCGATATTACATTTCTTAATTAAATGTTAAACACCTGTCTTTATAATTTCCCCTCTCCCATATTGACATTAGCCATGTTTATTGTTATGCAAAGTTATAGAAACTTTAAAATAAATGTTTTTGTATATATATGTATTTTTTGACTGTTAATGGTATTTTATACACCACTAAAACTTACTATTAAAATTATTCTGCAATGTCATGGACATTTTAATTAAATATTAATTTATTGAAATTTATTATTCTGCTATACTATAGAGAATTTATTTATACATATATTTAATATTAAATTAAAATTAAATAACTTCTCATCCATCTCCAATATTTATTTTTTCTTTAATATTCATCATTCATATTAAATTTATTGAGTTTAATTTTTAAAGATTTATCGACATATATTATAATTTGTGTTTTATTTCTCTATAATTTTATGTTATTCCTGTTTAGTTATTATATCTAATATTGACTGCAGCACTGTATCTAGTTTAATTCCATCATCTACGGTATAATCAACATTTTCACACTGTTCTCCTATCTCCTTGTTAAATTAAATAGATTTTACTTATTATGCTTCTGGCAACATGTGCAAATCCTTACAAACTCTTTTTGAAATTTTCTGTGTCATAACTGCCTTTGATTGTTATTTAGGGGGTGATTGCTTTCTATTTATTTTTGTTCTCATATCTTTTAACATATCTTTTCTGCTTGTATTATATACGATTGCCGCAATCTTGCACATTTTAGCTTGTTATGGATTATGCAAGGATGAAATCGTCCATTTTTTGTAGAATTTAAAATATTTTTGGCCTGATGTTTCTGTCTTGATTTCGCAAATACTTCAGTTTTTACAATGTCTTCCAATATTTAAATATTATTCAATATTTAACTTTTTTTTCAATTTCTTATCTGGCTATATAATAAAATCAATCCTTTGTTCCATTCAAATATATATATATATATAGAAAAATTTGTTATACAGACAAGACGTGTATTTTTTTTTTTTTAAATACGTACATTAAATAAATTTTTTGTGAGGTGTTTAATTAAGATTTTGAAATGTTTAACTCTGAATACTAACTTGATAGTGTACATTTTAATTATTTAAACAGTTTTAAAACGGAAAATATACATTTATCTGAAAGTACAATAAACAAACGCATCAGGAAAATTTACATCAGTTTTCGACGAACGAATCTGTTTTTTTTTTGTTTTTTTTTGTTTTTTTTTTTTGGTTGCTTTTATTTCAAAACTGTTACATTCTGGTAATTTTTTTCACACTTCAACATGTAATGCAGGACTGAATCGGGAACATTTTCCTCCATTTGATGTATTAAAACATAAAATGAATTCATTTTACTTCGTGATGGGTTTTTAACGTTTGGAAAGTTTTCACTTTCACACTTATTCTCTCACAATCATTGTTCGCAAAGCTGCTTAAAATAACACTATCAGCGGGATACTGCCCAACAATAAGATTGTCATCGATCTCGAAAAAATGAGAGAGAGCAATATACAGGGTGATTCTGAATTCATCATCAATATTTGGTGGGCAGGTAGGGAATAGGAAAAGAACACTATTTCACATAGGAAAGCATAGGCACAAACGAACGCATGACGGTGTAGAGGGCGCTCTGTGTCCGCATCTGCCATGAACGCGCATAGCTGTCTACCGTGTGCAGCCAGTCGTCATTCGACAAGGTGACTTCGCAGAAGTAACATGAACCGGTATACGTTTCAAGAACTTGCAAATATGCATCTAACTTACGTGCCGCAGGAGAAAGCTGTCTTAGAGCTAGGCAAATGTATGCAGAGCGCTACCCCAACCGGCGCGTGCCACAGCATCAAATGTTTTCACGTGTTCATCGACAACTGTGCGAAACTGGATCATTTGCTGGTATTAATGTTGATCGAGGCAGCCGCCGATCAACACGGACGGTTTCAGTCGAGGAAGATGTCCTACAGTCTATCGAAGAACAGCCAAGTTCTAGCACACGAGGTATTGCTCGCCAGTTTGGAGTTTCACAATCAACAGTGTGGCGGATACTAAACGAGGAACGTTTACATCCTTTTCATTTGCAAAGAGCGCAGTTACTGGAAGCAGAGGACTATCCCAAGCGTGTTACTTTTTGTCAGTGGTTCATGCAGAGAACAGCCGTTGATCCCAGTTTCCCAACGTATGTTCTTTTCACAGATGAAGCGTCCTTCACTCGTGAAGGTGTCTTCAACACACACAATTCGCATGTGTGGGCTAATCAGAATCCACATGGTACGAGAGTTAGAGCTGCGCAACAACGCTTTGCCGTCAATGTGTGGACTGGGATCGTCGGCGACTGTTTGCTGGGACCGTATTTACTACCATCCCGTTTAGATTGCGCAAACTACCTCATATTTCTTCAGACTGTGTTACCGGGTCTTATGAACGAGGTTCCTGCTGTTATTCTCCGGCGAATGTGGTTCCAGCATGACGGCGCTCCAGCACATTTCGCAAATGATGTGCGTTGTTACCTGACCAGAAAATTTGGAGCTCAATGGATTGGTCGCGGTGGACCGGTTTGTTGGCCACCACGGTCACCGGATTTATCTCCAATAGAGTTCTTTGTATGGGGTGCCATGAAAAACATGGTGTACGAGACCCCTGTTGCCAGTGCTATGGACCTTGTAGCACGCATATCGGTTGCCGCCGCAAAAATCCGGGAAACGCCAGGCATATTCCAGAAAGTTCGGTTGTCCATGCAACGTCGTTGTGAGGCATGTACTCTAGCAAATGGTCAGAATTTCGAGCACCTCTTGTAAGTCTGTACAAAAGATGCACAAATAAATGTTTTTTTCTCTTACCACTTTCTTGTTATGTTTTCTATATTGCCTATATTGTTTCATATTGCCCTACTACATGACGTCTGCGTCCATACTTTCCTATGTGAAATAGTGTTCTTTTCCTATTCCCTACCTGCCCACCAAATATTGATGATGAATTCAGAATCACCCTGTATATATTCATCGACACTTCCGCTTTCGTTAATTATTATCCATTTTCCTTTCAAGTCTGATCGAGTCACATCGTCTGATTCTATAAAATTCTCCAGTTCTGAAAATCCGACCTTGAAATAATTATAAATAATTTTTTTTTCTATAACATCGAATAAGCAAGCTTTATAAAGTCAGCAATACCTTTTCTAAAGTTAATGATGTCTTGGAAGGAATCCTTTTTTTCTGTAACTATGACTATTTTTTTAAGTATTCTTTTCTTATAATGCACCTTTGGATTTTTCGTTATTCCCAAGTACATGGTTTCATGAACAATTACGATGTAAGAAAAAGACTTTGACGTTTTGCACTGTCTCTCCACAGTTCTTTAGGTGAGTTCGTTAGATGTCAATAAGCAAAGCAAATTTCTGGCGTTGATTTCTCATTTTCTTGTGCGTTTTAAACATTTCTCAAAAATTTCTATAGTCATCCAGGTTTTTTTATTAAATTTATAATCTACTTCTAAGGACTCGATTCCTTTAAAACATAGAGCAGGTTTAGTTTTGCCAATTACAAACATCTTTAACTTTTCTTTCCCTGTCATATTAGAACACAACAGAACAGTAATCTTTTGTTTGGTGCCGAAGCATTTGTCATCTTTCAACGAGTTTTGTTTAGAAGGTACTTAAAAAACAGCCCGGTTTCGTCAACGTTCAAAATGTTACCAGCAGAAAATTATTTCGGAATATCCTGTATCTTAAGACTTCAATTCTTCCATAATGTCAGCGGAGCACTCGTACTTTCAACTCTGACAGTTTTCTCGAATCTTCATGTCTCTTCTTTAACTTTTCTAGCCAACAAACGCTGGCTTGGAATTCAGAGTGCCCAACTGACGAAGCATATTTTAGAGTCTTTTCTATTAGGCTGAGCAAAAAGTTCTGGGAAATTTTTAATCTAATAGTTACCAGAATTTGTATCATATATAGGATAGTACTAGTGGTATATCTATAGGTGTTCAGTAATTTCGGCTCCAAAATGCCTATTGAATAGTATGATTTGCGTGTGTTGATCCGGGATTGTTGGAAAAAAGGTCTAACGATTCTGAAAGCCGTCGATGAGAATCCTTTAATGAGGTGTAGAAGAAGCATGTCAAGAGTTTTTCGATTCCAAGGAGCTGCCATGGTACTTCCAGCAAATTCGGAATCTGGCAAAACGATGGCTGAAAGTCGTGGACTATGATGGTCTCTACCTTGAAGAAGAGTCCTTGTTGGTTTTGTTCTTAATTTGCGCATAACAACGCAACTTTTACAAATTTCCCAGAACTTTTTGCTCAACCTAATAATATCATTGGTCCCGAAAGTGGTTCATTATCCACCTAATCCGCTTAAGCATTACTTCATCAAAGTCCTCTTACTGGCAAGCTCTATTCCTTTTTCACGCTTGGATAAGGTCACATTTGTTTTCGGTGATTGGCTCCAGATATGACTGTAGACAAAGTACTTGCCGGAATTCCAATCATTTTTGACACATCCTTTTTTTGTGCGTTGTCAATTTCTTTCAAAATCTTCACTTTATCAGATAGAGTTATTTCCTTTCTAGGAATGATTTTTGAAGGTTGGAGTAAATGATAGCACTAGCACAAATGAAGTTTAGTAAAAATGACTCTTTTAGATGACATCTCACACAAAAGATTGCTCAGCGTTGCCACAAACAACAAACATCCACGCTAAACAGTGATGTTTGCAAGGTTTAGTTTGAGTAGATGAACAGGTATAAAAAAAGACGATCTTTTCTTCAATTCCTCTCCCCCCTGTCACGTTCTTATCTCTACCACACTGACCAAACCAAACAAGAAACAAAAATTTTAAAGTGACCATAAAATAGTTTTCTTTTTACATCACTTTGTGGCAGTTGCTAACGACTTGAGATGCAAGGAATTTTTTTAAATTTCTTCAAGAACGCGTGCTTATCGTGGCAATAACGAAACAAGTGGGTAAGTGTAATAACGGATCGCACAGAATGTTTCGTTTAATATTCCTTTGAAATCACTTTATCCTTTTGCAAAATCTATTAGTTCCACATTTCGCAACCAGGGGGCGCACTCTATTCTAAACCTACTATCCGAACTCTTCTCTACTACCCCTCCTCCCCTACTATCCGAACGAAACTTCGTTTTGCAACCTATCCGTAGATATATTAGTCGAGGTGATCTGTCCCACAGCACCCGAGGTAGTTAGGCGCCCCCTGGTGGTAAAATATAGAACAAAATTATGTAAGACTGCGGTGCATAATATGAAACAGTGGTCAAAAGGGTGTTGGCAAAAGTTAGAAAAGTGCCCCCCGGGTGAAAGAGTGGAGGTTAGAAAAATTGCTTAAAATACACAAGTTAGATACCGGAGGGATAGATATAAGACTTTTGAAATTTTTATGATTTGTCGTGTGATTGCAAGTGTTCAGCTATAAGTATTCAAAATTTCAAGTCTTCAACTTAATTAAGGGCTCAGTTAAAAAAAAAAAACCCTTAAAATACACAAGTTAGAGCCTAGACAGATAAATATAAGATTTTTTTCAAAATTTTATGATTTATCGTTTGATGTGAGGTGTTCAGCTATAAGTGACCAAAATGAGCTATGAGTCTCCAACGTATATAGTTTCTGAGAACGGGCTCTGTGACAGACAGACAGACAGAGGAGTGAGACGAATAGGTTTTCGTCAGATGAACGAAACCATAAAAAGACCATGCAAAAATCCGACAGACAATGTTTCAAAAGGGTTTTGGAACGCTGAGGGCAGGAGTGCCTTTTTTTTTGTCATAAAGGACAAGGTAGGGGTACTCATCTTTTAAAGATAAACAAGGAATAAGTGAAAGAAAATTGTTTTCGTGTGGTTTTGATGCTTTTTATAAACACCTGAAGAAAAATTTCTGAAAACATTGTTATCTACAGATCGCTAGTTCGTTGTATGGAGATTATTTTTAAAATAGTCATAGGAAAAAGTGACCGTTCCTACTAAAATTTTGTTATATACAAAAATGCATTGCATGGAAGTTCGTTAAAGAGAAAACCGATTGTGTAGGAAATATTTTAGGAAAAATATTAAATAGTAAGAATTTGAAAAAATATTAAATACATACTTAAGTATATATATATATATATAAGCATTACAGAGTATTACAATTCGTCATCAATTTCAAATAAAATTTATAAATTGAGTATTACGACATGATATACAAATGAAGATTAAAATATAGATGTAGCTTTTATATTGTAAAAAGAAATAAAATCTACTGAATAAATATTTCATTTAAAGGCTTTTACGTAAGAATACTGTAAATATGATTTTTTTCATAATTTTTCATTTTTTGTAATTCATCGTATGCTTTAGTAATTGCTAACCCTTCAAGTACCGAAAACACAGACTGTACAAGAATTAACAATCGCGTTCATCTGACCCATATGTAAATATATAGAATTATCAAAATACAAATAAACTTCTGATTTATAATAAGTAAAATTAATAAGCCTGCAAAATTTGCGTTGCTCCATATGGCTTATCTTTTGATAATTGATTATTACTTATTTTGTGGCGTTGAATCCAAAAATGGCCTTCATTTTTTACCACCACGTCAGATTTGTTGCAAAATTTTTACTTTTTAACTTTGAAATTTATGATTTGCGAAATATTCTGACGTGATGATTAGAAATGAAGGTTATCTTCAGTTTAGTGTGAAAAAGTACATAAAAATCAATTATTAAAATTTCAAAAACACAACCATCATATCTATTTTATAGTATCAGAATTTTGCTATTTTTTGACTTTGAAATTTACCATTTGCAAAAAATCTTGACTTGATGGTTAAAAATGAAGGTCATTTTCGAATTCAGGGCTAAAAAAATTATAAAAATCAGTTATCAAAAGTTAAGAAACACAACCATTTCCTGTATCTTTCAATATCAGATGTTCTCTATTTTTTTTTACTTTTTATCATTGAAATTTACGATTTGCAAAAAATCCTGCCGTGATGGTTAAAAATGAAGGTCATTTTAGGATTCAGGGCTAAAACATACATAAAAATCAATTTTCGAAACTTAAACAACATAACCATCGCAGGCTTGTAATAATAGAAAACAATCTGTACCAAATAGAAAAATAAATATATGTGTATATATAATGATTTGATATTTATTATTTAAAAGTTTTGTCCACATGATAAAAGCGGACAAAAATACTTTCGTGTAGACTGAAGTCTTTGTATTATTAGATTTACCAATTTCCTTACTTTGATCATTTCCCCACTCAGAAATATATAGAAATTCATTTTCACTGCGAAACCATCTTCTTTGTAATCTCAATAATTTTTTTTAGATATTGAGAAAAATGTATTTCTAAAAACTAAATGGAAAATATTAATATAAAAATTCTCTTTTTAGAATTCAATTTCATAGTAACGTCTTTTCATAAAATTTTTGCTCTGATTAAAGAATGTTTACCTTATTTCGTCTTACAAATACGTTTCAAAACATATTTCATTTGGAATTTACAAACAGATAAATGCTTTTCAAGTGAACAAAATACAATGTTCGTTCATGTTAAGCCACTGTTAAAGATTATAAAGTGTCAAAAAAGCTTCAAAAAGTGTTTACTGAGTTCGCAAAAAATGCTGAATGTCTGTAGATACAAATATTCTGATAACAAATGAAAGAAAATCTAATCAATAATAAGACCTTAAACCTATTTTTTCCCCTTTTAAGCTTACTTGTACAAACAAGTTGCAAATTGCACGTCACACGTGGCATATGAGGTTTTTTCGTACTATAACTAGTTTTATAAATATTTTTTGCACCGCATATTGTACTGAATGTATACTTTAGTGCACTTCATAAATGCATATCAATCTCATTCTGTTCGAAAGACTGTAACATCATTAAAATGCACTTGAAATAATTTTTGTAGTATAAAGGAAAACTTTTGATTGTCGCTGTAATTAAACTATACATCCGATTTACATAAAATTTGAAATGGCTCGACAAAATTTTGCAACAATTATAAATTTAAAATTTCAGACCATTCGGTGAGTAAGTTTTTGCTCTGTTATATGCGGATGGACGGACAGACAGACGGACCGAACGGCGGCTATAGGTATTTATGTAATTACGAACTCATCTAAAAACATGTGCGTGTGTTTTCAAAAAGTGTTACTTAAATATCATGTTCTGTTATAAAACACTAAGAAATCGCAAAAAAGGTGTATTTTTAGCTTACTCTGAAGTTCTCATATTCAACAGGGCAAGAACATGCAAAAAGTTACAGACGTATTAAAATCTTTTTCTGAAAATCTCTATGTATGTTTAATCACGTGGTTGTTCACCAAAAATAAAATCCTGTATGGTTTTAAAACGAAGAAATTTACTTTTTTGCACAAAGTTTAAAAAAAAAAATGTATAAATAGTGAACAAGTTATCTACTTGAAGAAAACAGACAACTTTATAACTTTTTATTACTTTTAAGATCACACAAATTCAAACTAACAAAATAGTTAAACATCTTTTCACCGAATTGAATGCATTGATTTAAAAATACAGTTTAAAGCAGCATATATTCAAATAATAAGTCAAATATGATTTTATAAATTCTGAATTCTTCTGAAACAAAAATGTTTATTTAAATTTTTAAAAATTTTTACATAGGACGAAATTTTAAAACATTTTTATTATTTTCATGTAGCAAATAACTTATGCTTCTGCAGAATGAAATTCTTACAGATTTTCGATATTTTTATAAACAAGAGAAATAAAACTTTTCAAAGTGCTAAAACTTCCATACATTTCAATATACAGTAGAGCGCCGATTATCCGAACAAGTCGGGACCTACCCTAGTTCGGTTAAGCAAAAGTTCGCATAAATGGAAGACAATTTAATGGATGTTCCTGACTGTACTAAAATCTTCATATTTTATCCACGCTTTGGACTGGCAGCACTAGTTAATGCTGGCATGTTTGAAAATTGATTTTTGTCTTTTTATTTTTATTTTCTACTTCTTTATATCATTTGCTAAATTTCAGAATTTATAATTTAAGCAAAAAAAGCGTTCGATTCTTGCTTGCTCCAAAGAAGACATTCTTTTCAATGCTGCCGTGTCTCGATTTCTTCTTAAATATGTTAATTGAATAGGATCGGCATTTGATCCATTTCAGAGCTGTTACCAATTCAAAGTGTTCGGTATGTGATGGACTTGGGTCATTTTCAGAGCATTCGTTTTCATTTTCTTCAATTTCCTTTTTCGTCTTGAATCTCATCCACAATCTCATCATCATTTAAAACCTGATATCCAGGTCTTCTATGGTGTTTGAATAACTGAAAGTTCGTTTAAAAAAATTTAGAGAAATTGGCTGGTCGGATAATTGGATTTCTGTGAAAAACATTTTTGAGAGAAATTGGCTGTTCGGATAATTGAAAGTTCGGTTAATTGGAGTTCCGATAATCGGCGCTCTACTGTATTGCATAAATCCAGAAGGCCACTTTTTCTTTAAAATTTAAAGGGATAATTTTATAAATCGTTCTATATATATATATATAAAGTTTTGATTTGGAAATGGACCAATGAAAATCTGCGTAGATATTCCCGGCAGATCGGCATCCAATTTGAATGCTTAAGCATGGCCTTTCTTCGTTAATATTAAAAAAAAACTCTTGCATACAAAAATATGAAAATCGTAATATTATAGAGAAATGTTTGATAAACACGCTGATGCAGATAGTTTTCAAATCGAAGAATTATTTTAAGAGATATTTAATGCCAAAGTTGGACAGAATCGTTCCATTAAAAAAGTTTTAGAGGAGCAAAAACTGTACATAGGAATTTAATCATTTTTAGATCATTTTATGCGTCAGAATTTCCCGGTGTGCAGACTGCATTTAGTTTTTTAATTTGACACATTTTTTGAGCTTTTATTTCTATTTTAAATTTAAATTTTCAGCATTTCGAGAGATATTTTTTACATATTTTAGAAAATGGTATTAATTTAAACTGTTGCCAACTGTATAAACAGCGCAAACAATAATGTTTGCTTCAAATTAAAAATTTATTTTACACGTGACTATTATAAACAGAAAATATAAAAAGCAGGAACTCATTGAAAATTGCGTCATAAAAACTATATTTACACGTGAATTTTAAAAGAGAAAGAATATTGTAAAATAATAAAATTCATTAACATGCGTTAGAAGTCTTAAATAGGAAAATTTACGTCACATTACACTTATTACGTAAAATGAACAAAAAATAATATTGCAAAACAGTTTAAATTAAAAAATTGCGCGAGACATTTATTTGATATTTTAAGATGATCATAATATTTCATTTCTAACAAAAGTATTTTTACGTGAATATTAAAAAGAGAAAGAAAAGGTTGGTGAAAATTACGTCAGATTCAAATTATAATTCAATCTTCTGAAATCTTTTTAAAGCCGATCAAATTAACGCACTGTTAGAGTCTGCGATTTCTGAACGGGGGTTGACGAGCGTAGCTCGTAGGGGGCAGAGCTTCCTAGTCAAGCAAATAAAAAAGAAATTGGTGCGTACTTCCGTCAGAATTTAAATTACCAAACTATTTTAAAGCATGAAATAAAGAAAAAAAATAATATTTACACTGAATTTGATATCCATTAATTTTCATAGCACCTTCATTCAAAAGTTATGTTGTCAGTAAATTTCTTTAATAGCTGTTTTATCTTTTGTTTAGACCTTACGAATTTAACAATAACTTTGAAACTTTCTTGAGTAGATAGTAATGTGTGCAATCAATAAACGCTGAATTTATTCATTCTATAAATTTATACGCTTGTATAACGGAAAGTATTGCGGTACATACATATTTTTGAGAAAATAAATAAATTTTATTATCTTCTTAATTTTGTTGTCTTATATTTCTTTAAAAAAGAAAAGAAAAAAAAAACTTATATAATTTATTCTTTTCACTAATGAATAAAACATTTTTTTCGACGACATATTTTTATATTTAAATACCGTGTTGCATTAAATATATCAAGCATTTATCCTTCATTTTTTAAATGAATAAATGGAATTGTTTACTTAGCAATTTTTCCATAGCTGTGGAAAATATTAATCAACTATAATGTATTTAGAACTCGTACTTTAATTTTCGAAACAGTTTATTAGGAATGTATATTAAATTTTACTTTACACTAGAATTTAAGTAAATTTCACTTCCATTAAAAGTGGTTTATCAAAAAGTTTTGTTGAATAGGAAAAATCAAGACTGAATAAATAAATTGAAAGACTATTACGGCTTGAAATTAACAGCACAAATATAATTAAAAAGATTTACTAAAAGACGTATGTTACACATAAAATTTAACACTTTCAAAACATTAAATAAATTTTAAAAAAGTCTAAAACCAACAAGTTTCAGCCACCCTGTGGCCATCATCAGGGTCTTACTTCAGTCCAAGAGAGAAGTATAAGTATAAGTATGACTAATAAGCATTACTAAGTACTAAGTATTACTAAATACTAATAATATTTTTCTCTCTTGAACTGAAGTAAGACCCTGATGATGGTCACAGGGTGGCTGAAACTTGTCGGTTTTATACTTTTAAAATTTTATTTAATGTTTTGAAAGTGTTAACTTTTATATGTAATGTACGTCTTTTAGTAAATCTTTTTAATTATATTTGTGCCATTAAGACTGAAGTATTTTGATAACAAACAATTTATGTAAAGCTTACTTCCATTAAAATTGTTTAATCAAAAAATTTTAAATGTTATGGAAATTCAAGACTGGTGTGTTTTGATAACACACATTTAATTTCCAAAGTAATTTCGTCAGAAAGTTATGTTTCAAGTTACCAGTACATTTTTTTAATAACCCCCTGTCTTTTGTTTCAGTTGTAAAGAAATAACAATGTTGAATATTTCTCGGGATGATGATAATATCTGTGATCAATAAATTCGGAATTTATGCATTTTATAAATTTATTTATAATCAATGTATTACTATAGATACATTGGTCGTTCTTTACTAAAGTGACAATTTATTCAACAATTTGCATTAATGAAGTTATAATTTCACAACTGTTTTCTAAGATTTACCAAAGTATATCGGTTACTCTTCCAGATCTCCTTCAGAGTCAATTGAATATTCATATTTAATAAAGAACTGGTGACAGGGGACTGATAAAATAAATCATCTTGTACTTATATTGCCAGAAAAATCTATTTTAAGTAAAATTACTCTGTATAATATAATATAATGATCTGAAATTAAAATTAAAAAAATACACAGAAAAAAATGAAAAACACCGATTAAATAACAACGAAAAAAACATAACTTTATTTTGGACAATCCTTTATGATAAAAACAGATGGTTAGCAGTAGTTTGTGCCAGTGGAATGTGTGGAATGTCTTCCCAGAAACAAGCAGTACCAACACAGACTTTTGGATGGCTTTAAAAAAGCACTATTCCCGCTTGAAGGGTAGTTTAAATTTTAGGGTAGGATTGAGAATTAAAGTATAGGATACACATATTAAATGATTTATAAAGAAACCAACTGATGTTTCTAAAATTTAACCATGCCCGAAAAATCCTCTCTATAGGTACAAATAGCGTGAAATATAGCAGTTAATGATAGAAGAGAAAAAGATATAATTATATCGCAAAGTAGGTTAGTCCAGGCAGCCACGGAAGTTAGATATTTGTACTTTGAGTGCATTTTTGACATCAAAATTCAATTGAATTCGTTATGTTTAGTTGGAGAACTAGTAAAAACCTAAGTTGTCTTTCATTATATAAAACAATTCTTAACCCTTAAATGCGTGATTTTTTATTTTGTTTCGAAAAAACTCTATATGAGTCTCCGAAAGGTTTATTACACCGGAAAAACAATGAAAAAAAATCAGAGATAAATTTTTCATATTATACGTCAATCTTTTCTTCTGTTGCACATCTGCAATACAAATAAAAACTACCGTGCGGCTGTTTTACGCTAAAATATTGCAAATTAGTAAATATTTTAATAAGTATGCCTCCAAATACCTTATTTTATATAATTATTTATTTTATAAAACTCAAATTTTTAGCTCCTTAATTCCCATGATCGAATACGTTCTAGAAATTAAGTGGTTCAGAGAATCTGACTTTACACCAGAAAGTTTCAATGGTTAATTTCGCTTTATTAAAATACGGAATTTCTATTATTAATTAAAAGAAATATTGCTATTGTAATTTTCTGGTGTGAATTATGTATATACTAAAAAATCTATTAAATTCAAAGCACTCTTGTTTACATATATACAAAGCTGCGCACTAAAGGGCTAAAACAACTTTCATCACAGAATCAGGAGTGCTTTGGGACGTAAATGTGCATGTTAGTGAAGAATGAGCTTTATCATTGAGGAAATAGATGAATAATTCTCATTATCTTTTTATCTTGCTTTTTTATATTTTTAAAACAAATTCTTTACATAATTTGTTTTGTTAATTAATGACGAATAAAAATAGATTTTTAATTATAAATATAGAAATCCTTAGGAAATATATTTTCAAAATTAAAGGCGTGTTGTGTCTGACAGACCCAGACGATCTTTAATCTGGATATGGAAAATTTCCCCTTCAGTGGAAATGTTATTATTTATGCTGCTTTCAGAGACAGTATCGTTATATGCCTTTCAATCTCGAATTTCAGAAAGCTATTTTTAGCTCATAATTTGGCTCATCGTGTTTAGCGGATACAGCATGCATTCTCGCATTTATAATTTTAATGTAGAAGTTTTGAAAATTTTTAGAAAGATGAAAATGGGTATATGTTTTAGGCGTTATTTCGATAGATCAAGCAAAAGTTTTTGGCATCTTAAGGAGGATATTGTTTGTTTTTTTTACCAAACGGTTTCACAGCATTGCGAATAGCATTCTTAATAATATCAATTGACAACATTGAAAATTCGTGAAGCACTTTTGCATCACTAACTGAACATAATAATTAACACTTTTAACTAAAATCATTTTCGATTGTGTTGTGAATGGGTTGCAAATGTGTTGTGCCAAATAAAAAGATTGTGCAAAAAAAGTTGTTAAAAATTACAAGATCATGAAAAATTACAAGACAATGAAAATCTGTTTTCAAAACATTCATTTTTAAAATTGTGTTATAAGTGTTTAATAAATAGTATGTTTTAAGTATGTGTGTGTGTTATTTTAGAGGTACCATCTAGAAAGTGTTTTGAAAGTGTTTTACGTGTGTTGTTTTATAGTGTTCCAAATTGTGCGATGTTTACAATGTGTTGTTAATTTGGTGACAAAATGTTGCGCTGCACAAAACTATTGTAAGAAAATATTTTCATCAACACTATTTACAACACTTTTTCAACACAATTAACAACACTATTTTAGATAGCAAAACTTTTGAAACAGATTAAGAACACATTTCTAGATAGCAACACTTGTACAACATATTAAGAACAGAATTACAACACAAAAAATATTTTGTATATGAAGTTTTCTAATTCACAACAAATTAATGTGTTGTTAATTTGGTGACAAAAAGTGTTGTAAAATGTGTTTATTTTTGAGTTTGAGAATTTGCTGTGCACTTCTTGATTTGTGTGGCTATGGTACGTCACCAATACCATTAAGTATATAAGAAAACTATCAATTAACATCTTCAATTACATAATTTCGTAAGTTACATTCAGTTGCATAATTTCGAAAATGCTCTAATTGAGTAAAGCACATATTACTTTTTTTTATTACTTGTGACAAAAACAAATTTTGATGCTTTTTTTAAAGGCGCATATATGTACCCAGGTTGCTCAATGAGTTGATGCCATACCATTTCAAATAGATATTACATCTTCGACATCAGAACAAAACTTCCTGATTTTAATTATAAAATCCATTCTAATTACAAGAAAATAATAAAAACCTATACCTGTATTCTTCATTTATAGATTTAAATATTGACACCAGTAATAGTTACTCTTGAGTTGTTTAAATAAATCATTTTAACTGCTTGTCTAATGGTATCTCTATTTTGTCCAGCATAATGCAAGTTGGTCCATAAAAGAATATAAAAGTTTCAATGGTATATTATAACAGTTTACTTTAGAATATTTACAACAAACCATACATCAAATTGAAGATGGGTACGTAGATAAACTATTACTTTAACACAATCAAACTGATTGGTAAAGTTATCATACGAATTGAATTACAATTACGAATCATTTAATTCGTATGATAACTTTACCAACCAGTTTGACTGTGTTAAAGTAATATTTCAAGACCTGAATATTTATCAAACTAGTTATAGTACGAACGCACTTTATTTGCCACGTTTGACGCACAATTTCCGATTTGTCTTCTTTATGTTCCTGCTATGTGTTTCAGAGTTTTTCTTTTTGAAACAAACATTGGTAAATCAAATGTCAGTAACCCTACTGAGCCTGGTATTTAGAATTTGTACTTAAATTTTCTCAACGTTTCATTGGAATTTTTTTTTTAAATTTCAATAGTCACTATTTTTAAAGAAGTCCGTAATCCAATTGAAAATTAAAGCATCCTAACTTCTAAAGCATGAAAAATAAAATCTGAAATATTTACAATGACTTTGAAAAACCATTAATTTCCATAGCAGTTTCATCAGGAATCTATATTCCCAATAAATTTATTTAATAGCTTTAGTATCTTTTGTTTTGGCTCTAGCCTTTAAATAACAGCTTTGAATTTTTCTCTAGAAAATATTAATATTTGTGATTAACTATTTCTGACCTTAATCATCCTTTAAATTTATACGTTTATAAAATACAATTTATTGCTACTGATACAGAGGATGTTCCAAAATTCGGCCGACAATTTAAGAGGGGTGATAGAAGACATCAAGAGGATAATAAATTACCATAGAACATGGGATCGCAAAACACGTATTTAATCACAAATACAGGGTGATTCATCCCATAGATTAACATACAAGATGGGACGCATTTTCAATTTCTTACAGATAAAATAAAAATATTGTTTTTAATGTAAATAACGTATAATCAATTCAATAATATTTACATACAAGATGGGACATTTCCATAAAGCATAATGCTAAGGCGATTACGATCTTAGCGCCTTTAGTGACAATGAGGAATAAACTCCCCATCCTTGTAAAATTTTTATCTTTGAGCACCTACCTTATTGTGATCTTTCTTTTTTGAATGTTTCATGTTTACGTTTTCAATAGAATCTTACGCCGATACATGAACATAGAATAGTTATTATTTTTTATATATATATTCTATGTTCATGCACGGATATATGCTTTTTTTTTTTTTTTTTTTTTTTTTTTTTTTTTACATGATGAGTGAACGATATAAGTGCAACGAAAAACAGGGTAAAATTTTCTTCTTGAATGCTATATATGAAGTAAATATGATACAATTGGATTTAAAGCTACATAAAGCAATGGTGTAATATAAAATATACGACGTATTGCACTCTACAAATCCAAGAAAATTTCATAAATATTCCCATTCGGTAGGAAAATTTTTATAACCGATGTTTTATTAATTTATGAAGTTTAACGTCTTAAACAATCATTACAATAATCTTTTAAAATTTACGCATTTTCACTTTCTTACAGATAAAATAAAAATATTGTTTTTAATGTAAATACCGTATAATCAATTCAATAATATTTACATACAAGATGGGACATTTCCATAAAGCATAATGCTAAGGCGATTGCGATCTTAGCGACTTTAGTGACAATGGGGAAGAAACTCCCCATCCTTGTAAAATTTTTATCATTGAGCATCTACCTTATTGTGATCTTTCTTTTTTTAATGTTTCATGTTTACGTTTTCAATAGAATCTTACACCGATACATGAACATAGAATATGTATTCTATGTTATATATCTAATATCTATTCCATGTTCATAAACGGATATATGCTTTTTTTTTCTTTTTTTTTTACATGATCAGTGAACGATATAAGTGCAAAGAAAAACAGGGTAAAAATTTCGTCTGAATGCTATATATGAAGTAAATATGATACAATTGGATTTAAAGCTACATAAAGTAATGGTGTAATATAAAAATATACGAAGTATTGCACTGTACAAATCCAAGAAAATTTCACAAATATTCCCATTCGGTAGGAAAATGTTTATAACCGATGTTTTATTAATTTAGGAAGTTTAACGTCTTAAATAATCATTACAATAATCTTTTAAAATTTACGCATTTTCACTTTCTGTCAGATAAAATAAAAATATTGTTTTTAATGTAAATAACGTATAATCAATTCAATAATATTTATAATATTAACATATAAGAAATAATAATAAAATTACAGATGGGGAAAAATTCCTTTAGACAAATTTTTTGAATTATATAAATCTAATAGTTAAAAATAAATAGAGACACTGACATTGCACTCAATAAAGTTTTATTCGATATGAATAAATTAACATAATACCTGAATTTGATTTTTTACAAATTAATCTCATAAACTTACATATTTACGTTATTAACAGAATTTTCTAGGGTTTTTCTTTTATATTATTACTCTAATTATCATTTTGTGAGTTAAAGGTGACCAATACAAGTAAAGTAAAAAAACAAACAAAAAACAGCTAAATAAATAAAGCAAGTATGAATAGAATATTGTCTGACACCTGCTTCGGATGGATATTCAAAGCATAGAGGGAAAACATATTTCTTCAACATAGGTAAATTTCGGAGGCTTGTTAATTCTTCCCCCTTGTCGGTAGTGACGCTCGTAGTGTTGCCATTACAGATTTTGTCGTAACTGTCCCATTTTGGTCCTTAATCTATGATTCATCCTAACTGAACTTGTGTTCACGGTAATAGTTTTAAGACTAATCAAAACATTACAATTAAAACGCAACGATATGTTCCTTATTTTCAGTGAAATGTTATAACATCCCGAAAACTTCTGGAAAATCAGGGCTCTAAAGCAATCTACGATACCATATAAACTGACAATCGCAGTCCAAAATATGGAGCGTCAAGTGCGTACTGCTGGCACGCATAATGGAAACTTCTACCACTTTTTTTCAATATTATAACATTTACAACAAAGGTGAGAATGTCTATTAAAAGTTTTATTATAATACATTTCAGTTTTCTGAAAGATATCCCTGTCAACACAAATTGAATTAAATCCGTGTTTTGCGACTCCATGTTCTATGGTAATTTTCAGTTCACTTAATGCCTTCTATCACACCTCTCAATTTTTTTTCGAGTTTTGGAACACCCTGTATATGTAGGAAGGTGATATGCTAAATGTTAATTTATTGAAATATTCATAGAGATATGAGGGTGTATCAATAAGATTTTGCTCTTACATTGAAATAATTCAGTGAAATTTGTGAAATTGCTGCATTGTATTAGTCCTTTTCTATATAGTCACCGTGCACAGTAACACATTTGTGCAACCGGTATTTCAAAGAGATGGGGGAAGATACATTCCAGGAGGCTCCATAGTAGACCCAAAGGGGGATATTTTTCTAAATTTTACTAACCACCACATGGGACATAGTGTTGGAAAGGTCTGTGACCACTTATTCTCCTTATGTACCTCCCGAGCCCCTCTCCCCAAATTTGTCCTCCAAGGGGCATTTTTCTAAATTTTGTGGACATCATTCATGCCTCTGGGAGGCAAATTTGCGGAAAGGGGCTCGGGAAGTGCATAGCATGAATAAGTGGTCACAGGCCTTACCAACAATATGTCGCATGTGGGAGGAGACAAACGTTAGAAAAACGACTGCCTTTACGTCTGCTAACTCGCCTCCAGGAATACATCCTCCCCCCTCTCTTTAAAATACCGTTTGCAAAAATGTGTGTGCACGGTGACTATATAGAAAAGGACTAATACAATGTAGCAATTTCATAAATTTCACTCAATTATTTCTATGTGAGGGCAAAAAGTTATTCATACACCCTCGTATATATCAGAATGGTGTATAACAGAATATATGGAAAACAGAATGCTGGAATCATACAAACTTTCATTTGATAATTTCAAGACAATTTTACAATGCTTTCTAACTAGCTTCTCGAAACATACTAGGTGTTAATACGTAAAACATATTATCTGTAGAATATACTAATTAGGCTAACAAAATCAATTTATTTATGCACATCCCCCGTGTCAATGCTTCATGAATGATGGAAAAGTAAGAGACTGACTCTTTTGTTATTTTCAAAGTTTTAAGTCATTTCCTGAACTCTTTGATGAACTCTTTGAACGTTTTTGAACTTCTTCTTCGTTTTGGACTCTGTTAAATCTCATGCGTTCAAATCTTAAACAATAATAAATATTAGAGAGCTCGTTGATTTGATCACGTAAGTCATAGGTGAAATAAATGATGCTACCTAAATTCATATACTACATACATTTTATTCTCTTCGTGAAAATATTTTCTCGAGTAACCTATTTTTGTTCATTAATACCAAATGAAAATAGATCTTTAAGAGAGAAATATAGAAATCAGGTCTTTATACTTAATGCTAACATACAAACTTTATTTGTGTGAAACGTGTATCTTAGCGGTAAATTTAAACAGGAGTCAGAATAGTATGTAGGATTTTGAAGACGGTTTCTGTTTATTTCAAACAAATGGAGTATCGCCAAATCCGCACTACTCGTGGGTTGTTCGTGACCTTCTGTTATGAGTATTTATGCAAAGTGGATGAATGACGGTGAAACCTGCAGTAGACGCGATGGATTTCGGCGACCACACGTTGTGAAGGAAAAAGGACGTCGGAGACTTGGTGAAACAAAATCGACACCAGACAGTGACTCAGTTAACACACAATACAATGTGAGTCCAAGTAGAATTGTTTCGGAGCACACAGTTCACCGAAAACTGTTGGACACGGGACTACGCAGTAGATGTCCCACTCATGTGCCTATGTTGTCGAAGCGACATCGCATCGTCAACTACGCCTACGTTGGACCGTGACTAAACCATCGATGAGTGGGGGTGAGTTGACCGGTTGGACGAATCACAATTCGTCATTCATTACGTCGATGGTTGTGTCAGGGTAAGCAGTATTCCAGGCGAACTGTTGCTCCACTTATGTCCAGCAGTCCATACACACAGGCCGGTGGTGGTGACTTTCAGCTTTTCGGGACGTTCTCATGCGTGTCTCTGGAACCTGCAGTTGTTATAGAATAGGCCATGAATGCAACGGACAATCCAAACGTAATTGCGTACTAGTTGCTCCCTTATGTGGAGTCTGTCTTCCCAACTGGAAATGGAGTCTTCCATCAGGACATATTTATCACAAGGCCTCGAATTGTACTCGAATTGTTCCAGGATGATAATGCTGAATTCCATTTAATGTTCCAGCTACCTAACTCACCGAATCATAATCCGCTAAAGCACATCAGGGGTGTCATAAAACTGCTGCTCAGAGCTCAAACATGTATACCAGTTTACAGAATTATAAACACCCCCGCACTCCAGTTTCAATAGAGAGCAGGCTGTAGTAAATCTCTGTAACGTATTTCTAATTTGTTCCGTTTTAAATTGAGCAATTTCATTGAGGGATCCAGAAATGTTTGAAATCATGAAAAATGCATTTATTATTACTATTATTTTCTGATTCTACTTATCATTATTATGTTTCAACCTTGAAGAATGTCGTACAGTTGTCCTGATAGGAAAATTCCTAAAATTACGATCGTATTAACTGTAAACGTTAAGGAGCGCAAACCGGCACACCTTCAAAACACAGCTTTAATTTAAATTATCTCAAAACACTGTTTTTCTGCGAATTATTTAACCCATATAATATTTGGACAAGTTAATGCATTTACACGTTTCTTTTATTTTTTAATAAAGGAAATTAAATTCTCTGTATATTATACCTCACAAACAAACAAACATTTTTTTTCCAGTTACGACAAAGAATCTGGTCAATTTTATGATTTTTTAATTTTTAATTATCAATTTTTAAACTTTTACAATTTTTTTTTGTTTTTAATTTTTTATTTGTTTTTGAATTTACTATTACTATGATTCTACATATTATTATTATGTTATTATCTTCAAGAATATCGTAGAGTTGTCGTGATAGGAAAATTCCTAAAATTACGATCATATTATCTATAAACGTAAAGGATCGCATACCGGTACACCTGCAAAAACACAGCTTTAAATTAAGTTATCTCAAAACACTGTTTTTCGGCGACTTATTTAACCCCTATAACATTTGAACAAGTTAACGCATTTACAAGTTTCTTTTATTTTTTTCATAAAAAAATTAAATTCCCTATATACTATACCTCACAAACAAATATTTCTTTTCCAAGTTACAACAAAGAATCTGGTCAATTTTATAAATTTTTAATTATCAATTTTTAAATTTTTACACATTCTTATTTTTCTTAGGTTTTTATTTATTTTTGCATTTGTTATTACTATTATCATTATTCTGATTCTACTTATTATTATTATTATTTAGCCTTGAAGAATGTCGTACAGTTGTTCTGATAGGAAAATTCCTAAAATTACGATCGTATTAGCTTAAAATGTTAAGGAGAGCAAACCGGCACATCTGCAACAGCACATCTCTAAATTAAATTATCTCAAAACACTATTTTTCAGCGATTTAATTAACCCCTATAACATTTTATGAAGTTAGCGCATTTACACGTTTCTTTTATTTTTTGATAAAGGAAATTAAATTCTCTATATACCATACCTCACAAACACACAAACATTTCTTTTCAAGTTACAACAAAGAATCTGGTATGAATTATTAATTTTTAACTATCAATTTGTAAACTTTTAGAAATTTTTATTTGTTTTTTAGATCTAATCCAGAGTCAGCGTAGTAAACATCCGAAAAAAGAAATGACGATTCAAAAATGGGGAACCTGGATTGCAAAATTGTTGCAAAATAGTCTTGCAAGATTAATTTCCTGCTAATAATGTTAAAAAAATTGTTATTGTTTTTTATAATTTAAAAATGTATTTCATTTCAATAAAACATAAAAAAATAAATACAAAAAGAAGTAATTTTCTATATTAATTACATACTTCCTAATCCGCGATCAAACTTCGTCAAACCTTTCTGCTCTCCGTAAGAGACAACTTCACTCATGTAAAAACACCCACTCGCTAAAGTTAATCCCATGGAAGAAATATTTTAAGATCTCTCGTTAGCACTTCAATATTTTTAAGGGATCTTTATAGCATTGGCTATCTGCGATCGATCTCTAGAAATGTCGTTTTTTGCTTTCTCAATTTTGTTTACAGTTTTTTTTATCAGGGTACTTTTACTTTCGGAACAGGATTCTAAAATAAAATTGCCCGCGTTAAAAAAAAAAAAAAAAAAAAAAAAAAAAAAAAAAAAAAAAAAAAAACTTTCAAAATAAAAGATAAAACGACAAGAAAACAAACAGGAATTCTGTTTTTTCAGAATTTAGTGTCACCCCGATGAAATTGAAATAGGTATGTATATAAATATAGATAGTATAAATCATATTTCAGTTTTAAGGCTTAAAACACACTCTTTCATTTTATATAAAATGACGTCATCTGCATCCACTGAAGAATTCATCATTTCAGACCCAGTTTTCTTAAAAAAACATCTACAGTAAAGTACGCGAGGCCAACGAAAAAGACAGGCTACTGCGGTGCTTTACGCATATCCTTTTTTACAGACCGCTGGAGTCACGTGATGCACGAATGCACCAATGCAGTTGTAAGGAAAGAACATCACGTCACTGTAGCGGTCTGTAGAAAGACTCGTGGAATGGAACGCCGTCTGTTTTATTAGCCTCCTAAAGTACGCATATGACGTCACTATCGCTGAATAATACACAAATACAAAAAAAGAGATGCCGTCAATCAAGAAACTCTACAAAAACATCTGCTATCTAATGATTCATATTCCTTCATTTGTTTGGAGTATTAATATACATACTTAAAATTAAATCTGGTTTATAATAGCTCCATAATTTATCAGAAATCATTCATTTATATTTTTTCAAATCAGCATTTTAATTATATTTTAATTACGTTTTTTTCGGTTGTTATTGGAAAATGGTAAGAAAAATATATAAATACAATTTTCCAACTATTTTTCCATTACTTTGTTCAGGAATGGAATACTTGCGCCTCCAAAATTTAAAAAATGGCTCTAAAAACAACAAAAAAATTCATATTTCAAAAATAAACTCAGGCGCAGTTTTCAAACAGATTGCATTTAAAAGTACATTTTTTTTTCAATACGATAGTAAAAAATTGAAAATGTGCGATGCTCAGAAGTTTAAAACATTTCAGTAGAGTATTTAACAGTACAATGATAGATGTGCTTTGTTTTACGGCTGGCTATTACAACGGAAAGTTATGTTTTGGAGACGGCACTTTTTTAACTGGTAGAAAGAAATAGCATATCGGGACTAAAATTCTAAAAAGAAAAAAAATGGCCTTTGTAGACATCTTCCTTAGCTATTCAGTAAAATAAATCGTTTAAAAATATTGAAATGCAAATGAGATCTCTTAAAAAATTTCTTCCATAAAATTAAAATTAGCGTGCGGGTGTTTTCGCGTGAGTGAAGTGCACGTCAAAATTATCGTCCGTAGAGCTTAATACTCAGAATATTGTTGTTTTGCTGTATAAAAGAACTACAAGCGGGGATGACCGAGCATAGCTCGGTCAAAATTAGCTTTATGTTCAACTCGATAGAATATTCTCACTGTATTATTGCTTTAAAACATGTAATATTATAAGAGTATTACTTATAAAAACAATCAATATGAAAAGTATGCAGTACATGCTTCTAAATTTATCCCTATTTACACATTTACTACGAAAGGACGTACAAATTACATCTTTAGCTCAACTCTGATTGGTTTAACCATGTACCTCGAGTCCTATTAGAATTTCTAAAAAAATTTTCAGATTGTGAATGTTATATTTTAGCGAAATTTGGCGACATTCTTGCATTTGGCTCCGAGTATGTATTTTCGTATTCGAAATCTTGAAAGTCGATTTTTCAGCCAAATGTTGCCAATATTTCGCGAACTTCGCGGTTCTTGACCAGTAGTAACCCAAAATGACGCACTAATGAAATCTGCTCGAACATGTGACTTAGCTCAATGGTCTGGTAATCAAAATCGGTAGGATATAAAATTTAGTCAAAATCATTTAAGCCGTTTTATAGACAAAATTAGCTTGACCGCAGTGATTCCAAAATGACCCACTAATCTAATTTTCTCGAACATGTGACACTGCCGCATGGTCTTCTCGAGCCCGAAAACGATAGAATACAAACTTTAATCAAAATCGTTAGAGCCATTTTCTAGATAAAATTAGATTGACCCGTAGTGACCCAAAAAGAACCCACTAATCGAAATTTCTCAAACATGTGACCTAGCTCAATGGTCTTGCACCCGAAAACGGCATAATACAAAATTTTGTAAAATTTATTTTAGACTTTTTTAGATATTATTAGCTTGACCCTGACCCATGGTGACCCAAAATGAACCATTAATGGAATTTTCTTGAGCATGCAACCTAGCCCAATGCTCTTCTTGAGCCCAAAAACGATAGAATACAAAATATAGTTAAAATCGCTAGAACCGTTTATTAGATAAAATTAGCTTGACGAATAGTGACCCAAATATGACCCACTAATCGACATTTCTCGAACATGTGACCTAGCCCAATAGTCTTCTCGTGCACACAAACGGTTGGATATAAAATTTAGTTAAAATCGCTTAAGCCTATTTTTAGATATAATAAACTTGATCCTGACCCATTATGACCCCAAAAGGCCTACTTATCTAATTTTCTCGAACATGTGACCTAGCCCAATGGTTTTCTCGAGCGCGAAAATGGTAAAATACAAAATTTAGTCAAAATTGTTAGAGCCGTTTTTAAGATAAAATTTACATTCATACACGCATACACAATCTTTTGCTCGTATTTTAGTATATGATAAATGATCGCATCGCTTTTAATAGAATATTATAAAGTGACACATATTAAACCATTCACTGCAAATAAGGGCGTCTTAAATTCAGACACATATGTGACTGAAAAAGTAATTCAAACACTTAAGTGTCTGAATATGGAATTTCAGACATCATAGGTGTCTGAAATTTAGACACTTAAGTGTCTTACTATATGATCATGGCATAAACACTGTAATCTGAAATGTCTGAAATTCAGACACATAAGTGTCTGAAACTGGAGTGTTCAATTTTCAGACATTTTAAAGTGTCTTATTTTTTAAGACACGTGTATGCATCTGAATTTAAGACATTTCAAACGTCTGAATCGCATCCATTTTTGACCAATCTGGAAGTTCGGTAATAGGCAGTCAATTTTTCACTTTTTTTTTGTAAGCTTTATACAATGTAAAAAAATATCCGTTAAAATATGGAAATTATACTGGCAATTTAGGTATTTTAATGCAAATTTTCTTCCTTAAATTCCAGAAAATTTTCCATTTTTTGCATATTTCTGTATTTAAAAATTTCCATTTAAAAGGTAAAATATACTCTTTCAAGGACAAATCCATATATTTCGTAATCAGCATTTTCTAAACCCATGTATATTAGACATGATTTATTTATTTATATTCAAACCAGTGCATTGCGCACCCACGGGGGGGGGGGGGGAGCTAAGAAGGCTGAATCCCCTCCCAGACTAGACTAGATATTGTTATTTTTTTAATTATGAAAGAATATTATCATTAATTTTAATAGGTTTAAAAATCGCAATTTTTGAAAAGATATTAATTTTGTCACACTTTTTTTTCTCTTTTATAAATTTTATAATGAAATTCGAAATTATAGCATGTTTGAAATTTACTTAATTATAAATTTAAGACCCAGTGTAACCTCTTGTTCACTTTAACCTTCATAATATTTTGCTAATTTAATAATAAAACTTTAAATTGTTTGATTGCAAACACAGTTTAAAATTATCCAAATACAGAAACACACCAAAAAAATCGCAAAAACTAAGATATATTTTAGCACAGTATTTCATTATTTAACATCTTAAAAGTATTCAGAATTACACCACTAAAATTTTCCAGAGCTTCCTCTGGCTTCTCTGGCTGGTTACGACTTATCAGTGTTGAGTTCAGGGGGTGGCCCGGGGGAGAGAAATTTCCCCCCGGAGCAAAGAGATGTCCCTCCGGAAAATTTGAGATTGTGTTTTCAATGGTCAAAAAGTGCAATCCCCCCCCGGAACTCAATAATGCACCCCCCCCCCCCCCCGGAGCCTCAGAAATCCCTCCCGAAGAAATGTGTCTGAATTCAACACTGACGACTTTGCTCCAGTCTGCAGAAAAATAAAAGTCAGGACCTGATCTGGCATGTCCCATCAAATCAAATGAAAGAAAGACCGGGACAGATCTGAGCACATATACTCCTCTAAAATATGCCCCTCCAAATCGCAATCCTGGATATAAAATGTCAAGTTTAGTAATTACGAAAATTTCCCAAGAGAAAAGTTGACTTGAATACACCTAAATCAGTAGCGCCATCTAGTTTGAGTCGAACGTATTATTATTAGTCGAACATATTATTATTAGAACGCGTTTTGAGAAGTCGGATGTATTAATTTTTTTTTCTCTTTTTTTTTTTTTTTTTTTGATTTATGGAATATTTTTGAAAATTCTTACTATGTAACTTTTTAGCTAATGATTCAGTATCGATCTACTCCAGGTATGATTTCACTCTGTATTTTGATCGGGGGGAAAAAGGAAGACAAAAAATTTGTGTGTAAATTTTTATTATTTTTGCAGAAAAATTATACACAATATTTATAACTGAGAAATTTTGTTCAGAATATTTAGCATATAGGATGGAAGTAATGAGTCCAATTTCAAAAATTTTGCCATATATTCACCTGATCAAACGAAAAAAAAAAAAAAAGAAGAAATAATCAAAGAAAACAGAACACTATATTCCTTCACACACTTTCATATACACATACCTTCGCATTAAAATTAAACACAGGCTTTTGGCAATAAGAAATGCATTTATTTTTGAATGAAAAATTGATTTTATTTTTAAAGGTTGCCCTCCCCCCCCCACACACACAACTGAAACGGGACAAGCCCGAATTAAATATATATATATAATATATATATACATACGCACTGTTAAAACATTTTAAATATTTTAATATTTCAAAAATAACGTGTCTTCTGATAAACAATAATATTTGTATTCTGAAAATTTCTTCGATAGAAGTAAAAAAATTTTCTACTGGTTCTACATCGCATGAAATTAAAAAGCAAAATATTCAAAATTCTAGAGAGAAGATGTGTGAAATCTTTCAGAATTATAAGCAGATTGACAAAATATTTACCATTTCCATAAAATAAATTGTGAGTCACAAATGACTAACAATATTTGAACTTCCTAGCTGTGAAATCGTGGCCGAGAGGGATTATCGCATAGTCTACTGACCATAGGGTCATGAGTTCGCATCCCGCGACGGGTAAGTGTAATATTGCTAATGTTATAAAATGAATTAGATGAGTAAAAGTGAGAATCTCTTGACCTATCTCTGAGACCTATTGAAATGTGGGTGAAAATGTCCCTTCCTTTGAGAGCATAATTTTTATTTTTTAAATATAAAAATTTCCAAAAAAAAATTTTAATATTTCTGATAATTGAAGAAAATTTCCACTAAAATACATAAATTGTACTGGCGTTTTGATTGGCGGTACAGTTTTTATATTTTAAAGGATTTTTTTTTTCTGTGTATTAAGGCTTACCGAAAAAAGGTGGAAAAATGCTTTTGCAGAGAAATTAAAGGTGGTCAAACATGGATGCAATTCAGACGTTTGAAGTGTCTTAAATTTAGACACATACAAGCGTCTTAAAAATTTAGACACTTTAAAATGTCTGAAAATTGAACACTCCGTTTCAGACACTTATGTGTCTGAATTTCAGACATTTCAGTTTACAGTGTTTGAATTACGAAATAATACAATAATATAAATTGCAGAAATTAGGACATGGACAGGCGGAGAGACAGATTGACAAAGGAACCGAAGTCACAAACACTTTGAAACGATGTTGGAAAATATTAAAAAGATATAAAGTTATTTTGAAGAAATTTTTTCTTTAAACTTATTTTACTATTATTAAATATTTATTTGCTTTTCATAGTCTAGAAATTAAATTCGTGTTCATTTCATAGGTCTATTTTAACCACATTATTGTCGTGGTTACAAAAAATACTTTATTAATTAAAAAATAATTTAATTTAAATAAAAGATGTCATCCAAACAATTAATTATAAAAGAAATAGATTTAATGTGTTTAAATTAATTTGCTTTATATATGTAAAAACTTTAGAAAGAAAAACTTCATTACTCAGTTCATTTTCGAGTTAAAAAAATCTCATTATTTTTCATTATTTAAACTGGTATTTTACAAAATAAAAAAATAGAATATTAACAGATTTTTATAAATTCATAGACCATTTTAATGTTTTTAATATATTCCATTTTCCTCATTATATAAATTATGTGGTGTTCAAAAACAATTTAATAATTTATTCTTTTTAAAGTTTACACTACATATCGTTAAAATATTTATATATATCCATTTTGCTACAATAAAAAAAAAATAGCAATCAGTTACAAAATCTAATGAGGTTTCAAAAACTGTATTCCGTAGAATTAATTTTAAAAGTTTAATTGGGAAACATTTTAAGAGAATCTTAGATAAATTAAAAATTAACTTATCCAATATTGCTTCAAAGGAAAGAAAATAAACTTGCAACAAAGTATTTAGATAGACTTTGATTAACCATTAATCTCCATGGCAACTCCATCAGGATGCTATGTTGCCAATAAATTTCTTTAATAGCCCAGATAACTTTTGTTTCGTTGACGCACTTAATTAGAGCTTTAAATCTTTTAAAAATATATAGCATAATTTTGAATCAATAAATGTCATTTTTAAAATGTTAAACTTCAGCGTTTTTAAAATTATGAATTTAAAATATGCATTTTTTAAGTACACTCAAACAATTGTAGTTTTTATTCTTCTAACACTATTGTATTTTCAAAACTGTTTTAAAGTAGAACCGTTTCAATATTTTCTTCTAAACTTTTATGTATGCGAAAATGAGTTTCTTTTACGGATTTGCAAGCGAGTTACATATTTTATCAGTATGACTAAAATATTAGAGTGCTTTTTTACACTTATTATTCTAAAAATAGCTATATAAAAAAAGATGTAGTTCCTATTCATAATTGTTTGCTTTAAGTAAAAGAAGAAACAAAGCAAAAATAATTAACAGATTTTATGTAAATTATAGGGGTCTTAGCGAGATACAGTAAATTGACTTGCAAGAGAAAAAAAATTCCATACACATTTTCTGGCAACCTATTCACTGTTTGAAACACAGAACCAATTCTTTTCAATATTTATGAAATTTATTTAATATAAAGAAGCAAATTATATAATTATATATAGAAACAGTAATATTTACAAACAGATATATATACAAATGTATACAAACAGAAGTATTTTGTACATAAAAACAATAATATATATATATATATATATATATATATATATATATATATATGTACGTGTACGTGTAAAAAAAAAAATACTGCCAGTTTTCCGGTAGGAATCGGAAAAATAGTTGCCCTTTTCGTACAGGAATAATTTCCGATCCAGCTCGGAATAAAATCCGTAAAAATAAGGAAATAGTCAGTAAAACGGTATTTTACGGATTTTATTCCGATTTTACGGATTTTATTCCGAGTTGGGTTGGAAATTATTCCGGTACGATAGGGGCAACTATTTTCCGATTCCTACAGGAAAACTGGCATTATTTTTTTTACAGTGCAGTGTACGGTAATTACTTAATTGCAGAAGATATTTATTTCGGTGAGATGCCATGAAAAATATTACAGTCAATGAATTATGGATGGTAAATTTCAAATGATTACATACATATTCAATGAAGTTTGAGAAGAAAAATGTAGGGTAGACCGGGGCATATTTACGTGGATTTTTTTTCAATGAATTTTCTAATGTTTATGTTTTAACTTAGGAAATTTTAAACTTTGTGGTTTATAAAGCAGTTAATAAAGTCAAAATTTGTGTATTCAGTTGCTGCCCTATTTGTGTTTTTAACCGTAAAAATGTTTTTTTTAGGTCCAATTCATTTGCGTTAACTTGCCCCGGGAACGGGGCAAGTTTACGCATATTATAAGTGATACCAACGAGTAAGTGAAACAAATATTTAATAAAATGGAAATGTTTTATTTATAACTTAAAACACTGTTAAAAAAAATAAAGAACATTTTATAGGCTAATCTGAAAACATAGGGGTTATTGTTAATTAAAAACAGAAATTAATTAGTCATCTTCATCACCACTGTTACAGTTTCTACAAATTAAAAATAAAGTATTTCCTTTTGCACACTTGTCTTGGGGACCACCTTTTGCATCTAATACATTGAACCCAGTCTTGACCTTTTTTCGATTGGTTGTATGATTTCAAACAATAAATACATACACAGTGTTCATCTTCGTCATCAGATTCATTCACTATTTTATTTATTCCAGAGTATACAAACTTTTTCGCTTTTGCAGTGTTTGGTTTCATACATTTTCCTTTGATGTCTTCGTGTTCTGCTTCCATAGAAACTAGTAAATGTTTACGTAATTTCTTCTTTTTGAACGTGCGTTAAAGTGCCCCGATGTCAATGCGTAAACGTGCCCCGTTGCCATGTTTGGATTTATTTTTAACGTGCAACGAAAATTAATAACAATATTGTTTATACAAATACAGTTCTCAAAAAGGGATAAAATACTGCTAATGTCCATATATTTGTTTATCCTTAACTGATAATTATTAGTTCATAATAAGTTTCAAAATGTTCAACACAAAATTTACTCACCTTGACAGAAAACAGTTTATCCTTTCCTAATGCGAGACTGAAGCTCGACTGACGCTCAAAAACGTGTGAGAATACCCACTAGGGAGCAGCATCAATCTGTCATGACTGGTGGCGCGCCAGTTATAACTCGTTTCGGATAAAGTGCACTGAGTAAACGTGCCCCGGTCTACCCTACTTATTTGCAGTCGTGCCAGCGTAGATTTCATAACTAAAACCTGGAGCGTACTGTCAATTAAATGAGAGATCACAATTAGAAATAATGCAATCATGCCATTGTAGAACCGAGCGAATAAAATCAATAGAGGTAAACATTGAAAATTCCTGTTTTTTTTTCCCCCAGAAAGAATCAAACATATTGACTCAAGCTTCTTTATTGAAATATTCGTCACACAAAAATTGAGCACTCTCTAATTGCCGAACAATTCATTTTATGAAATTAATGTTGACGGCAGGAGTATAAAGTAGGTGTCATTCTACTGCTAGTGTTGTGGCTGTATTTAACAGACCATATCACAGAAAATGTTCTCTTCCAATGTCGTACAATTGATTTCAAAACCTTTTCGCGGGAAACCAGAAATTTGAACTACAAATCGCAATGTTTAAAAAGAAAATAAAAGACACCTTTAAAAATCAATTAGATTTTACGAAAAGAAAACCGAATGATTGCATTTAGGACGAAATATAGCAAGATTAATATTGGAAAATTTAGGACAGTTTTAAGATAGGTTAATACTTTTTAAAATATGTTATATTTGAAATTGTGTTATATATATTTACATATTTTTAAATGGTATTATTGTACAGAAAGTTTATATATATATATATATATACTTTGACCGCTAGAGGACGATGAGTGCAGGTGTGGAGGGGAAGAAAGAAAAGATATCGAAAGAGGTATTAATATGACTTTTATTAAAGAACATTGTTTAATTTACAGAAGGTGTTCAAAATTCTTTCCATTCGCCTGCTTCACACAATCAGCGGTGCAGTTGTCCAAACAAAATATGAATTGGCTGACGTCTGCTTGGGAAGCGCTCAAAGTACATCCGTACAGCAGATCGTGCATTTCCATCCGCGGCGCCATATACGTAATGCATATTAGCCAATTCTGTGTTACTAAACCGATTCATCCTTCTCCTGCAACGTCCTCGCCTGAAATGATTACGCTTCCCACTCTCCCGTAAGCCTGCTCTCATCGCCCTCTAGCGGTCGTAGTTTGCATTTTCGAACACAAGTTCCTATGTAAATCTTGTTTATCATGATATGACAGACCAGCATGTTAAGTTTGTAAGCGACCTTTTGAGACACCCTGTATATACAGGGTGCAATATGTTATATATCGCCGTCCTTTAATTTCTCTACCGTTGGTCGTAGACATATAGTTCCAATTACAAAAACGCTTCAAATGAGGTAAATATTCATGTTGTTGCATTATTTAAATTAAAAAATCAATTTGATAAAAAATACGAAAACTAACTTTTTATACGGTCCCCCAGTCCCTATATATTTAATAAAAGTTTACACATATCATAACAGATATAACACAAAAAGTTTGACATCTGTGTTACAAAAATTGACACAGTTATTAAATTTCAAAGTTTGAGATTTTTGAACATGATTTTGTCTTTCATTGAGGGATCAGTTAAAAGATGAATTAAAGTAATTCGAGATCAAAATCAGGGTGCAACGTCCTTTTTACGGCGAAACCACCTTTAGCCGGTATCGTCGGTATGTTTGAATGTTGTTCGACAAATAAAAGTTAGTTCAAATTTTCTGATGAAATAACCCCATTTAGTGATTCCCCGATTTGGCGATACATCCGTACAGCCAACCATGTATCCAACCGTGTATATCTGGGGATGGAAGTTCAGGATCAACCTGTAGGCACTTCTTCCAAACAAGACACTAATAATAAGCTCGCATTACCTGTAGGCAGAGTGTATTACTACATCGCGGAAGGCGATGCGACTCCAGAGCCACTTTTTTGCAGAAGAAATAGTATAGTGCAATTCATTGATGTCAGAGTATTTGTGTTTTCCATAAACAGCTGGCAAACATATGTCTCAATTTGTTTCTTTGTTTCCTCTCATACATCAGCTTCAGTAACAAGAACTTTAAAGTATTTCAGAATTCAGTGTTCTGAATTATAATTTTCCCTTGGCTGCAAAAGCACTTACTGTTTCGCACTCTGACAGTGAATGCGTTACAGGTAACGCCTTAAGTACCTCTTTACATAGAAGTCTGTGCATTTTACTCAAGTTGTAGTGCTTCATCTTGTCATTGGATCCAAATTTTACAAATATTGACCCTTTGTAGTTTTTCAAATCATTTCTAAAGAAAATAGTGTGATAACTGCCACAGCAGTATTTATAGAGATAATAATATTATTTCTTAATCCAGAAGCTAAAACATGGTGTGTCTGAGATAAAAGTCGCGTATCCACTTCTTTTCCTAACGCACGTGAATTTAGTGGCTTCTTCAACTCCTTAGTTCGTGAATTTATAGCATTTATCTCCGCATGTAACGTACATCACTCGTGTATGCAGCTGTTTCAGATAACGCTCATTTTGCCATTCTTGCGAAATGAAATTTATACGTTCTTTCTTGTTCTCCACATTAGATAGAAACTGCTTTCATTTTCGTATTGGGTGTTAGTTCTATTACTTTTATAGCATCAGCAACAGTTCATTTTTATCGTTCATCACTTTTTATTGACACCAGCCTGTATGCATCAAAATAAAAGCTTTTCTTTGAGAGGATGACGATTCTTGTATTATATTATAATACAGATTTTTTGCTGGTTATCCAAATGTTTGTAGCTATTGCGGTAGCTTTTGAACAAAGCATATTCCATCAATGATGTTAACAACACCATCATTTGTAATCATCCTTTCAGCAATAGGCCCTAAACTGTAAGAAAAGACATCCAAATTTCTTCCCTCAGCAATGATCGTCAACTGAGCAAACAGACTTCATTCTGTCTTGACAACAAACACTGATTTATTTAACTTTACACTCTGTTTCTTCTTCAAGTCAGAAAATGTCTTTAGCTTCTTTTTCTTTGAAGAGTTTGAAAAACCCTTCTGGCTTTGAGTCTTCAGACAGATATTCTCTATTGAAAGTTTGTTAAGTTACTTCACCCGCCTCATGAGTTTTGACCATGTCTTCGACGATTTCTAGACTTGGCGTTGCTCCAGTTAGTTTTATTACCATGTCTAGATTTACTCATTCATTGATACTCATGTTCTGTAAATCGGTATATGGGTAATTCTCACAATTTTTTGAGTTTTGGGGAAAAAAATCTGACAAAATTAAACTTGCTAAAATAACATTTTAATCTGATAGACGAATGCCTTAATGATTCAAAATAAAGAAAAAATGGTCAGCAGCGAAAACTATTTTATTTAACTGAGGTTTAAGTTAAACTTGCGAGTTTAATTTTTTTTACTATTTTACCCCTATAACTTTTTATTTTCTTCTAAATTTTTACTTATAATGAATTTGCATAGTACCCACAGCACATTCAAATAAGAAATAATAACAATGTAGTACTTTTAATACAGAATTTTTGTATAACATTGTCTTAAAGGGGTATTAAAGAAGGGACGGTAAGGTAAAAAAAGGGGGATGGTATTGGAAAAAAAAGGACGAAATGGTAAAAAAGGGACGGTAAGGATGGAATGGCAAGGAAAATTACCATCTATTTTTAGGAAAATCATGTTAAGACTAAGTGGTAACCACAATGTTCATTGATTTTTAGAAACAGTTTTTAACATTGGATTATTTTTTTTTAATTATTATTTACCTCGAAAGGTGCAGGAATAAACCTTGGGGACAGTGAGACTACCAATAAAGCCACGATGCTTGAAATTGATATTTAAATGCTGATTAAAATTCTACAGTAAATTTCCTACCAAAGAATTTTAGACATTATTTCTCTAGCATACATCTTCATGAGAAAAAACTTGAAAAAATTTCTGTGGCGCACATCTGATATGATTTGATTTTCTGTATAATTTTAGAAGAGGGGTGATAAGGAATCTAAAACCCAGGGACAGAGTTTAAAAAATAATAACAACCCTAAAAATGAGTGCAGGTTAATTTTTTGTTACATATTTATATAAAACAACAGTTCCAATTTTTGAAAAAAATTACATCGCATTATTTTTATTGAAACAATTTTATCCAGGCAGCTCCAAACGTAAAAATCAGCATCAGTGCCACGGGACGGTATAGGAGTTTTCCAGGAGTTTGGACCCCCAACATAGTCCAAAACTTATTTATCTCGTTAATATTGTTGTGCAATCATGCAATAGGGTGTTCTCCAGTATATGAAATAAAAAAAAACACAAAAAATGTATTAAAATAAAAATTATTATTCAGGGACATGAAAGTCGAAATCTACTTAAAGAGAGATCTAGATGTAGAACAGATTTTCTGATGAACTGATTTTGTTTCTTTCACAAATCATGTGAAGAAATGTTACCCTGATATCAGAAATATCTCTCAACTGCGGCAGGTCTTTGCCTGAATTTCGTTGTATCTTTTGATCTTTGCATCTTTTTATTTATTATCTCTTCAATTGCCCAATTAATTTAATAGCATATAAAACCAAGAAAAGCTTTCCGATCACCCTGTTTATCGGTGACCATTTTCCAATATGACGCCCATTAGCTACCCTGTTTTTTGAAAATATCATGTATAAATAAATGGCATGCTGATGTTGTGGTAATCCAAAAATCTACGGTTTATCAAGTCCTCTGACACACACCGCACGAACCCACGGCTCAACGACGGCAGCCATTTTCCAATATGGCGCCAATTAGCTACCCTGGTTCTGAAATTATCATGGATAAATGACATGCTGATGTTGAAGTTAATGCAAAAATAAATGATTTACCAAGTCTGCTGACGTGAAACCACAAGAGCCCCTGGCTCAACGACTATTAGTAATACAATAAGAAAATGAGTTTCAGGAAAATAAAAAATGCGAATGTTTTACTGTAAAACAATCCCATTTAAATATACCATAATATATAAACTTTTAGATATATATAATAAAAAACAGATAAAAAGCGAGGGATTTTAAAAGAGTTATTTTTTACCCTATAGATGCAAAATTATACTGCCCTAATAGAGACAAGGGTTTCTCGAGTACGTAATATATATATATTTTTTATGTGGAATGCATTTCTTCATTAAGACTGTCATAACAACTTAAAAAACATTACATTTTTTTATCAGCTTAAAAATAAAATCCTGAATATCTATTTCTAAAAAAATAAATGACTTTCTCAAATCGCACTCCCACCCTAAATATTATTTTAAATAATATAAAAATAAATATATATACTTTACATAGGTAAAGTATGTAATAGAAATATTACAAACTAGTATTTATTGCCAACATTATCTATTCAGCTTCGAAAATAAATTTGGTTATACCCTAAGAAAATAAATATAATTTATAATAAATAAATTGTAAAAAATCAACGTGTTACAAATGTTTAACCTGCTAACGATACCAAACTGCCAAACGATATCACAATTTTAGAAACCTTAATTTTCGTTGTTGCCTTCAAAAGAAAATTCGAAATATCAATTTCTGAAAGATAACACTCTTTTCTCAAATCGTAAAAACCATAAATATGATTTTCTCAGAAAATTATTTTCATAAAACACTTTGATCTACTTACTTTGCAAGATATGTACGGTTGAGTTGTAAGAAAAAAAAAATCTTAAAAAGAAGGGGAAGAATATATCTTGCTTAAAAAAGAAATTTCCTATTACTTTTTTTTATAAAATATAAAATATTCTATACAAAGAGAAAAAAAAAATGAATTTTATTGAATGATATTTTTTACTTTAAATTTTACTATATTTTTGCTTATATATTGGATTGAATTTTGCATTTATAATTTTTTTATATATTTTCAAAAATCTAGTATGTCTTACCAACTTTACGAAAGAAATATTTTACAATTTCTAAGTTTTTATTCTTTATTATATATCTCAGGTGTGATACCATAAAGGTTTAGTAACATTTTAAACTTTCATGGTAAAATTTCTCTTTAGCAACAATTTATTAGAAGCCGATTAACTATATATAACTATAAAGCTGTTTTTAAAAACGCTTATGTAAAAGTAAACATACAACGCTATATATCTGACTTTATTTTTATCCTAATAAATATATCATTTACAGCTTTATTCATTATTTTTATTACACAAATTGGCGAATATGCATAGTTAATATTTTAATAAGCATTATATCATATATCTTTAAAAATCAAAAGAGGAGAAAATTTAAAGGAATAAATAGTTTTCTTTGTGTGTAACACCTTAATTTCTCCTACTTTTATGAACAATGCATTTAAATTCTAAGTCTAAGGGAAATAAGGAAATATTTATAAATATTTATTTAAGGGAAATAAAGGAAATATTTTATTATCAAAAATAAGTATAATAAAATTTTGTAACTTTTTTTGCTTATTTAAATAAAAAAAAACAACTCCAAAAATAAATGTATTCGTTTTTTTTTTTTTATTATTGAAAATGTTATTTATATTAAATATTTCATATCAAACATAAACCTTGTATGGTCACCAACTTCCGCTTACAAAATGTCTTTTAAAAATATCATAAATTTATATATATCTGTGAAAACTTTAAAAGACAGACAAGTAAATCCAATTTCTGATTTCCTTAGAAAATTCAATGTAGATGCATTTTTATGATTCATAAAATAAAAGAATGTTTTTTTTATTGCAGTGCCTTATCATTATATGAAGTACATGAAATTTTATGATTACGGAAAAGTTTGATAAATTTTATGTTCTTTACTGTTTTTATAGAACACTATTCTTAATGAAAACAGCATCCGGTCATCCGGTAAGTATTATGAAGTCCGGTAAGTTCAAGAAAATTTAATATACACATATATACATTGCTAAATTTCTTCAGATTTTCAGGTGAAAAAATAACAGTACTTTTATAGCAATTATGCAGCTTTATTTTGGCTTTACACACTTTAATAATGAATGGTAGATTAGCAATTTACTAGATTAGCATTTTTATAAACAAGAAAATGAGAGGAAAACTAGACAGTTAAAAAATTGGTCGTCTTTATATGATTTGTATTTCTTTTTAATAGAATATATTAGCAGTGTTTTTCATAAATACCATGAAATGTAACAATTTATTAGAAATATTCTATTGCTGCTATATTATTAGAAATAATATTATCAGAATTACAACATTAGAGCTGAAAATTTTATTTTCTTACGTTTCGATTTCTGAAAAAAATTGAGCTCTTTCTTTACCATTACACTAATAGTACTTTAATTTTTTTTTCAGGTTTTGTTATATTTTATTATAATAATTATCTATATGTATATATAGAGAGAGAGAGAAAGAGAGGGAGGGGGGAGAGTTAACAAAAATGTTGAAACAACTTCAGGATAGAAAGCGGAATCGAGCTTTGTAATAATATTTCGAAGGAATAACTGAAGTTGATTACGATAGAATATCAACTGAATGGTATTTGAAAAATCCGCAATGTACTTTTTTCAGATTACTATATCTTAATGTTTTGGGATAATGGAATGTTATAGAATTTTCTCCGCTCTCAATTGAAATAGCTCAAATAAAGCAAAGTCTATAAATAATAATTTTTCTACAAAAATACATAATATATATATGTTCTATAAAATACGTTTTTTATAAATTTATATATAAGTTAAAAAAATTTCTATAAAATGTATTTTTTATAAATATAAATTTAATATGCATAATTTTCTATAAAATATACTTTTTTATAAAAATCAAAATATATTATTTCTTTATAAATTTTTCAATTTATTAAATGTGCGATTTTATGTTGCAGATATCTCCATATGACAAATATTCTGATGTGATGTATTTATTTAAAAATACAGTATGCCGTTCCTACATTACTTTCTACTATCTAAATTATGGTGAAATGAAAACAAAGCTATGAGAAATGCTTCTTTTTTTTTACCTTTCTTTAATAAATGCTTTTAATTATTCATTAAAAAACTGTTCATAAATTATTTACAAGGCTGCTACTTTAATTTTTTTTTTCAGTTCTATCTTTTCAGAATTAGTTGAAAATTGTCTTTTCAAAAAATCAAAATTATTGCTTATTATGTTGAATAACATAACAAATAATATCGCCTCTTAACAAACATTCCTAAAATTCAATTACATTATACGCCTTTAAACATAATAAATTATTATTATCTAATATTTTGACTTTTCCTACTACATAAAAATCCCATTTTAAATATTTAATTTCTTAGTGAAATATGTAACAATATTTTAAAACATAATTAAAGTTTCAGAAAAATGTTATATCATTCATTACTAGTAGTGCAGTAATAATTCTTTTCAGTGCTACAATCTTCCAATAATCTTGCTAAAAGTGGGTGGGGGCGAAAGTAAAATTTAACATAATAAAACGTTACATTTTTGCTTTATTTAAAGAAAGCAGTATCTCCAAAACGCATTTTTCTTCTCTTGTTCATATTAATTTTTTGTTTTTCAACAGTTTATATATATATATATATATATGCTATATAAAAAATTTTTACTTTTACTATTCATTTAAATTATTCTAAATTGCCGGCATATTCATTATTTCCTTTTTTTAATACGCTCTATTATTTATTTCTAGTTAAATTCCTATAATTTTAAAACGCGTATCTTCATAATAGTTTTATTCCAAAACGTAATCTAAACTTTTAATCCCTTCATTAATTTTTATCGTCTACCAAACTGTAAATAAAGTTCTGAAAGCAGTTACTTATTTTTCGAATGTTTATCAAAGCCATTTTTACATTTTTATTCTATTTCATCTCATTTTCCCGCCCGCTAGGCGTCAGCCTTTTCACATCGAAGTTCTTCCTTTAGCGGCGCCGGGATTCTTTTCTGTGACGTTTTTCGGTCGCTCTCTATTGACTGAGTGACGGATCGCAGTTTCACTTGGAGTCTCGTTCGTGATTTTGTTTGGTTTAGCCTGAAGTTTTCATTTCAATCGGATTTCCTCCGCGCATCCTAATAAAGAGTTCGAGCATGAGCTCAGATTTAGATTTTTTGTGCTGTTTGATTGTTTACATAACCTGTTACCTGGTGTCCTTAGCCATGCAGAATATCCATTTCGTGAATTAACATCTATTTCGCATGAGTAATTAGTTCATGCTCGAGTGGAATGCTCTGATTTCTCATCCTGTGGGAATTGTTTAATGTTGTTATGTTCTGATGGAATAAAGTTTCCTATGACTACGTTTCCATGCTTTTAATTGGGAAAACCCCATATTTCTTCATACGCTTTTTTCATGACTCACACGGCCTAATCTGCCTTGTCTTCATCATGAATAAATAAGAGTTTGATTGGACTCTACTAATATTCTCATCGCTCTACTTGTGCTAAGTGGTATACCTGCTATACAACCTCCCCAACGGCTGATTAAGAGGTGGCACGAATCAAAACCTAAATTTGAAACTTGATACAGCTAACGATTTATAATATATATATTTTATTACTTGAATTTCATTTTACATTTTTACACATTTTTGAAATATCAAACCTGGATATCAAGATCAAGATAATTTCTTTTACAGCTCTTATACGAATATTTTCTTGCTTTCCGTTTTATTTTTTATGCTGATGAATGACAAACTTTTCTTTCTGACACACACACATATATAGTCTTGATAATGGTTAGAAAATATAACGAAAATTGTAGATCAGCTCAATTTAATTAATTAATAATTACATGCAAAATATTTTAAATATAAAAACATTATTTTTTTCAAAATATTATTGAGTATTAAACTTTATTTAATTTAAAGCATTCAAATAATAATAATAATAAATAAAAATACTATAATTTCTCTTCCTAATAAAATAGGTCATTATTGAAATGAATTATCGACAAAAATATTACACATTTTGCCAAGCTTGGGTTCGAACCTGCGCCCGCTATAAAAATTCTGAGCTTAAAACGGCTGCGTTAACTCGCTACATTACCACGAACTCGTTTTCCTCCCTTCTAAATTGAAGAGGTTCAAAAAACAGTTGATGCATACGCAATTGTATCGAATTTGTGTTCTGCTCTTACAGAAATAGTGGGGCCTCCGTGGCCGAGTGGTTACCACGACAGACACCACGCCGCTAATCGCTTGATAGCGTAGGAGGGCTGCGGGTTCGACTCCCGCTGGCTCCGTTGCACACTCTTTGTGGAGCTCTCGGTTGTATTTCTCCGGGGTTGAAAATTTACTTGTGACTATCTCGTCCTTGTATGTAATGAAAAAAAGGAAATAAAAATTGTGGTTTGTGTTTGTGTATAATAAGAATCATTCGAAGCGAACAGCCATAGTTGCTATAGCCTCCAAAGCAATCTAGACTTCGGTGGACTTCAATGTGGTGTGCAGAAATAGTTTTGCGTTTTAATATTTGTGATACCTTATTTTAAGAAGAAGCTACAACTTAACATGCTAGTTTCCCAATCTTTGTGTGTAACTATTTGCAGTTCATGAGACGGAAAATCAGTGTGTGTATCTTTCTGTGTGTAATATGACCAAACCATTATGACACCCCCGAAACAAACCGTATCTAGTAGTCCAAGAGCTGTTAAACATTTTAGGGAAGGTATCTGAGGCACCCTGAAAATTTGTGCAACACTTCTTTTGTAATGGCTGAATACAAAATCGAATGTCTGGCTGAAGGATCGTGGCCCAAAAACTGTGCCAGACACGTGTCAAGTGCCATTTTTTGACTACTAAAAAAAAGGGTATTTGAGGCACGCTGAGATTGAGACAGAATAATATTTATACTTAGAAAAAAATATTTTGAAAACGACAGACACTTTAGTCTGCCCAAAAACTGTGCCAGACACGTGTCAAGTGTTATTTTTTGACTACCCAAAAAAGGTATTTGAGGCACGTTGAGATTGAGGCAGAATAGTATTTATGCTTAGAAAAAAATATTTTGAAAATGACAGACACTTTAGTCGGCACAAAAAATGTGCCAGACACGTGTCAAGTGCCAAATGGCACTTGACACGTGTCTGGCACAGTTTTTGGGCCACGATCCTTCAGCCAGACATTCGATTTTGTATTCAGGCATTACAAAAGAAGTGTTGCACAAATTTTCAGGGTGCCTCAAATACCTACTCAAAAATGTTCAACAGCTCCCCTACTATAGCTCTTAATAACGACACAATAAAATTTTGAATTGTTAATAATGCTGAATGAGCGAAATAATATTAACTTTCTGAAAGAAAGAAAAGCTTGGGTTTACAGTAAGATCAAATAGCAGACATTCTTAAAACAACTTCTCCCTGTGATGTGATAGTTGAACTGAGCGAGCATCTTTGCGCATGTGCAGCGCGTCACTCCAAAGGCAGACTTGTACTTACATACTGCGCATATGTAACTGTAGAATTTTAATTTAAAATTACGGATAATTAATAAAATATTTGAAGAAACGAATGTACGATAACACATCTGTGGGCAAATATCTTTCATTAAAAAAAAAAAAAAAGATTGGTGTAATTTGATACAGTAGTTTCTTCTCACGGACTGTCGAAAGAAAACATTTAGCTTTTTAAATATATAGATATGAATGGCAGAAAAGTTAATTTAATTTTTCATTTACTGAGAAAATTGAACAAAGATGTTATTTTAAGTTTTTAAAGTAATTTATTTTATGACTTAAGTGAAAATAAATGTTTATGTTTTTATGATTAAGAATATTTTGCCTTTTGGGTGGTTTATCTTCTCTAATTTTTTTATAGACTGATACTATAAAACAAATAGTATTTTGTAAGCATTATTAAAACTTAAGAAAATTAAATATAATATATTTGTGCTATGTCTAAAATATTCCTGTTACTTTTAAAACTTTTAATATTGAAGAATGTAATGGTTTCATAAATTTTATGCAACAAGTATTTTGGTTTACCTTATTTCAAAGATGGATTTAAAATCAGCAGCTTAATATTACATATTTTAAAATAAAGAAATACAACAAGTATTATATATTGAAAATTATGTGTCCACATAATATTTATTATTGTTTGCTCAGTAAAATATATAACATTTTGATGATGACATGATATGATTTCAAAATGCTTTACACTTGAATGTTTTATTATAACAATTAAGAAGTATTATAATTGTGATAAACGTTTGTGATAAAGTATTAATATTCAACAATTTAATTTTCATGAATTATTTCAATATATTGGAAACAGTCAAAATTTCAATATTGGAACAGTCAAAATCTCTTTATTTAGTGTAATTTTAAAGATGTCTTAAAAGTGGAAAATTTAGTAATATTTTATTTTGATAATAATTTTTATATACTTTGCAGAAAAATCGCCAAATAACATTAATACGTCAACAGAATAACAGGAGATACTACTTTTTTAATATTATTTCGTCGTAGTAGTAATAGAAGTTGCCAGTAATAATCTCAAATAAAAAGCATTTCAAATACATGCAGTATAAAAATTACATCTGATAGTACATAAGAGGCAGTTTTCGAATGATACAATGATTTACAGTGTATCAGGAAAATATATATTTTATTTTAGAGATAGTTTTTTTATTTTAGTGATATTTTGAAATATTCTTTAATGTGAACTGAAATAATTCAAATAAATAGAATCTATAAATTTTACCCTTTCTTTAGATTCTTAAACGAAATGGAATTAGTGTTGTTTTTTCATTTTTAAGATTATTTGAGATATATATAGATGCAAAATATTTTTTTAAATCATAATACTTAATTCTTACCACGTTATGTTGTTATACAATTACAAATAATGATTTTTTCAATTTATGTTATTTTATAATCTAACTTATTAGTTTACCTTTCATTCAATTAATTATAAAATAGTTTTCATATGAACATATAATTGTATCTAGGATTGTGGGATTTATTAAACATACATACATTTTGAAGAATATTGAAAATGAAGTATTATACTCGCAAACACTCTATTTTTAAAATATATAATATTCAGGGATGAGAGTGCTCCACCACAATTGGTTTATTTTCGCCACTACATTTTAGTAGTATTCTATGCTTTATTAAACCTCAGAAATTCTGTCATTAAATAAGGCGAGACAAACTATTAAGATTTAATGGTGAAAATCAACCATTTGTGGCGGAGCGCTCTCATCCCTCAATATTAGTTATACTCGTAAATAAAATCTCAAAATACATTTATCTTTAAGAAAATTAAAAAAATATATAGACATTCCAATTAGAAATGGAAATTTTAGATACGCTGTGTTTAAATAATTTATGAGTGTTTTAACATAAAATTTTTTAAATAAAATGTTACCAATTTTTGTGAACTTTTTTCGGGTTTTCGTAGCTGTTTTGTACATCGGCGGCTCCTGCAACGATGGAAACTTCGTATCCTGCTAAGCTGGTGATTCGCTAGCAGTTGATGAAGCAGAATAATGAAAAATATTGATTTTGTTAAATATCATGATCTAGATTAACTCGATTTTACTCCGATTAATTGACAAACGCAGAAATTTAAAGTGAAAATCAATGCTGGTATAGTATTGACCCAATAATATTGAAGTATTAACTTGTGAAACTACTTTTTGAAGATGTGTGAGATAGAAGAATATTTTGGGATTACCACATCCAACAAGTTTCTAGTAAAATTTTCTTTGATTGTGAAAATAAAATTATATCCGTGTACTTGTACAAGATTTTCAATCTGTCCTTCCTTCTTGTAAGTTCTAAGCAAAATTTAAATATAATCTAACAGGTTATGTCTAACAAGTTCGGTGAATGGAAGCATAAAATAAATAAAACAAAACTTTGAAACAAAATACCTTTAATCACCCTCACATCCGGGTTAATAACATCCCTTGGCCAGAGTTCTACACGACCAAAATAAGGGGAAAACTACAAATCGTGATAAGAATATACCGATTGGTGAGTACCTACTTTATATTAATACAATGCATTTCAGAGGGGGAAGTATCGCGTAAAGTCGTGGGAATTCAAGATGGCGGCTGTTATTCAAAATGGCGTCATTTTCAAAATTTTCTTATTATCCATCATATAAATTTGTGTTTCATGTCAATTTCGATGTTTTTAACATCAAGAATTTCGTTTCTAATACTTTCCGGAATGAGTTTGTGAATTCAGTTTGTCTGTTTGTTTGTCTGCCTGTCTGCTTGCAATGCTCTAGCGCTTAAATATCGCCACTCGCTTAAATTCACTCATATTGTCATGCAATTTATATATGTTATTGAAGTTTACAATAAGTGTCTAGCTTTTACAGTCCGTTTACAGGGCCTTCAAAATAATTCCATTATGTTATTGTCTATTAGTCCGGGTGCTACGGTTGAGAAAACTTCAAATCGTGAAAAGCATATACCGATTGGTGAGTATCTACTTTATATTAATACAATCCATATAAGATGGGGAGGCATCACGGAAAGTCGTAGCAATTACAGTTAGTGGCTGTTATTCAAAATAGCATCATTTTCTGAATTTTCTTAAAATACCGAGCTATAAATGTATGTTTCAGGTCGATTTCGATGTTTATAACTTCAAAAATTTCGCTTCTAATACTTTCCGTCATAGTTGAATGAGTTTGTGAATTTAGTTATTCTGTTTGTTAGTCTGTCTGTGTGCTTGCCATCTCATGCTCTAATGCGCTTAAGTATCACTACTCGCTTAAATTCACTCAGATTGTCATGTAATTTATATATTTTATTGAAGTTTACAATAATTTACCGAATAAAAATTGAAGTGTATAGCTTTTATAATCCGTTTACAGGGCCCTCAAAAGAATTTACGTTATTGTCTGTTAGTCCGGATCCTATGGTTGAGAAAACTGCAAATCGTGAGAAGAATATGCCGATTGGTGAGTATCTAATTTATATTAGTGCAATCCATATAACAGGGGGAGGCATCACGTAAAGTTTTAGGAATTAAAGATGGTGGCTGTTGGAAGCTGCAGCAATTGGAAGAGAAAAGGCAATGTCTTTATTAGGATTTCATGCTTTCACAGAATGCGACAGCAATCGTAGTTTCACAGGAAAGATAAAAACAAGTCAGCTTGGAAAACATGGATTCTATTTAAAGAAGCTACTACTGCATTTTTATACTTATCAAAGCCACAAACTTCCATTCCTTAAAATATTCTAAATATTTTAGAAAAAATCGTAGTATTGTTGTACTGATCAACAAGTAACAGCATAAGTGTCAATGATGCAAGACAAAAGTTGTTTATGACAAGAACTCGTTTTCTTGAACATCTTCCACCAACCAAGGGTGTTTTACAACAGCATGTTTTATGCAGTGCTTTCCAAGCTGGACACATTTGGGGACAAGCAGATCAGCGTGAAATATATGTCCACCCTCTTCAAAAAAATGGGGATGTGTTTGGATAACTTATCATGGAAAATAAAATGGTCGGAGTTGCCAGAGATTGCAGATTCTTCTGAAGAATTAATAAAATGTATGTGCAAAATCTGTAAAAATAAGTGTAGCTGTAGAAAGGTTGGGCTTTCTTGCACATTATTGTGCAGCTGCAAAAACGAATGTGAGAAATATGATGATACAAAGTGAAGTTTTTATATTATCTATCTTTAAATTTAACATGCAGCAATTTTTTTAATATCTTGTATAATTTAGGTATTAATAAAAATGCATTTTTGTTATTTATTTATACCTTTCATTTCCCAGCTAGAAAAAGTTTGCACAAAAAGTGTAAAAAAAAAGCGCACAAAAAGCGAGCGTATTTGGCACCTCTGCTTATGCATAATGAGTGCACACTGTATTGTGTGCAAAAATTGCATACCTAAATTGTTCACTTTTTATGCACAATCAGAGGTGCCAAATACGCTCGGATTTTGTGCACTTTTTTTTACACTATTTTTGCATACCTAAATTGTGTACTTTTTATACACAATCAGTGGTGCCAAATATGCTCGGATTTTGTGCACTTTTTTTACACTATTTTTGCATACCTAAATTTTGTACTTTTTATACACAATCAGTGTTGACAAATACGCTCGGATTTTGTGCACTTTTTTTTTACACTTTTTTTGCCTACCTAAAATTTTATACTTTTATGCACAATCAGTGGTGCCAAATACGCTCAGATTTTGTGCACTTTTCTTTGTACACTTTTTTTTTGCCTACCTAAATTTTACCACAAAAAGGCTTTATTATTGCATTTTAAATATATTGCTATCACATCATACATAGTTCACACTGCAACAATAAAATTAATAATACGACCAAACACCAGTGTTGAATTCAGGGGGTGGCCCGGGAGGACATTCCCCCCCCCCCATAAAATTTGAGATTTTGCATTTTCAATGGTCATAAAATGCAACCCCCCCCAGAACTCTATAATGTCCCTCCCCCCCCCACATAGTCGCAAAAGTCCCTCCCGGAGAAAAGCATCTGAATTGAACACTGGACCGAACAGCAAGCGTAAATTTATTGGTGTACCTGTAACGTAAACAGTGGTACAACAGAAAGCTGAGTAATATATATTCTTATAACAGCATGATATTAAAAAAAAACAAAAAACAAAATTAATATATATATTTCTGAAATAAATCCACAAAAATGAAGTTTCAATAAATATAACTAAAATACATTAAACTGAACCTTAGAACATACGATGAAGCTGTATTTTAAATTTAAAACATTATAATGGAATTTTCACTTTTTTTTTTTTATTTCTAATTACAGCTGAAGGTAAATGCTTGTAAAAAAAAAAAAAAAAAAAGAAAAATCACTGATGTACATGCTTTAGAAGAAAAAATTTTCATAAATTCATAATTCAGTACAAAAAGGTTTAAAGACAAATAAATCTAAAACTGCAGTCAGAAACTGATAGTTGAGCTGTTTGTTTAGTTGAATCTGAGAAAATAAGGGTTATGTTTACATTCATGTCGGTATATTGTTTGTTTTCGGATAGCAAAGCCTTCCATGCTTTTGTGCATGTGTCAGGATTTCTTTGATTTTGTCAAAATAGGGGGTGAACGGCATTTGTTTAGTTGAGTGCCAATCAGGGCCGAAACTAGATTGTTTTGAGCCCGGGGGATAGATTTTGCCCCCCCCCCCCTCCTCATACACAATAAAAGTTATTGCCGCAGGTACCCTATGCAAAAAAAGAAATAAAAATCCTTAAAAAATAAAAATAATTTAATAAATGCTAACAACAAATATGTAAACAAGGCTCCCATAGGATTAACATTAGCTTGAACATTAAGAGCCTACACTAGGCTCTTATAAGAAACTGGATCACTAATGTTAAACGTATGGGAGCGTTCTTTTTTAAATTTCTCATTTGCATATTAATAGTTTCAAATGATTTTTTTTCTTGATTAGAAAGAATTCTAACCGTATTAGTGTTTACTTTATAGATTTTGGTTGCAGATTTTTTTTTATAAAGTCAGTTTCACAAATTTGAAAAGAACGCTCTCATAGGTTTAACATTAGCTTGCAAGTTTCTTTGTATTTTATATATATACATTTTTGTATGAAACGACAAACAAAATCTTTATTTGGCACGCCCTTCGTCTTTCATGCTGCTGCCCGGGGCACATGAACCCTCTGCAACCCACTAGTTTCGGGCCCTGGTGTCAATCCTAGTGACAACCAACAAATAAACAACTTAAGAAAATACTCAGTGTGACACCCCTTTGGTTAGTAGAATCGTCCCAGAGTGCTAGGCGCAGCTTTCAAAAACGAACATTAGGTGCAAACTCATGGATGGTCACCACTTGCCAGGTGGCGACAAATTTTTTATCTGTGGCCACTAACTTTTAATATCTAACTCGCCTTTTTTTTATGTGTGTGTGTTGTAGAAGAACAAATGTTTGAAAGTGTATTTTGATTTTTATAAAGTGCAAAATAATGTCATGTTTTTAATATGCATTTTTGTATGACAAAATCAAAATAAGAAATATTGTTTTCTTAACATTCCCTACTATCGTGATTGCTTAGCTTATACACATTTTTCTTATACAGTATCTTGCTCAACTATATTTTCCGACTATACACATTTAAATATATATATTATATTTAATTAATTATTCAAATTTTAAGAATTTTATGTCTAAATTAATTATACACATTTGATGCAATTAGTGTTTTTTTGTACAAATGTAGTACTAGTCCAAGAGCTGTTAAACATTTTAGGAAAGGTATTTGAGGCACCCTGAAAATTTGTGCAACACTTCTTTTGTAATGCCTGAATACAAAATCTAATGTCTGGCTGAAGGATCGTGGCCCAAAACCTGTGCCAGACAAAAAATGGCACTTGACACGTGTCTGGCACAGTTTTTGTGCCGACTAAAGTGTCTGTCATTTTCAAAATATTTTTTTCTAAGCATAAATATTATTGTGCCTCAATCTCAGCGTGCCTCAAATACCTTTTTTGGGTAGTCAAAAAATGGCACTTGACACGTGTCTGGCACAGTTTTTGGGCCGACTAAAGTGTCTGTCATTTTCAAAATATTTTTTTCTAAGTATAAATATTATTCTGTTTCAATCTCAGCGTGCCTCAAATGCTTTTTTGGGGTAGTGTCAACAAATGGCACTTGACACGTGTCTGGCACAGGTTTTGGGCCACGATCCTTCAGCCAGACATTCGATTTTGTATTCAGGCATTACAAAAGAAGTGCTGCACAAATTTTCAGGGTGCCTCAAATACCTACTCAAAAATGTTCAACAGCTCTCCTACTATACATATTAACAGGGGTCACAGCATATAGGACAAATTGTATTGTTCCTACCAGTATGTTTTATGAGTAATCGACAAGAGAAATTTTTATAAGATATGCAATAGGACTATTCCATGAAGATTATTGAAAAAAGTTACTGGTAAGAACAATAAAATTTGTCCTATATGCTGCGACCCCTGATATTAAAAAAGGGTACTTTTCAACTAGCCGGGTGCCAGTGTTATATATACATGTACGTATATATACATATATGTGTGTGTATATAAATATGTAAATATAATACTGGCGCCCGGCTAACCGAAAAGTACCTAAAAAAATCATTTTTCACTTTGAATTTTCTCCCCATATAAATGCTATTTTTTTATGCATTTGTTTTACAATGTGGAGACTGGATTTTTTATGTTTAGGAGTCACTGGCTTCTTTCAGCTTTTGGGAGCCTGGATCTATACAAGTCAGTCAAGATCTTTCTTTACTTATAAACAATTTAATCTTTTAATTTTGCCTCTTCAATACTTCTGCAGCATAAGTGAATTTCAATAGGCATCATTCACAATTCTTTACGCAACTGCCTAAAAATATTTACGATAACTAAACAAACATTAAAAATATAAGAAATAACCCAGTTCATATACAAAACACTTTCAATTGCAGAAAAAGTAAGAGAGATACTTTTTCACAAACATGAATGTAAACATCATACACAATTAAGGCATATTCATAACAAAAACCCCAAAATTTTTATTATTGATTCTAAAGTAGTAATGAATTTTGGTATAGCATTTCTGTCAAAATATACATTTTTAAAAATACCACTCTTCATTCAATTTTCAATATTTTATTCTCACTAAATTTTTTAAAAATAGTTTTATAGTATACCTATGCAAAAGATCTTGGGAGAGATATTTTCAATTTTCTTTTTCATTATCTTAAAAAAAATTAAATTACACATGGTAAATTTCCTTAAATTGTTATTAATTATCATGTTTATCAATTTTATATATAACTTTTAGAAACATTAAAAAAATATCTCCCTATATTTGTTGCAAATTATATCAAGATTCTAAAAATATGCAAATCTAATAACAAAAATATGATTCTAAAAACTGCATTTCTAAATTATTTCAGCACTGAGCCTTAGTTCTTTCAACTTAGGGAAAACATGAAAAAAGTAATTTTCATAAGAACTTCTTTGTAGTTAAAAATGTAAGAAAAATTAGAAAAAAAGACTTACTTCGTGTTGAACTACTTCTTATATTAATCGGTAATATTTAAATATTCCAAGATATTTTTGGAATATCACTTGACTGTTGCTTTGATTATATGTCACCCGGTATCGCCCCCCCCCCCAAAAAAAAAAACGATTCTCTGGATCCGCCCCTGATTCCTTTTCTATTTTCCATAACTGCAAAGCTTGTGCGGATTTCTAGGTAACAGTCTTTAACATATGAGTTATTTCTAATGTTGGTTCCAGGCTAGGGGAGCACAACCTTTTTTAGAGAAGGGCTACTTGCAAAAATTCTGCATTGCCGAGGGCCACATCAGTAACACAGAGAGAATATTTCGGGGTGGTGATCTGTGTCCTATAATGGGATAAAAATATGGTTTCAGAGGGGGGGGGGGTTACCCCTCTAGGTTCCCCTACCTAGTCAACATATCCAATTCAGTTGGCAAGGACACATCAATAGTTTACGTTTGTATATCTAACACGAATATAGCAAGGATTGTTTTTAAGTGATACTATTTCTTCTAAAGATGTGAATGACGATGAAAAAAAATGTGAACTTTATGAACGAAGAGGAGAGAAGGAGCAAATTAACGAAATTTGAGATTTGTCCTAGCCTGATCAACGAAATTCACTATTTTTCTGTGCCCAATAAAACAATTTTGTGATTTTTACATGCCAGATTGACACAATTCACAATTTTTCCATAGCCGATCAAAACATTTGCAATTTTTCTGAAGCCGATTGATAAAATTCACAATTTTTCCATATCTAATCGACAAAATTCGCTATTTCTCTGCAACATGATGAACAAATTTCCCTTTTTTTCCGTGCCTCATCGACAAAATTTGCTATTTTTCTGTGAATCAACGAAATTTGAGATTTGTCCACGCCTGATCAACGAAATTCACTATTTTGTTTGTGCCCGATCAAAGAACTTTGCGATTTTTACATGCTAGATTGACACAATTCACAATTTTTCCATAGCCGATAGATAACATTTGTAATTTTTCCAAATCCGATGGATAAAATTCGCAATTATTCCATATCCAATCGACAAAATTCACGATTCTTAACTGACTGACGGAATTTGTGATTTTTTCCTGCTGCACATTGACAACATTCACAATTTTTCCACACCAAATTGACAAAATTCGCTGTTTTTTCACACCCAATTGACAAAATTCACTGTTTTTTCACACCCAATTGACAAAATTCAGTATTTTTCAATTTTCCGCACATTATCGACAAAATTCGCAAATTTTCGTGCCTGATCAAACAAATTTGCTATTTTTCCACGCCTGATTGACTAAATTTGCCATTTTTTCCTACCCGACCAATGGAATTTGCTATTTTTTCACACCCGATTGACAAATTCCCTTTTTTTCTGCGCCTGATTAACGAAGTTCGCTATTTTTCTGTGAATCAACAAAATTTGAGATTTTTCTACTTCTAAAAACAAAATTCACGATTTTTTCCCGCCCAGTCGACGAAATTCCTGATCTCAACTGACTGACGGAATTTGCGATTTTTTCCCGCTACACATTGACAAAATTCACAATTTTTCCACACCCAATTGACAAAATTTGCTGTTTTTTCACACCCGATTGACAAAATTCACTATTTTTCAATTTTTCCGCACATTATCGGCAAAATTCGCATTTTTTTCGTGCCTGATCAAATAAAATTCGCTATTTTTCCACACCTGATTGACTAAATATGCCATTTTTTCCTACCCGACCAATGGGATTTGCTATTTTTTCACACCCGATTGAAAAAATTCCCTTTTTTTCTGTGCCTGATTAACGAAGTTCGCTATTTTTCTGTGAATCAACAAAATTTGAGATTTTTCTACTTCTAAACAACAAAATTCATGATTTTTTCACGTCGTATCGACGAAATTCATGATCTCAACTGACTGACGGAATTTGTGATTTTTTCCTGCTGCACATTGACAAATTTCACAATTTTTCCACACCCAATAGACAAAATCCTCTATTTTTTCACACCCGATTGACAAAATTCACAATTTTTCAATTTTTCCGCACATTATCGACAATATTCGCAATTTTTTCGTGTCTGATCAAACAAATTTGCTATTTTTCCACGCCTGATTGACTAAATTCGTCATTTTTTCCTACCCGACTAATGGGATTTGCTATTTTTTCATACCCGATTGACAAAATTCCCTTTTTTCTGTGCCTGATTAACGAAGTTCGCTATTTTTCTGTGAATCAACAAAATTTGAGATTTTTCTACTTCTAAACAACAAAATTCATGATTTTTTCACGCCTTATCGACGAAATTCATGATCTCAACTGACTGACGGAATTTGTGATTTTTTCCCGCTGCACATTGACAAAATTCCCAATTTTTCCACACCCAATTGACAAAATTTGCTGTTTTTTCACACCCGATTGACAAAATTCACTATTTTTCTATTTTTACGCACATTATCGACAAAATTCGCTGTTTTTTCACACCCGATTGACAAAATTCACTATTTTTCTATTTTTACGCACATTATCGACAAAATTCGCTGTTTTTTCACACCGATTGACAAAATTCACTATTTTTCCGCACATTATCGACAAAATTTGCAATTTTTTCATGCCTGATCAAACAAATTCGCTATTTTTCAACACCTAATTGACTAAATTCGCCATTTTTTCCTACCCGACCAATGACATTCGCTATTTTTTCACACCTGATTGACGAAATTCCCCTTTTTTCCGTGCCTGATTAACGAAGTTCGCTAATTTTCTGTGAACCAACGAAATTTGAGATTTCCCCACTCCTAATCACAAAATTCACGATTTTTCTACACCCGTTCAACAAAATTCCCTTTTTTTCCCGCACCTGATCGACGAAGTTCACTATTTTTCTGTGAATCAACAAACTTTGAGATTTTCCCACTCCTAATCGAGAAAATTCACGATTTTTCATTAATATTACAATCCTTTTTTGTGAGAGATGAATAAGTAAATGTTTGAGACAGAAAAGAATATTTTTAAACACTTTAGTAACTTTTTTTTTTTTTTTTTTTTATGAATTTAATATTACCAACTGAGCGAAAAAATGCCCAGGTCATGAATCGAACGCAGATCATTGGCTTACAGGGCCAATGCTTTACTGTTTAAGCTAACTGGGCCGACAGCCGGTGAGCATATTCCACTCCGATATGTTCACCGGTTGCAAGCCTAGTTAGCTTAAACAGTAGAGCATTGGCCCTGCATGGCAAGGATCTGTGTTCTATCCCCGGCCTAGGCATTTTTTCGCTCAGTTAGAAATATTCAATTCGTATATTCATAACTTTACCAATCAGTTTGTGTTAAAACAATAGTTTGTTTTTATTTAAATGGGGAGGGGTTGAAACCTATCAGGTTCTCTTTTCCATATGCACTTAAACAATATTCTGCTTCCTGATTTGTTTCACTGATTGACAGATAAAGACGGCAGAGTTATTAAAAAAAATTGTCATTAAAATATTGAAAAATTTATTAACCACATGAAATTAATTGAGAGCATCACTATTTATAAAATTTCGGTGTTATTACATTCCAATAAGTGCTATTTAAAAATTAAATGTGATTAATTAGGTTTTCAGTTAAAAGATTTTATGACATATTAAGCATCACTGAAATTGCATTTTTAGCAATGATTGCATCGGGTGTCCATTACTGAAAATAGACTAATTAAACGTTACAATAATGGACATGGGTCTCAAAACCTTAAAAATTAATGAAATTTTATAAATGACCATTAGAATATGAAATCCAAATTTCATCTTTTAATTTCGTATTGTAGTAATGTGTGTTTTGTGTTCCATAACACAGGGTACCACTCTTGGTATACATTCAAAAACTCGGCAATATCATTTGCGTTCCACTTCATTTTTCCACAAACACGTCCACACACACACACAAAAAAAAAAAAAAATCAGCACAATATAAAAACAATCATTTTTTACAGAAAAAACATAAAAGAAAGCTTTAGAACGCAGCAAGTGATGAAATAGCGAGTTGGCTACTGAGCGAGTAAACAAGTTCGTGTGTAAACTACTACTATCTCGCCAGCTTGTAGCTAGTAAACTAGCCCTTAAAAAGACAATTAATAAACAATTAATAAAAGTAGACTAGTAGAAAAAACTAGAACGAAACAAAATCAAGAAGTTTCGCTAATTCTAAAGCTGGCGAGAGTCAGACACATGTAACACGTAAGCTAGATCGCCGCCGCGCCGATACATGTAAACACCACAGAGTAAAAGGAGTGTTGAGTTGAAATGCAGCTGCACATACGAAAATAATATTCAAGGTGGTGTTCCAGATAGATTTTCGCTGTTAGCGAAACGAGATCGACTAATCAGAAGCCTGCAGTTTTGCGACCTTTTCATTCTTTGCAAATATGCAGGCTTCTGATTGGACAATCTCGTTTCGCTAACAGAGAAAAATGTATCTGGATCTCTGCCCAAATGTTTAAATAGAAATTTGAAATAAATTAATAAGAAATAAACGTCTTTCATTTGATTTTTAAAAGCAGAAGTAATTTTCATAATAACTGGAATTTATGCTTGATAGAGGATAAGGGAAGCACTTAGTAATCACGGGCTTCGTCAGAAAGAAGAGAGTTTGCGTGATTGTGTGTGTGTGTGAAAGGGGGGTGGGGAGTCCACTGCCCTTCACTCGATTTTAGATTTTAACTAGCTAAATTTTCTTTTTTGATAATTTCTGAAAACTTCATAAAATTTATTCTTTTCGAAGAATTTAAAATAAAAGATGAAGTAAGAAAATTTCTGATAGGGGGTGGGAGCATGGGAGGGCCTCTGTCCCTCCCTGCCTTTTAAAATTTGATTAATTAAAATTTATTTTTCTCCTATTTTGAAATACAGAGTCAAATTTATTATTTACTAGTAACTTAAAATAAAGATAAACTAAGAATTTTCCTTTGGGGGAAGGGGTCTTAGGAGGACCATTTCCCCTCCCTCGATTTAAAAATTTAACTAACTAAATTTTTTTTCTCCGATTTTGAAAAAAAAAATCAGTAAATTTTATTCTTTCAAGTAACTTAAAATAAAAGTGGAACTGTGGATTTTCTGTTAAGGAAGGGGGGGGGGGGATTTTGCCCCTCCCTGGATTTTGAAACTTATTTAATTAAAATGTCTTTTTCTCCGATTTTGAAATGCACAGCAAAATTATTTATTTCGAGTATATTAAAATTAAAGAGGAAGTAAGAACTTTTACTTGGGGGGGGGGGGGGGGTCATATGAGAGCTATTGTCCCTCCCTCGAATTTGATTTACATTTGATTTAATCTAAATTTTATTTTCAATGATTTTGAAAAACACAGTAAAATTTTGTCTTTTCGAATAACTTAAAATAAAAAAGGAAATAAATAATTTTCTGTAAAGTTAGAGGGTTTCGGTGAACCATTACCCCTACCCCAGATTTTAAAATTTAATTAATTAAAATTTATTTTTTGCTTATTTTGAAAAACATGGTAACATTTATTTTTTTCAAGCGACTTAAAATAAAAAATGAACTCAGGAAATTTCTGTTAATGAAAGAGGGAGGGGGGAGGAGCCACATTGCCCCTTCCTGGATTTTGAAATTTAAATAATTAAAATTTGTTTTTTTCTTATTTTAAAAAACATAGTAAAATGTATTTATTTCGTTTACCTTAAAATTAAAATGGAATTGAGAATTTTCGTTTAGGGGGGGGGGGGATATATATACTTTTTAAAATATAAGTACTAGTTTTTACATCCATAAAAAATACATAATTTTTTAAAAAATGGAATCTACAGGTTTTTTTTTTTTGTGTGTGTGTGTGTCATAAAAAATGCACACTTGTCGCGAACACGGAATATTAATTTATTTTATGCAAAAAGTGTGCACAATTTTTGACAACTTAGAATATACACTTTTTTGTATGTATAAAAAATACAGACAGTTTGCACAAAAGGTGCATACTTTTCGAAGTGTTCAAAAATAGTCACTTTTTATGCACAAATTGTGTACAATCTATACTTTTTTGCAAAAATAGTGTAAACATTTTCTAGCTGGGTTTCCTCACTATAAAATACAAAAATACTTTAATAATTGTTCTATTTTCATTTTAAGCTTATTTATGATATTAAAAAAAGAATTTTTCAGTTAAAAAATATCGAAATTGACATCATAGATACTTTTATATGATGCATAGGAATAAAAACACAAGCAGGATTGAATAACAGCCGCCATCTTGAATTGCTCTGAATATGCACGATGCCTCAACTTCTTATATGTATTGTATTAATATGAAGTGGATACTGACCATTCTAGATATCTTTATCACAAAATGCAGTTTTTTCATACCTAGCAGCTCCACTAATAACAGTTGAGATAACTGATTAACTTTATAGAATTCATACACTAGTTACAAACGCACGTATTTTTTTTTTTTTTTTTTTGTACGTCACTTTAAATAAACGATAAATACTATGCACACTAGGGTGGAACTTAAGTATAGGGTAAAAAAAAAACTTTTTTGTTTCAATGTGTAATAGTGAAAACTTTTTTCCTTTTTGGATGTCTAAACTTTTGGCTGAAAAGGTTTTTTTTAATTAAGTTGTTTTCCGGTTCCTCAAGGAGGTCAAAGTTTTGAAATTTCAGTATAAAGTAACTTAAAGTAAACAACGTAGCTGTTAGCTCATATCTACTTTTATTTAGCAAATACTACCCAGAAGTCACCACGAGGAGGTGGTTAAATATCGACTTCTACCCTCCTTACCTCCCTTTGTTATGGATTAATTCAATTGGATATCCAACCTACTGTCTTTTTAGGCAAATTTTGTCATTACATTGTGGGAATTCAACTTTCCCAAGATTAAGCTATCTTTTGCTTAATATTTAAAGACGGTTGACGCAGCTCGCGGGACAATTTTGACACACGTTTCCACTGTTTGAGTATGACAAGGAAAATCTAAAATTCAGGTGTATCCCCTGTTTGTACTTTTTTTAAGTTCTTCGTCCGATCAGTCCGTCAAGATAGGATCAATGTTTTTATAGTCTATAATTTCAATATGTTCCCATTTTTTCAAGTCGCTTTCCTACTAGTCCAGAAAATCCTTTTGTACCCGTAGTTTTTCCAGTAAGATGTTGAAATAAGTATCTAAGAAAAAAGTTCATTTGCCTGTAATAATCAAATTATCCATTATAAAGTTTTTAGGGCATTGCTTCCAATGTTTTAACAACTCCAGATTTGCATTCTGCATTAAAGGCATTTCTGTTTCACCCAATAACTTTCAAACTTGAAATGTCTGTATTATTATTTTGAAAATACACTAAAATTGCAGTGGCTATATTAATATAAGAAGATGTCAATGAAATATGACCAATATATTTTTATCCTGGTTTTTGAACTAAGACCAGATGTTCGTCTTTAATGATTCTTAGTCATACTTTTTTCCCTCTGCTGCAGTTATCATAGTGTTATCCTTTCTGCCATCAAAATAGTAACTTTCTAAAATTAACTCATTTCGTCTTTCCTGTTCTTTCAAATTCTTCCTTTTCTTTTCTCTTTGCCGTCTTCAAATCCTTCTTTCAGTTATCTTTTCTTTATTATCATCAGAAATACCCATATCTTCTAAGGTGCATTTGCAATAATATTTGCAGTTCTGTCTAATACTCCGTTTCTTTCACCTTGTTGATTATCAAATTCAGGTTTAGAAAAACAACCGATTGAACTATTTCGTTCCGAACTATTTTTTACACTTGACGATCATTCAATCAAAACATCATTTTTTTTTTTGCTTTAAAATAACTTTTTTCCTTGATATTTCCTTTTCCAGTCTTGCTACACATTTTTTTTGTAGTTTTTATATCTATTGCTCCTATTGCCATCACCCCATCTCTCTTTGGTCTTTGAAAAAGTGACGTTCTTGTTCTGATACGCGATAATATTTAGTGTTTTTACACAAATAAATGTTTTTTGCAGGATTACGTAACATTTTGCAATTTTATTTTGGATGTGTGATTATTCTTTCTAATCTTAATATTTTTCTTCAAATTTTGACATTTCTCGCGCTAGTCTCTAATCATTTTTTATGATTTGTGTATCAGAAACCTTTGGAATTGAAGGTCTCAGCAATACACTTTTAATTGTATCATCAACAGCTTTAGATATTTTAGAAATAGTGTGTACCAGATTCCAGCAGTCAGATTTTAAGTTAAATTGAACCCAAAAATAATGTTTCATAACATTTTCATATGTTCGTCAAAGATGACATTCTAATGTTAATTGTTTTGGTTCGCGAAATACAGGACACTTCAACACTTATCTAGATTTAGGTACGTTAACAGACTTTGTCACTTTTGACACCGAATGTTTATGGAAAAATAATTAAAGAAACTGTTAACACACGTTAAATCGGATTAACTTGTTATGTGCCGCAGCCAAATAAATCAGAGACAATGAAAGCCGACGACCACGACGCTTGCTTCTACAAAAGTCAAATAAGTGGGGCTAACTTTTCTAAGGCACTCAAACTAAATTATTCTCTTTATTACAGGACATTAACACTTAATTAATTTAATTTTGCAAAATATAAATTTAACAATAAGCTTAAAAAACGTTTCATGCAATTATTGGCTTTTTTTCGTTTTTTAGGGAAAATCAGGCGCTTTGAGGAACCGGAAAATATCATTTTAAAATTAAAAGAAAAATATTTTCTTTTTATGGAGTTAAAAAGGAAAAAAATAATCACTATTAGAATATAAAATTCAAAACTTCGTTTTTTAGTTCCACCCTAATGCACACCTTATTCTATAGTAAGTATCTTGTAGTGCACCTCACTGATGTATGACAATTTCAATATGCTTCAGAGAATATAACATGATTAAAACACATAGCCAGTGTTCTCGCTGGCTTTTGGCCAACATTAGCAATTTGGCGAATAAGAAATAAAAAACAGTAGCCAAATCAACAGAAATATTAGCAAAATAGATTCGGCTTGAAACACAGAAAAATCTATCTTTAACCCTTTATTGTATGCCTTTTTTGCAATATGTTCTAAAATAACCTAAGTTTTTGTAATTTCTTATACAATAAATATTTGCGTTTTTACTGCCACGACGCTGGAGCAAGATAGTGATTAACTGACAATAGAGAAATACCTATCGCATGATCCTTTCTGTGTCTTTGCCTGTTGTTAAACTAAATTGGTGTTGAGTCAGTATCTCTATAAATAGAGCAATGTAAATGGCACGGTGTGATTGAACATGTAAAGCGACATTAATCGTTCAGTAACGCGCCTAAAAATCTCGAATGTATTGGCACATCACGCAACACAAACACACAAAATTGAGGAATCGCGATTTGGCGAATTTGACTGCTGGTTTACTCGCCAATTGAAGAAGTTTGTCGCGATTTTGCGCAATGGCGAGCGGCAGCGAGAACCCTGCACATAGCATAATATCCAGCCCATAGACAATAATGTAATGGAATTCTTTTGAGGGACCTGTAAACGGTTTATAAAAGCTATACACTTCAATTTTTATTCGGAATGTTATTGTAAACTTCAATAATATACGTATATTACATGACAATCTGAGAGAATTTAAGAGAGTAGCTATATTTAAGCGAGTTAGAGCTTGGAATGGCAAGCAGCTGAATTCATAAACTTATTCAACTATGACGGAAAGTGTTAAAAAGGAAATTTTTCACGTTAAAAACATGGAAATCGACCTGAAATATACATTTATAGGATGGATAGTAAGAAAATTCAAAAAATGACGCAATTATGAATAACAGCCGCCATTTAAATTCCTACTACTTGACGTGATGGCTCCCCATCTTATATGTATTGTATTAATATAAAGTACATACTCACCAATCGGTATATTCTTCTCACGATTTGCAGTTTTCTCAACCGTAGTACACGGACTAATAGACAATAACGTAGTGGAATTCTTTTGAGGGCCCTGTAAACGGACTATAAAAGCTATACACTTCATTTTTTATTCAGAACATGTTATTGTAAACTTCAATAACATATATGAATTACATGACAATCTGAGTAAATTAAGCGAGTAGCGATATTTAAGCGAGTTAGAGCATGTAATGGTAAGCAGACAGATAGACAAACAAAAGGACAAACTGAATTCATAAACTCATTGAACTATGACGAAAAGTATAAAAATGAAATTGTTTACGTTAAAAACATGGAAATCGACCTGAAACACCCATCCATTTGATGGATATAATAAGAAAATTCAGAAAATAACGCCATTTTGAATAACAGCCGCCATCATGAATTCCCACGACTTTACACGATGCCTCCCCCTCTGAAATGCATGTGTTAATGTAAAGTAGATACTCACCAATCTGCATATTCTTATCACGATTTGCAATTTTCTCAACCGTAGCACCCGGACTAATACACTTATGACATCGTCGATAAAGCTGATGGAATGAGTCAGGGAAGGTCTCTTTTGGGATCGACCGAAGCACAGATGTCACACGTCGTCGGATGTCTGGTATGCCTGCGAAACATGTGCTCTTGATGACTCGCTTGAGACTTGGGAACAGAAAGAAGTCTGAAGGGGCCAGATCAAGCTAGTACGATGGATATGGGATAACAGTTACGCCATGTTGGGCCAAGAAGTTGCGTACACGGAGCATCGTGAAATCGATTGGTGAATGATGGTGCTAACACTGTTTTTGCTAATTCCAAATTCCTCCGATATCGACCGTAAAGACACCGACGATTATTTAACGGTATCTGTCGCACCCGCTCGATGTTGTCTGTCGTCACACTTGTGAATGGTCGACCTGAACGTGCTTTATCATCCACGGTTTCCTTTCCCTCCCGAAAACGTTTAAACCAGTCGTTCACGGATTTTTTGCTCACTGTGTCTGTTCTGTACACCTGTACCAACATTGCATGTTTCTGTGACGGTTTTTCGCAATTTGTAGCAAATTTGATGTTTATCAGTTGCTCCATTTCAATATAACGCAAGTTTTCAAACATGCACCATTCGACTGCCCATATCAAACTCTTCTGCCTTGGTTTCTTGCGCTACTTGCTACGTGCCATCTCCCTATTGGTCTCTACTTGTGCATGCCCAGGGACGCATTTTAACTCGCATTGTTTATGAGATATCCATCCATCCATTCACCGAACTTTTTAGATTATTTAAACCTTGTTGGAATCACTATTCTCCACTACTTATCACCGCTTAATGAAAGCTGCTAATTAATTGCTCGGAAATCTTAGGTAGTCTGTTTTTATTGTTCATCTGCAGAAAAAAAGACCTAATAGGTTGCTAATTTATTAAAAATTGGCCACTATTATTTTCAGTTTTTGAAAAAGTGTCCTGTGTTTAATGTATTTCACAGATACAATGAATATATTGTAAGTTGTAACCGTTACCCGCACGTAGTTTTCATTTAGTACATTCAAAGAATCAAAAGCTTATTAAAAATATATATATATTATCTCATATTACGCATAGATTTTGGTGAAGTTTTCGATCTTCCCAGCTAATCTCGCTTTAGAGAAAACCTTTATTACCTTTGAGTATATTATTAATTTTTCAGTTATATCATAGAAACTCGATAGAATTTCTCGCCAAGCAAAAGAAACAACAGTGCAATGAGCCGTAAATGAGAGGAATATCCGCCAAATGATGCCAAACGATTTTGTAAAAATTTTTTAGTACTCTGTCTAGTTTATATTTTCCGGACTGACCAAAACGGGATTTTGACACATCTATAGCTCGAGAACTATTTATGATAGGAACAAAATTCTTGTTCCTATGGAATGGGGCGTGCCACGTGACTCAGAAAACGAAAGTAAAGTTGAATCTGGCGAATAGGTTTTTAGTAAATGCGATTTTAAAAGTGATGTTTTTTGCACTTTTTAAATTCTTGTTCCGACCAAATCTGTTGACAGGGCTACAGTAATGTGTAATTATCGGATTTTTACGCGCTTTACGGTATTTGAACTGTTTTTATGAGTAATTCAAACCTTTGAAAGTTCCATGTAAAAATATTAATTAGTTTTTGATTTATACCAGTTTAAAGTAATTTACTCCTGTATTTCAGCGTGGCGTACGTAATATGTAAGGTCATTGTACCTAAATGAGACGCGATTCCCCATAGTTTTGTCGCATTTAGGGTATACAGTGAAACCTCCATTAAGCGACCACCTCCCTGAACGACCATTTTTTTCATGGAACGAAATTTATTCTCATAGGCTCAATACTAATTTTACCTCCATTCAGAGACCATCCCAGTAGAACTCCCTCCATGTGCGACCCATTTCTTTGAAGAAAATAAAACAAATTCCGTTTTTTCCTGGTCGCTTGAAGAAGGTTTTATTAGAAAAATAATTCCGGAGAGCGCATTATTCATCAAACTTCTAAACTAAGTTTAGATTTTTTTCATCCCAATAACTTTTAAGTGTTTAAACACCTTTATGCCTTTTTAGGCAATGAATTTAACTCTGATGACAAATTAAGAATGACGGTCAATAAACTCCCCTACCCTATTCTGCCAGGAAACGAGGAAACTCTCAAAGAAATAGATAAACTAATGAAATCGTCATTATTTGTTCCCGTCAAAAAAAAAAATGTAATTTAATAGATTACAACGACCATTTGGATTTTTTTTTTACTTAATATTTACTTCGTTTTAATTTTGGGGCATTTCGACAAGAGAAGCCGCGAAAGATAAGAGGTTAAAAATCGAAAGCAGTTCCACCGAATTATCCAGAGATCGCGACAAATCACCTTCGTAACAAAATTTAACCGAAAAATCTAAATTTCGTCCACCAAATTCCGTCGTATCCTCTTCAACAACAGATCGCAAAGATCAAACTTCAGACGAGCAAAACCTTCATCGATAAACTCTCCAAGTCCCGTTTCGAGAAGAAAAACAGTTTACAAATCGAAAGCAGTTCCACCGAATCATCCACAGATTGCGACAAATTACCTACGTTGAGCTCAATTTTTCTCTGTTAGAATCGACCGATTGTAAAGCGCCGTGGCTAGTGAATTGGAGCCCCTCAAGACATGGCCTTTTACTATCAATCGATTAAACATTAGATTGTTTCCTTTTTCGCGATCGTCTTTTATTCTGTAATCGATTTTCATGGGCTACATAATCAGTTGAAGACATCGATTTTCATGGGCTAGATAATCAGTTGAAGATCTCGATTTTCATGGGCTACATAATAAGTTGAAGACCTCAATTTTTACTTTGCAGTCGATTTTCATTTCAGCGTCGCTCTTTGGGTTTGGATTTTTCCATATCTGATAATTTGCGCATACCCATTTTGTAACTTTTTCAATTTTTAACGATTTTATGCCTTTCGATTACCTATTTAACAATTTTTAACGATTTTATGCCTTTCGGTTACCTATTCAAATAAAAATTCTTTTAAAAGTAAAGAACATCGTTGAATTTCCTTTAAAAAAAAAATAATAATAAATAAAATGCGAGCATCATTTGGCCCCATCCTCGACCGAAAACAACAACCATTTCCAAATGGTTGAAAAAAACAAACAAAAAAAAAAACAACATTTATTTACTGAACTTTGAAAGGACTTGGTAATAAAAGTTATAAAAGATAAAACGGTAAAATCAAAGCAAATGTATTCATTTTTTAAACTCTGCAGTAGTTAATTTATCTAATTAATATTTGTTCTTATGCTTAAATTTTCATATTTTTCCCTAATGTGAAAAATAAATTTTAGTAACATTAGTTGTTACCTTTTTTCAACAGTTAAAATCTAGATTTAAAAATGACCTCCATTAAGAGAACGTGGTCTCTTTAGAGAGGTTTTACTGTATTTGGCATTTTATTATATAAACATACATTTTATTAAGCAGGAAATTACTGAATACTGTAGCTATAGTTCAAAACTAACTTCTTTTGTATAAATTTAATAATTATCTGTAGTCACCACAATATACGATTGGCGGTCGCATTTAGGTAATTTTTGTCGCATTTACGGCAGTTAAAACCTGAATGAGATTTCCATAGTCCTAAATGTAATAATGTATTTTACACATGAGAATTCATCTGAAAAAGTTCATTTAACCCTTAACTGCTGTTGCAGAAAATTGCCACATAACAATTCAGAAAGGTTTGCGAAACTATTCGATTGAAAGAGGAATAAAAGTCGCAATTAATCATAAAATACTGTTTTTGCACTAAACTGTTTGTAGAGTAATATTTCTAATAAAATCTTGCTTTTTCAAACATTTCAAGCAATTGTACTTGGACTCCAAATGAAGCAAAATTTTACTGTATTGATAGTTAAACTAGAAATTACAAGTTAAACTGCGAAAATTAAAAAAAAAAAGCAGCACTAACAGCAGTTGAGGGTAAATTGCAATTATTTTTTGGAATTACTTAACCATTAACTGCTGTGACAGGAATTGTCGCATAACTACTGCGTGTGTTCTCCGAGACCGTTTGATTAAAAGACGAATGAAAAGCTCTGTTGACTCACAAGTACTGTTTCTGTACTAAACTAGTACAGGACTATTATAATTAAACTAAAAATATTCAGAATGTCTAGCAATAGTTCTAGAGCTCAGAATGAAAGAAAATTTCACCAGTATACATACCCTAACTGGAAATTACAAATTTAATTGTAAAAAATTGAAAAATGTAGTGGTCTGCGAGATCGCTAACAGCAGTTAAGGGTTAATAAAGAGTTGAAATACATAAAATTGAAAGATAAATAGCTTATTATTGAACTACTAAATAAATTTTATTTAATAGTAATTTAGGTCCAATCCAGGTTTCTACGTTATGAAACATGTTTCTATTATCCACTTTATTAAAGATACTTCTAGATTTTAGCACACACCCTTTTAAAATTCTAATACTACGGGTATTTTTGCACACAAAATTTAGATCACAATTAAATGAAATTTTATTTTGCACGAAATCGGAATGATTTTTGACGAAGGTACTGCGCACAATAATCATCGCGGAATGTCCTGCTGATATCTGAGGAAAAACTAGATTATAGAAACGTGCCAGTGGACCTCGATTATGGAAAGATTCTAGGCAAATACCGACTACGGAAGAACCACAGAACAAGCTTAGAAAGATAATGCAAACACTTTAGTGAATCACAGATTAAATTATAGTCATGAAAAAAATTTGACAGAATTTTAGGAATACTGTCTAGTGTGTATCATATTGAAATAACCGGTAAATGTTCTCTTCTGTATTGCTTTTATATTAAAACGCACATAAACTCAAATATTTTTTTCAAAATTCCAAACTTTGCAATTTATTCAATTTAAACCATTTTACAAAGGTAATACAGTCAGTCTCTTTTTTATTACACAATTTTTTTCATTTTTTTTTAAATCCTTTTATATCAAATAAATTTTTGGTAGTTTTATTGAAATTTTTCGTTTTACTTTTCATTTAAAAAGATTAATAAGAGGATTTATTAAACTAATCGACTCTTATATTGGAATTGGTAATTAAAGAATGCTATCAATATGCTAATAGCTTTTAGTTAATTTTTAATCAGATTATAGAGCTACTTAAAAATTTACAAATATGACAGAAATTAGGGAAAGTCATTTCATAACGATGGAATGTCGAATTCTAAACTTTTATTGAAATGAATGTAATTTATCGGATGAATTATCCGAAATACATGAGAAAATGCATGGAAAGCATACGACTTAGTATGTCTTGTTAGTCACGTAAAAAACAATTAGGAATTTAGAAAGTACATGCATTGAAAATTCAGAAAATTCAACATATGTTAGAGCTTATGAAAATATTTAAAAATAAAAAAATAAAAGCTTAATCAGATAATCTGAGTTTCTGTCGCGCTTTTCGGAGGGACATTGGATTTCCTGAAATAAAAAAAAACTAATTTTATTTAAAAATTACTTCAAGCACGCCCGGTGATAAAACAAATGATCATTATTCAGTCTGTTTTTAAGTCTTTACATATTTTGTGTAAAATGATGTCAATTTTGATAATGTAAAGGTAGTTTTTGAAAAGTTATTAGGATAAATTCCTTGCTGAGTTAATTAATGAATCACCATATAGCTTATTGAACAACAGAAATAAATATTCCCGGTTAGTTCGACAGATTTTATCATTTCTAAAAAATAAATGATTTCTTCTGAGATTTGAAAGATCGATAAAATGGTTTTGAATTATTTTTAAAAAAGTCAAACATTATGTCTTACTAGATATATTACACTTTTGAAAAGTTTATAGCATCACTATTAAATTATTTTTTTACTTCTATCGTCTTTCGTTTATCTTTTCTTTTCTGAATTAAAATGGAATGTGTATAATGCAAATGAAATACCTTACAAAAAGAAGTGATATCTAATCAAAAACAACTCGTTGTAAATGATTCCGCCAAGCCACAAACCTAAAACGTCAGTCATAAAAAGAAGTGATATCACATAAAAAGAAGCGATATAGAAGTGCATACTACGAGTGCCGTGTAAAAATCTATCACTACTCATAATGTTTCCAAAGGACTCGGAGTGAGGTACAGTATGTGAAAACTGCTTGGCGACCTACAGGCGTATATTTAATATATGCAGTACCTACATCAATTTCGAAAAATTGTGAAAGTCAAAAAAATTAATTTTAAATTCTCATTATATAAGTCTTTTAAATATTTGTAGGAGGAAGATCTGTAGTAAATCAGAAAGATTTGTAAGGCAAGCAGAAAATAGTATGTAATTGTGATAATTATCGATTTTTACAATTATACTTTTCAATATTTTAAACATAATGTTTAATTACATAAATACGTTTAATAATACACTGTTTCAAAATTAAAGGGAAAACTGGTAAATGAATACAGTTTATGACAGAATTAATTCTTAAACGTAAAATGTCATGTTTCCGACATAATGAATATTATAAAATACTATTGGAACAAAGCCTTACTAGAACAGATTTTTCCCCTGTCATGTGCAATTCCGTTAACGGAAGCTTTACTGCAATATATCTTAGTTTAGTTAACGTCTATTATTAGGTGCATTGTTTGTAATATTCATATGATCATTATTTTTTATTATTATTTCACAAACTCAAAAGTTTATTACATGTTTACTTAGAAAATCCTCCGCGTAAAAAAAAGTGGCCTTTCTTGTTCAAATGATGGTAAATAAAATCAACAAATCGATCCCATGATGTTAAATAAGAATGGACATGTAAACACCAAAAACTTCCACTTTTCACAGTTTAATGGGATCAATAATTCAAGAAGAAAATTGTTAAACAAATTATGTAAGTGCAGGTCGGCAAGCAGTTTTCACATACTGTACCTCACTCCGAGTCCTTTGGAAACATTATGAGTAGTGATAGATTTTTACACGGCACTCGTAGTATGCACTTCTATATCGCTTCTTTTTATGTGATATCACTTCTTTTTATGACTAATGTTTTAGGTTTGTAACTTGGCGGGATCATTTACAACGAGTTGTTTTTGATTAGATATTTTTTATGTTATCTCAACAATACATCAAGTCTCATTAAAATATTTATATATTTACATCATTAAAAATCAGATAAAAAGTCTTCGCTTGTGATTGATAGAGAACAACAGAAATCGATAGATTTATGTGGAAAAATTGGAACTCACTAAATATACCGTGCATAGCTATATAATTCCAATCATCACAGCTGTTGTTAATTAAAACTGAAATTTCTCAGAGATAAAAATTACGAATATTTAAACTTTTTATGCAATCGAAAATAACAGATATCAACAGTTAAGATAATTAATTTAGAGAGGATTTTTCAAAATTTTCATAATTAATATTTTACAAAAATGTAACCATTAGAATAAGAAAAGTGAACTAAATATCTAATCATTTAAAAATACATTGCAATTATCTTGAAATTGTTGAAATGTGCCCAATTTTGTAAAAAGTTCATTGGCATGCATATCGAATCCACTTCCATTGACCTAAAACTCTTCTGTGCATCGCACATCTCACTTGCGTATTGTATGTTTCGTAAGATGCATGTGGGTAGATGTGTAAGTAAGTGTGCATTTATGTATGAAGTATTAAATACGGAGTTAAAAAGTGTTAAATTATGGAGAAAGTTTCAATTTTAAAAAAGTATGTATTGCAATAATAACCATTCTGACGTTTTAAAAAAGGTCTGTCAACAATGCATTTTTTTTAATTCACATAATTTTGTTATTTCGAATTTCATTGCATAACTTTATATATTTGTAAACTTTTACGCTTTAATTCTTTCATTGAAGCTTCGCAGTAGGATGGATCGAAAAGTATACGATTTTTTTTTAAATTACTTTTGGCGCGGGGTGCAAAAGTTGCCAATTATGTATTGTAGTTTACGCCTTTTTTATTTTTAAATCGAAATCTATTCATATCTTCCGGTGGCCCAAACGGTCCAAAAATAGTTAAAAATTAAAATTTTATGAAAATTTATATATTTTTTATATTTAATTTTTTTTTAAATTAGTTTTGGCGCGGAGTGCGAAAGTTGTCTTTTATGCATATTAGTTCACATGTTTTTTTTCAATTGAAATCCATTCATATCTTCCGCTGACCCAAGCGTCCCCAAAATAGTTAAGAAATGAAAATTTTATGAAAATTTATACCTATTTTATTTTATTTCATTTACTTATTTTTTTTAATTTAAATTACAGTTAGCGTCTGGTGAGAAAGTTGTGTAGGGTCAGGTGGGGTAATTATGACGAAGGGGTAATTATGACCGCCGTCATATTGGAGAAAATTGTGATGATAAAATTTTGTTTCAAGCTTAGATATTAACCTCATAATGTATATTTCATTTTAGGTATTCTTTATTCCTAATCTGAAGCCTTTTTGAGATCCAAATAGCAATTTGAAACTAAGTCTATAAAATTTTTGATAAACGGATTTGTTACTTTGGAGTTCAAAGTGGTCATAATTATCCCAAACAAATGTGTATTGGCAAGTATAAAGAGAAGATATAGTGATCATAATTTCCCCACTAGTGGTCTTAATTACCTCAAACTTATGTGATTGTGAGTTTTTGGTGGGGTAGTTATAACCACCCTTTTAACTTTAAAAGAAAAACAGCTATGAGAATTAAAACTTTTAAAATGTGTTCTTAAAGGATCAAAGTTACTTCCTATGTACTAAAAACAGCACTTTTCGAAATAGAAATAAGCAAAAAAAAAAAAAAAAAAAAAAAAAAAAAAAAATTGAAAATGTAAAAAGTGGTCATAATTACCCCTCCTGACTATATTCGGTATACTACATAATTGTGTAATTTAGATAATTCTTTATCTAAATCCCTTCATGTCTTCCGGTGTCCCAAGAATAGTTAAAGAATATAAATTTTAAGAAAATGCATTAAAAATTTTTAATTTACGAAAATTGTTTACAAATCTGGTAAAGTTTATAGTTAATAAAGAACAAACTTATAAATAATAATAATTTTATAATGATACATGAAGTATAAATTTAAAAATAAAAGCACTAAATCATACAAATTATGAAAACTGAGCTTACGTAGAAAATGTTTTACTCTATGATTTTGAAAATTTATATATTTCTGAAGTTTGTAATAATTTTTGGTGTTAAAATGTTTGATATGATTTCTTGATGTTATTCTAATCAATATGAAATCTTGTCTCTTTCCTTGTCCAGATACGCTTTCTGATTCCTCAGACACTAGGCGAATGCATCTTTCAACATTGTGGGTATGGCATTGATATTTCGACCATTGCTCCGTTTTCCAAACTTTTAAAATGGCCTCAATTTATTCGCAAGGTACATTCGTCAAAAGAAGTTGTTTAAGGGGTCTCAGGACTCTTAAAATTGGAAAAAATGAAAAAAAGAAGACCATTTTCAACATTTAATAACTTAAAATGTATTTGATTTTAAGACACAGTTTTAATTGGGAATGAAAGATATAAGTATGTTTTTCATTTCAAATATTTAAGAAATTGCAAGATGATGAATTAGCATTTACAGGGTGCTCTAAACTGTCAGTCATTTGACGAGAAGAAAATCAGCATAACAGCTTACGCGCACGGTTACAAAATAAATTTTGCAACTAGAATGAAAAATTTGGTTCCTACTTATACTTCAGATTGTAATAATTACACTGAACCTAAATAAATTTGTATTTAAAACATTTTTATATTTTTAATACAAAGTTGCATTCAGCTAATGCAAAATTTAGAAAATTTCATCAATATAATCACCTAAAAAAATATTTTATTTTTACAATAAAAAGGAAATTTTAGGTTCAGTTTATACAGACTAACATGAAACATATATTTTGAAAATTTCATGAAAAAATATTCAAAAGTTTTTGAGATATCGTGCGCGTTATGCCCAAAACCGTCATTTGGAGAAAAATAACTTCAAAGATTCAAAAACACCGCTTCAGCTATTGAGCGGGTTTAATTTTAAAAGCCATATCTTCTGTTCTAATTGGAATTTGTCGATAAAAATTGTATCAAAATGTTCAGAAAAGATAGACGTTTAACATCTAAAAAATTTAAAATTTCAGATATTTCAAAGCTTTAAGAGTCCCGAGACCCCTTAAAGCGCCCAACTAGTTGCCAGTTAATAACTCCACAATAATCCTTTGCTTTCAAGTGTATTTTTGGTTCTTGAAAAATCCTTATTTCTGGTGTTCCTCTATTTTTATTTGTAGCCTAAATTAGATTTCGTTTTGCTGAAGACCTGGTATGCTCTCTGTTATTTGAGACCATTGACAATAACAAATTGCCAAAATGACAAAAGAAGTTATAGCGTTGAACAACAGCATCTAATACCTTTCTTAGATTGGGTTCAAAATATCTAGAAAAAGTGGTAAGTTTCCAAATATACCGCGCTTCTTTTGTTATGAAGGACTCTGTTTTGATATGGAACCAGATAGGGCTTTGTAAGCCATCTTGAGTGAACAACTGGATCAGGTTTTTTTAGTGTCCAGTCAGAACCACATTCACCAGGGGATATTGCTATGCAAATATCATATAACTGTTGCTGATCAATGCTGAGAACCATTCTAATCTATGTTATCTGGCATATTCTCCACACTTATTGAAGAAAATGAAACTACAGGTACCTTCTCGCATGTTTTGATTGCTGTACCATCTGGGCCACAAATGGCTGTAGACCCAATCGTTGCACCATGTAAAGAATTTAGTAAATATCGTAAAGGCAACTCATTTATATAAAGCAAGCAAATGACTACAGTAAGAGTCTATTGAGTTCAGCTCCAGCATCCAATACTTCATCCTTTGTACTCAATATTTACATTTGTTCCGTCGCATCCAAAATATTGTAAGCCCATATAATTATATGTTATTTGATTTTTAAAAACTATTATTGCTTTTGTTATGGCTTAGCTTCTCCTTTTGCAACTGAAACGTGTCCAATATACTGTGAGTAAGGTTCCTTTACAAGAGTATAATGTTACTTCTTTGTGGTTTTTCTGTAAAACTGTGTATCCTTCACCACTTGCACTTTTGTGCGGTCTTTTCTATATAGTATGAAAAATAATATTATGCATTTAATAATAAACGATAAACAATTTTTCATCTTTTATAGAGAGTACTTTTTGCTCTATACAAATAATTCTTTAACTCTTATTTTCACTTATATTTTTTAGTTCAAAATTTACATAAAAATCGACTTTCGGCAAATATTTCAGTGTCTTGGGGCGCTTTATTGAGCGAAAAATTTATGGAAATTGAAAATTTTTGCATGTATGCTAGTATGCTTAAAAGACAACTTTCGCACTTCGCGCCAAAAGTAATTTAATAAAAATAAATAAAAAAAAACAAAAACTATATAAATTTTCATAAAATTTTAATTTTTAACTACATTTGGTGCGCTTTTGGCATCGGAGGATATGAATGGATTTGAATTAAAAAGCACATGTAAACTAGTATACACAAAATGCAACTTTTGCACCCCGCGCCGATTCGATTATCTATATGTCGATTTTTCGATCCACCCTATTTCACAGGTGGAATTTTTTTAATTGGATCATGTACATTTATTTGAACTTTAGAAAACACTGATAATTCCAATTTTCTGTCAATAAAATACATTTATATTAAGAAGAAAAGGCGGACACTGAATGCATCTGTACTTTTTGATAGAATGAATAATATATGAGAAATGCATGCATCTATTTTGAAAATATATTGCAAAACTCAAATTTGTACTTTAAATGTTTGTTTTATTTAACGTTGTTTACATTCATTTCTTGAATACGAAGTATTCTCTAGCGAGTACATAACTCATTTAAGAATTTTCAAATACATATGTGCTTTTACGAATAACAAAATGAAATATTTGTCCAGAAAGAGGATTATTTCGAAGTTAGAATAAATCACCTGTCAATAACAGTTCTCTATAAACAAAAAATTATGTTGAATTTATGGAAAATTTTGTTTTGAACTTATATAAAACTTGCTTGTGTATATGAATAACCAGTTATATATATATATATATATATATATATATATATATAGAAATTAATAGGTCTTATCTGAATACAATGATGTCAAACATTGAACATTACGTATGTACAGTGTGATTTAAAATTCTACATAGACTGAAAGAAAAAATATACCGCCTTCATCTAGGAAGAATAGTTATCATTTTCTAAATCCCTGAGCTGGAAATATGGATTTCCTAGTTATGCGAATAAGGTAAGCAAATTAATTGAATAGAAGAAATAATCGAGAATTTCTAGTCTATAGTTTTCTAGGTGATGAAACGATACATGATATTATGAAATGTTTGAATTGCGAGAAATCATCACTTGATTTCTAGAATTAATTAATTCATAAACTAGAATTATAGTTACTAAATCTCACGTCTTGTGTTCGCATTTATTTGCAGAGATTTTTAAATGAGTTTGACTACTATAATATAGAAAAACGCCCTTGAATTTCATTAGGGATAACTAGAACTCTCGAGCAAAGGGAACAAGAATTTATAGAGGTGACATGGAACTATTTTTTCTAGAGGCACAATTTATTTTCTAGATGCCAGTGGCAGAAATTTTTTTTCAGTGTACAAACGTTTAAATTTTGTGGATCACACTATATTTCAATACTTCTGAACAGAAAACTAGGATCATAGTCCATTTACTCACTCCTGAAAAAACAAAACAAATATTTATTAATCTAAGAAAATATAACATCTCCACGTGCAAAAATCTACAATAACCTCTTTCTAGTTAACCACGATTTCGATGAGCGTTACTTATCTTTAAAAATCTCATGAACTAACATTTTTTCAAGATTTAAAGAATCATTTATAAAAACAAATTTACTTTTGCTGTACATGGTTTTTGGAAAAGATTCAGAGTGATTTTTATAGTACAGGATTAGACTAAATGATTCATCAGGTTTCAAAACACTGTGTACTATGATCTACAAAGACGGGTGATACACAACAAGATACATACACTCACCAAGTTTAAAAACCCGCTTCGTGACTCGCGTTCAGGAACGCATAACTGCTGTGGTGTGGGACATTTACAGAAACATGCTATTGGACGTAAAGTATTACTGTTTGGACTGGATTACCGTTGGGATGTGTGCCAAGTGACTAAGGGCGTACATATTGGACATTTATAGTGCGTACCAGAAACTTGATAAGTGTATGTATCTTTTCACGTATCATCCGTCTTTGTACGTCGTATACTTGTAAACCAACAGTCTTTTGAAACCCGATGAATCATTTAGGCTAACCCTGCATATTAAGCAGTTTTTTCAAATAGAATATAATTTTATAAGAGGAAATCAATTACCAATTAAATAATTTCAGATGCGTAACTCAATTTTTAAATGTAAGAGTAACAAAATAATGTTAATTTTAATGTTAATATTATTGCTGATAATTTATAATGTTTTTTCTGTAAAGCACGTTAGTTGTGAACACAAAAATAATTACCTGAGAAATGGTAGCATCAGAAAACCTTATATTTCATCAGTAAATAAATACATAGAAATGCTTAATTCGTCTTTAAAAAGTTAAACTTACACTATGTGCAAAACTACTTAAAAGATAACAGAATACTAAAAAGATGTTAAATTATTTTAATATCTTAGTAATTTCAACTATAAAAAACATAGTCTTCGTCTGAGGAATATAAGAAATACAATTGTTTTTGGCGTCTAATTTTCAAAATTCACGTAGATGGTGACGAAAGGAGTGAAAGTTGAAGTTAATTTTTAGATCCGGAAAACATTAATAAATAAAACATGGATATAGGGAAGTGGAATATTACTCGTTTTATGATTATTTAAGTAAACTGAGCCAAATTCTGTGTATGTTGTAGGATAAAACGTCATTGCAAACAGTATTTTCTTTAGTAATAATTTCTATTGATTCGCAGATGATTAAATCATGATAATTCTTTGAGGGATATATAATTTTTGCATCTTCGAAATTAACTTGTATATTCTGCTCCTGGTTAAGTCTTGGCAGGGGTGTAGTAGGTCGGTTATGTTTTAAATCTCTCAAATGTTCTTTAATACGGGCTTTAAGTTTACGTGAATTCATTCCTATGTATTCGAGATAAATATTTTCTGTTTTCAGTGGAATTATATATACTCCAGAAATTTCATCTTCCGGGATCGGGTCTACTTTGGCACAAATTAGATTTTTCAGTTTTGCTGGAGGAGTGGCCATTAAGTTTACGTCACAGCAGAAAAGTGCATGTCTGAGTTTTTCAAAAAGTCCTGTAATTAAAAGTTTCGCAATGGTGACTTACAAAATATTATAAAATATTGCAACATAATTATAAAATGTTTTATTTATTAATGTTTTCCGGATCTAAAAATTAACTTCAACTTTCACTCCTTTCGTCACCATCTACGTGAATTTTGAAAATTAGATGCCAACAACAATTGTATTTCTTATATTCCTCAGACGAAGACTATGTTTTTTATAGTTGAAAGTACTAAGGCATTAAAATAATTTAACATCTTTTTAGTATTCTGTCATCTTTTAAGTAGTTTTGCACATAGTGTAAGTTTAAGTTTAACGTATATTTCATCTTGAGGTAATTGAATAATCCAGGATAAAATCTATTCGGAAACGTTTTCGAAAATCTGTGGCAGTAAAAAAAACTTTGTTTTCCTAAATGCTTCTTTAAATCTAGAAACTATAATAGTTTACGTCATTTTTTACAAATTAAATTAATTAAAAATACAGGATATCTTACTCGAATTCCACCTCGGATTTTGTACTTAACTTTACCAATAATAAAAATGTACATGCGAAATTTGCAAGTGTTTCTTTTTTCTGTACGAAATATAACATTATTAAGTGAAGTAATTGGAAACCCTTTACGTCCAAGTATCGCTGAAACTGACGTTTCATATTTTCAATGTAATTGAGAGATTGTACGATTTCACTTGTAGAATTACTGTATACATTATCACTTTTCGTGATGTCATTGTATTTAACAGAAAGCAACATAAAGGGTGTTAGAAATTTCTTAAAAAAATATCTTTTTCTTTTTTTGTTAAATTTATAATTGATAATTACGTTCGTATTAAAGTGAGATACCCTGTATTTTTCAGACTGGCTTTTCGTACTAATTATTTTTTGTAAAATTCTCTATGTAATACTCTCTGTAATGCTTAATGTAAAGAATGCTCTATGTAAAATGTGTACGTCGAATTCTGAATCACTCTGCAAACGTATTTTTATATATACATTAACCCTTTATCTACGGCATTATGATCAACTGCAATTTTTTTCATGTAATATTTTTTTTTCAGTTACTACAATGAAAATTAAAGGATAAACAGGAAAAACATACTCAGCCGTGAGAAATTTAATTATTTAGAAGTAATTAACTAAAGTGGTACTTTAAAGTACCGTCAGTACACTACGACTAAATTAGCGTAACAGAAAACCCACAAGGTATTTCAATTGGCACCAGAAAATATTTTCGATTTAATAAGTATGTGAAATATAGGCTTTTCCTTATTTACAAATAAATCGTTTGGCAAATTCCGATGCCAATCATTTATTTCAACACTTTAGAACTGAAAATGCTTTACTCCTGAAAGGGTAAAAAAAAAAACCTTTTTTTTTTTTTTTTTAGGTTTTCATCTTGTTACCAGTCCTTTAGTGTAGCGGCATTAATATTCCAGGGACAACATTTTCACTCGCATCTCCACATACTCAGTATATGAATTTACATATGCCATTTCTAGCATAGCAAAAACGAGCCGGTGCTACAAGTTTTTCGATTTCCTATAAAAAAAATAACAATGAAACAGAAAAGAAATACCAGGGATATCATTACTACACTACATTTTAGTAATTACATTTTAAAGCCGATGAAATCGATTGTTAACTTCACCAACGAAAAGTAAACAAGTTTTTCTCCAACACCAAGTGTACTGACGGTACTTTTAAGTACCACCGAGTAATTCAACTATTAAATCCAATACACACACCGTTCACCTAAAATAGCTAGTCATATTGTATTCTAAGACCATAATGAACGCATAAAAAAAAAATCCAACACTTATCTTATATCGTTTACTGTGTTTGCAGCAATGAAAAGACGAGTGTGGCAATCTGTACAAAAAGTCGGCACAAAACACATCCACTGCTTCAAAGATAGCCTCATTCCTCTCTAAAATAACAAACCTAGGACTACCGCTGCCATGTATTCGGATAAAGTGGAGTTAAAAGAGCGATTTTTTGCAAAGTACCATTATAATATTAGTAATATTCACTATGGTATAAAAGTTTAAAGTGAGTGGTACTTATAAGTACCGTCAGTAGATAAAGGGGTAAAATCTATAAACAAGTCGGAAATTGCACGTCAAACGTGACAAATGAGGTGCGTTCGTAATATAACTAGTTTTATAGACATTTAGATCTTGGTGCAATAGTTGTTCCGCTTTTATGCAAAAATGCATAAATATAAAATTTATTACGTTTATATACAGGGTGTCCATAATTAAACGACCCTACTTTAAAGTTGTCTACAGACAGAACTATTGTTCATAAAGTTGGGAAATTTTGGGAAAGACATAATACAGGGATGGGAATTTGTTTAAGCGAAAACAAATCAAAATCAAAATAGTTCAAAATTTCGCCACCAGGGGGCGATTTTGAATAAATTACATATTTAGCATTAAGATAGTTTAGAAATTTTATTTATAGGATGTTCATGATTAACCGACCCTATTTTAAAGTTGTCTACAGACGAAATTGTTGTTCAGAATGTTGTGAAATTTTTTGGAGGACATAATAAAAGTATGAGAATATGTTTGAGAGAAAAAAAAATATTAAGAGAATTACACATAAAGCATACATTTACGATAGTTTAACAAACTTTGTTATAACCAAACATGTTCTGCATGACTTTCATCCTTTTCAGATACCATCTGGAATCGTAAGATAGCCTGTTCCAGAGTTGACCGCAGTATATTCAGGGAAAAGTCAGGAACATGTCGTGAAATGCTGTCTTTAGAGTAAGGTTAAATTAATAAATAAAATTTCTAAACTATCGTAATGCTAGATGTGTAATTTATTAAAAAACGCCGCCTGGTGGCGAAATTTTGAACTACTTTTATTTACATTTTTTAGCTTAAAGAAATTCCCATCCCTTTATTATGTCCTTCACAAAATTTCCCAACTTTATGAACAATGGTTTTGTCTGTGGACAACTTTAAAATAAGGTCGTTTAATTATGGACACCCTGTATATTAAATTCAGTAAACCGGAAATAACAGGACTCCATCTTAAATAGGCGTAATCACTATGATAACCTATAATCATTACCCATCATGGGATATCATTAAAATGATTACGTGCGACAGGATTTAATAGAATGAAGGATACTTTTATTAATATATTTTTAAATTTTGATTCTATCTATATTTTAAAGGACAAACATATCTGTGCGTAACGCATACGTCATTCTGCGAATGGCAACACTCTAAAATTTGAAATGAAATTTCGGCTTTGCAATTTTCGATACTGCAAATTTTTAAACTTCTAAACATCGCACAGTTTCAATTTTTACACCGTAATATAGGGGGAAAAATGTACTTTTTAATTTAATTTGTTTGAATGCTCTATCTCAATTTATTTTTGAGATATTAATTTTTTTTATAGTTTTTAGTACCAATTTTGTAATTGTGGCAACCATTTCTATTAAAAGTAAAGGGAAAATAGTCATGGATCATTTATTTTTATTGATTATATTCTTATTGATGCCACTTTCACATTAAAAATAAAAGTAACTTTTTTTATAATTTTTCAACAGAAAATGAAGTCGCCATTAAAAAACAAAACAAAAAAAAACAAAACAAAAAAAAAAACACGCATTCTTCTTCATAAATCAGTTACATTTGAATATTTTTTGATTACGCTGATACTGAGTTTAAAACGCTAGGAAAAAGGATTCAGTGAGCAGAAATGATGTCATATTTAAAACAAATTCATATTTAAAACAAATCATTGTCTTTGATAAAACTAAATATTTAACCAATACTAAATGGCCAATACTATGATAACTAAAGGCAAATTTCTGAATTTTTTATTCGCGGGTACTCAGATCAGAACTTAAAGTTTGTGAGAATGTTCACATGCAACGTTGTATCAGACAAACGTAACTTTAAGTTTGGAAATAAGTTCATTAATAATCTATTGCGCGTTAAAATACTTTTAAATTGTGAACTTGAGTGGTGCGTATATAAATTTTGAGAATTTGAAAATAACGAACAGTTTAGATTTTATGGGGGGAATTTTATGATGTGACAGAGCAAAATCCTTTTTACTGATTTTTCATCTCGTAAAAACAAACGTAAGACCCTCAATCGATAACTTCATCATAATTATTTATCTTGATTACGTATTCTAATACAGTTTAATTTTTCAATAATTTAAGCAGTTGAAGTTTGTGGAATAACATTTTGGTAATTTTAGGTTAAAAATATTATATGTTTTAAGAGTTAGACAACCAATGTAAGTTGAATTTTTTATTGTAATTATTTTTGTAGGTTTATCATAAATTTGATCTAACACCTTCTTTCTAAACATTTTAGTTCGTCGAATTTCGACGGGTTCCAACTCGTTTTTATAAAATTTGAAATCACTCGATAAAATTCTGCAAAGGTTATATATATTAAATTTTAAACCATTCGGTTGAGTATTATTTGTGCTGTTATATGTGGGCAGGCGAATAGACAGACGGACGGACGGAGAAACTGAGGAATATAGGTGCTACGTATTTATACACTGGTGAAAACAATTAAAGGGACAAATGGTTTTTTTGCAATAAAAAAAAACTAACAAAGCAAATAAAACAAAACTTGGCCAAAATATCATTCGATATAAGTCCAATGTACGGGAAAACAAAAATGGGCACAACCTGCACCCTAAACAAGGTAACTGGTCACGTGTTCAGCACAGCAGCTGACCGACACCCTGTCAGACAGCGAAAAACATGCCTAATATAGTGTATAATCGTCTGTAACAACTACACAACTCTCGCATCGGCGTTTCATACTGCTTACCAGGGTCCTTATCAATCTCTATTGCAACTGCACCCACTCTTGCACCAAGGCACCCTTGAGCTGATCGATGGCCCTTGGAGCTGGTCTTCGAGCTGAAATTAATCGTCCAAGGGCGTCCCATATGTGTTCGATGATATTAAGGTCAGGGGACATCGCAGGGCACTCCTTTCGTTGAACATCCTACGATTCGAGGTATTCGTCCACCAACTGATCCCTATGTGGACGGGCGTTATCGTCCATAAAAACGAAATTTGGTCCATATGCTCCGCGGGAAAGTCTCAAACAGGGTGCAAGACGCTCTTCCTTGTACCGCTGACCTGTCAGAGTACCTCTATCAAACACATTATGGTCGGTACGCTCGTCTGCCTTGATGCCTGACAGACCATCAGACCACCTTCAGCATAGGGATCATTTTCGACAATGTTAGAGGGCCGAAATCGGCTCTCGGGTTCTCTCCAGTTGAGAACACGTCTCGAGTCGATGTCCAGATTGAATCGTGACTCATCACTGTACAGAACCGCCCCAAACTATCCTCTGTCCAAGACAGGTGTTCTTGGTACCTTGCTAGACGGGACTTTTCGTGGTTCATAGCCAAAGGGATGCAGACTACACATCCCTTTGGCTATGTCCCTTTGCAGACTACACATCCCCAGGCCCGTACTTGGCATACGGGCCACATGCATTAAGTCTCTGGGTGACTGTGTTTTTCGTGAAATGGATGTTCCTGTAGCATTATACAGGTGACGAGACAGTTGTTTCGCTGTCGCGGACCTATCCCTTTTGGTTAAAAGTCTCAAATAATGGATTTCAGCGGGCGTTGTTGCCCATTTTAGGCCTTGACCTGGTCCCGGGATCACTGTTTCGGTCTCTGTGAACTGTTTACACAGAGTAGACATCACATTTCACGGAACATCGAGGTCCTTAGAACAGGTAGCCTGTGATTGGCCGGCCTCGAGTCTTCCAACAATTTGCCATCTTGTAGCATCATCTAGACGATGTCGACTAGTCATACTAACGATGGGTATACAAAGAAATTAAAAAAACAAGGATTGGGTTATGCTACGATGCTACAAAACGCCCTTCCGCTACAAGCTTTGGCGGTCAAATGAGGCACCTTTGCACAAACGCGATCACAGCGCCACTTTCTTATGACCACAGATACCACTGCGTGGCAGGTGTGTCCGCGACGAGATTAACTATCATCTGATACTTTATTTGCGTACAGGGATAACTTATTTTGTTTTGTTTAAAAAAAAAACCGTTTGTCCCTTGAATTGTTTTCACCAGTGTATAATTACGAACGCACGTAAAAACGGACACCTCGAGAACGCGGAGTTAGTCGGATATTTGGAAAAGATATTCATAAATTACAAGAAATTTCGTACAGTGTAAAAAAAAAAAAAAAAAAAAAAAAAAAATAAGAAAAGAAAAGAAAAGAAAAGAAAAAAAAAAGCAACTTAACAAATTACAACGACCATTTGGAAAATGATTTTTTCAAAGACTAAAATTTAAGACATAAAAATTCGCACAGAGTTGATCATACATTACGTACGCCATGAATTAAACATTAATAGTGTTATTACACGTAAAAATTGAAAGCGACAGAAATCGCTTGCGACTCGTCAGATTTCCTGAAACTTACGTATTATCCAAGCATTCCATTGGCTGTTCGGGAAAAGGCTTTTCCATCGTCAGATTTTCAAGAAATCTGACGACCCATTTTAAATGAAATTTCATTCTTAAACTTCTAAACATCCCACAATATTACTTTTTACACCATAGTATAGAGAAAAATATGTACTTTTAGCGCAATTTGCTTGAAATCTGTACCTCAATTTGTTTCTGAGTTATTAATTTTTTTTTGTAGTTTTTATTACTTTTTTGTCATAGTGGAAACAGAAGTATCCATCTCTGTTGAAAGTAAAGGAAATACAGATTACTGTATAGACCAATCACAAAACGAATAAAATGCGGATTAAACCAATAAAACGCTTCAGATATGTTTTTGATTTCTCACCCTGACAGAGAACAATAACCATTTTTCGACATAGTTAAAAACGGTGTTTCTTAATCGATGAAAATTTAATATAACGACGGAGAAAATATACAATAACCTCTTCTGGTTTATTACCATTCATTCCCAAAAGGTTTCTTAAACACGCTGGAAATTAATACATTTTCGAGATTTAAAGAAGAACTCTCGATGTTTTTTCCGCTGCCACTGATTTTCAGAAACGTTTCCTAGTGTTTTTTATAGTATATTAATCAAATCCCTTAACCCGTAACATGTGTTTTGGAATGCTATCAATTATAAAGTAATTGTTTTCCTGTTCAACGTACATTTTTACAGACAAACTTGATACTACATTAACAGCATTATCATTCAATTTAATATTACTTTCAAACTAAACTGTAACATGCTCGAAATCAAGATTAAATGTATTTATGTGCCTTTTATGCGTATTTTATCACTTTTAGCCCGTTATTAGCTTAGTTGGATGATTGTAAGTGATTTTCATATATAACTTTACAATATAGCTTTGTTACTCTTAGATGCTTAACACTTTAATTCGCGCTCCCGTCAATATCACGGGCTGAGGTGTCGTTCGTTATTTCTCGCTCCCGTCAATATCACGGGCTGGGGTGTCGTTCGTTATTTCTCGCTCCCGTCAATATCACGGGCTGGGGTGTCGTTCGTTATTTCTCGCTCCCGTCAATATCACGGGCTGGGGTGTCGTTCGTTATTTCTCGCTCCCGTCAATATCACGGGCTGGGGTGTCGTTCGTTATTTCTCGCTCCCGTCAATATCACGGGCTGGGGTGTCGTTCGTTATTTCTCGCTCCCGTCAATATCACGGGCTGGGGTGTCGTTCGTTATTTCTCGCTCCCGTCAATATCACGGGCTGAGGTGTCGTTCGTTATTTCTCGTGCCCGTCATATTTCCGGGCTGGAGATTTATTGCTGGAAAAAACTTCTGAAACTAGAAAAATATAACTGGCATTTCGGTGAACTGGTATTTCTTTGAATATTAGCGTTTGTGTTTGCTTTTTGGCGCTGATTGTCATGTTGGACATTGTATTGCATGTTTCGAATTATATCACACTCAAAAAAAATTATTAATAATCAAAATTTAATGTATATTATACTATTTCAATTATTATGTATAAAAAATTGTTTGATGATGATAAATAAAAATCTGAGATGTGAAAAATTAAGGTCTTATTCGCATTAATTTGTTGTGTAAAACAAACATTAAAACACAAAATTCTCGCATGATGTTTTTTCCAAAAATATGAATTTGTTCTAAAACATCTTTTTTTTTTTCGCCTTAAAAAAAACAAAACAAAAAAACTGCATATTTTATATAGAAACCTTATAATTACTCAATTTCTGTAATAAAAATGTAGGTCCCTTTTTGATGGTTTTTCCAAATTTTAAGCGACCGTTACGGGGTTAAACTGCATTATGCAGCTAAATATATTTAATTGGAAATTGATAGCATCCTAAACATCGATATTCTGGTTTGAGAATAGCTTTGTTTAAATTAAGTCACATACGTCATTTTTTACAAATTAAATTAATTAAAAATACAGGATATCTCACTCGAATTCCACCTCGGATTTTGTACTTACATTTACCAATAATAAAAATGTATATGCGAAATTCGCAAGTGTTCCTTTTTCTGTACGAAATATAACAATATTCGTGAAGTAATAGAAGTGGAAACCATCTACATCCAAGTATCGCTGAAATTGACGCTTCACATTTTCAATGTAATATAGAGATTGTACGATTTCACTTGTAGAATTACTGTATACTTTATCACTTTTCGTGATATCATTGTATTTCACAGAAAGGAACATAAAGGGTGTTGGAAATTTCTTAAAAAAAATATCTTTCTCTTTTTTTGTTAAATTTATAATTGATAATTACATTCGTATTAAAGTGAGATACTGATTAATACACTGAAAAAATAGCTTGAAACGTTTCTAAAAATCCGTGTCAGCAAAAAAAAAAAAAAAAAAAAAAAAAAAAAAAAAAAAAAAAACTTTGATTTTTTCAAATAATTCTGTAAATCTCGAAAATATGTTGGTTTATAGGGGTCTTAATGATAAAGACCTCTTTTCGAAACCATGCGTAAATCAGAAGATGTTATTGTATATTTTTATTATTTGTTAAATCATATTGTCTTTAGATGAAGAAACATTTGTTATCTTTTATAATGTGCTGTTTCATGCCAAATTAATCTGTCACATTCTATTTCTTCTGTATACACTGTAAGAAATAAAGTAAAGAAATCTGTAGCTAGGTGGATACCAGCTTTTCTTTTCTGCAAATTAACAATAAAATGTACATTGAAATCATTTTTACTCTTTAAGTATTGAAAAAATACTACCGCTGTAGATCAGAAAATGCTTATGAGGGAAATGCCAGCTCTCAAATTAGTGACGGATTTTATAATAATTTCTCCGCTTTTTCTTACAATGAATGTAATAACAAGAAAAATCTACGAACACAATATCCAAAATACATAAAAATGTATTACATGTATTGTTACACGTGATAACATTAACGTTATAATTAAAGAAAATTGAGTTTCTCCTAAATATTCGTAACGAAGAATATTAAACACTGTTAACAAAATATTTAACTAACACACCGTGCAGTAATTCGGATTTTAAATATTTTTTTATCTTTTTATAAATATATATTTTTAATTTTATGTTCATCCTTGATACTTTTAAATGTACTTTTAACGTTAGCCTTTCTGTTTTCTTCTTCAGGCCACAGTAAACCACAAGACTTTTAAAGTTTCTTTGAATATGCCAAGCATACAAAAAAATGAAAAAAAAAAATGCGGGTTTGATAAGTATTATTTCTAAACACATTTACCATTTACGCTCGTATTCATGAATAACTTCGACCGAGGGTTAAATCGCGGGTTCAGTAACCCCAGGTTGGTATTTTCAACCATGAGTTGAAAACTCGTATTCACCGTTTACTTCGGATGAAAAGTTACCCGACTCGGGGTTTCTCGACCTAGGTTGAACGAAATGTGTTTATTGGTTAAAAAAATAATCACATGCCTTGTTCGGTTTCGCGTCGAGACTTCGTTTGTTTATGTTTTGGAAGAAAAACGCCGATTAAAAAAAAAAAAAAAAAAAAAAAAAAAAAAAGAAAGAAAAAAAGAAAAGAAAGATTCAATGTAGTGTTTTTTTTTTGTTGTTGTTGTTTTTGATTTTTTTTTTTTATCCCCACAAAATGTATGGACAAAATAAAAACCTGAAATCACTAAATATGGATCAACTTAATTTTTCTTGAAAGTTTTAATATTTTTTAAACAATTATATTTTTTAATTTATTAATGAGTTAGGTTAATGATATGAAACGTGTCAACTGCTAAAATAAATGTTAAAAGTTTCCTTTTCAAAATAAATTTTCGCATAGTTGCTAAAAAATGGAACTTGATTTGGACCAAAACTAATGAAACTTGATTTGAATAAAAACTAAAATTTTATTTCAACATCAATTGTGATGATTTCTATTATTAATAGATCTAGCTAGCAATTAAACAATTTCTGATAGTGAAAATATTAAAATGGAGAAAAAAGGAAAAAAAATTAAGAAAGTAGTCTGTTGTACTTTATATATACTATTTCTTTTATTAGTATAGATGGTATCCCAGATGTATTAATTTTATGGTTTGGATTTTCAGCGAGCTAATTAAAATGTTTAATTCTAATTAAATTATATAGTAATTAATATTCCAGGTTGACTGGAAAAAGTAGTGAAATAATATTAACAGAACTGCAGAAAAAGCGGAACAGGTGATCCTAGCGGTGCCCTTTCACCAGGTACCAAGCCGCAGAGGCGCCCCATAGGCGCATACAGGGGCCTCGCTGAGGGGAGGGACGGGGGGGGGAGCCTCCCTCAACAAACATTCACGAATGCTATTACACTTGGCAAATTTATGAATTTAATTGGCAAATTTGTTTTAAATTTTAATAAAAACTATAATATATTTTCTATTTCTGATAGACTTGGTAAAAATTACAAAACTAATTGGCAATATTATTACACTTTTAAAAAATAAGAACTATATTACATTTTTTAACTGTGGTAAGTTGGCAAAATTGTAAAATGAGTTGGCAAATACTGAAATTTGACTTGGCAATTTAAGGTTCTCTCCCCCACCAATAAAAAGTCTTAGTCACTGGGAGCATATAGTTATCACTTCCAAGCGATTGGTAAACATTTTTCATTTCACTAGTCGCTAAATAAAACTCTATACTTCCTTTAAGTTTAAACTGTGTGCAGTGGAGATATTTTATAAGATATTATTTTAAGGAACACAAATATTTTAAACTTTCTAAGACTACTAGTGTATAGTGTATGAATTTCCATTCAACACATATAATCGAATAAGGCCTTTCCTAAATCAAGATAAATGTATTCTGAATAGTATCTGGGCAAATAAATGTGAAATATTACAGAAAGTTGAATTTTTATCGACCAGCTTTTAGGACCTATCCCCACCCCTCCCTCATCCCCTCCAGCCATTTGTATGAGAATTTTTCTATTATCACATTTACAAGATCAAAGCTATTCACTTGATTATCTTTGACTATTTTTTGATAAATTAGCCTAATAATTACGAAATATTATTACATGCACGCAGACACTTGTTTTTGGTTGCAGTGTTGCATTTGAAAAAATGTATTTATTTAGAAAATGTTATTTTATTTTCTATATTTTTTCACTGCAAATAAAGGCGTCTTAAATTAAGATACATATGTGACTGAAAAAGAATTTCAGACACTTAAGTGTCTGAATCTGAAAATTCAGTCACAATAGATGCCTTAATTTAAAACACCTAAGTGTCTTACTATGATCATAGTGTACACGAACTGATAAAAGTGTCTAAAAAATCTGCAAGTGTCTAATTTTAAGACACTTTGTAACTCCGCTCCGCATTCACCAGGGGGCACTCTCAGTTGCGCATGCGTCTTCCTTTCGAACTCGGTGTTCGTTTGTAATTCAAACTGAATGCTTGTTTTTATGTACGCGTACATTTTAACTAATAATTTATTTTGACTTGATTGCGTTTTGCGGAATGTGAAGTTCCGGGATTTAATTTCTATCGACATAGTGGTACTCCGTATTAATATTTATCTATAAACTAATACAGTGTTCTCCATCTCGTCAAATTTGTAAAGAGAACTATTGTCTGGCGGGCTATGTTTTCAGGATGGAAATTTTCCATTCTTTTGACAGAGCTAGACGGATGTGCAAGGGGATTTTATTTTTTAAATATCAAAGTCTGCCTAACTAACGGATACTAACGTAGACTCCAATCCGGACGTCCTCTGGGCGAATGTGCTTTTGGGATAATCAGACCTTTTCCCAGGTAAGTGGGGTCTTAACTATGTATTTAAAACTCTCTGTCATTGTTTTCTCTTTAAATGAAGACCTCACACGAGTCTATAGCTTTATTAGTTCCTGAGTTATGCCAAAATATGTTCAAAGCATTTTGCCTATGGTATTTCCATGTTAAAATTTTATTTTGCTAATATTTAAATTTCTACTCTTCAAATCATCTGCAATCATATTTCTGTATTATTTTCTATCCAATGTTATCTTTAAAATAAATTTTGGTGTCTCTGCATGTTGTATATTAGCGGTTACTGAATTTATTAATTTTACACCTTCCTAAGCCTTTTCTTATGTAGCCATTACTTTAAAAATCGCAGTGACATCGCCTGTTGATTGGCTGATACTTCTTAATTACCATCAAGACTACCTTAATAGTATTTTTTTGGTGTAATTATTACTCTGAAGTACCCTTTTTAATTATTTATTTACGTATACAATATTTTTATAAGCATTTAATGCGGCAGCATTTGTAATGTTTACATCGATTTTTACATTTCTGATAGATTTATTATGTGTTATGTACTGGAATTCAAAAGCATTTATAGTAAACATTCCTGTTAATAGCTGCTTTTATTTATTAGTTATGCTTTTCTTGTCTAATGAAGTTTTCTTCTGCCTCATAGTGTGTACATCATAAATTTTAAAAAAGAATATAGTTCGAACATCCTTCCATTCATTGATTCCCCCATATATTTAATACAGCGAATTACTTGTGTTCATTTATTTATTTTAAAATGTTTTGACTGATAAAACTCATTAAATCCGGTCATTCTAATTAAAAGATTTCCCTTTGATATAATTTTAGTGTTTCCGAGTATTTTAGAAATATCCCATTTGCCATACTGAAAATAGTAGTCAACATATAATCATTTTATGATTCAAAAGTCAAAACCACAGCTTCACGATTTGATTGTTTGAACGGAAATTGACGTCACTAATGTAGACGTTGAAGGAGAAAAAAATTTTTTGATGTCAACAAAGATTTAGAAAAAGGATCTCGCGTTATCTCTAGCACTTTGTTAAATTTTAATGATTATTTTTAGATTCTTAAATTCATGTAATCATGTACCGTTAACGTAATTGTAAGAATGCGGTAAAAATATACAGATATATTTCATTTGAAATAACTATATAATATTGATTTTTTGATTACTTTTAGTTAAAAAGTAATTTGAAATTAAAAATGAATACAAAGTAAAGAGGTAGATTTTTATAAAATATTTATTTGCATATAGCTAGATTTTGCACTTAAAACTGACACGTACATTTATCGAATCATAATGCAGGGTTGGACTTTTTCCAGAAGGAGGGCCTGATTAAAGCATGGGCAGACCCCCCCCTCCCCCTACGATTTTACGTGCTCCAAATTCGATATGGATTTTTTTTTAAAGCTTATATTTTAAATGTGTTTCAACATTGTATTGATTATAATCAGCATTTTGAACTTTAAAAGTAGGATTAGATTAAAAACTAAATAAAAAAATAAATACAGTAAAAACTCTCAATCGCGGCCACCTCGCGAATTGAAGGCGTTTTGGAACGTTGAATTTGCCTGCTATTCGATTGTGTTCGCTTTTATGAGGTAAAAAAAAATGTATTTATCTTGAAAAAGGTCAGTGTTCGCTGAAGAAAATTGTCCTATGAAAGTTTTGTTGTAAAATCTCCATAACGGACACTCCTACATAGAGGACACAACTATTTAAGAAGCACATTTTTTATTAACAACATGCACATATTTTATATTTTTTTTACCTCAGAAAAACAGACACTTCCGAATGGCGAACAAATTCCACGGTTCTAAGGTGCCTACTATTGAGAGGTTTTACTGTATTGTGACAAATATTTTAATTTTTAATCTTATTCTACTCTATAAATTCAAAATATTGATTATAATCAGTACAATGTCGAAAAAGATTTCAATTATCAGCTTTATGAAAATTGCATACCATATTTTGGAGCCCCTAAAATCAGGCTGTGTGTGTGGGGGGGAAGGGGGGGGGGAGTAGGGCAGAATAATGGCCATATATTTTTCCCGGATCAACGTGGTCAAACATGGCTACGTATAAGGATTTAAAAAAAATGGCTGCGATTCAGACGTTTGAAGTGTCTAAAATTCAGACGCAAAAAGTGTCTGAAAAAATTCAGACATTTTAAAATGTCTGAAAATTGAACACTCCGTTTCAGACACTTAGGTGTCTGAATTTAAGACATTTCGATTTAGAGTGTTCCAGCTTCTTAATTTTATATTTTTAACTCATTTAGATATCACTTCATTAGATGTAATAAGAATCTCATTTAGAATAGAAATTAAAAATGGGATTCTTTTTTTCTTTTTTATTCTTTTGATGACTGATTAATGATAGATTTCTAGGCTAAATAGGCAGCGTAACGATAGTTTGTAATCTAACAAAACAGATCAAATTAATTATTAATAATTTCATATAATTTTACATTATCTAATAAATAAAATAGCTGTCTGTTGTTTGTGAATCAGTGGAGAAAAACAAGTTCCCATTTGTACCACCCTACCCATTCCCTCTATTTTTTTCTCTTTTTTGGTGTCATTCTTTAATTTAAGTAAATTAAACGTTTCTCAAGATATAGAAATAAAAAGAAAGTTTAAAGTACATATTACCAAAAATAGAAGAATGTATGTAATCTCATACATACATACATACATACATATATATATATATATATATATTATCTATACATTTTTTGACTGGTTTGTTTATATTTATACATTATATTTCCTTCATTACACGTTGAATTGTTTGCTTTCATAAATACTCATGATCACGAAGAATTTATTTACCTTAGTTATCATTACTGCAAGGGCTGATAAAAATATTTTTGGTGTGGGGTTATTTTAAAAAAGAAAAGTTTTTTTTTTTTACCAGCGTATTTCAACCCTTTAGTAATTTATTTTAATTTAGCTGTCAATTAAGAAGCAAAAATTATAAGTGATCTCTAAAAAAAGACACAATTTCAGGAGGTAACATTGAAAAGTTATTCATTTTAGGATTTATTATTACTATTATTATTGTCTGAGCGAAGCGAAGGCTAATACTCAGCGAAATATTACTGTCCGGACACTTTACTACTAAGATGGATATTAACGCCATGTCCTACTAAAAAAAAGCCTAATAAAAACCTTTCGTCAAGCATAACTCAAAAAATATTTGTCGGATTTCGTTTCTGATTGCACCAGAAGGTACCTATAAGGGTCGCCTACTGAATGCACCTACTATGAAAAATAAGTTCCAAACCGTTTAAAAATTATATAGAAAAAACTCTTAAAAAAGCACAATTTATCTGCATACGTCACAGAAATTTGGTGTGCGTCACTTTCACCGATTGATGTTTTCGTAGACAACTGGTTTGAACACATGGAGCAAATAAAAAAAAATACGCACGCAGTAATATTGAATAGATCAGTTTCAACCACGTGATCACAAACCTTGCAACAACCCGTGGCAACCAGTTTTGGTGGGCAAACAAATAATAATACAGTATTCCGTACCACGGTGACCGTTTTTAACCTGTTGTATAAAATCTGGCATGTTGTATGACATACAATTGTGGATGATTAAAACAAAAGACATGAGTGTTTATTGATCCGGAGGTTATCTTTCTCTGGATGTCTGTCTGTCTATCATACAGCATACAATTCTCTTGTAAAGGATGATATTATGCAGTAAAACCTCCATAACGGACACACCCGATTAGTGGACACCTCTATTTAGCGGGCATTTTTTCGATTACCAACCCTTAAATAACTGAACATTTTTTACTCTCAGTAGCGAACACCTCCAAATAGAGGACAAATTCTGCCCTCCCGAGGTGTTCGCTATTCAGAAGTTTTACTGGTAAAACGTCCATAGAGGACACACCCGATTAGCGGATACCTCTATTTAGCGGAAATTTTTTTCGATTACCAACTCTTAAATAACTGTACATGTTTTACTCTCAGTAGCGGTCACCTCTAAATAGAGGACAAATTCTGCATTCTCGGGGTGTCCGCTATTCAGAGGTTTTACTGTATATAATATTGATAATTATTTTACAGGGTCGAACAAAAGAATAAGAATATATGAAATGAATATAAACTAAATTCGGGATTGGTAGATCGTTGATGGCAATGTAATTTTAGGACGTTGTCACAGTCATCCGCAGCATGTTTTTACAGTTTCGTCCATCTAAAGAAACCCTACCTGTCTCACTCCTTTGTCTGTCTGTTTGTCCGTCTGTCACAGAGCCCGTTCTCAGAAACTATATATGTCGGAGACTTGAAAATTTGCATACTTATAGCTGAACACCACACATCAAACGGCAAATAATAAAATTTTGAAAAACTCTAATATTTAACCCTCTGGGCTCTAACTTGTGTATTTTAAGCAATTTTTCTAACTCAGCCCCTAATTTAATTAAGTTGGAGACATGAAATTTTGTATACTTATAGCTGAACATCTCACATCAAACGACAAATAATAAAATTTTGAAAAAGGCTTAATATTTAACCCTTTGGGCTCTAACTTGTGTATTTAAAGCAATTTTTCTAACTCATCCCCTAACTAAGTTGGAGAATTGAAAGTTTGCATACTTATAGCTGAACACTTGCGATAACACGATAAATCATAAAATTTTGAAAAAGTCATATTTAACCCTCCGGTCTCTAACTTCTGTATTTTAAGCAATTTTTCTAACTCAGCCCCTAATTAAGTTGGAGACATGACATTTTGCATACTTATAGCTGAACACCTCATATCTAACGACAAATAATAAAATTTTGAAAAAGTCTATTACTTAATCCTCTGGTCTCTAACTTGTGTATTTTAAGCAATTTTTCTAACTGAGCTCCTAATTAAGTTGGAGACATGACATTTTGCATACCTATAGCTGAACACCTCACATCAAACGACAAATAATAAAATTTTGAAAAAGTCTAATATTTAACCCTCTGGGCTCTAACTTGTGTATTTAAAGCAATTTTTCTAACTCAGCCCCTAATTGTGTTGAAACATAAAAATTTGCATACTTATAGCTCAACACCTCACATCAAACGACAAATAATAAAATTTTGAAAAAATCTAATATTTAACCTCTAATATTTTGTCTCGCGCAATTTTTAAATTTAAACTGTTTTGCAATACTATTTTTTGTTAATTTTGCGTAATAAGTGTAATGTGACGTAATTTGTTCTATTTCAGATTTCTAACGCATGTTAATGAATTTATTTTACAATATCCTTTCTCTTTTAAAATTCACATGTAAATATAGTTATTATGGCGTAATTTCCAATAAGTGCCTGCTTTTTATACCTAATTATTTAATTGTAATTTAAAGGTTTTTTTCTGTTTATAATAGTAACGTGTAAATAATTTTTTTATTTGAAGCAAACATTATTGTTTGCGCTGTTTATACAGTTGGCAACAGTTTAAATTAATACCATTTTCTAAAATATGTAAAAAATATCTGTCAAAATGCTGCATTTTTGAATTTAAAATAGAAATAAAACCTCAAAAAATGAGTCAAATTAAAAAAAATTAATGAAATCTGCAGACCGGGATCTTCTATTGAATAAAATGATCTAAAAATGATTAAATTCCCATGTATAGCTTTTCCCATGTATAGCTTTTTTTTTAATGGAACGATTTTGTCCAACTCTAGCATTAAATATCTCTTAAAATAATTCTTCGATTTGAAAACTGTATGCATTAGTGTGTTGATCAAACATTTCGCTATAATACCACCGATTTTCATATATTTATATGCAACAGTTTTCTTAATATTAACGAAGAAAGACCTCCGGTCACAAAAAATTCAAAACCGGCGGCGGCGGTGACAGCGTTAGTTACTTTTCATAGAATAGAGAGATATATAAAAATGAAAACTTGTCTATCTGTCTGTTTGTAATTCTATAAAAAATCCACAATTTAGAAGCCAAAATTGTGAAGAGATACGTACATGTGTATTAAAACATGGCCGAGACAACTAAAGTAATCCGGAATCGAAATAACTTATAGTTAATTTTTAATTAATAAAAAACCACCAATTTAACAGCAATTTCTTATCAAATTTAAACATTTTTCGTTATAGCAGTTGCCAACAATTAAAAAACACAATAAAATTATTACTACAACAATTAATTTTCTACTGCAAGATTTCCACGTGAAAAATGAAAATGAAATAAATAGTTTGCCGAATTAAAAAAAAAAAAGGTGAATATTACGTCATAACTTTTCTATTGCAAGATATTCACTTGAAATATGAAAATGAAATAAATGGTTTGACGAATTTAAATGAAAGTGAATATAACTTCATAACTTTTCTATTTCAAGGTTTCCACGTAAAAGAGGAAAATATTATGTAATATTAAAAATATAAAGGGCATGGTGGATATAGTATAACGTCATATGAGTGTGAAAAATGTATTGAAGCATAATAAAAACCCGATTAGGGAAATATTGGCGTATTTTAACATCAATGCTCCAATTATAAATTGAAATAAGTTCATTTATAGCTGTATTCTTTTGTGTCTGTTATATACATTTATACATTTTTATATAGCGTTTTCATATGATTCATTCAACAACATTTTGACTGCTTTTTTTAATGTTTGTTTTGTGTTGTATGTTAAATTTTGAAATTGATTTTTCAGATCAAACATCCTTCAAATTCTGGGCAACGCCGGCACTTTAGCTTGTAACAGATAAATGGCTTTTGTATCTGTACATCTAATGCTAATATTATAAAGCGTTATAATATTATAAAGTATATAATATTATTAATGCTTGTACGTTTGTGAGGTGTTATCTCTGTAACCACATATTCAACTTAAAAAAATGTTGGTGGCCATCTCTGCTCCGAAAAAAAGACTATTTTATGTCAGTGCAAGAACCTACATCGCTGCAGGAGCAAAAAAGTTCTAAAATTGTGATTTCTGCGATATTGATTGGGTTAGAAACTTTAAATTTGGTGCGGTAGTTACTTTTAAGATGTAAATACTCGTAATGAACGCTCTCTAAAAGGTTCAATTTGACGTATAAATGTAAAAATTTCTAGAAAGGTTCTAAACTATGATTTATTTGGAATACTGAAATTTTTGGGATACTGTTGGGGTTAGAATCTAGAACTTTGGCATGGTAGTAATTAATAAGATGTAAATGCTCGTTGTAGAACGAATTCTAAAAAATAGAAAGACTAAACAAAGCGGAAAAAGATCTAAAGATGATCTAAGTAACGAAGAACATGGAACAGTTAGGAATATAAACATGAAAATTGACATGGCGGTATTTATCATGACGTAAATTCTCGCAATAGAACTATTTCTAAAAATTTCGCTATAAAAAACAGTGCAGAAACAAAAAACTTTCAAAAATTTTCTATTTCTCTGTTACTGCAGAGCCCAAAATCTTGAAATTTTGCTTCGGGTTAGTTTTAAAATATACAATTGTCTCTATGAATGGTTTCTAAAAAATTTAAAATTTAAAAAGATGAAATTAACGGAAAGCGATCTCAATTACCATTAATTTGGAATTATTAGGTACAGCAACTTTAAATATTTCATAATGCTGCATTTCCTCCGCAAAATATGCGATTTAAATGCAACAAAACTGATAGATACCCACCTAGCATTAAATAAATTGTGTAAATATTGAATAAAGACCTGTATGAAACAGTGAGTAGGTTGCCCAAAAGTACTTGTTAAAGTGTTCCTTCTCTAGGCTTTTCTCTCTCTCGCCAAGGCCACTAACAGAGGGAAGTGCCGTTTTAAATGTGATATGAATTTTTTATCCGATTCATTTTTCTAGACATTTTATCATAAGGTCATATTCTCAATTATCATTAGTAGATTTTTTATATAGTAACTTATTCTGGTGAAATTTTGTAATCGGGTTCATATTGGCGTATGTTAGCTTGCATGATTTGCTGAATAAATATGTATGAATTTGTAAATTACTTCAAATGACACTTTGACAGCTCAAAAGTTATGCAGACGATATATTCAGATCTTGTGTCATACTTTATGTTGTAATCATTGCGGATTTCTTTTATTTAATACATGTTAAATACAGCTCAACTTGTGCAGAATATGTTTGAAAACAAAACAATACAGCGTATGTAGTGGCCAACATACACTCATCATTTAAATCCGGTCGAGCATATCTAAAACACACTCTAACGAAGCATTGCATGCCACTTTTGATGTATTCGGTACTTTGATACTATATTAAATTTTGAGAAGAGAATTCCTTAAATGTTATAGACAACCTCATTGCATCCGTGGAAAACAGATATTGTACAATATTAACCATTCCGGGGGAGCACACACCATATAAAGTATAGTCCATTCTTTTTAAACATCATATATTTGTCATTTAAAGTTACTCAAATTGGTGCGGAGCGTCTGATTATGCTCTTGACATCATTTTATACAGTTAAAATTCCGATATAAGTAAATCAGTGTTTCATTTTCTATTTTACTTTTAATATATTGCGTACTTTCAATTTTATATCCATGCATGGCTGTCTTGAATGGTTTGATTTCCCATTTTTTTTAAACAGTGTATACGAATTTATATATAAGATTTTGTAATTCTACAATTCGTTTATTTTCATCATTTCAATTTTTGGCAGTATATGGACAATTAAAGATAACATCTCATTTTCTTTGCTTCCACATGTTATTATTAAATCTATGTTCTCAGTAATATCGCTCAGACTATTCCCTCTGAGGGAAGTCCTAGTTTTCGTATAAAATAGTACTAACGCAATATTTTATATTATGTATAATTTTGAAATTAAAATACAGTTGAAAAATAAATGCAATAAAAATAAATATTTCAAATTTCACAAAAATTGGGAAACATACGTAGAAGCTTACAAACAATCGTAAAAAAAATCAATAAAGTAATAAAACTCAAATTGGTAGATTCCCAAAACAGTCGAGACACCCCATTTGGCGACTTTTCTGACAAGCACCAACTACCCCACATGCGCCAATCTAAAATGCGGCAATCTGAAAACTAACGTGATTGGTCCACTTTCCTGAATGCTTCCAGACTGTTTTTTACTACGTCATCACCCTGGAATCATGGGAAATAGAACATTTATAAATAACGACGTATTAGAAATCATAGGAAAACTGATTTTTATGAGATTCAAAATAAAACAAACGATTTCAAGATAAGTTTATTGAAAATGTGAAATTTTTAAAGTACCTTTCCAAATCAGAGTAACGATATAATGATTAAAATTTTTATTTCTCAACAACTTTTAGAAAAAATCATGGGGTCATTTAATATTGAAAGTACGTGCTTATATTATAGTAAACATAGAACAATTCATTTCTAATTTAAAGAAGTATGAATGCTTCGCGTTCATAAAAAAATAATATTTATCACTGAATACAGCAACCTAGTTCTGCAGCAATCTGAAAAACGCAGGAAACTCGTTAAAGCGGCAATCAGCATACATGTAAGAACGCTTCGCGTTCATTAACCGAAAAAAAATCACTGTCACCAGCAGTTCTCGGTGAGCAGCAATCTCAAAATTCAGCAGTTCTCGCTAGCAGCAATCTCAAAATTCAGCAGTTCTCAATGCGTAGCAATATCAAAATTCAGCAATTCACGTTGCGTAGCAATATCAAAATTCAGCAGTTCACGTTGCGTAGCAATATCAAAATGTACAAAACTCGTAAGGTCAGCATACATGAGATTTATACAATAAATGGCTAATATAAAACACTATACTAAAAAATACATAAAATTATTAACATACCTTAACAAACATCTCCTTTCTTGAAAACCAACTCTATAAAATGTTGAATTGCCATAATTTCGTAAATTTCTAGTCGTCGATAAACTTCATCTAACTTTCCAGCAAAAAAAAAAATGAACAAATACTCACAATTTCAAACTAAATTACACAGGTACTTTAACTTTCAAATTTTACAACTAAAAACAGCAAAATATATTAACAATAACATACTCTAGCCTTACCGTCATTTATTTTTATTCATCTGTCTTCTACACCTCGTCACGCAACACGTACAATAATTATAAAACAGGCGGAGTTGAGTTGTCAAAGGTAGGCGTAGCCATCCAATACACAAGAAATCAACCCATCCCATTCAACCAATCCAAATTCAAGATAACACAACTGAAGGCGTGGAAAGAATTTACGAAACGAACTGGTAACAACAAAGATCCATTTATCGCCTCGCCAAATTGAACGATGCCAAGTGTCTCGGCTGTTTTGCGATTCAGCCTTCAAATTGTTTAAATTTTAAGTTAAAATATCTAATTTATAGATCTGATTTATTTTTATCTCATTTTTATCTCAGTACATAAACAATAATATATCTTTTACACAATAGACCCAAAATTTAATTTTAAAACATTCTATAAGTACTGATAAAAAATCTACAGAGAATCTATGGATATTCTAATCTGTGTATTTCTTAACTTAAACAAAAATGCAAGTTAGCTTGAGTCTCACATTTTAATTAGAATTAATGCAAGTACGACGTTTATTTCGGTCCTGTTAAAATACATTTGTGAATTTTTTAACATCAAAATTGCAAAAAATAAATGACCTTAAACGCAACAGTTGTTACTTTAGAAGCAATTATTCGGCTGTTTAAGTAATATTGGCTATTTTTAAGGCAAATAAATTTTTCGCGACCACGCGTAGTTATGTAAACAAACAATTCAACATGTATTCAATATATAGAGGCTATATACATAAATATAAACAAATCAGATAAAAATATTGAAGATAATTACATATATATGAGATTACATACCTTTGCATAATGTTATTCCGTTTTATTTAATAGTAAAACGTCTATATTTTACACAGCACCTTCTATCAGCACGTTTGCCGCCATTGTAAAATGTCAGTCCTCTCCCTCTCACCGCTTGTTTTTCGTTAAATACGCATGCTCGGTTGAAAAATTCTGGGTTGAACCAAGGAGGTTGAACTAGGAGGTTGGTTTAAGCTCCTTGGGTTGAACCTGCTGTAGACCAAGGTTGGGTTACTGAACCCGTCGTTAGATTTCAACCTCGAACCGGTTCAGTGACGTTGACGGTGAATGCCATTTGAGTTTTCAACCCGGGTTTTCTGCATAACTCCGGGTCGAAGTTATTCGTGAATACGAGCGGTAGTCCAATTTTACCGGAAAGGTGCTTCCCAGTAAGGTCTTCTCGATAATGTCGCTTCTTGTTTTAAAATTTTCCCTGGTCCACAGAGTGAATTAAAGAGTTTGTGTTTGCTTTTTTAAATGTCACCTTACATTTCCATTTGTTTTGTTTCAATTAAAAGATCTACGAGTGCACAGCAAAAAAAAATACAATTATTTATTAATGTAAGAGAATATAATATAACTACAAACGAAAATGTACAATATTGCATTTCCAGTTACCAACAATTCCGAAAAGGGTTTAAAACAGACAGTGTCAACAAAAATTCTTGATTAACTAAACTTGATTAACGATAACGCTTTAATGATTAACGAAGCCGGAAATATTCCATTTATGCACTCTTTTCTTTTATAAAAATGGTAAGTTTATAATTAACTTTAATACATCTTTTGATGCAGGTTTCACAATTGTAAGTTGGTTTTCGTCATCTTTTGTGAGTTTCGCCAATTGTACTGAAGAGGGAACGTATACATAGTTGCTTTTTAATGTATTTATATGTCTATTTAATTAAAAGTGTCTGTATTCTAAGTAATTTTATTTCTTAATTAAAATGTTTCCTTGAAATTCTATTCTTGCAGGACTTTGTTAAATCAAAGTCTTGACTAGCTTCCTTGTTAACAGAAAATGAAAAACTTAATGAATGTGTATATATTTTACGCCCACATTTATCGTACCCAAATTCAGTTTACGTTCAAATTTTACAACTATATATTTACATTTTTTTTGGGAGGGGAGGGGTGTGAGTTTCGTTGTTATTACGTTATAAAAATAAAAAAACCCTTAAAGACATATTTTGTAAATGTACAATGAAATATACAAATGACTAATTTTTGAGCAGTTTGTGACTGTCGTAACTGATATTTATTGTATATTTATATTGGAAAATATTAAAATCATGCTAAATTAAATGTAAGATTTTTTGTTATAAAAATTCGTTATTTTTATATTTAACTAGAAAGGTAGCCCGTCAAAAATGACGGAAATTTAGATATAAAGATATATACAACTCATGTGCAAGAATATGAGTTTTCTCATTTGTTCCGCAGTGATAGATGAAAATAACACATTTTAAGAACGAAACACATTTATGAAAAACTGTGTACAGTAGAAGACCACTAATCTGCACAATTCCAAGTTTTCTGCAGATTTTTGCGGTCATGTCTATTCAGTCTTTGTTTACATTTTTTTAAAATTCATATATTGGACAATTTAGATTATTAAGCCTTAAAAATAAATAAATTACACACTTGAAGTAAGGTAAAAACTATTAAATTATCGTATACGATTTCATAAAATGGTATTATATGGTATTATATGTGTGCCTCACGATCTTGGTTACGACTTTGGCGAAATTGGCTGCAACTTGTCATAATTCTAATAGTGTGGGCCTCTATAACAAAAAAATAACCAGTTTTTAGTAAAATTTCTGATATAAAGTAGTTTTCAAAAACTTGTGTAAAATTGCAGGCCGTTCTCATGTTATGCAGGTCCTGGGAATAATATTTCTAACACTGAAGAGTTTCCATGTATATGTGGAATTTAGAAAAGCTTCTCCAAAAGAAAGGTCCTGAAATGACATTGTAATTCCTCTAACTTCAAAGTTTAATCGGGCCCTGATGTTGTTTACTGAAATCTAATAAATACAGTTATTTTGAATATTACAACAGAATTAAACAGCTAAACTTATTTAACTTAAACTCGCTGTTACTTCCCAATGTTATTTTTTAGTATTAAGAAAGAAAATTATTTAAATTTTTCAAATCATGCACATTTATAATTTTTTTTCGTCTTTTATAACTAAATAATGAAAAAATATGCTTTTTTTCTGATCCCATAAATACGACAATAAAATAATGTAACTAAGAGACATAGCAAAATTAAATCTTTGTGATTTCAAACCATAAACAAATGATACCGCCACCATTTTACATACTATGACGTCATTAGAATATTGTCCATTGATTGTTGGAGAACTTACTTTGTGAATGATTACCTCAATGATTTAATATTTTTTACGGTTCACGATGAATGAATCACTTGTGTTTGTTTAGATTTATGGAATGAGATATTAAGCCGTGAACCCAATTTCAATTAAAGTTATCCAAAAATATATGTATTTTTAATCGAAATTAAAAACAATGCTTTAATCTCGAAATAAAATGTTTTAGTTTGTATAATTGGTTATTTCTGTTAATTATTTATTTAGGTACTTTTCCATTATAGCGCATTTAAAAAAAAAAGCTTGGCGTAATTCGTGCATCAGAAAGTGAGATATGTTTCCAAAATATACAGCTATGAAAACAAATCTAATGAACTTGGAACAGATGTCATATTCGCCCCATATTGGCGCGATTTTTTTCGGTTGCCAATTTGGCGAAAACATCAACAGCATAAACAACATAATCCGGGTTACCACATCAAGCCCTTTGGCGCAAGTTAAGTACCCGTTGCCTATATGATATTGGCGACAGAAAAAAATCGCGCCAATATGGGGCGAATATGACATCTGTACCATGAACTTTTATTTTTGTTTATATATGCACTTATATACATAAAAAATCGTTTCTAAATATATATAATATTTTTTTATATACAAATTACGGCACAGATTTCAGATATGAACCGGGATACCTATGTCGCTAAAATGATGTTATTTTGCCGGCTATTGTTTTTTATTTATTAATAAATTGTTTAGGCACAGATGTCATATTCGCCCCATATTGGCGCGATTTTTTTCCGACGCCGATTTGGCGAAAATATCAACAGCATAAGCAACAACATCCGTGTTACCATATCAAGCAAAATAACGACACTTTGGCGCCGGTTAAGTATACATTGCGCATATGACATTGGCGTCAGAAAAAAATCGCGCCAATATGGGGCGAATATGACATCTGTGCTATTGTTTATTTACTTTTATTTTCTGTTTTTAAATTATATAAACTGTTTTGTTCTATAGTTATTATTCAAACTTTTATTTATTTATAGTTATTTCCTTTTCAAAATGATAGCAAATAATTTAAAAATATATAAGTAACTGGTATTCGAAAGCGAGATTTCTGCCGAATTGGCGTCAGAGAAAAATCACGCCAACACCGATGCGTATATGACATCTGTGCAAAAAATACTTCTGTTTCTTTATAAAAATGGATAAATAGTTTTTTTTTACATTAAATAAATTGTATACATATGCAAAAAATTGCTTGTGAGTATGAAGCAGTAAATAGGCTGTCAGAAAATACGTTGGCAAACTTCTTTCTCGCCAAGAAACTTTTCTCCGAAGTATTGTACGTACATGAGTAATGATTGCTAGAAATGCATTTTTAATTATGATATGCGCTTTTATGTTTCACTACATTTATGCATACTATACCGTGTATATAAATGCTACAGTTCATATGCAGGGCTACACAAAAGAATTCGTAAGGGTTCCTGAGTATGAGAATAAATTGCTTAAAGGTGGTTTTTAAAGGAGTTATGCAGTTTTACGCTGAACTGCATTTAGATTACTAAAAAATGTTTGTAGAATATAGATAACATGATATACAGGGTCGCGCAAAGAATTGGATACATAACCGTCTATGGATGATAATATCTGGAAATATGATTTCAGTAGCTTTAAGAGTAGCTTAAATTAAATTTTAGCTAAATAGTGGCATGTAATAACGGTACTATTGCTATGGACGGTAACTGCTGAAATCAATTTTTTAAAAAAATTATGCGTTTTCTAAAATGTTTACTTAGTTATCTTATTTACCTTATTTCCCTAAATAACGAAGTTTTGTTAAAGCATTCAGGATGTGGTGGAAAGTGTTTCATATTCTATGCTTAACGCATGATTTTTCTTTCTTCTTTAGTCTTATTTTGCATTTATTTTATTCTTAATTTTTAGTCTTATACTGCTTTATAGAAACTTTGGCACAGTTGTCATATATACCCCATATTGGAGCGATTTTTTTCCGACGCCAATTTGGCGAAAACATCAACAGCATAAACAACAACATCCGGGTTACCATATCAAACAAAATAACGACACTTTGATGACAGTTAAGTACCCGTTGTGTATATGACATCTGTGCCGAAACTTTAGTATTTAATGTTTAAACTCTTCGCTCCACTCACCTTGCATATAGTACAAACTATAACACAGATAGCGCAAAATAATAGACAGTTTGATACTTTTCCACTGTAAGGGCTTTGGCATTTTTAAAAAAAAGTTTGGTGTAATTTGGGCATCAGAAAGTGAGATTTGGGTACTTTTCCGTTATGCGGATACCATTGTCGCCAAGCGTAATAGTTGGCGCAAAATGAAAGTCACGTGAATTAAGGCATTTGAAAAATAAAAGAAAAAATATTGTCGTACTAAAGTGAGCATTTAAAAAATATAACATTTGAAAATTCCAGACTTTTACGAACTATTTCATTAAATCACAAATATATACTTAAAATAATTGAACAAATAACTGTTATAAAATAAAGCAATAAAATAAAACTCATATTAAACTGCTGGCATAAAATTACAAATATCTTTTAGCATTTTGAAATAATTGGCGCATTAGCATACATGGTACTTTTCCTTTATACGGACAGCATGATAAAATGTATGCTAATGCGCCAATTATTTCAACCTTCATCGTAAATTTTTATTGTAAACCATGCGAAACATTGTGATTTGTTATTTATGAAACGTGAATCACGTGAATGATTATTGTTTAACCTTAACCTTGGAAAGCTTTTTAATTTGCTATTAATCGAAATAAAAATGCTTTTTTTTTTTATAAAGTTGTAGTTTACTTTTACTGCTGATGCTGAGATGGATTTTATCATTTGGCAATTACCAGATGATGAGAAAGTTGTGATAAAACTGTTTCAGGAATTTGGAATTCTGCATAATAAAAGATTGTGTTCAAAAAATCATGAAATGAAATTATGGATGAGTTCTGGAAATCCGAAATTGAGTTGTAGCTTACGATCATACGAAGAAAGCGTAGAAATACGACAAAAAACTTTGTTTAAAGGATCGCGGGTGACTTTTCTTAATGCTTTGAGGTTTATATATTTATCGTGCAAAGAGTTGACATCGATTGAGTTTTGTGAGCTGCAACTTGATATGAACCACAACACAACAGTGGAATGCAATAGTTATTCGAGAGAAGTTTGTGCAAATACTTTATGTTCTCGACCAAATAGAAAAATCGGTGGACCTAATAAAATTATAGAAGTAGATGAAAGTCATGTATTATTTATACAGATTGTTGGAAAGGATATAAAACAGTTGAACTGCTAAGTGCTGGTTATGATCATTTCACAGTAAATCACAAATACAATTTTGTCGACCCTAATACTGGATGTCATACTCCAAATGTTGAAAGATTATGGGGCATCGCAAAATGGCGCAACAAAAGACACCGGGAAGCTGTTCGTCATCATTTAGAGTCGTATCTCATAGATTTTATGTGGCTACGCCTTCATTCAAAAAATGAAATGTTTACTGCAATGCTGAAAGATATTTATAATTTTATGGTAGCAGTTTAACATGATTTTTTATTTTATTACTTTATAGTATAACAGTTATTTGTTCATTTATTTTAAGTATATATTTGTGATTTAATAAAATAGTTCGTAAAAGTTTGTAATTTTCAAATGTTATATTTTTAAAATGCCCACTTTACTATCGAGAATGTTTTTTTCTTTTATTTTTCAAATATTTCAATTCACCTTATTTTCATTTTGCGCCAACTATTGCGCTTGGCGACAATGCTGTCCGTATAATGGAAAAGTATCGCATACATTTTGGCATGGTGTCCGTATAACGGAAAAATATTGAGAATTGTTGTCAAATCATATAAACAGCTATGAAAACAAACTTGATGAGTGTTTTTTTTTATATGTTTATTTTATATGTATATTATTCATGTTTTTATGTACAAATTACATCTGTTTCTGTATAAAATTAGAGAAACGGCTTTTTTAATCGTATAAATATCGAAAAAAAAATGCATGTGTATATAAAATGAAACAGTGGATAGGCTCCGGAAAATGTTGCCAAACTTCTTTTTTCACCAAGGCACTTATACTGGAAAAGTACCAAAGCACATTAAAATCGCGCAGTTAGGAGCTCATACAGTACAGCGTCGTCTATTGGCGGTTATTTTATTAGTAGCATCGGGAGGAAGATGTAAAGATGTACTTTAAATTCTCACCCATAGATTTTGAAAAAAATATCTTAAAAGAGCGGAGTTTAAATTAAATTTTGGTGACCTCCTTTATGAAAGATTAATAGTTATAAATGGGAATTTCACCAAATCAGCCAGCTATTGTCAAGTTGGCCAACATTTGGCGCTACTGTGGTAACCCCGCATTAGTATTTTTCAACAGTTACTCATTTCAATGAGGTGGTCCTACCGGAATCGTGAGGGACACACAGAGACTTGGATTTTATATAAATAGATTGTAAAAGAAAAATAAACCAAATTGTTAAATTTACAAATAAAAATATTTGTTCGTAGTTGAAATGAAAAATAATTATTTGATGTCTAAGAATAAATATAACAGCGTTTTTGGAGCCTGTAACAAAATATTTCTTTCAATCAGAGAAAAGGATTTTCTTATGAATATTTGACTATAAAAAGTCAGTGTTTTATTTTTCTGGCAAACAATTACATTATAAAATACACAAATATATTCCTCATTAAACGCTAAAATATCTATTTTCTAAAACAGGGTAGTTTTTCTTTGCATTGAAAAATAAAACTGTTTTCCAATGCAATTTTCTAAAGAAAACAATAAATAAAATTCCAAGCATATAATTTAAAGCTAACGAAATGAAAACCGAACAACAAACAATTTTCAAATACACGGAAATTCAATCTGATAATTTATTTTACTTCTGCTCAATCAATTGTAAAATAAAAAGCCAGCTATTGTTTTTTGTTTTAAATGTATTTTTATTCGAACAATTTATTCTTCTTTTGGATTTTCAATTGTTTCAATGAATTATTCTGTTTTTAAGACTTTTTTTTTATCTCTTTCATTTTTTTTGTTCATTTAAATTTTAAGTTGTAATGTTTCAAAAAGTTTAATAAGCCTGCTTGAATTTACTCGAACCTTTTAAGTAATGCCAGATTTGGTTAGAAAATGAAAATACGTTATAAGACTTTTATATTTATCTACTAATAATTGAAAATTAATGTAGTTTTATTTTAAAGATTTTCAGAGTATAATTTTACATACAACAGTGTGCATACTATTGTATATAATGTATAACAATACACATAATTTACCAAATGCAATAAATATGTTTTATTCGGACTAATTTGTACTCTAAAGAATCCGTATGGAAAAATTATTCGATATAAAAAATTTCTGCAAAACAATAATTCACGGATATATATAATTTACAAATCATTTACAAAAAGTGATTTGTAATCCCTCTACAATTTTATACAGCAAGTGGTATTAGCACTATTAGTTTACAAATATTTTGTTCTAAAACACTGTTAAAAGTCTTCAGCCAACTGCCCAGCATTGGAACCATTTTTATAGAAAAAGGTTACATAACCATTCACTGTTTAAAATATGCAGCAAATTGTCTAGTTATTCGACCTTTTTTATAGAAAAAAGTTACAAAAGTGTGATTTAATGCTATTCCGAGCATATTTTTGCCAATATTGTGGTCAGAATCTATATATATTAAACAGAAACATAATTTGCACAACAAATTAAAAGAAAAAACAATTTATTTCCAAGATTGTTTAGGCCCGAGAAGGACTGTTATTAAGATATTTCAATTTGTTGCTTTTACATTTAACGTTAAACTCTTGTAAGAAATATGGTTAAACTGATGGAACTTTAAAAAATTCAAATAAAATTCAAACAACAATATGATACCTATACCACCCTAAAAATTCAGATTCTTTTCTTTTTTTTTTTCATTTTACATTTTGCACGTAGTTTATCATTTTGTATAAACATACAAAATCAGCAATACAAATATTTGCAATTTAAAAATGAAAAAAGTCTAACATTTATTTCGATTTCATTTGAACGGAATCTAAGTTTTTAGGGTGATTTAAGTATCATATTGTTTGAATTTTATTTTAATTTTTTTAAGTTCATTCAGTTTAACCATATTTCTTACAAGAGTTTAACGTTAAATGTAGAAGCAACAGAATGAAATACCTTAATATCAGTCCCTTCTCGGGCCTAAACAATCTTAGAAATAAATTCCTTTTTTTTTAGATTTATTATGCAAATTATGTTTTTGTTTAATAGGCGAAGTTTTTTAATAAGTAATGCAATTAAACAAATTGACGTCAAATTTAGGGGGCTTGATTTATGCAGTATCGCATCCCAATTTGTGATGCAAATTTACCAAACCATTATTTAACGGCGACTCCAGTCGATAAAACTATTCGACTGATGATTATCTAATTAAGGGGACCGAGAAAGCTCTAAATCCGCCATGTTAAATTCACCAACTTTATATACATTTTTCTTAGAAATGGTGAAAGATAGAAGTCTAGATTTTTTATAGTAGTTAAAATAATATGATTTACATGATTTTAAAAGACTACTTTCTTTCGAAGTGAAACTCAAAATTAATTATTAATTATTTATTGAAAGTCATTTTTAAATTAGCATTTTTGGTAAGATTTCACTGCCTATAATTGCCTACATAATATTATTATTACATAATATTATAACGATTCACTGCTTTCATAATATAAGTATTAAAATAATCTGAGTTCATAAGTTTAATAGATATTGAAAAAAAGGAACATTAACATGAAAAATCCAAATTTTGAGAAAAAGTCAATTAAAGATTTAAATGACCATTAAGCTGTGAAGTATTCTTAGAAAAGAATGAATAATTTCAACACTTATTTTTGATATATAAAAATATGTGAAACATCGTTGTTAAGATAAAAGTTTAAACTATTTAATGATAAAAAGTAAAAATCGATTTTTCGTTTGAATTTTGCTTTCCTCGTCCCCTTAAACAATTTTTCAGTGTCATGGTTTTCATAATAAAATAAGAAAAATAATGTCATTCAGGAATACTTATAGATAGAAAAAAAGCCATAGACTTAACATTAAATGTTACTATATTTTTTTTAATTTACAAATAATTACTTTTTCTTTCTCGTTGCCAAAAAAAGAAACTGCCTATTAACAATATATATATTATACAGAAAAAACATATTAGTTTGTAACACTGACGTCATGTTGATGCAACCTGTAAAATAAATTTCGCTTTTGCAAATTTGTTAACGTCTAAAAATCGGACAATTTCAATTTTTACACCGTCTTAAAGCAATATAAATAGTACAATATTTGTTTTCAGCCAATATTTCGTAAAGAAATTAAAACTTCATCATTCAATAAATAAATACAAGACAAATATAAATATATCACAAAGTTAAGAACTGTTTAATTGGACTATGCGCTTATCTGTATACAACTAATATTCCTGTTTTAAAATCAATACCGGTAAAATATATTTCAGATTTTTGTTTTAAATTTTACGTCATGTTCACCTACTATCTGTATTACCTCATATTAATGCGCTTTGTATTACTAACAAATGTTTGAAAATGTCATTCTTATTTCCTCTTTGACACCATATTCATCTTAGTTTTAATTCTTAAAAAAAAAAAAAAAAAAAAAAAAAAAATTCAAATTCATTTTTCACGTGGAAATCTTTCAACTGAAAATTAATTGCTGTAGACAAAAATTTATCACGGCTTTCGAATTTTTGAAACAATGAATAAATAATGTTAAATTTATAGGAAAATGTCCTTTGATTTTCAATGAATTTAGCAAAAATTGCAATTACTAAGAAAAATATTTGAATAATATAAATAAAACACAGCCTGTATCACTTTCTGGGTTATAATTCATCCATATGCAAAGGCATTTTATCATCCTTTTTGACTGTAATATAATACAAATATTTTCACACTTTAAATTTGTAATATTATTAGAATTAACAAAGAATTAAAAAAATTGTAACATCAGGGACATAAAGGTGGGAAGAAAAAAATCAAAAATGTTGTGAGCTCCATAGGCTTTCCTATGTTAAATTAACATTAAGAAGCGACACTGAAAATAAATAAGCACTGACTGCCGCGCAATACTTAAATATTACGCTATCGTATGTAGCACAGAAATTGCGATTATTTGTTAATTGTTTCATGGCAATGCCCGAATTAAACGCATCTCATTGGTTATTGAACAGCATTTAATGCCTCCCCGTACCTATAAGGTGGGTGGGGGGGTTACCATAGGGGTAGACCTGTTCTGTCGCCAAATACCTCGAAATGTATCACCAACTTGGCGATATATTGCCAAATTTAGCGGCCAAAATTAACGCTAACTTGGCGATATCTCTAATATTTCGCCATAGACTTCCATTGTAAACCAATAGGGTTTACTTGCTTAAAGAAAATCAACAAATTGAGATATTTTAATGCAACAAAAACTAATATAAGGGATTATATTAATTTTAAGGGAATCAAACTGGTGGCCATGGGCGGCTAGTAGTGTTAAATTACGGTTATGGAACTGTTTTCTTTAAAAACCGTGGATTGACTGGACAGTTTGCTGCAGACTATTTGCTGCAAAGACGAACTGTAAAGTGACCGTTTTCTTACAGTAAGATATTTATTTTTTAAACGTTTATTTGGTACTTAACGGTATACAAAAGGTAAATTAACTCACAAGACAAGAAGCACAACATAAAGTACCTGACTTGGTAATAAAATCTAACTTTAAGTTACATTATTTTGAATAGAGATTCCTAAATGATGTTTTCGTTACTACTTCACTACTTCAGGAAAATTGATATTAAATATTTAAAAACCAAAAAAGAAAACCAGAAATTACATTCTGAACGAAAATTGGTCATGTTAAATAATCTTATTTTGGTAATACTAGGATTATTTCAGTTATGTCTGGTATATTATTTTTTTTAGCAATTACCCCTAAACATTTAAGTTTTTATCTGTAATAAATTAGTCAATGTGGTAAATTCCAAAGTTTTAAAATATAATTTTATTGCATGAGTATTGCACAACTCTTTAGACAGGTTCTTCTTTTACTTTCCATTACTGCATAGATAATCTCAAACCGAATTCTATTGTGCTGTTTACGATTATTGTAGACATTACCTCGAATACCAGCCATACAGTTGAGAGTTAAAATTTACACAAAGAGTCAAATCTTAATTTCAAACCTTAAAACCATGTTTTACACAGATAAAATAATATTCAAATATTATAAAATTAATTTATAACTGCAATTGATACTGCATAATTATAGTAATACAGTTCTTTCATAATTGTGTGACAATTGAAATTTGATATAATTGATAGTACTTAATGCTTTTTGCAGCTATTATGCAAATTGAATAAATCATTCTTTCGAGAAAGAAAGGATGCGCATTTTATACCGATACTGTCGATAACTTGCATGAGTTTGGCAAATTCAGACCTACACTATTACACTTTTTATTACCAGTATTTTGTTCTCTATAGACTTTAAAATACCCCTCATAAAAAAGAGTCGAATGAAAATGTCAAGGATTTAAACACGTGGTTTGGGGCAGAAATAGCAAATTTTTCACTAAATCGATTGAGGTAGCCTCTCTTAAAAATTGGATTGTGACAAAAATTTCTGAGAAATTACAGAATATCGCTTGTTGAATATAGAAGATCTCTTTTCTGTTAAAACCACATGTCTAGAACATGATATTCATAGTAGATAGTCGAATGTATCACTTGTTGTCAAAAACTCATCTTAAAAAAAAGTATTACGCCGTTTCTTCAGAATTTACCAAGTCGCTATTTTCAAAAATAAGAAATATTAACTAAAAAAACACGGTCTATTCAACATCGGTCCCTTTTAGTGCAAACGAATTTCGGTGAAAAAAAAATCCGACCTTTAAGCCTGAGCGCACCTATAACATTTTGTAACAATAAATCTGCCCCTTAACTACTAATCCAAGAACAGATTAAGCGTTTGAGACGCCTACGATTTATCTATATTATAAAGAACAAACGTGCCCGCGTGTAATGCTGCCGTCATTTTGCAAATTGCAACAGCGGACGATCAATTTGTACTTTTACTGCATTGTTTTTAAATTTTTTAAACTTCTATACGGGAGTATACATACTTCTATTGGGAGTGTATGATACACTCCCAATTTTTACACAGTATAATAACGAAACAAATGTACTTTTAAATGCAATTTGCTTTTCAAATCTATCTCTGTCGCGTGCAGACGATTGCGAAAAAAAACCACGTTTCCACTTAAATTAGTATAAATAATTAATCATTTGTCTCCAGCTTATATTCTATAACGAAATTAAAACACCCATTAATCAATTAGTAACACAATAAAATATAAACAAAACACAAATATAATTTAATCCAATTTCGCGCTTAAACTTATAAAATGACTATTAGTATCATTTTCAAAAATAAATCAGAATCAAAAGATTGATTGTAAACAGCGATCTTTGCCAATTTCTTGGTCTGTTAAATCCTGACGGGAGACTAATATGAAAATATTGCTTTTAATACATTTAATAACTTTATCTGAAAGCATAATTGCTGTTTTTCTATATAATTATGGGCCCCATCAGTGGCCAAGAGGTTCTGCTCTCAAAGCTGGTAGACGGAAGGTGCTGTGTTCGAACCCAATCGCGCCCGACGACGGCCTAATCATTCGGAGTTTCCCGTGGTTTTCTTCGAACCTTGGATTCCTTGCGTAAATACGGGTTGGGTTCCCTTAGAAAGACCTCCACGGAGGGCAACGCACGTTAGGGCCCATATCTCTCTTGTAGATAATTGGCCGTCATAAACAACACCAGCACCTATATAAATATGATTTTTATTATTGATAACTGCATTCTAAGGAAATATATTAAATCTAAAATACCTATTTTAGTTATCAATTAAAAAAAAAAAAATAACAGAGAGTAGATCCATGAGAGGCTTGTAGAAACTTTGAGATTGTTTGTTGATGCGTTTTTACTTTAACTACAATTTTTTTGTTAATCAAATAACGCGTTTTAACGATATAAAAGTGTACTGTATCAAAAGCCGCTTGCAGAATCTTTCGAAAAAGTCCTCATTCATCGCAGCGCTTTTAGTATGTGCAGCGAAAAAGGATGTTGGCATCAGAAATAATATATATGGTGGTCTTCACCTTTATTCTGTAACCCGTGAATCCCGGTTTTATACCCCTAGTATATTTAATAGAATTAATACCTTAAAATTAAGGGGTCTCAAGACTCTTAAAACTTGAAAATTTTCGAAATTTTAATTTTTTTTTTTTAGATGTTAAACTTCTAGTTTTCTGAAAATTTTCGTATGATTGTTCCCTTGAAAGTACCATTAGAACAGATGTTATAGCTATTAGAATTATATTCGCTCAATAGCTGAAGCGGCTTTTCCGAAACTTTGAATTTATTTTTCTACAAATGTCGTTCTGGGTATAACGTGCAAGATATCTCAAAAACTTCTGAATATTTTTAATGAAATTTTCAAAACATGTGTTTCATGTTATTCTGTATAATCTGAACCTAAAATTTCATTTTTATTGTTCAAAAAAGTATTTTGTTTAGGTGATTATACTGCTAAAATTTTCAAAATTTTGTATTAGCTAAATACAACTTTGTATCAAAAATATATAAATGCTTTATATACAAATTTATTTTTTAAAAAATTTCATTCTAGTGGCAAAATTTATATTATAATCCTGCGCGTAAGCTGTTATACCAATTTTAGGCTCAACAAATGTCTGGCAATTTAGAGTACCCTATAAATAGTAAGACTGTGTCTTACAATTTTTTATATACATGAAATGAAAGAGCATAACTTATATTTTTTAATCCCAGTAAAAATTGTATTTTCAAACTGTATACATTTTCAGATATTAAATGTTGAAAATTGTCTTTTTTATTCCCTTTTTCAATTTTAAAAGTCTTGAGACCCCGTAAGTATCTCCTCATTACTAAAAGTACACAATTTTGTCAATAATGAAAATATCATCACTTTTTACGACCGTTGCACCATCAAAGAATAGAACAGCTTAAAACCTATAAACATAACATTGATAAAAGTATAAACCATGCTTATTTAAATATTTTATATAAACGATTTATTTCCCTAAATTTTCATTGTTTCAGTTTAAGTGTAAACTAATGACAGAACAAACTTTAGATCAGCGTTGGGAAAATTTGTAATTTCAATTATCTGCAGTGTAATTACAATTTAATTGTATGGAATTAATTACAGTTAAAATTACATGCCGTAAAAAGTTTTTGCAGCACTGTAGCCGAAAACGCCCCCATCCCAGTATTTCATGGAATTTCTGTGCTTGATTGTGTGTAACTATAATCAATTATATGCAATTAAATTGTAATTACATAGCAAATAATTGCGATTACAAATTTGCACAACTCTGCTTTAAATATTCTCTTAACATAATAATAATCATGTTTGGATCATACTAAGATATCTGAATGTAATCAAATTACATTATTTTATAAGTCTGTCAAGGTACATCTTTTTAAATGCAGGATGAGAAATAATTCTCAATATCGATTAATATTTTCTTCTATTTTCTTTTATGATATTTTAATTTGCGATTTCAGACTATCCTGAAAATTAAATGTGATTTAATGTATTTCTTGATATATACTCTTCATACATATTATCTTCACGTAGTTGAAATTATATATATATTATTTAAATGCATTTCACGTTACGAGAGAATAAATACAATGAAAGTGTACATATCTTAAACAAGTATTATTTCATCTTTTTTATTTCTATATTTCTATTTAAAATAAGATTTCGTAAAGCAAACATCTCTTTGTTCAACACTGTATACAAATTTACTTTAATTATGAATCTAGAAGAGTTATTTAACTTATTAAAGAAATATAATAAAGGGTATTTAGAATTTGTTTTAATCTTAACCATGAAAATGTAACAAAACTTTTTGTGTCGTGCAAATTATATCATTTTATATAATGTTTACTCTCCAAACCATTTTTCTAGCTAAAAATATATATTAAAATACAAGTCGTTAAAATTATCTCGCATTTCTAAAATTCTTACGTCTTAAATTCAAAAAACAAAAATTCTTATGATTTTTGCATTGAGATTTGAAGTAAGTGTAAATATTACAGAATGTATTTATCAAGCAAATAGTAGCAAGAATAATTTCATAAATGTTTATAGATGATTTTCCTTTTACATTATGCTCGTAAGGGATTTAACCTATTATCTTTGTTTTGTATATGGTGAAAGGGAATGTAAAATAATAGATATTTATTATATATATATATATATAAGTGTGTCGTAAGTAATTGCGAAATCCGGCTCTTTGCAAAGAACCTAGGCTGTTTGAAAAAAGTGTCCGTCTAATTGGAGAACCATCTTTTTTACTTAATCGATTAGTTAGTTTTCAGACTTATTGCAAAGAGCTCAAGCAGCTCTAGACTAATTGGAAAATGATCAATTTTTTCCCAACCAGTCTTATTTTTTCAGGTATATTGCAAAGAGTCTGTGCAGAGTTAGGCTAATTGGAAGTTATCAATTTATTTCTGAAACAGCTTTATTTTTATTCCAGACTCATTGCAATGAGCATATGCAGTTTTAGACTCATTAAAAAATAACCAGTGATGACCAACTGTTTATTCAAAAAACCTAGTTTAATCCAAGTGTATTCCAGTATGTCTAAGTTAGTTATAAAGTAGTAAAATATTAGAGACAACTTAAAATACTTATAAAAATGTATAAGGAAACTGTTTATTGACAAATTTTATTGACGCGAGTGGGTATATAAGGAAAGCGAATGCTTCATTTTTATTTTAAGTGTTTATTTTTCGCTAACACTCCTTGCAGAAATATCAATACAATCAGCAGATAAGGAAGATTTTTAATATTTTCCAAGAATTACGTAGAGAAGATGAATTGTTCAATGAAAATAATTATAAAACATATATAAAAAAAAACTCTGATATAATGAAATCTGCCGATGATTCAGATTTTTAATGTTTTCCGCGCGTAACGTAGAAGATAAGTTTCTGAATGAAATTAATTATAATACATATTTAAGAAAATTGTTGTATCAATAAAATCTGCAGATGAGGCATATTTTAATATTTTCCTAGTATTACGTAGATAAACTGAGTTGCTTAATGGACATTATTATAAAACCTATATAAGAAAATTAGTTATTACTAGAGTATTAGTAAAGAAATTAGTATTACTACACTGTAAAAAAATTTCCGAAACGTTTCCGAATGTAACGGAGACCTGTGCTGCACGATACTAACGGAAAGGTTTCAGATTCGAGCAGAAAACTGTTTCGGTTATAATACGGAACATTTCCGATTCGCAATGAAATGTTTCTGAATATATCGGAAACCTTTCATTTTGGATCGGAAAGGTTTCTGAATACATATGAAATCATTCTGAAGATTAAGAAATGTTTTTGAATGTATAGGAAACCTTTTATTACGAATTGGAAAGGTTTCTGAATATATGTGGAACCTTTCTGAAGACGAGGATTATTTTAAAATTTACATAAAAAAGCACAAATAACTGTACTAAAATTACTTGCATGTGCATACATATAATGTAAAATCATTTAAAATACATTAGAAATATCTCAAAAATACATTAAAATTTTTAAGATATTTCTAATATATTTTAAATAATTTTATATTGTGTGTAATGCATCTGCAAGTGTTTTAGTACATTTATTTGAGCTTTTTTACATAAATTTTAATTATTTACTCAAGTTGAATTTAGCACTAGTATTTGAACATTCAATTATTGAAAATTATTTTGTGAAAGGGGCTTAGTTTAGTAAAATGGATTTTGTGATGAAGCCAGTTTTATTAAATGAATTTTTATGAAAGAGTCTTATATGGAAGTTAATTTCTGAATGATCTTTTTTCTGAGTTTATATATATATATATATATATATCTGCTTGGATTTATTCTGAAAAAAAATCAATATTATTATTGTTCGAATTATCTGTTATTATGTGCCAAAATGTTGGCAACGCACTTGTTCTGCGAATGTAGATAACCATAGAAACGTAATTCGTTTCGTCTTTCTAGTTTATGTTCTTGTCTTGCCTTGTGTGCACGCATCGCTTCGCTTGTCAACAATAAAATAAATACAGTCCTTAAGATTATGTGAGTTATTAATTAGTTTAATACGCATCGCTTACACAAAATGGTCAGCGTCCAGCCGGAGAAAGATAAGGTACTTTTCGCAATTTAAAAAAAAATTCTGTGACTGTATAATGAACTATTATCTCCAGTTCTTTCATCAAAGTTTTATGGAATGACGATTTCGCAAGCGTGTATGCTTCGATTAATGGGATGAAGAAATCGTCTGCTCTGCAATAAGGTAGGAAATATTTATTATTTTCTTTACTGTATTATAAGATTTTGAAATGGAATCTATTGAAAAGTTGAAAAGAAACGTTCCACGTTAAGAACGTCTGTAACAAAATTGATTAATAAATTCGAAACGTTAATAAATGACAAAAATATTGAAATTGATAATTACTCAGAAATATTAGAACAATTGAATGATAAAGAACAATCTCTAAAAAACTTAAATAATGAAATAGAATCTGCCATTACTATAGAGAAAGATTATGAAAGAGATATTAACACTAGTGAGGAATATCATGATAACATTATGAAGACTAAATTTAAAATAAAAAAACAAATTAAATGTTTAGAAGAAAGTAAAGTTTCCAGTGCATTTCAATTAAAACCTACTCTAATAAACAACGCAATAAACATTAAATTACCTGAAATTCCACTTCCGAAATTCTCCGGGAAGTCCGAAGAGTGGAATACGTTTAAGCTACAATTTAACAACTTAATAACCTCAAATGAACAACTTTCGGATGCTCAAAGACTGCATTATTTATCAGCTGCATTAATAAATGATGCAAGGGTTATGATTACAACAGAAGATACGTTTTCATCTTTGCTCCAAGCGTTAAAGGACAGATACGAAAATGATAGAGTAGTAACAGAAATACACATTAATTCACTTTTAGACGCAGATAAGCTCACGCAGCCTTCCGCTAAAGACCTACGAAATTTAGTCGACAATGTAAGAAAAAGCATTCGCGCATTAAGCGTTTTAAACTATAATAGAAACAATCTTTCCGATGTTTTAATATTAAACATCATTCTTCAAAAGTTAGACAAAGATACGCGAAAAAATTATGAAATGAGTATAAGTGCAAATGAAGTACCAAAATTAGAATTAATTTTATTTTTGGAGAAGCGCTCTCAAATTTTGGAAAACATCCATAAATGCACTTCCATAAAACCCTTCATTAAGGATCAGAAGCGTTCATGCAATTTTAAGTCATTAACCTTGTTAGCAGAAGGTCCACACAATTGTTTAGTGTGTAAGGGTGACCACATTTTAATGAAATGTTCGCAATTTTTGAATTTGCCCGCTAAAAAAAGGTTCAATATTGTTAAAACGAAAAGACTTTGCTATAATTGTTTATCATCTGTTCACAACATTAGCCAATATAAAAGTTTAAGTACGTGCAAAAGATGTAGCAAGCGTCACCACAGCTTGATTCACCTGGAACGCGGTGAAGAAGGTATTGATACTAATCAGGCGATACCAACTCAAAACAGAAGTAATCTTAGTAGTAACTTGTCGCCAACCGCAACCGCATTTTCTCCTCATAGTTACACAAATAGTCAGATGTCTGTCACCACCTTGGGTGAAAATGCACATTCATTTGATAACACGCATTCAACCATAAACAATACTGTAATGAATATGACATCTTCTTTTAGTAAACAAGTACTGCTTTCAACCGCGATAATATATGTACAAAATGCTAGAAGAGAATTTGTTCCTCTTAGGGCATTGCTAGATTCAGGATCTCAAAATAACTTTATAACGAAGGAATGTACCGAGTTATTGTTCTTGAAGGGAAAGAAAATAATCGCATCAGTTTCAGGGCTAAATGGTTCAGTTATGAATATAAAAGAAAGTGTTATATCAACCATCGCAAATGAAAATAGAAGTTTTAGTGAAACATTGCAATTTTTTGTTGTTCCTAAAATTACGCGCATAACGCCAGCTACATATCTAAACATCATGCCCATTACGCAATTACGGACATTTCAGTTAGCTGATCCACAATTTGATAAACCAGGTCCAATACATGTTTTATTGTCAAACGAGGTATTTTTTAACTTAATGGGAGCCAATAAAATAAATACACAAAATTTGGTTTTTCAAGAAACAGTTTTTGGCTATGTTGCTAGTGGTTCTAAGGCTATGCCACAAGAAGACAATTTCAGTAATTATTGTGGTCTTGTTCGATCTGTGGACGATTTATCCAACATTATGCAGAAATTTTGGGAAATTGAAGCGGTTAATGATACAAATCCAATAAAAAGTAAAGAAGTGCAATATTGTGAGGAACATTTCCTGCGTACACATACCAGAAGGGAAGACGGCAGATATGTTGTAGAAATGCCAATTAAAACTGGTGGGCTTGAATGCTTAGGAAAATCAAAAGAAAATGCAAATAAGCGATTAAATTCTTTGCTTAAGCGATTTACGCACAATCCAACCATGAGATTCTTGTATGAAGATTTCATTAACGAATATAGTAATTTGGGACACTTAGAAGAAATCTCTTTGGAAACTAATCCCAGATTTTCATATTATTTGCGGCATCATGGGGTATTCAGACCCGATAAGCCCAGCACGAAATTAAGAGTTGTCTTTGACGGTAGTGCAGCTACTACTAGTGGTGTTTCTTTAAATGATGTTTTATTAAATGGAGGTTCAGTTCAAGATGAGCTTTTTGATATCATTTGTCGATTTCGAACACACAAGTACGCCTTTACAGCTGACATCATAAAGATGTATCGCCAGATACTAATCGCGGAAAAGCAGAGAGATTTATTGCGCATTTTGTGGAAATGTGGTGAAGAAGAACCGGTCAAAACATTTAAGTTAAAGACAATTACTTATGGAACATCGAACGCTCCATATCTTGCCACGCGGACTCTAAATCAGCTCGCAATCGATGAAAAAGATAATTTTCCGCTAGCATCACGTGCAGTACTCCAAAATTTCTCCGTCGACGATGTGCTAACAGGAGCTAGCAGTTTAGCAGAAGCCCAACAACTGCAAGCACAATTAATCGCATTGCTTGAACGTGGCGGCATGACATTGCACAAATGGTGTGCTAACCACCCCGAACTGTTAAAAATCACAACTAGTAACAAGGAATATTCATTCATTGATAGTGATGAGGACCAGAGCACTAAAACTCTAAGACTCTTATGGAATCCAGTTCATCACTCCTTTTTGTTTAATTCATCAGTTCAGGAGCCAGTTGTGTACACGAAAAGAACTGTTCTATCAGATCTACACTGCTCAAAACAATTAAAGGATATTTGAAGTTTTATATAAAATAAAGATATAAACGAAATTTTTTTTGCCGAAAATAGAAGAAGAGAATCACAAATGCAAATTTTTCTGGTTTTCAAACTGTGGAGTATGCAAATTTTGAGTTCGACGTCAAAAACGTCGCTTCAGCAGCAGCGAATGAAATTTGACTTTCAACTGGATAAAAGAGAATGAAGACAAGGATGATCGGCATTCAGTGATTGCTTTGTTTCGATGAGTACGATGTCTCAGCGAAGTCATTTGACAGATTCAGAAGCTTTGAGAATTGTTGGTAGGTTAGAAGGGGGCCAAACTCAAGCCGAAGTAGCGCAAGCCATTGGAGTGTCACAAAGTGTCATTTCCAGGATCTGGAACCGTTTTTTGGAGAGTGGATGTGCAGGCCGAAGACCAGGGCAAGGTCATAGACGGGCAACAATGCCCAATGAAGATCGGTATTTAGCGTTAACAGCTCGGAGACACCGAACCATGAACGCTACTCTTCTCCAACAACACCTTCGCTCGGCTACAGGCACCACGATTTCAACTCAGACTATCCGAAACCGGCTCCATGCTATAGGTCTGTATGCTCGCCGACCGATGGTATGTATTAGATTAACATCAAGGCATCGTCGCGACCGCAGGGAGTGGGCAACCGAGCATGTCAACTGGAGGAGAAATGAATGGAGCAATATTCTGCTTTCTGACGAGTCCCGTTTTTCTGTGCATCGGGATAATAGGCGTATTTTTATCTGGAGGGACCGTGGCAGTAGGAATAATCCTGCGTTCGTGGACGAGAGTGTCTGATTTGGCGGTGGAGGAGTGTTGGTGTATGGTGGCATCTCCATTGACGGGTGCACTGACCTCTACATCATTCGAGATGGAGCTCTGACTGGTCGCCGATATAGGGATGAGATCCTCAGACCTATTGTAGTCCCTTACGCTGCAGCAATCGGAGATAACTTCATTTTAATGGACGATAACTGCAGGCCACATCGTGCAAACCTGGTGGAGGATTTCCTTTTCGAGGAAGGAATCGTTCGAATGGAATGGCCAGCGTGTTCTCCAGACATGAATCCAATCGAGCACGTTTGGGACGCTCTAGGAAGACGAGTTTCTGGCCGCCAACAACCCCCACAAACTCTCCAAGAACTGGAAAGAGCTCTTCTGGAAGAGTGGGGCAGAATACCCCAACTCGTCATTAATAGCCTCATTGAGTCCATGCCTCAAAGGTGTTCAACGTTGCTGGCCGCCCGTGGAAACCATACCCCCTACTGAAAATGATTTTCTTTGAAGAAAACACCTTTTCTTATTCTTTTTTCTCATATGCACAAATTGTGTTTTTTTCCTTTAGTACACAAATGCGCAATAAAATGCATTTTTTTCTGCCAAACATGTGTAATTTATTCTCATATAACCTACTATGTCTGTCGACCATGTATCAATCAGCTAAACAGTTTACCAGATACAAAATCCACCTAAAACTGCAATATCCTTTAATTGTTTTGAGCAGTGTAGTTCGAATTTACGATCCATTAGGATTACTCGGTCCTGGAATAGCTAAGGCTAAAATTTTCATACAGAGACTTTGGTTATTAAAGTTAGGTTGGAACGATCCACTTCCAGATTATGTTAAGGATGAATGGCAACGCTTTATCAGAACGTTTCAACATATAAACAATTTAAAAATCAATCGTTTTGTTTTAAACGAAGGCCATTCGGAAATTGAACTGCACGGATTCTCCGATGCATCCGAGCTCGCATATGGAGCAGCCATTTATCTACGCTGTCCCACAAAAATTAATACATCTTTAAATTTACTGTGCAGCAAGTCTAGGGTTGCACCATTGAAACCTTTGACAATTCCCAGACTTGAGTTGTCCGCAGCTGCCTTATTGTCTCAACTCGTATGTAAGGTAGTGAATCTATTAAAGTTGCATATCAATAAGGTAATTTTGTGGTGTGACTCAACCATCGTCTTAGCATGGTTACAGACTCCTCCTCATGTACTCAAAAGCTTTGTGGCCAACAGAGTTTAGAAAATTCAAGAGTTGACCCAGACTTATCTATGGAAACATATACGTTCAGAGTACAATCCAGCAGACCTTGTTTCTCGAGGACTAACTTTTGACAAGTTAATTGATTGTGAACTTTGGTGGCTAGGCCCTTCTTTCCTAAGAGAAGGTGACATCACATCCAATAAGGACATTGACTTGGAACATGAAAAAAACACTATTGAATTTTCATCAGAGTTAAAACTGAGAAACAATACTACATTAACTTGTTTGAATAATGTTGAATTTGTTAATGAAATTTTAAGTATTAGCAATAATTATACTAAAATATTACGTGTTTTGAGTTATATTTTCAGGTTTTTAGATAATACGAAAAGATCAACTGAAAAACAGAAAGGGACACGTAAGTATAGATGAATTATCAAGAGCAGAAGCTTTTTTGATACGGGAATTTCAAAAAAGCGAATTTAAGGCAGAATATACTGCATTGTTAGAAGGTAAGCAAATTTCTAAGAATAGTAAATTGCGATTGTTAAACCCATTTTTGGATGCAGATAAGATGCTAAGAGTAGGAGGTCGTTTGAATCATTCCGACCTAAAATTTGCTCAAAAACATCAATACATTCTGCCAGCTAAGGGTAAATTGTGTCGCCTGATTGCAATTTACTACCATAAAAAATATCTTCTTATAGGTGCACAAGCATTGTTATGCTACTTGAGGCAAAAATTCTGCCCATTACAGGGAAGAAATTTAGTTAGGAAAATAACGCATGAGTGTATAACTTGTAGTAAAAACAATCCTATAACTGTGCAACAAATCATGGGTTCGCTACCCACAGAAAGAGTACGTCCTAGCGCACCTTTTAACTATGTGGGAACAGATTTTGGTGGCCCCTTCTTTATAAAATATAAGGGACAAAGAAAGGGAATTCTTAATAAGGTGTATTTGGCAATCTTTGTTTGCTTTGTAACTAAAGCAGTGCATCTCGAATTAGTGTCAGAATTGACCACAGATGCATTCATTGCAACGTTAAAAAGATTCATTGCTAGGCGCGGTAAGTGCGCAGTAATATTTTCAGATAATGCAAAAAATTTTGTTGGAGCAAACGCAGAGTTACAAAGACTCCATATTTTGCCAAGACGTCCGGAAGAGAGGTTGGCAAATTATTTGTCAGAGGAGAATATCACTTGGAAATTTATTCCTCCTCGTGCACCTAATTTTGGTGGGTTGTGGGAGGCAGGAATAAAATCGGTAAAATATCATCTAAAGCGAACAGTAGGTAATGCAAGACTAACATTCGAAGAGTTATTAACTGTAGTTGCTCAAATAGAGTCTATATTAAACTCACGTCCAATCACTCCATTGTCTTCAGACGTGAATGACTTAGAGGCCTTAACGCCAGGCCACTTCTTAATCGGGATACCTATGACAGCCATAGTTGAACCAGAATTAATTAATATAAGCGAAAATAGACTGTCTAGATGGCATAGAATTACAAAATGCGTTCAATTGATATGGAATCGTTGGAACAGAGAGTATTTGAATACGCTTCAACAGCGTTCGAAATGGCAATTTTCAAAAAATAACGTAATCATAGGTACCCTAGTGTTGATAAAGGAAGACGATCTTCCTACAAATAAATACTTACTAGGACGCATTACAAATGTTTTCCCAGGTACAGATGGTAAGAGTAGGGTAGTAGAAATCAAAACCTCAAAGGGAATACTTAAAAGAAGTATATCCAAAATTGCTTTATTGCCACAACAAATTTCAGAGAATTAGTTACGAGCTATATATATATATAAAAAAAAGGAGGGAGCTTTTGGTTGTGAATTTTCTCTTAATTTTTATTGCTGTATTATTTTCATAATTGTATTATTCATTGTTAAAAGAAAATTGTTGTGTTGTATCATATTTACTCAGTCATTTGTAATGTTAATATTTTATTTTCTATTGTATAATTGATTGAAGTTGACCCTTCAATGTCGGGGGGTATGTTCGAATTATCTGTTATTATGTGCCAAAATGTTGGCAACGCACTTGTTCTGCGAATGTAGGTAACCATAGAAACGTAATTCGTTTCGTCTTTCTAGTTTATGTTCTTGTCTTGCCTTGTGTGCACGCATCGCTTCGCTTGTCAACAATAAAATAAATACAGTCCTTAAGATTATGTGAGTTATTAATTAGTTTAATACGCATCGCTTACAATTATAACTTTTTCATAATTTAGATAAAATTTTATTGCGTTTTAACATCTTGCAGTGATATTTTTTTAACCATGCGGATTAACAAGTAACATTAAAGTTCCTGAACTGTATTATTATTGAAAATGGAATGATAAATTCTTTCGAAAAGCGTTTTACTTATTTTTTTAATCATTTATAGCATTATTTTTACTTATTATTTTAGTTCTTTATTAGCGTTTCTTTGTTGCACAGACATTTTAATACATAACATTTTATTATTATTAGTGCATGTAAATAAGATATGATTGCAATTTCTGTTATTGTTGATTCAATATAGTATTATGCTTTTCACAGCATAATATTAATAAATTAAAATACCTTATAACTTAAAGCAAGAAATTTTGTGTACTATATTTTCATAAAATAAGCTGATGGTTAATGATCTAGAATTTTTCAATTTTGTTTACTGTAAAGTGCATAAGTTAAATAACAATAGTATTTTTTTTTTTTTTTTTTTTTTTTTTTTTTTTTACAATTCAGTCTTGCAAAATCAGAAGACAACATTTTTCTTTTCAAGCAAGAACATTTAGATGAACAAGTAAAATTCAAATCGCAAAAAATGCAATGGTTAATGTTTTCGAAGCATTAAAAAAAAAAGTGTGTGTTTGTGGGGGGGGGGGGGGGGGATTTACATATCTAAACCTGAGTACTAAACAAGTTAATGATCTTAAAACGATTCTTTTTATTTTTCTTTCAAAATTGGAGAAGAAAAAAGGTGAATATAAAAAATGAAATTTTTGAAATCTTTTTAGGAAACAGCAAAACAAATGAATCAATTTTATTTACTATAATGATTTATAAAAATAAATCCTATAATTGTAAGAATAGTTTACTGTTTATTTTTATTCACAATACCGTATTTTTTACGTAAAAGCAATCAACAATAAAGAAGTAAAATGACAATGAACCTTCAGCTTGTTTGATTAAAATATAATACATAAGTTTTCTTTTAAGTTATAACGCATTTAATAATTTGTTAAGAACACGCTGTAAAAAGGAGAATACGATACCGCAATCAGTATGAACATCAAGTTTAACTATATTATCTTATTTTCATGCACACATGTATATATATTATAATAAAAAAACAGACAAAACAAAGTCTGATATATTAAAAAATAAATAGGTTATTAATTTCTTTTCGTGTACTGCAACAAAGAAAACTAATAAAGAAGTAATAATAAATAATAGTAAGTAAAAGTAATACTGTAGATGGTTAAAAAAAAAGAAAACACTTACCCAGAATTACGATCGTTCCGCGTTCAAAATTACAAAATTTCCAAAGCTCTGAAAAAGTCCTTTTATTATATCCAAGGTACATTTCTTGCATAATTTTAAAACGCAATAAAAAATACCCACAAAATATAACAAAAATGTTATAATATTGTTTTTTTTTTCTTCAAAATAAAAGCGAATTCAAATACACGTGGTCCTACGCCGCCATCTCATACGCACGAGCACGAGCTGACTTTCACTTTAGGCGATTGCTTCCCGTCCGTTTCAGCGTGATGAGAAATAGTGGTGAAATACTTGGAGCGCATGCGTACAGGCGCTTTCTCTGTTACACGGAAAGTACGAGGGAAAGTTAATTGAAACACCCAGGAACATTCCCGGTTGTTTCGGAAAATAGAAATAGCTCTCACATATCCGGTACTATCAGAAATGTTCCTGTTAGAATAGTAAACGTTCCCACTATTTTTTACAGTGTAGAGAGCAGAGCAGAAGATGTAGCTTTTTCAAGTTTTTTTTTGTGTACGTAGTGAAAATGGGTAGCTAAATTGAAATAATTATAAAAATTATGTAAGAAAATTTCTGTATCAATAAAATCTGCAGACGAGGCATATTTTTCTGTATTACGTAGAGAAAATGAACTGCTGAATAAATTTAGTCACAACAAGTATATACGAAAACTGCCGTATTGACAGGTATGGTTAACGCTCCTGATTACTTGATATTAGTGACTACTGTAATTTTAAATCTTTAGCTCATTTTTAAAAAATAAATAAACCTGCAATGCTGCCCAGCAGTACATCATTTATTTTCACTATTCATCATTTTCATTCAGCAGCCCATTTTCGCTACATAGTGCTGGAAAAATATTGATAATCTGCGTCATTTGCAGATTTTACTATTAATAAAATTTTGTGATTTATATGTATATATATATATATATATATACATATATATATATATATATATATATATATATATATATATATATATATATATATATATATATATATAAATTGATTTCATGTATCAACCCATCTTATCAACATAATGCTTGGTAAACTGTAAATCTGTCTCATTTGCAGATTTCATTGTTTCAGAAATTTTCTTGTATATTTATTGTAATTATTTTTAAACCATCAATTATTAACAAACCATCTTCTCTATATAATATTCGGAAACAATAAAAATCTGCCTCATCTGAAGATTTTATTGATACAGCAGTTTTCTTATATATATTCTATGATTATTTTCACTCATATCACTTCATCCTTTTTCTCTGCGTAACACTGGACAAACACAAAACTCTGCCTCATTTGCAGATTTCATTAATACAGAAACCTTCATACATATTTTTATATTAAATTTCATTCAGCGATCCATCTTCACTGTATTATACTGGGAACACATTAATAATCTGCTTCGTCCACAGATAAAATTACCGCAGAAGTTTTGTTATACATTTTTTTATAATTATTTTCATAAACAACCCATTTTCTGTACATAATATATTGGGAAACATTAAAATCTGCATCCACTGCAGATTACATACAGACATCAGTTTTTCATACATAAATTTTATAATTATTATCATTCTGCATCCCATCTCCTTTATGTATCAATGGGAAAATATTATAAATCAACCTCATCTGCAGATTTTATTCATAGTTCTGCACTAGGTGAAAAATATATCATTAAAATAAAAATAATTAGCGTAATTTCTGACAAATAAGCAATATTCCAAATCAGAAACTTTACTGATAAATGAATTCAAGTGAGAACTAAGGAGAAATAAGTTACATTTTATTAAATACAATTTCTGGTAGGAAATAAAGGTATTTCAGCCGCAGCTTATACTTCGAAACTTAAATCACTAACCTTGGACACTCAGTACCGTTAATGAAATCGGTTAATGACATAGTTTTCTTATACATATTTATAAGCCTTTTAAATTTTAGCAACTACTTTTTAAACTAAAAGTATCCATAAACATTAAGTACCATGGCCATATTGGGATAAACCTGGATGAAAATAGGCTGTTTGGACAAAACAGGTGGTCACTTTCTAATTAGCCTGAAAGTGCATATGCTCACTAAAATGAGTCTGTAGAAAAAATCAAGCAAATGGACAAAAAAAAAATGATAATTTCTAATTAGCCTAACTTTCCATAGGCTCCTAGCAATAAGCCTGAAAAATATCAGGCTGATTAAAAAAAAATGTATCATTTTCCAATTAGCCTAAAGTTGCTTAGGATCTTTGCAATAAGCCTGAAAAATATCAGGAGGATTGGCAAAAGGATGATGATTCTCCAATTGGCCAATTGGAGACAATTACCTATTCTCCAGTTAGCCTACGACATATATATTATTACAATTAAAAATCTTGAAATTGGATTAAAAGAGAGATAAAAAGTAAAAAAAAAAAAAAAAAAAACACCTTTTTATATATGCAATTACAGAGAACAAACTACATAAAAGTTTTATCCAGACATGTTACAAAGAGAGATTGGGCAAACTTTAAGAGGTGGTAGGGCACACTACAACAAACAGTTTTTTATACAGGAAACCAGGGTCGTAATCTATGTATTCATCCAAAAAATAAAAGGTCCTTGTAGAAATATGAACGCGGATATTCGTGACAATAAAAAATACATTTTTAACCCCTTCGGGACGAGCGTCTTTTACAGAATTTTTAATCTTTTATCACCGGTTTTTTAAAACAGAATTTTTTGCCTCATTGAATTGGAAAAATGTTCGAAATAAATAAGGCAAAATTTAAATAAAAATTTACTGGTGAAAATAATCACTAATTCTGAGCACCTTATGTGGCACGAATAACGGTCGCTCGTCCCCAAGGGTTTAACAGACTTTCGTTGTTTTATGCGATATGCTATGCACAAATTATGTTACGTTTCCTGACAATTTTGTTGAGCTATCTTCATTATTGTTAATGCTGATTGCAACAGGGATTTCTTGTAAACAAATTTGCTATCCCACTTCCTTAAGTTCATCTCATATTTTTAATGAGTCTGCAATAATATTATAATAATAGTGCCGAAATGATTGTAACATAAGCCGAATGCTTGTAGTTTCTGTTTTCTTCCTGTACTCCTTTTCAATAAAAATCAGTGATACCGACATTAGTGTTTAAAAGTATTCGTCGTTGAAAAATTATTAAAAAATATTTTTAAACGTTTTATTCTTTATATTTTAGCCCACCGGATTCATATTTTGAATTTAATTAATGAATGTTTAGTTTAAACTGCAAACAATAGCGCGATATGTGTTTGGAAAAAGCTGCATCATGTTTTCATTAAGTTTAAATGCAAGCAAAGTTAATTAATGCAATATTGTATCCTTTATTGACAGTATGCATAAAAGTGGTATTACATATCGCTAAGGTGTGCATAAATTTACTGAGAAATAGTTCAGTCTATGATAATAAGATGTATAATGTCAGCCTAATGCATTAACTAATCAAATGTGTTAAAATTTTTTAATTTGTTTTGTGATTTAAAAGACATTCCAAAATACACACCTCCTCGTCTTATCTCGTGTTTCTCTGAGAGTGCAATCTATATATATATTTCTCTTACGTAGCGCGAAAATTAGGCTTAATTTATCGCTTGCGATTTGGCAGCAACCACAGAAAAGATTCTCAGTGGTTAATTTACGGCTATATGATTCGACTCATTCAGGAAATCAAAATTCAGAGAGAATCTCTTTTTAAAGACAGACCATTTGATTGATGTATGAATAGCAATTCAATTCGTTCATTTTACGATAACGTGTGCATTCAACGAATCAGCTTTCTGTTTAAGATTGTCTTTTAGACACAGCAGAAAACGTTTTGTTTACATTTTGTTAGCGTGTCAGTAGTGCTTTTCAAAGAGTTTTAAATGAATTTAAGCAGTGCTGTGCAGTATTATAGGCGAAAAAATTGCATTTTTGTTTGCATTTGCAACGAAGTTTTCCATTACTTTTTTATACTTTTTTATTTCATCTAAACATTTGAGCTGACTTCTATGGGTCGTATAAAAAGCGAAGAATGAAATATTGAAATTAAACAGAAAAATAAATATCAGTTTATTATAATATCGGAAAACGGTCTATTATAAAAAATGAATACATCAAACGCCGGAGTCTACTAGAGATAATACTCAAATTGTTCTCCATTGGTGGCAATGCACAATTGAATGAGTGTCAGTACTGAGTACTGGACACGTTATAGCATATCAGGCGTGCAAACTGTGCGACAATCAAGGATGATGCGCTGCTTCAGATAAACCAGAGAAGTGGTCTCAATATCATAAAACTATGCCTTGATGTAACCCAAGAGGTAGAAGTCCTTGGGAGTCAAGTCCGACGAACGCGATGGCTACTCTACCGGACCACCATATCCAAGGATCTGTTGACCTATTTGGTGGACAGATACGCCCGGACGTTTGATGTTTTGGACGCGCAGGTCCCCATCATGTTGAAACCACACCCGGCATGCATTTGGGAGAGGCAGTTTTTCATATCCGTCACGTGCCGTGTTTTGAAGCAGGTGCAGCTAACGATCTCCCGTTAAAGTCCCATCGTACAAGATGGGTCCAACAATCTGAGTTCTCCATATACCGCACCACACGTGTCGTAATGTGCGGGGGTTGCAGAGATTTTCCAGAGACCAGTAATGCACATTGGGCACGTTCACAATACCTCCCCCTGTAAACATTAACTCATCTGTCCACAGAATGTCACAAAGGAACGGTGTTGAGCATGAAATTACAATAATCAAATCGTCGTGCATGGTCACCCAGCATCAATGCTTGCACCAGTGTCGGATGATATGGATGCGCATCATGTGCATGTAAAAAAATGCCAGACATGTTGACCACATGTCTCATTTTTTTCCGCCGTGCTCAGCTGTGGAATTAAAATGACGAATACCAGCACCTCCTTCAGTGTCACTCGAACATCACACCTTGCATGTCTACTTTTTCTGGATTGTGGTGAAACAGTGCCGGTCTCTCTAAGATGGTGCAATGCATCAGTTATAGTTTCATGCGTTGGATGTAGATCCTTAGGGAAACGTTTTGACTAAACACTCGCAGTATCTCTGGCATTCCTTTGATATTCACCATAAATAAGTATCATTCGGCATACTGCATATATGCGTAGCGATCTCAGCACTGACTAGTATGTCCACCGCTAGATGGCTCGTGTTTTATCCCGAACGTGTGGCGCTGCGGTACTATTGTAATTTTCATAATTTCTATTGCCATGCACGTTATAGCTCGGCTGATTGTTTGCATTCCGTTGCCATTTATCTAGTCCTTAGTGAGTATTCTTTATTTTCCATTTGCCGATTTTACCCACTTTGACGTTTGAATGTTGTTCGACCCCTAAAAGTTAGCTCAAATTTTTAGATGAAATAACCCTCTTTGGTGATTCCTCGATTTGGCGATACCGGCTAAAGGTAGTTTCGCCGTAAAAAGGACTTTGCACTCTGATTTTGATCTCAAATTACTTTAATTCATCTTTTAACTGATCCCTCAATGAAAGACAAAATCATGTGCAAAAATATCAGACTTTGAAATTTAATAACTGTGTCAATTTTTTTAGTACAGATATCAAACTTTTTGTGTTATATCTGTTATGGTATATGTAAACTTTTACTAAATATAATTATTATTACTGGGTGACCGTATAAAAAGTTAGATTTCGTAATTTTTTATAAAATTGATTTTTTTATGTTAAATAATGCCACAACATTAATATTTCATTTGAAACGTTATTGTAAATGGAACTATATATCTACGAGCAACGGTTGAGAATGGGTTTAAGGTCGGCGATAGATAACATATTGCACTCTGTATAATCTTGTCCAGAAATGCCCACGGCGCCAAAAATTCAACAAACGAATATAAGAACAAAACATGCTAAGAAAATAGAATGTAGTGTTCTTTTCTTTGAACATTATCTGTGAAACAATTATAACTCATTTTGCAAGGTCATACAATATTTTAACTATTTTTGTTTCAGATGTATTTCCTTAAATTATCATTTTTCAAATTCGTTCAAAGTTAGCATATTACACAGGATATCCTTAAAATCCAATCTGCCCCTGTCTTTAAAAGTTTTTGTCCTACGTTTCGCAGAACCTTAGGCATTACAGCATTATTTTATTGCGTTTTTTATGCGACGCACAGTATAGTAAATATATAAACTTGTGCATGAAATGACCACAGAGTCATAAATTCAACAAAAGAATCTACAGAAATTAAATACGTTATGAGGATAAGAAGTCGTATTTTTTTCCGTTTAACATAGCCTGCGAAGCAATTATGACTGGTTTTACAAGGTTATACAATACTAGCCGAAATACCTGGCGGTTCACAGGCTTTTAAACATGTTTGATTAGAAAAATCAATTTTAAAATTAAACACCTTAAGGATTATGAATCTCGCGCAAATATGTTCTCTTTTTAACACTTTCCAACAAATTTGAAAAGTGTTTATGCATTCGGTTTGTCTGGCCGCCAGTCCGTCTGGCCGTCTGTCCACGCTCTAACTCCCGTAAATATACTCGGATTTACATGAAATTGATAAAGGTTATTTAGGGTCACCAAAGCATGTTTGGTATTGTATATGAAGTATGTAGGATTAATCGTTCATTTACAGGGGCATTCAAAAGTTTTCCATTGCATTATGGTATGTGGGGATGGGGAATAACTCCCGTAAATATATACTCGGATTTTTATGAAATTGATAAAGGTTATTTAGGGTCACCAAAGCATGTTTGGTATTGTATATGAAGTATGTAGGATTAATCGTTCATTTACAGGGCCACTCAAAAGTATTGCATTACATTATGGTATATGGGGAAAAATCGTTTGCAGAGTATTTTAATGACATTATGCTATTTCAAATGTATTGAAACTGATATAAATCACTGAATTTCACTACGATCACGTTATAACAGGACATTTATAGCATTTTTTATTCAATTACAGGGACACGCAAAAGAAATCGGTTACAGTACAATACTGTCTTTGAGTAATAATTGCTGGAGTGCACGGTTTAAAATTCGGTATGCGCTTTTAAATTTAATTAATTTTTTGCATCTTACCCGTTACATATAAATTCTATACCTCAAATACAGGGCTCTACAAAAGTATTCGCGTACCGTTCTCCTTATTAGAGAAAATTGCTGAAGGTAAATTTTCAACTGAAGTATATGTAGCTCTTAAGTGAACTAAATCTTGGCTTGCATGTAGCTAATAGATTCAAATTTATAAATCATATACAGGGCTGCAATTCGCATAATTTTCCGATTGTGGATGGGAACAGCTGAAATTGGGTTCTGAAATGTATTATGCGTTTCCATATGGTTCAATTAGACGTAATATTTTAATTTTTTAAACACTGCAGTTTTGTTACATTATTCTGAATGTGTTTTGGAAAGTGTTTCATAATCTATGCTTGACGCATGATTTTTTTTTTACTTGTTTAATATATTGAATGCCTTGAGAAATTTTACTTTTATACCAGCATTAAAATAAATCCTAAGCCTAAATAAATATAGTTTTGATTCTTGAAAAAAAAAAAATAGAAAAAGAAATGTAAATTCATAAAAAGCCGTTCATGATATTACTTTCTCTTGTAAAAGCCACGAATTAACCAAAATTTCGTTTTAAATATGAGGTCATATGTGAATTAACCAATATTATTGACAACTAAAAAGAAATGGCGCATCTAATATTTGTCGAGCATTAAATAAAGATCATGCACTCGTGACATCATAAGTCAGTTTTATATTTTCACAGACTAATCAGGCTACTATAATTTCTGATTCGTGCTATATCCAGTATACACGTCCGGACACATTGCCATTATCATTATCTTTTTACGCTATGGTAATCCGTTGTGAAATTTGGTAATTTTTAAAATTCAATATTTGAAGAACGGCATAATCATTAGATTTGAAATTTATATCAAGAAAAATACAATTTTTTGCCTTTCTAACGCAAAACTAATTTTAAACGCTTGTCTAACAATTTTCTGATAAATACTTTTCGAGCTATTAATTTTTTCAGTAACTTCAAGCGTTTTATTTTCCGAGATTAATCTGTGGCAACGATTAGCGAAAAAGCTGGTCGTCAGCAACGCTTAGCTTTATATTAAAGAGGATTTTGACTGCTTTACTTCCAAATGTATTTAATTAATTTATTTAATTTATAATTTTCCTTATTCGTTCAAATTTAGCATCATAGGTTATCCTTCAAAATACAATCTGACTGTGTCTTTAAAAGTTTGTATCTTAAGTTTCGCCAAAGTTTACCCATTACAAAGTTATTTTAATATGTTTTTTACGTGACTCACAGTGTAGTAAATACATAATCTTGAGCATAAAATGACCGCAGCATTACAAATTCAAAAAACAAGCCTACAAAAATTAAACATGTTAGATAGGGAGATCATTTTTTTCGTTTAACTTAGTCAGCGACTCAATTATAACTGGCTCCTTTTACAAGGTCATACAGTGTGTTGACCGTTTGTGTTCCAAATGTATTTCATTAATTTGTAATTTTTCAAATTTATCATATTACAGAGGAGAGATCCTTCAACATCCAAACTGGCTGTGCCTTTAAAAGTTTGTGTCCTAAGTTTCGCCGAACCTTTGATTACCGAGTATGAACAACAATTGCTAAACATTGATTTTTACTGAGTTATGCGTCTTTTTAAGTTGCTTATTGAGATACGTCATTTCATTCTACAAAAAGATGAAAATTTAAAAAAATACATTTTTTTTGTTTGAAATTGTTTCATAACCTATGCTTGGTACATTGATATTCGTTCTTGTAGCTTCGATAATTGAACACAAAAGTGACTTGTAAATGAATAATACATTTACTATTGAAAACGAATATTTAAACGGACAGTATTAAACATTTAGTTTAAAAATTAATAAAATTAATAATCCTCGATAAGTTATATAATTTCTTTAACCCCTTGGGGACGAGCGACACGTATACGTGCCACAAGAAGCGCTCAAAATCCTTGTTTTTCCTCACCAGTAAAATTTTACTATAAAATTTGCCTTATTTAATCAGCGCATTTTCTCGATTCAAGAAGACACAAATTCCTGTTTTTAAAAAACGGTGACAAAAGATTAAAAATTTCGTAAAAGGGTCCCGTCCCGAAGGGGTTAAGAATCAAATGAGAAAATATTTAAATCTTCTTCTATTTTCGTAGAATTGGAAAAGATAACGCATTTTATCTCAAACGTTTACGCATATTAAAATGAATTTAATTAATGTAAATTCTTGAAGAAACTCTCTTAATGGAAACATATGAAAGATTTCTCATTAAAATTACTGGAAATTAAATTCAAATATTAGGATATTTAGAGAAAATAAATTCAGAATTTTCAGTCTTAGTCATGTTACAAATACAAATAATATTAAATTTTATTTGCGTGAAGAACAGTGCAAAAGATAAAGTATTTTTTAAAACTAGTGATAAATTATTTTCGATATTATTCTTCTTAAAATTATACATTCTCCTGGGAACAAATTTTAAGAGCTTTTTTTTTGGCATTTTCTAGAAACATCTTAAACTTACAATTCTCATACAAATACTACTAGAAAGATTTTCATTTTTAATTGTTCATTATTTATTTCGCTTTTATATGAACTGCATATAATGTAACTTGAAGTGAGATGCCGTGTTGTACAAGATGCCGAATCACGTAGTTTTCGTATGCGCAGTCGCTGTAGGGAAACGCCGCTCAGTTGTAAGGAAGAAGGTTCCCTACTGATATTTTAATTTCCGTTTGCGTTCTTAAAAAAAATTAAGTGGTCCTTTTTTTTTTTGCTATTTCGTCAAAACACTTCTGGTAAGTGTCAAACATATTTTTCTTGACTTCTTTATTTGCCTATATAAGTCTTAGTTTAAATACTAGAGAAATAAGTCTGATGTTTCTAGAGAGTACTGGTACCTGGACTTTCTGCAAAGCATAAATGGTGGCCGGTTCCCACTTCTTCACGTCAGTGAGGGGCACCGACGTCTCACACAATACTTTGGGGAGAGTCGACGAAAATTTTTGGGGGTATGATGCCGGTTGTTTTCCCTTGGGGTAAGATGCCAGTTATTTTCCCTTGCGGTCAAATGTCTGATTGTTTCTTCATTGTATAAATTACTCTTGTATATTAACTATCTTGTCAACAATTTTAATCAGATAATTTAAATCAGTGATTAAATCGTGATTTTAATCAAACAGATTAAAAAAATCAATAGTTAAAATTATAAATTTTCTAAATGTTGAAAATGACATAAAGAAATATTAAAATCTAAAATGATCATAATTTGAAAGATTTCTATATGTATTCTGCCTTATAAAGTTTATTGACCTTATAAATAATTGTTAATTAATTATTAATTTTAATCATCATTAAAATTTGATGTTAAATGCAGTTATAAAAATTTTTAATAAATGTAAATATCGGTAGTACCCTCTGCCCCCTGCGATCTACGCTCCCCAACCTCCATGAACACACCGCAGACTCTAAAACAATAAAGCCAAAAACTACGGAATCTTCACCGAATTTACCCTGTGCAATTTCAATGCTTATTTTATATTTTGCTGCAATAGTATAGCACTATAGTAGAGCATTTGGCACTAGAGCAACAAATTATTGAAAATTTTTGGTACCTGTTTAATTTTATGCCGATTAATTACACACCTAAAAATCTTTGTCAAAAGACTTAAAAATTAGAGGGCTTTAAATTACCGTAATATCCTGGTAATTGGAAGATATTTTTCTATTAATTAAAAAAAATCCGTCTTTTGAGTGGAGAATTTCAGAAAATTTCGAGCTTCGGTATGTGAATTTTTCATTTTTTGAGGAAAAGAAGACATAGAAACATTTTCGATTATAACACGAAAAAAAAATGCGCAGGAGAGTTGCCAGAACACCTATATAACTTGACGGAGATGCAGCTTTAGATTCGAAGATTTCTGATAATTTGTAAGTTAAATTAGGGCAGCAAAAACGAAGCAATGAAAAATGGTATTTAATTAACGCATATTTTCGAGAGTGGTCGGCAAATAAAATCTCTTGCAAAACAGCGTGATGTAAACCAATAATTTATAAGCGTGACATCACGCTTGTTGCTATCAATTAAAAAGCTGTATGTCTTACGTGATGTACAGTCGGCCAAAAAAAATTGAGAAAATGAGAACAACCCCAAGCATTTAGGATACTCTATTACAATGATGTTATAAGGAGTCATTTTCCAAGAATAAAATGGAACTAAGTTGCCACAATGTTCAAGACAATTATAATAAGCTATTTAGGCAGACAAATTGTGCTTTGGATACTGCTTTCGGATACTTACTGATACTATTGATTGTAATCAAAGATACATATTTCTGATTTTTTTTTTTCATTTTGAATTTAAACTATTGAGAAATAAGTGGTATTGTTGAAGTTTATAAATCAATTGTTATTTTAACAATTACAATGTATATATTTATAATATAATAACAGATACTTCTTTTTCCGCTACAAATATATTTTACTATTAAGCTGCATTTTTTATTCTTTATTCAAGTTTTCTTTTTATTTTACATATGTCCTTGTTCCTGTCCACATGTATACGTATGTCAGGAGAATTTTACAGGAAGGTGATTACATTGCAGTAGAGGGGGGAGGTATTAATAACTTGAAAACAGGGGAAAGGGCAACAGGGGTGTCAGCCTTGTGCTAACAATAAAGTGATAAAACATATCCTAACTCACACTTTACAAGTTACGGTAAACACAAAATGTGTGCACCGAGAAAGTGTCTCATATCAATATATATATATATATATATATATATACAGTCATATATACGAAGTGGCCACTAAATGACTAACCCATTTTGAATATAAATTTAAAAAAAAACGGTTTGAGAAAAAAAAAACGTCGTTTCCTGCATTATTATTAGAAAAGCAATAATTTTTTTAAAAAATACATTGTATTCAAATAATTCGAAATTCGCGAAAAATATGGCGCTGGCGGCAATCTTCTACAGAAATACAGACAGAAAGTCTAGTTTTCGGTCAATCGTTGTTGAGGGAGTTCATGCTAAAGTTTGCTGTGCAAGGGTGATATATTCTGTGGAAGAACGAATATTTTTAGTTTTAGAATTTCACCGCCTGAATCATAGAGTTGTTAGAACCAGACGAAGTTTCCAACGGAAATTCAATCACTATTAAAAGTTGTTTTGCAAACTTTTAACGGATTGAAAACTTGAACAACGATCATTCACGAAACGTAGGGATACCGCATGCATCAATTACACACGATAGTATCCAGTCAGAGCAATAGGCGACCGAAGCGCGGCCTCGGTTGCCTGTTATGAAGTTTACAAGTGAAAGTGGACTATGAAAATTCTGTGGACGCATAAAATAATGAAAAATAGTTTAAATATATTTCCATAAAAGATTCAGGCTCATAAAACTCTCAGTGTTTGTACCGCCAATCAAGGAGAGATCTTTGCCAACGGTTTGCTTCAAAAGATTGATGGTCGCCAGATTGATATGAGATCCATTTGGTTATCCAACGAAGCCCATTTTTACATCGACTGCTTTGTGAATAAACAAAACTGGTGATTTTGGGGAAAGGAAAATCCACATATTTCTGTACAATCATCATTGCATCTACCAAAAGTCACGGTATGGGCCACCATATCCTCGAAAGGAATCATTGGACCATTTTTCCTATACCATACAATAACTGCAGCACGATATCTTGACGCTTTGCATGACTTTGTGGCTATACGCAACGCCTTGGAGGGTTGACGTGGTTAATCTTGGTTTAGGCGGCATGGTGCCAAACACCAACGAACGGTCGAATTATTTGATTTCCTGCAGGAGCATTTTGATGATCATGTCATTGCTCTACACTTCATGATCCATACAGGAACAGGCATGAGCTGGGCCCCTATTTGTCTGATTTAAATTCTTGTGATTTCTATCTGTAATGACAATCGCAAGAGGATTTATACCAGCAAAAGCCACAAACTTATTGCCGACATTGAGAATTACGTCTGTAGTGCATGTCAGACAATTTCGACTGAGATATTGTTGCACGTATGTGCAAATTTTGTTTTGAGACTGCGCCAAATTATTGCTGAAAAGGGCGGTTATATTGAAAGCATTGCTATTTAATTTTTCAGCCGCCACTGCTACTTAGTGGCGAAATTTGGATTTTTTTAGTGTTTTTAAATTTTTATTGCTTTTCTAATAACAAAGTTGGAAACGGCCCATTTTATCTCAATCCGTTTTTTTAATACTTACGTTCAAAATGGGTCAGTCATTTAATGGACACTCTATATATACACCATTATATATATGCGTTAACTTCTTTCTGTGAATACGGATGGGAATATTGACGATTGTAATTTCAATAGATTTAACCAGAGTATTTACAGAAATCATGTTTGGCTGTTACGTCTGTTCTTATGGTGCTGACAATGAAAGAAGTGTTTTAATATTTCAGGTTCATTCATTTGGGTTTTTTATTTAGAAAACTTTATGAATTTCTATTTATTGTTTTAAAATTGCATCTTGCTGCTTCATAGTCATCTAACTTGTTTACTAATACATCGATGCTTTTACTTAAGGAAGCTCAGCAATAAAGTGTTCTCACATCTTTAAAGGCGATTTTTGTTAACTGTAATCGGACTTTATTAGTTCTTTTAATTCAACAAAATTGACACTTTCTTGCCTTTAACCATTTCTTCAAAAGAATTTCTTGACTCAAAAGTGAAATCTCGCCCAGAGGCTGAAGATTCTTTCTCAGGTAATTCATATTTTCGCCTAAATTTCTCTGGCCTCTTTAAAAGCACCTAAGGAGAAAGATTTTAGATAATCACATTTATTTGTTTCAGTATCAGGCTGCCTGAATAGGACTAAACTCAAAAAATGAATTACCCCAATTTTCTTTTACAACATTATTTCTAGAAACTTGCCTCTCAAATAATGTGAAAATATCACCCTTGTAGTTAAATTGGATCGTTAATTTCAGCAAATCTTGTTGTATACATGAAATAGATGCCAAAGAAACGTCATTTGAATTTTCTTTTTATATTGAAATTCTATTTTTTCAATACATACTCTCTAGCATCTATCGCTATTCATTCAGCAGCAAAAACTTCAAGACAACCTTTAACAAAATTTTTATAATAACCATCTAATCCAGTTATCAATTTGATTAAATCAACAATTTTTGCATTTTAGGAAATAACCAGTCTCAAATCATCACATAAATTTCACAAATTTACTTTTCATTTACAATGCAATCGTAAAACTTTTATTTAAAATAACACAACAGTACATGAAAAAACAAACAGTAGATTGTGTGACAGTGAGTAAAGACAAATAAATGTGGCTACATGCCCACTTTATAATAATAAAATTACACAGATGCACTTTTTCTTTCTTTCATCAAATAAAACCAGCCCGATACAATAGAGGTCTTGCATAAAAACTAAACTAATATTGTTCTGATAATGCCTTGATCCATCAACTTAACTCGTGACCCCTTATACCTAAACCGAGTTGCGATTTTGCACGTTTAGACGTTACTCGATTTTCTCACATATTCTTTCAGCAATTTTTCATGAATTTGGAAAAGTAATTGAGTTTTTTTCTCTATCCTGATTAATCAGCTTGTTCTTCATGATATGGTTAAGTCAACTTTTTTTTTAACGGTTCAATATCTGGCAGTTTTCTGCATTTTTTTTTCTTAGTGTAGAAATTCATAGAAACAGTATTGGCTTACAAATATTTAGCTGAACTATTGGAGGCAATTTTTCTAGAATCTGAGGATTTTAAATTTTCATTCAAGAAACTGAAACTTTTTACTATAAGTGCGTTTGAAAATTAGAGTTTTTCTGCCAAGTTTTTACTACGCCTGCTCCCAGATTACAGACCTCAAATAACGGATTATTTTTAATAAGATAAAAGAAACACTCCTTTTTCTCTTCTCTCTATATATTCACATTATCCACCGAAGACAGTTCATATATTAAGTACCATGCTTTATTCTAAAATAAGTCTTATTAAATTTCCATTGAGAAAGTTCCGTGTGTTGCTCATGGAAAAACAAAGAGAACTTCTGATTTTATGTACACTCTGGAAATAGAGACAGTAACGCAGTTGAATTATGGATCTGTTACCAACGGTAGTCATTAGCGGAACCTTTATTTTTATCGTAAATAAAATTTAAAAAAAAATAGTCAATTGAAATGGGTTTTTATTGAAAATATAGTGTGTTTAAATTAGTAAAAATTCCTCAGTTGGTATCACTTTACTGTTAATTCGTATTAGGCCAGTAAAAATATGATTTTACTAACCGAAATTTCGCCGAGCACTGGAAATTGTTTTAATCACTTTATTTTACATTCAAATGAAGGGATTTGAAGTTTGCCCCATTTTTTCTGGTGAGCTTTAGAAGTGACGCCACAAAAACCTGAAAGTTTTCGGACTTTTTTCAGTATTTCGCAAATAACTCAAAACCGTTCACTCTACAGAAACAGTCCTAATTTATATATTGTAGAGCATAAAATTCTGCGTCGATTGAGTACCACAGGCTAAAAGTTACACCAATAATAAGCGAGATAGGATGGATCAAAAAAGTGCATTTTTGCTAATTTTTCTAAAAAAACTCATAAAATTGTTTTTTTGCGTACCAATTATCGGTTAAATGAATCATTTCCCTTACAAAACAGTATAACTGCATAAATTGCCGAATTCTACTGTTTGATTAACAAAATTTAATTACATTGATATAGGAATTTTACAAATATTTCCAATAGATGATTACACTTGAAATGCAACCGATGTCCCTAAATTAATTTTAATTCTGTCCTTTGTAAGCAATTTATTTTTTGAGGTGCATAAATGATTATATTTCTCTGTTTGATAACTTTGGGAGGAGGAAAACGCGAAAGTCGGTATTTTACGATTTGTTCACTCCCCTTGATAATTTAGAACAAACCATACAAAGCCTACTTTTGGGAAGCCTACCACATATGGAAAAATTCAAACAGCTTAGTAAACGATTTGTCCAGCGCGCCTAATTTTTCAAAGTTATGGTTTAATTTTCTTTAACTCGTCTTCTTCCCCCCCCTTTTCTCCGCTTTATTTGAACTGGAGATCTGCACGGGTCGGCCCGTGGCCCGAAGCCCGAGCACGGCCCGGGCTCTGTCCTATTTTCTTTCACGGCACTCGGGCCGGGCGGACCCGGGCCTTACATTTTTCTGAAATCTCGTCCGGGCTCGGGCCTTACTTTTTTCCTGAGGTTCGGGCCGGGCCTGACTTATTTTTTCTCCACACATCCGGGTACTGGTTTCATTCCTAATCTTCAAGACCAAAATTTTCATTCCTAGTTTTCACCCAGTCCGTATGAAAATCATTGTCTCGGCGTGGCCTAGTCCGTTCAAAGGTCTGTAAAATTAGGCTTGGCACAAATTTTTTGTCAAAAAAATGCATAATTTTTAAATTGCCAATATTCTACAATTAAACATTCAAATTTATTCTTTTTAAAGAGTAGTAAATTTCTACACTTATTAAAATATAGTAAAACGTGTGAAAAAGAACCTGTCTATGACGGAATCTTGTTCTAAACTGAGAAATGTGCTGATCCATGCAAAATTAATATACTACTATGTAAGAAAATTATATATAATACATTTACACTTGCTAAGAAGGAAACTTGTCTGTAACGCATTTTTTGCTTTTCTTTTCTATGCAATTCAGTCTTAGATTTTACTGTATAGCATATTTCAGATATTTAACAATTCAATACATGGAATATGGATTAACAATATTAATGATAACTGAAACATTTACATACAAGAAGTAGAGATTCATTAAAAAAAATAAATATCGCACCTTGCGGCACTTCTATAAAAATGAAGATTATAAACATGAAAAGAAAAGTGAAGATGAATATTTTTGGCTTGAACCCCTCGTACGAGACAAACTTTTAACCAAATCGACGTAAAAATCAATGTTTTGTAGAAATTCATTCGATCCTGGCCGGGCTCGGTGCGAGATGATAACTTTTTTCGGGCCGGGGTGGGCTCGGGCCGTACTTTTAACTTTTTTACCGGGCCGGGCCAATATTTTTTTTGTACGGGCCGGGCCGAATTTTTTTTTCTCTGAGTCGGGCCGGGCCCGGGCCTGGAAATGTCGGCCCGTGCAGACCTCTAATTTGAACTCTCCCGGAGCATCTGGGCAGTTTTTGATTGGTTTCCCTGAGTGCGTGTGAGACCGACTCCGTGGCTGTTTGTCAACAGTGATTTTCATTTCGCTGTTGACGGTCGGGATGTCAGGTGCGCCTTCTGGCTCTGCCTCCCCCCTATTTTATTCCATAGTTTTATTTTTATCTTTAATTTATAAGCACTGATGATGGGGCCTTAGAGGCTTCGAAATAGCTATATGCTTTTTAAAATTACTTACATTTGTCTTCTTTAAACGTTGTTTCTCTCTCTTTAATATATTTCATTCTATTTTATTGTAGCATTTTCAAGTAAGTGTTATAGTTTTGTTGACATTTTGTTTATAGTACAGTAATCCCTTAACATTCGCGGGGGTTTGGTTCACGGAAATGTTCGCGAATGTCATAATCGCTTATCTTGAGACTATCTTCCCGTACATAGAAGGGAGTTAGGTTTTAAGATTTTTTTTAATATATAAAAAAGCAATTGAAACATAAAAAGTACAGGGTGTCCATAATTAAACAACCTACTTTAAAGTTGTTCACAGACAAAAAGCTCATAAAGTTGTGAAATTTTGGGAAAGACATAATAAGGGGATGAGAATTTGTTTAAGCAAAAAAAAATTGTAAATAAAAGTAGTTCAAAATTTCGCCACCAGGTGGCGTTTTTAAATAAATTACACATTTAGCATTACGATAGTTTAGAAATTTTATTTATTAAATAAACCTTGCACTAAAGACTGCATTTCAGGACATTTTCCTGGCTTTTCCCTGAATATACTGCGGTCAACTGTGGAGCATGCTATCTTACGATTCCAGATAGTATCTGAAAATGATGAAAGTCATGCAGAACACGTTTGGTTATAATTAAGTTTGTTAAATTATCGTAAATATATGCTTAATGTGTAATTCGTTTAATAATTTTTTTTTCTCTCAAACATATTCCCATACCTTTATTGTGTCCACAAGAAAATTTCACAACATTCTGAACAATAGTTTCGCCTGTAGACAACTTTAAAATAGGGTCGATTAATCATGAACATCCAATAAATAAAATTTCTGAACTATCTTAATGCTAAATCTGTAATTTATTCGAAATAGTCCTCTGGCGGCGAAATTTTAAACTATTTTTATTTATATATTTTTTATCTTAAACAAATTCCCATACTTTTATTATGTCTTTCTCAAAATTTCACAACTTTATGAACAATAGTTTTGTCTGTAGACAACTTTAAAGTAGGGTTGTTTAATTATGGGCACCCTGTATATTTATTAAGGATAAGTATGGGCTATAAATGAATTTGAATAATTATAAACTTATTGTACAAAGTTTATTTGATAACTGATGACTGGAAATATTTAGCAATATGCGATTATTTAGCAGAAAAGATCTTCTGTTTATGAATTTCTATATAAGGAAAAGTCCGGCCTCCATTTCTCTTTTAAATTTAAATCTCATCAACAGTGAAAGATCGCATTCAAATGTTTTCCCAACAAAATTTTGTTGAAGCTTTAAAATGTCCCTGACAATTTATGCAGGAAATACTTCACACGCAATAAAGTTTTTGAATTTTAGAAAATTTTCGGGTTTTTCGGAATTACTGATCGATATTTTGCTTTAACACAAGGGTTGAAGTTCTCGGAACTTCGGCTATAGGATTGCAGGTGTGCAGTTCAGGGAATTGATAAAATACAGTGAGTTTACTTTGTAAAAAAACATTCTTTATAACAAAAAATTCGCGAATAACCAAGTTAAGTAATCGCGAATGTTAAAATGTTCTTCATTTTTTATTTCGCGAATAATCAAAACTCGTGAATGTTAAATCCACGAATGTTAAGAGATAACTGCACAACATAAAACAGCGCATAAGATACAACTGATTTTAGAATCCGTGAAATTAACCCTTTGTAGCTTTGCCAATTTAACTCTAAAAATTCTAAACTTATCTTTTTTGTAACATGTTTAGATCCCTGAAACTTTCACTAAGTCCTAGTGTGCTTAACTGTTTTAATAATTTAGCACATTTTCCCACCCACAGCTACACCTATTTCACATTAAGCTTTGTTATTGCAGTTTTTGAGGGATTATTGAGATCATTATTGGTAAAGCTATCATTGAATATACAAATAATTATTATTTCTTTTGTCATTTGCTTGATTTCACCAACGTTCTTCTAATTATCACTTTTGAAATATGAAAGATATGCGTTGTAAATATGTAAAAATGGATTATTTCTTAAATGGAATCGCTGAATGGCTCCCACGGAAAGAATACCATACAATTATACATCTTACGACAGAAGCCTGCCTAAAACAGATTCCATATCCGCCTAAAATACTATTTTTGTCCAAAGAGATTTAAAATAGCAGCTTTGCGAAAATTTCATAATAAATTGGACGGCCAGTAAAATCTAAGGAGAGCAGCGCCGCTGCTCAGTTTGCACACGCTTTAATCCGTTTCTATTCCTGAAAAAAAAAAAAAAAATTGATTTTCTAAATCATGACTGCATATGAGGACCCCAGACGCCAAGGGAAATAAGTGACAAAATTAAAAAAACTAAGCTAAGTGTACAGGCTATCTGGAAATAAGGCTATTTCTATGGAAGTAAAGAGATATAAGTGATTTTCTAATTATGTGCTGCATTCTAAATTACTTAAGCTCTTTAAACTACTTAACATCTTTAATCTCTACTTAAATTTATAAAAAAAAAATGTAGTCCACTTTCTTTTCACAGTTACTGAAATAAGACTGCAAAGATCGCTGTGAAATGAGCAACTGTTTCACATTTTAATTCCGTCAATTACTATTGATGTTCAACTTTGAACTCAATTTATTGCAAATGTAAATTTTGTCACTTATATCCCTTAGCTTCTGGAATCTTCATATAATGTTTAAAATAAGCTGTTGTCAAAAATGGCCGCAATTGAGCAGTTTCAAATGTCTAAAATGCAGGCATAAAAGGTATCTGAAAAAAAAAAACAATTTTAAAACGTTTTAAAATTAATCTGTCCATTTCAGAAACTTCAGTTTAAAGTGTAATAACATAATCAGTAAAATTAAGAAACCTTATCGTGTAGTGCATGTTAAAAAAATCTTTTCAATCATAGAGTTCATACAGAAATAATAAGAAAGCATCAACAAACATTTAAAACCTAGCGAAACGCCCAGATAAATTTTGATATGAAAACTAAACATCTTGAAATATTGATGCTATATTTTTCTCAAATATATGAGAATGCTGTTCTAAACAAATTAGATATATACTTTACATTATGATCACATTTCATCTTGAGAATAATGATAGTACCTGAAACTATACGAAATTTAAATCTACGTATATGAATCCTTTATGATGCTGTCATATTGTCACAGTAAACACGAAGGAAATGTTTGATATTAACAATATATGTCATAGAAATCGAGTGAGAAGTTCATTTGAAGTTAGAAAATAATGAAATATTTAAAGCAACTATTCCTTTACTTTGAATTTGTCTCAACAAATTATGATAAAATGTGCTGTTTCTCTATTGCTTTTTAAAACTTCAAATTTAATTCAATTTAATTCTTTGCAAATGCGACGAAAACATTTCAAAACTACACACGTTTTCTATATTTGTTTTTTGTTTTTTTACTTAGAAAAGTATTGTCATTGTTTGATAATGATACAGTTAAAAAAGTTATATTTTTCATATAATTTTTTATAATGGATGTTATTTTATATGATATAGCGAGGGTCTACGATATTAAAATAACATTGTTTCAGAATTGAAGTGGTTGACGGATTTTTAAAAATCCCTATTTGTGTTATTTCAACTCAAATTCTTCAAAAATTGGTCTATACAATGAATTAAAAAATATTTTAAAAAATTCAATAAACTAAAAGTTAAAGAACTTTAAAGCTATTAATTAGTTTTTAAAAATATAATGATTCTTACATTCCCAATTTTTAAATTTTTTTTCCATTTTTGTTTTATTTTTTTACTTACAGTGACTTAAAAAATGGTTTACTCGGTTTCTTTTTTCAAAATCAATCATATAATTATTTCCAAAATCTAAATATTGATACAAAACTGAATTTTTATCACAAATGTACCTTTATGGACATTGTTAATAATTTTAGTGCCTTACTAAATCAATATTCTAAAATGGTTGGAGATAATTATTGTAATATATTTCAAAATTTTACTTGTCAACATAATTGAATATGTGTAAAAATTATAATAGTTTTCCTAAAGTCACTCTTTTATAAGCACTAAATGTCGATCTTAAAAATCATGGTAATTTCATTACTGCAGTTCTTGTTTCTCCAAAAATATTCATTAGAATCTACTAAATAGGCGTGGACCTCGATTAAAGAAATTCCCCGCTTTGATTTACTCTTTGAGATAATGGGGAACTAGTGAATTTATTACAAAAATTATAAATTTGTTTGTTTCTTTTAAAAAATATATCAGCAGATAAAACAATAAATTAATACTTTTATTGGAACATCTTTTGAAAACCGAATAAAACGCTATTATTCATTACATTGCAAAAAATGCATGAAAAAGAATTCTCTGTTAAAGAAAAAAAAAATTGAGAGAAAGAAATGAAATGTCTAATTACTTGCTTACAGACAAGTCATGATAATAATAATAATAATATAGTAATATTTTGTTTTCGATTAAATGTGTTCGATTAAATAGAGAGCGTTGAAGTCCTCTCCCCCCCCCCCCCCTGGAAATGGCATTGCCCGATAAAAAAAAAAAAAATTCTTTGCTGTGAATTTTTTTTTTTTTTTTTTTTTTTTTTTATGGAAAATTTCATTTATAAAAGAAATATATTCAAACTTTTATAATAGCTACATTTATTTGCTTTTCCTTCATTTTTACTCCTATTTAGTGTCTCATATGAAAACATTGACTTAAAAATACATGATGAAATGACACTTACTTGTCCCAGTAGAAATAAAGCCATACGCAAAATTATAGTAATAACACCAGTTACTTGAAATGGTAAAGATAGCAAAAGTTGATATAGTATTCTTTTGTAATCGTATCTTTGAATTTTTGTGCAATCAGATACTAGTCACCAAAAATATTTAACTAACATTTGATAATATATACGTTTAAACTGTCTTTTAGAAGAAAGGTGAAGCAATTCTCCGGCAAAATTTAATTGTAAACAATTTATATAAGTATGCAAAAATCCACCTATTTTATAGCTTTTATTTTTTATATTTTAATTACTTTTACATTAAGAAAAATAAAAAGATACATGATAATTTTTTTTATTCAAGCTTCTCGAGTTTATCAATTAATTTTAAACAAATTTTACATTTTATCTTTTATTGTTTCCATTTTCAATCAAAGTATACTTTAATGATTTTACTTTTTGGGGCGATGAACAATATATAAGGATATTATATTTTCGGTCAAAAACACCTAAAACCCAAGATACAGTGGTGGCCAAAATTGTGGGCACTTTCATACAGCTTTCATTACAAAAAGTAAAAAGCCTATTGCAGCGGTCCGAAGGAAAACATTTCGGGAAATTTCGCTATATTTTCGCCGATCATGACCCACAGACCCCACAACCACCATCCGTTGAAAAGTTGACTTATATATATTATATATATACTTATATATAACTTATATAACTTATATATACTTATATATATATATATATATATATATATATATTAATTGTATTTATCATGGTATTTTAAAATGTATTAACTGCATCCTTTGGTATCAATTACTGTGATTTCTTAACTGTTTTATTCACCTTAATCTTTACGATATTATGGTAGCCAAGTGCGTAGCCATGTGCGAGAGGATATTGAAAAAAAACTGAAATATTAATCGGTATGTTGTGTAATATTTCTATTTTATATGCTATAAATATTTAAATTGGTTTTATTGATTATTCCATTTCATATTAATTGATTCTATTCTGTTTTCATTTTTAATCTATTCACTTGGTTATAATGGTTGTTCGGGCACAGAGAAAAATAATTTTTAGCTTTAGCTTTTTTTTCTCACAGAAAACAACCATTTTGCTTATATCATTGAATTCTGTGCCCTTGAAAACGTAATTCAATATGTAAGCTTTTCCATTATTTGTCGGTCCACATTCTTCACTTTTCTTTCATAATAATTCTTATAATGATTCTTATAATAAATTATTTGGCACTTTTTTTTAATACTTACAGCTTTAATTCATAATATTACGGTTTTTGATAGTGGTAGGTTATGTTTAATTAATGGTTATATATATATATATATATATATATATATATATATATATACTTATATATAACTTATATAACTTATATATACTTATATACTTATATATATATATATATATATATATATATATATATATATATAACCATTAATTAAACATTACCGACCATCATCAAAAACCGCAATATTGTGAATGATTGACAACAAAATGTTTGTTGTCAATCATTCACAATATTGCGGTTTTTGATGATGGTCGGTAATGTTTAATTAATGGTTATATATTAGCATTCAAATTATTATGCTGCATTTGAGCATGTAATTATGAATGTAAGCTTTTTATGATGTTTTTTATTATATCTTTTCATTTTGAATGAACAATTCATTTTGAATTATTTTTTCCTTAATATTGGTATCTTATATATATTTATATATACCTAGGTAGCTAAATGTTTTAGCAATCTTTTAAATATATATATATATATATATATATATATATATATATATATATAATCCAAGTCTCTGTGTGTCCCTCACCATTTCGGTTGGAACTCCTCATTAATCGTGGCTATGTTAGGCTTCCTATGGCCAAATTGGTATCAGCTTCAACAATGAGTAACTGTTGAAAAGTACTAATATATAACTACAATAGCACCAAATTTAGACCAACTAGGCAAAATATCGGTAAAATTTGCGACAAAAATAAAATGCCATATATGAAGCCAACTTGACGGTAGCTGGCTAATTTAGCGAAATTCCAATGAAGCACATTAATCTTTATAATTGAGCTCACCGCAATTTAATGCAAACTCAGCGCATTTAAGGTTGTTTTCAAAATCTATTGACAAAAATAAGTTGCCATATATGAAGCCAACTTGGCGATAGCTAGCTAATTTAGCGAAATTCCAATGAAGCACATTAATCTTTATAATCGAGTTCACCGCAATTTGATTTAAACTCAGCGCATTTAAGGTTTGTTTTTTCTTTAATCAATGGGTCAGAATTTAAAGAGAAGTATACGAAAATGTACGTCTTTACATCTTCAACCCAATGCTACTAATAAAATAACAGCCACTATACGGCACTGCACTATCTGAGTTCCTAACTATCCGATTTTATTGTGCTTTACATAAAAGGATGCAGAAATGAAATTCTCGGTACTTTTCCAGTACAGGGGCCTTTGCGATATAGAGGAAACTGCCTTGGCAAACAAGGAAATTTGGAAACGTATATTCTGTCAACATATTCACTGTTTCATTTCATATACACACGCATTTTCTTTTTTTCAAAATTTATGCAATTTATTTAGTATAAAGAAGCCATTTATCTAATTTTACGAAAACACAGAAGTAAAATTTGCACATACAAACAACAATAATAGACATTTAATTAAAATACATATAAACAAACAAAAAATTTCACCAAGTTCGTTTTCATAGCTGTTTATATCATTTGGCAACAAATCTAACTTCTGATGCCCGAATTCCACAAGGGTTTTTAAAAAAGCGCTAAGGCCCCTATAGTGGAACAGTAGCAAATTCCTTATTAATTGCACTATCTGCACCATAGTTTGTACTATATGCAGTGAGGAGGAGGGACAAAAAGTTTAAGTATCAAATTTTAAAATTCCTATACAGCACTATAAGACTAAAAATTTAAGACTAACATAAGTTTAAAATAAGACTAAAAAGCAGTTGTATTACGGATTTTTTTAACACATGCTTTTGTTAATATTCACAGAAATGTAGAAAATACATACATATATTTAAATGCACTGAAAAGTAGAAAATAATTTTGGGGCCAGAAAAGAAATTGTTTTATTTTCTCATGTCCAAGAAAAAAAATGAAAGCGTGGGCGCCAACTTTATATATATATACGTATATAATATAATATAATATAATATAATGAAAAAGGTAAATTGCATTGGCTCATTTGAAATGAATAAGTAATGAATGAAATGAATTGATATGAATGAAATTTCCAATTATACTATCATTTGCAATGATGTTGAATAAGTCACAAGGACAAACATTGTCTACAGTTGGACTGTATTTAAAAGGACAGTTTTTTTCTCATGAACAATTATAAGTATTTCTAGATGTAAAGCGGAAGGGCAATTAAAAATTTATATCGAAGATACTGAAGAGGAAGGCCAGCATTTAAATAATGAAAGAGACTTTTTAGGAAAAAACATCGCACATCCTGGAGTTTTGTGGTCAAATTTTAATTTATCTTTATATTGCATTTTCAATGTATCCATTACATACATAGATTTTCATAAATGTGTTTAGTTTTTAAAATGTCTTATTTTCACCTATCAATGCTAAACATGCGAGGAAAACACGTTATTGCTCATGCGTTTTATATATCGCAATTTCCGTTATTTTAGATGGACCGCCTTTCTAGCATAATAACTCTCTAGCATAATACATATAAATATGTATATGAAATCTTTCATGTGCATAGTACATACTAATGTCTCAACCGAGTACGTTGGCCAACTTTATCCGCCATCTTGTTTCAAAATGGCGGCCATTTGTTTTTTTTGAAGTTTTTTTTCTGTTTTCTAGCATTGTATAATTATAAAAAAATGTTACGTTTCACAAAATGCAAACTCTTATGTATAATTTTAAATACAATATTAGAAACATCAAAAGATACTTTAAAGAGTCAGACAGTGTAAGTTAACAATATAGGTCACTTTAAAGAGAAAGTTAGCAAACCTAAAAATTTCCAAAAGTATCCACAAAATTCAAATGGCCGCCATTTTAAAACAAGATGACGGATGAAGCTGGCCAACGAACTCGATCGAGGTATTAGTATGCACTATGCATATGAAAATTTCATCCAAATTGGTTCAGAAATTCGAGAGTTATAACATGACAAAATTCAGATAGAAATATATATATATAAGTAACGCTTTGGAAATGGACCAATGAAAATCTGTGTAGATACCGCGAAACGAATCTGATTGGTCAGAGCTTTCTGACGCTATAAGGAAGGTTATCAGGGGAGGCAACCGGCTCTGTCACTAAACGTCGACAAGATTATCGCCAACTTGGTGATATATCGCCAAATTTGGTGTCCAAAATTACTCGCCAATGGGAACGCCAATTTGACGCTATTTCCAGTATTTCGCCAAATTTCCATAGACTCCCATTGAAATACAATTGAGTTTACTTGCTTGCAGAAAATCAACAAATTGAGATATTTCAATGCAACCAAAACTAATATTAGCTTATGATAAAGCTTAATTGAAATATTTACATTATTTTTGAGCACGAACAATAATCTGGGGTTGGCTAAAAAATAGGAATCGCGAAGCGATTACGTGGGGGGTTGGTGAGCGTAGTGAGCACGAAGGTCGTAGCCTTCCTAGTAGTATACATATAAGTCAGCATTTCAACGGAGGGTGGTTTTGGTACTGGGGTTCATGATCGGCGAAAATATAGCAAAATTTCCCGAATTTTCTTTCTGACGGCTGCAATAAGTAGCTTTTTACTTTTTGTACTTTTTGCTCTTTACGTTTTGTAGCTACCTAACAGTGCCCACAATTTTGGCCACCACTGTATATTGGATGAAACAAAAGGTTCATTTTGTTTGTTTGTTTTTTGTTAGTATAATGTCGATTAAAAATAGAATGTGAAATTTAAAGGCTCATTTAAACAATTGATATATTAAAAGCAATATTGTTATAAAATAAATTTTGTGTGGAAAATTCCCCGGAATTTTTTTTTTAACCACTTGAAAAATTACTGGAAATTTTACATCTCTAGTTCATCCAAAAGTTTAGTCATTGAACCAACCCGATGACACAAATGCTGAACATTTTTTATTAGCCTTAAAACACTCAGACTATCGAGGATTTACTTTTTAAAAATTAAACTATAATTTTTTAATTAGGGGCCAAACATTTAAAATATATGCTTCTTTAATAATTTTAACTTTTAAACTGTTCTGAAAATGAAAAGTTAGTGCCAGGAATCGACCTCAAAATTAAAACAAGCTGCCATTTTGTGAAATTTTGATTTATCTTATAAATTTTAGATTTGACCTCAAACTAATTTAATATAGCTTAAGAATCCATGTGATTTTAATTATTTCAAATCTTTTATTAAAATGTCAATTTTATAAACCTATTAATTGCTTATATTACCAGCTTACTATTAGTTTATAGGGACAAACGCTGTTATCCATAAAAAAATATTTTATTCTTACATATTTGTCCAAATAAATTCTTAAAATTGCTCCATTTAATCGTTTTTACCAAGCTTATAAAGTTAAATATATGGAAGCATTTAGTTGGGGAAATTCCAATGTGAAATATCAATAAGATGGTGGATGAAGCCGGCCAACGAACTCGCTCGAGACATTAGTATCTGCTATGCACATATAAAATTTCATCCAAATCGGCTCGAAAATTTGAGAGTTACAGCATGACAAAATTCATATATGAGAACATCTGAAGCCAAGAGGTACAAGTCAAAAAATTTCGATTTGGAGTAAATTGAATTCAAAGATAATTGACGTTAAAGTTGAACATCAATATTAAGTGACTGAATTAAAATAGGAAACTGCTGCTTGTCTCACAGTGTTTTTTGAACTTTTATTTCAATAAATGTGAAAAAAAGTAGAGTGCAATTTTCTGTAAATTTATAATTAATCAATATTGATCATTAGTCGGCAAAAGTGGTTGATCTCTAAAACGCAACACATAATTAGAAAATCACTTACATTTCTTTACCTGAAAATAAAAAAGCATATTTCCAGGTCGTCTGTGCACTTAGTTCGATTTTTTTCAATTGTGTCACTTATACCCCTTGGCTTCTGGGGTCCTCATATATGTATATATATATATAAATATATATAGGTATATATATATAACTCAAAATTTCAACAGAGGATAGTTTGGGGATCTCGGGGTCACACTGCAAATAGAAGCGTCTTAAATTTAGACACATATGTGACTGAAAAAGAATTTTAGACACTTAAGTGTCTTAATCTGAAAATTCAGACATTATAGATGTCTTAATTTAAGATACATAAGTGTCTTACTATGACCATGGTGTAAACGAACTGAGAATAATGTCTAAAATATCCGCAAACGTCTTATTTTAAGACACTTCATTGCTTTAAACGTGTCTTAATTTAAGACGTTTTGATTCTTCCGACGCAATAACCACCAGGGGGCACTAGCACTCCCAGTTGCGCATGCATTTTAGATGTCTTCGTTCGAAGTGGTATACGTTGTAATTCAAACAAAGTTTGTTTTTATGTACGCGTGTATTTTAATTCGTTTTTTGCGAAATGTGAAGTACTGTGATTTTAATTCGTATTAACTTGGATTATTTATTTATTGAATACATACATCTGACGTGTGTGCTCGACATCAAATGTCTCTTAGAAGCTGTCGTCGATACAAGGGCGGGATGGACACAGAACAGAAGTAGACGACGGTTGAAGATTACACCCGGAAATTCTACAAAGCGTGTGCAATGGGCTTAGTGTTAACTCGTATCAATTTATATCAATAATATTGTGTTATTCATCTTCGTCCTGTCGAAGCTGGCAAAAAAAAAGAAACTTTTGTCTGGCGGGTCCTGTTTTTAGGATGAAACATCTCATTCTTTAAATATGGCTAGTCGGATGTATTATGGGATTACCTTTTAAACTGATGAAAGTCTTTCTCCCTCACTGTGGTTGTGGTAGTTTTTAAAATTTCAAATCGAGGAATATTTCTTACCTCTTGCAAACAGCGATTGAAGTAAGTGTTATAATTTCTTTATAGTACTAAAATTATTGTCTTTTATGATTTTATTTATTGTACTAAACAAAATCTTACATGAAATTTAATTAGTTTTGAATCTTTTTCAAAAAAAAAAAACACTAATTCTAGAAGTATATATTTTAAAATTTATGACGTTGTCTTTTATTTCAAATTATGTATTATTTATTCTCATCTTTTTTCTCAAATTTAAAGTAATAACATCACTAAAAAACAGACATATTTAAAAGTTAAGTTCATTCTCTTGTTTTGTTTTGTTTTCAATATGGCAGTTCTTAGTTTCAATTTCAATGGCTAATGCTTATCTCATACTCGACCACAGGGAAATAGAAAAAAAAACTTTGAAAGATCTCCTAAAGTTTTCTTTCTTCCTAGCTAGGGATTACAATCCCGGATTGAGATCCCGGGATCCCGCTTTAATTTTAACCCCGAAAATCCCGGAATTTTTACTGGAAAATTCCGGGATTTTCGGGATTGCCCTTTTTTTATCCATTGAACAATATTCAGCTGAAATTAAAAAAATATATTTATAAACTTTCGCTTTTGGAAAAAAAAAATCAATTGATTTTCATGAAATTTATATATAATTGAAAATGAATGTTTATCTCAAGTATTTCTTAGATATATTTCTAAAGCTATTAAATCTTTTAATGTGTGAAAACTTTTGATTTGGAAACATAGAAGTAAGCCAGTCAGGAAAAAGGAAATCATTTGTTTATTTAGATTTCGCTGCATGCGTGGATTCGAAGGTCATTTTCCAATTAGACTTTACTGATAAGCATCGCAAGTTTGTATCATAGTGATATCATGTGCTAACTTTTTTTTTTGGCTTTATTTTGCTTTAAAGATGTCTTGTTTAGTACCTCATAGGAATGATAACAGTAAGCCCATGTGGCAATATAAGTTTTTAAAAAATCTAATTTTTAAATGATAAGGATTTTTATTATTTTTTGGGGGAGGGGGGGGGGATTTTGTATGAAATTTTCGTAAAGTTGATACCTTAAATCTTGCACTGATTATAATGAAAGTTTTGAACTTTTAGAGTAGGACAAGATTAAAAAACACAAAATATAAATAAACAAAATACCGAAGTAATTTTTTTCTCAATATTAACCCTTTGCACTCGAGGACTCCGGGGCGGAGCCATTTAAAATTTGTCTTCAAACTCGAGGTCTCCGCTACGGAGACAATGCAAATAATTTTGTGATACCATGTAATCTTGGCTTTTCTAGACAGGTATTACAAAATTATTTGCATTGTCTCCGTAGCGGAGCCCTCGAGTTTAAAGACAAATTTTAAATGGCTCCGCTCCGGAGCCCTCGAGTGAAAAGGGTAAAGTAGAATATTTATTTATTTATTCATAGTTAAATAGCTGTTGTGATTATCATCTGATATATATGTAAAATTGCCTATGTGGCAATATAAATTTTTAAAAAATCTATTTTTAAATTATATGAAGTAGAGTAGGACAAGATTATAAGAAATATATATATTTATCCATGTACTTTAAAAGCCCTCAATAGCCCTTGCCGCTGAATTTGTCCGATAATCGGAGATGTCTGCTTTTGTGAGGTAAAAATATACAAATATGTATGCCATGCGGATTAAAAAAGTATTCGCTAAATAGATGTTTCAGAATAGCTATTCGGGAATGTCCATTAACCTCCACAACGGATACTCCCGAATACCGGACATCTCAGTTAAGATAACAATAATGCAGGGTTGCATTTTTTGCAAAAGAACTTCTTGATTAAAGAATGGGCATACTGGGCCGTGCCCCGCCCCCCTACGATTTTAGTGCCCACAAATTTGATGTGCAATATTTGTAAAGTTTATATTTTAAATCTGTTTCGAAATTCCACTGATTATAATCAATATTTTGAACTTTTAAAGTAAAATAAAATTAAAAATAAAAATAAAACAAATTAAAAAAATCTAATATTTAGATAAATATTTTTTGTTTTAATCTTGTTCTACTCCTGAAGTTCAAAATATTGATTATAATCAGTAAAATGTCGTAAAAGATTTAAATTATCAGCTTAACAAAAATTGCGTACCAAAATTGGGAGCACCAGAAAAATCAGGTTGTAGGGGGGGGGGGGGCAGGACCCCAGCCAAATATTTTTCCAGGATTCAACGTGGTCAAACATGGCTACGTATGATGCTTACAAAAAAAAAATGGATGCTATTAAGACGTTTGAAGTGTCTGAAATTCCGACACGAAAAGTGTCTGAAAAAATTCAGACATTTTAAAATGTCTGAAAACTGAACACTGCGTTTCAGACACTTAAGTGTTTGAATTTCAGACATTTTAATTTACAGTGCATGATAGGCGAAAATATAAATAAATTTCCTGATGTGTTTTCCTTCGGACGGCTGCAGTAGATAGCTTTACACTTTTTGTAATAAAAGCTATCTAAAAGTGTTCACAATTTTGGCCACCACTGTATTTATCTCGTATCCACATGTCATGTAAAATTATATAAAATCGTTCAATAAAAGCTTTATCAACAACTGTTACGCTAGCGGCCATAGCAGCATCCTCAAAAATCTTCTAGTTCAATTTCTTATATTATTATTTTGTCGTCCTTGTTTTGGAGTTTCAAATAATAAATCTCTTTCACATCTAAATCTTTGAATTATATTTTTTCTTTCTGCGATATTTAATTTTTCTTCAGGTTTACAGCACTGCTTTTACGTCAAATCTATAACCAATATGTAAGAGGTATTCCACAAATCTTAATTGTGCTTGCAGTGCCGATAAGCGATAAGTACACTGTAAAAAAAATCTGTAGTTCTACAGATGTAAAGTTACATGCTTACTAAACTCTCACCTGTAACTGTACGAAAAAAGCTGCAAATCTACAAAACTAGTTTTTGTAAAGCTACAAAAATCTGTAAATTTACAAATGAATCTGCTAAAATTTCAGTAATCTTACTAAACTTTTATTTGTAACCCTGGCTGCAGTTACATGAAAAGTTCTCGGAATCCCAGTTTCCAAAAAAATTCTTAGTAACCTTACAGATTTTTTGATTTTCGGCGCAAAAGTGTGTCTGTTACATGAAATTTTGTTGTTGTCGTTACATGAAAAGTTCTAGGAATCCCAGTTAACTAGAAAAACTTTAGTAACTTCACAGATTTTTTTTTACAGTGTAGATGTGCTATCTACTACTGTTTCTTCAAATTTGGGCTCTATTTATTTATATAATACGCTAAGGTGACACTTCCGGCTCCGACCACTCCGACTCATACTCGAGAAAAGCAACTCATCGCGGCCATGTTAGGCATAAATATTCAAGAGCCTGTAAGTTTGCCGATTGTTCAACTAATGAAAATATACGCATAATCTGCTTTGTATCATATCTATTCTTTTTAATTTTTTCTAAAACCTTCAAAACCTATCCAATTATAATGTTTTAAATTATAAATTAAAAATAATGGATAACCAGCTAAGCAACGGATAACCAGATGTAAACAAACGAAGACTGTTGCCATTGAGATCTACAAATTCTAAATTTAGAAGGAGAAGCAAATAAACGACTCTTACAGCGTTTCATAAAAAAATATACGGGTTAACATCTCATTCTGCTATTGAAATATTTGAATATTCAAATAAATTAAAATTTAAATTAATATAAAAATTTAAATTAATATAAAAATTTAAAATATTTGCATATTCAAAGCCTTTAAATATTTTGAAATGCATTTTTCACTTTTTCATACTAACTCATGATTTTGTGAAAAATGGAGCTAATTGTCCGGAAGTACAAGCTGTATTCGCTACACTAGCGCTCTCGGACTGAGCTTTACAGAAAATTCCGTCTATTTTTAAACATTGTTTTGGCGCCATCCAACGGCAATCAATATAAATGAAAGATTATTTGACTGAAATTTGAGCTTCTTATTTAAAAAAAATGCAGGACTTAATGATGTGATTCGAGATCATTTTTTAAAAGATTCGTTTATCTAATTTTAAAATTTCATTCTGTATAAATAAAATAAATATTATTATTATTATTTCTTTGATAGAATTTTAATTTAGTTTTATTAATTTTAAAGAGCTTAACATTTATCCGTCTTTATTTTTTTAATTTTGTTTGCATTAAAAATGAGTCCCCCCCCCCCCCTAGAAGTAATTGAAATGATCGATGTTATCATGATTGCATTAGTATGGCCGAAAATTATTTTCTTCACTTATTAAATTACATTTTTGTTTTCACTCCAAAATTATGTACAAATATTATGTTAAAAATCGAACTTTTATCTGCATTGATATAATTAATATATGTTGTACATAACAAGGTATTGTGTTATTCCTTACATATTAATTACATTTGATATGAAATATAAATTTTATTCACAATGCAAGCTAATTTCAAATGAATATAAGCTAAGTTCTTAAAAATTGATAAAATTAAATAAAAATTTTACGAAAGAAATAATGATTATTGATAACTATTGGTTTTATGTATACCAAATGAAATTTTAAAGTTATATAGCTGAAGTTTTAAAAATTTATCTTTGAATTAAATCAATGCGTCAGGCATATTTTCTATTAAAAAACCCACAATTTTAACAAAAAGTTGCTTTGTTTACGAAACGTAAACACAAAGCTCCATAGGCGATGAGTAATCCCACAGAGTTCTATTACAATACCATCTTCGTGTCTTGATTCAACCCTAATGGAAAGCGATTTATTGAGCCATTAATTGATGAGACTCATTGATTTTTATAAAAAAATAGTATATTTTAAAATAAAAAAAAAACCTTTAACACGTTGAATATTTAATTTAATGTTTTGTGAAATCTTCAGAAATTTCGTTTCACTTTGCTAATTATTATTATTGTTGCAATAAATACTGCAGTATGTTTTGTCCAATTGTTGAAATCTTTCTGAAATTTAACATTGGGTTAAAAACTATCCTTATCATTTGTACTTGCAGAAATCATTTGTCATTTTTAAAACGTACTTTTCTACAATACAAACCCTTCAATAATAAAATCTTCATTCTGTTTGTTTGTGTGAAGAATTATGAAAATAAAACGCAGATCAGCATTCCGTCATTTTTGGCGGGGTTATATACTAGTGTCATATATCTGAGCATTGAATATTCTACTATAATTAATGCAAGAGCTGTAAAGATTTAATTTCTGGCAATTTCAAATTCTTCTGTTATCGACTGATCAGTTTCCATGACGAATTTTAACTTTATGTGTCAAGAGTAAGAGGTAGATGACGGATATGGATTTAGCGATTATAAAATTTTTATTTTCTTCATTATAGCCCTTTTTCTATGACGATCATCCGGCTTTTTGAACGATTTTTTAAAATGTATTTGCTCTTTTAGGACTTTCAGATATTTTCTTTAACGCGACACTCTTTCGTCCACACTGTCTCAGTTTTTAACACGTGGCACGTGCTAATTCGTGTTTCAGGAATAGCGGATGCACCATTTTACTATTGATTTCGGTCCACTTAAACAAAAAAAATTCTTTCGTCGTCCAACTTTTTTCGGGTAGTCATTATTACTTCTGTCCTGTAAATATATTTATTGTTAATATCCGAATTTAAACATCTCTTATTTTACTCCAGAAAACTTTCTTTAAGCGATGGCAGTTTATCCATCTTCGATTTCTCTCAATTATAAATGAATGGATCAGCCGCTTAATCTGGTCTAACAAAATAGTTGAGCAATGTTGAAAATTATATGTGTGTAATACTTAGTCTATTGGGGTATTTTTAGAATTCACAGGACATTTTTCATCTCCAGTAACATCATTTTGCAAAATCTCATACAATACTCTTTTCGAAATTAACACTTCCGTGCATGAAAAAAAAAATACTTATATTGAAGAGTCGCAAATAGTTGCAGCTGAAATTGGTGTATTTTATACCTATATGCCTATATAATTACAAAATAGATTATGTTATAATGTACCAGCGTGTACAAAATTTTTGGCATCTTTTTACAAATTATCATATGTTATTAAATTTTCAAACATTTTTTATATTTACTTAAAAATTTATTTTTTAAATATAACACATCTAAATAACTACCGTAACGGTAAAATACAAAGTCTCTACATTATTGTAAAGATTCCATACAATCATAAAAAAATATTTACAAAATAAATGTGTTTTTAGCCGTAAATATCAATGGCAATTGCATCTACAGCAATCGCCACTCTAAAAGGGTTAAAAGAAAAGGTGGTTTTTAATGGTGTTGTGGAGTTAAGCTGTTATCACTCTATCTTTTTTTTCGCCAATGTGTTAGTTGTTATTCGAAATGTCTAAAAGTGGCATTACAGCAAGTCTATTTTTAGACTTTTTTCCAGCTAGATTTGCAAAATCTTACACTGTGCGGCGTTGCCCGGGACCCGTTATAACCTAAACCAAAACTGAAGTTTATAGGATTTTATATCTTTGGAAAATCTTTTATATGAACCTTGTTTCGGGGACCCCACTGCAAATTCCTTATGGCATTGCATCATGAATCCCCTCTTGTTCTCAAAAAGAAGCTACAAAAAGTTACAATCTTAACTAAATGTGAGATATTTAATAATTTGTAATGCTGACATCTAGAGGTGGGTTTGAAACACGATGCACTGAGCGGGTGAGGGGGGGGGGTTACTTAGATATGCTCAAAAAATGAGTCTGGATTTTACACAAAATTATGAATGAATACCACAAAGACAAACGGCCACTTCATTTTTCGAAAACTGTAATTTCTAAGAACACAAAAATAATTTCATATTTAAGTAAAAAAAAATGAGGAATTTTAAATATAAAATTAATACCAGAGAAAAAGCCGTATTTTGCAATGCCGCCATCTATAGCGTTAAAATGAAACAAATTACTATAGTTCAAAGTTGATTTTAACCCAAGTTTTATGTCGATATATCTATTCTAAGTTAATTTACCATGGTTACTGTAAAATTAGCATAGCATGTGAAAAAAAATTGTGATATTAATTGAACTGTATTTATTATTATGCCACTTATTATTATGACACTTATATTATAAATGTTTATTTTTATATTTTACATAAAACGTACAAAAAAAAAGTGCTTAGAATTAAAAAAATTGTTATTAAAAAAGTATTCACACTGTTGATTTTTCACTAAACATTAAACAGAAATTCGTATTTTATTCCGACCGTTTAAAACTCAGTTTTCCAAAACGAGTTTTTATGGGACTTACTAGGTAACATCATCAACTGTGAGTTCCGGATATTGACGAGAATGATATCTTTCAAAAGCTGTTCTTACGAGGATCAAAACATGTATAGGTCTGTGTATAAATGTATTAATGTAATAATGTAATGATGTAATAATGTATAAATAAAATAAGTGTAATGTTAATATGTCTTACTAACGTCTTGTTAATATTTAACAGCTTATTTTTTAACGATAAATAAGTTGATAGACCTCCAGAAAAGAATTAAATTTCAAATCGAACTAATTTTTTTTATACTCGGTTGATCGGCTTGAACGCTATGCTGCACTGCGTGCTGAAAAATAAAGATTTAAGAAAAACGAGTTTAAAGTTTTGCGTTATGAAAATTCAGCATACACAAGATTCCATTCAAAAGGCCTTTGTAAAGAACTTTGTAAAGAACCCAAACTCATTCCAGCCACATACTCTACACACTTCAGAGTTGCACAAAAAAATCGATTTTATTTTCACTCAAGTATGTGTCCTTAAAATTCAAAAGATTGTAAAAAATAGATAAGTTGAAAACTCTATTTTTTCATTAATAAAGTTTGTAACAACTGCCAAATCTTTGAACATTAAAGAGGAAAATAACTACTCGCTAGTCGACAGTAGAAGATTAAACATTAACTAGCAGGAATGACCAAGCTAAGCTCGGTCAAAATTAGCTTTGTGTTTATCTCGATATATTATTCCCACTGAATCATTCATGCTGTTTTACATGCAATTAGCTTGACCCTCAGCCATAGTGACCCAAAATGACCCACTAATCGAATTATTTCGAATATGCGACCTAACACAATGCTCTTCTCGATCCTGAAACCGATGGAATACAAAATTTAGTGAAAATAGTTAGTCGTTTTCTTGATAAAATAAGCTTGATTCAAAAATGACCCACTAACCGAAATTTATCGAACATGTGACCTATTCCAATTGTCTTTTTGTTTTGTGAAACAGTATAACAACAAAAAAAAATTTGTGAAAATCGGTTGAGCCTTTTTGAAATACAGTTAGCTTGACCCCGAACCATTATCTCCAAAATGACCCACCGATTGAATTTTCTTGAACATGCGACAATGGTCTTATCATGCGGGAAACCGTATCATACGCAGTTTTGTCAAATTGTTTTGAACCGCTTTTTAAATACAATTAGCTTGACCCTGATCCATTGTGACCCAAAATGACCCACTAATCAAATTTTCTTGAACATGCGACCTAGCCCAAAGGTCTTCTCGAGCTCGAAAACGATAGAGTACAAAATTTAATCAAGATCGTTTAAGCCGTTTTTTAGATACAATTAGCTTGACCCTAACACATTGTGACCCAAAATGACCCACTAATCGAATTTTCTCGAACATGTGACTTAGCCCAATGGTCATCTCATGCCCAGAAATGGTATATTACAAAATTTTGTAAAAATGTCTTGAGCCGTTTTTTTAGATATAATTAGCTTGACCCATAATGATCTACTAATCGAATTTTCTCGAACACGTGTTCCATCCCATGGTTTATTCGTTTCCGAAAACGGTAGATTACAAAATTTCGTCCAAATCGTTAGAGCCGTTATCTAGATAAACTTAGCTTGACCCACGGTGACCCAAAAATGACCCACTAATCGAATTTTCTCTAATATGTGACTTAGCCCAATGGTCTTCTCGTAATCGAAAACGACAAAATACAAAATTTAGGCAAAATCGTTAGAGCCATTTTTTAGATAAAATTTGCGTGACCCATAGTGACCCAAAAATGATCCACTAATCGTAATTTCCAGAACATGTGACCTAGCCTTATAGTTTTCTCGTGCCGAAAAACGGTTGGATATAAAATTTAGTCAAAATCGATTGAGCCGTTTTTTAGATATAATTAGCTTGACCTTGACCAATTATGACCCAAAATGACCCACTAATCAAATTTTCTCGAACACGTGACGTAGCCCAATGGTATTCTCGTGCCCGAAAATGGTAAAATACAAAATTTTGTCAAAATTGTTAGAGCTGTTTTCTAGATAAACTTTGGTTGACCCACAGCTACGCAAAAATGACCCACTAATCGAATTCTCTCGAACATGCGACTTAGCCCAATGCTCTTCTCATAATCCAAAACTGTAGAATATAGAGTTTAGTGAAAACCGTTAGAGCTGTTTTTTAGATAAAAATAGTTTGACCCACAGTGACCCAAAAATGACCTACTAATCTAAATTTCTAGAACATGTGACATAACCTAATAGTTTTGCTCGTGCCGAAAGACGGTTGGATATAAAATTTAGTCAAAATCGACTGAGCCGTTTTTTAGATATAATTAGCTTGACCTTAAACCCATTATGAACCAAAATGACCCACTAATCGAATTTTCTTGAACACGTGACCTAGCCCAATGGTCTTATCGTGCCCGAAAATGGTAAAATACAAAATTTCGTCAAAATCGTTAGAGCCGTTTTTAAGATAAAATTTACAAACACACACACACAATTTTTGCTCGCATTAAAGTATAAGATATATCGCGATTGTTAAAATTTACTTAACCGGACAATTAATGTTCACTCAGATGGAAATTTACAATTTTATTAATCTTCTTTCTGTTTTCAATCATATCATCTAAGATAACGGGTTGAATAGGGAAAAGTTTAGCAATTTCTAATAAAATAAAAATTCTTACCATCTCTTTTTATTAAATAAATGTAATACAGAGAAGTCATCTTAAAAGTTTGTTATCTATATTATAAAGGACAAACGTGTCCGTCCGTAACGCTGATATCATTTTGACGGTGACAACACCAGGCAATTAAATTTAGCGTTTACTGCAATTTTTTAAACTTCTAAACATTTTACATTTTCAGTTTTTACACTTTCGAATAGCCAAAACAAAACCTGATTTCAAATGCAATTTGTTTGAAAACAGTATCACAAATTGTTTGAAATCTGCACCCAATTAGTAAATTGGGTTAAAATTATGTTATAAATTTTATGTTTTTTAACCCATTAAGGACTAGCGTTACCATATGGCACAAAATAGCTGTCAACACTTTTGCTATTTGAATACCAGCAATTTAGAACAACAAAATTCACTTTCTTTAATGACAGAAACCCCACGATAATGTAAGATAAATATTGATTTTCTAAAAAAGTGGTACGAAATGTAATTTTTGTATTTTAAAGAGAAAAATAATTCAGTCTTTAATGGGTTAAAATAATTTTCAAAGGTGATTTTTTTTTAGTCTTTCTCTATCGCCTGCAGACGAAAACGAAAGAGAAATATATTTTCACTTATATTAATACAAGTAGGACAGCATTTGTTTCCAGCTTATATTCCATAACAAAATTAAAACTTATTTAATAAATAAATAAAACAATAAAATATAAATAAAACACAAATTTCAGACACGTAATCGAAATACGCGCTTCAACCACTGAAATGATCAGAATCAAAGAGGATGATGTAAAGGCTGATTTTTTTGGCGTATTCTTCATTATTTGGGTAAACTCCTTCTTTTGTTAGCTTCCGGCATGAGGTGAATACGAAAGTATTGCTTTTAATATATTTTAAAATTTTATTTGAATGTATAATTGTTATTTTTAATGTAAAGTGATTTTTCGTATTGTTAGTGGGCATTCTAAAAAGTATATATACATGAAGATAATTTATTAGGATTTTAACTCTAAATAAAAAGGAGTGACTACTCACTCTATCGCAGAGTCAAAATACGCACAACCTCTTTAGAGTGACTATTCACTCTGAGCAAAAATGAAATTTTCCATTCTCTGAAAGAGTGAGTAGTCACTCCTGGGAAGTGTTTAATCACTCTAAGCAGGGGTGGATAATCACTCTTTCGGAGGAGCGACTATTGACTCTTTCTAAAGGAGTGCGTTTTTTCACCTCTGGTAGGAGAGAATAGTCACTCTTTTATAGGAGGGAATGTTCATTTTTTATGGAGGCAATTCTTTTTTTTTATTTTTCTTTTATGGGCTTTTTTTAAAATAATCGCATCTTTTACAACATGCATTGAACATAGATACAAGCGTGGTAAAGATTGAAATAAAATACTTTATTAGCAATATTTATTTAAGTCATAGTTTGTAACACTAACTGAACTTTTAAGGAAAAATTATGATATGTGAAAAATTATGTTATGATAATTTTATGATGCCCATAATGGCAAGTAATTAACCGAAATCTTAATCAGTTAATGTTATTTCTTTCTTTTCAGGTAACCATAAAGTTGTATTAAGTGGTTTAATAATTCCTGTGATGCACGTTATGTTCTTTTTTTTCAAGTATAATTCAGATTTTAGATCTTTAGATCTCAGTATTTATTGCTAATGAATTTAAAACTAATTAAACGTTACTGTTTACTGTATTATAGTTACTTTTAAAGTTTTATTAATAACTTTTTAATAGGTGGATGTTATATGTTTAAAAATGTTTAATTTCATTTAATTTTTTTTAAATATAAATTCCTATCTTTTTACCAACTTTTCCGTAAAATATTGCTATTTTTGCAAAGTCCTATTGTTCTGAAATATTTTTAATTTTTTCCCTTAAAAAAAAAAAAAAAAATGCTTATATACTCACATCTTTTTTAAATAAGCTCTAAGCATGATCTAAATATTAAAAATGTGTAATTTTTTCTATATACGTTGTGATTTGCTTTAGCTTTATTTACGATGAACATGGAGTCTAAATTTTAAGTTCTCTGAAATATGTACATATTTTTCTTTTAAACATATTCCTTAATTTAATCATGATTTCTAATTTTCTTCCGCTATTGCTGAAAAATGGAATTGATACAATATTTATTTAAGGAACAACAAGATAAGCCATATTTAATTTAAATTTTTTATCCCCGTAGATATTGTATTTTTTTAATATGAGCGAAAGAGATTATATATGTTTTATAGGAAAGACTGACCTAGGAAATAGAAAAAAAAGAAGAAAATAAAAAAATGACTGCATATGAACTGTTCTTATTGTTTAAAAAATATTTTAATGTAAAAAAGTAGTTATTAATCTGTTTAAAAAATATTCAGGCCTATATTATGTAAGTAAATATGAACTTTTTAAAAAATATACTAAGGTTGTTTAACCTATGAAATTCCTATCAGGAATAAAAAAAAACACTTCGTTTCAAAGATTACATATTATGTTTTATTTTTTATTTTCCAACAATTACATGTATCATAAACGTAGAAAATGAGTTTACAATAGAAGAAAATTTCATAACTGATTTAGAATGTCTATAATTAAATGGTTTGATTAAAATGATGAACAGTAGAAAAATGCTTACATAGAACATAAAAAAATCATTATTTTACGGTTAGTTTGATAAATTCGGTTATTATTAATTATGATCGGACTTTTTGGCTAATTTGATAAATACCACTTATTAATCGTATTTACCGGTTATTATTAATAATTCCCAATGACGTTCGGTCAACATGATTAATTAAGCTTAGTATTCAATATGTGCTTTACTGGAACATATATTATCAAAACTGTATGAAGCAAATAACAAAAAGTATTCTTAAGAGACAATAATACTCAATCAAAAGGTGCGTCCAATTAATAGTACGCCAAGGCTTAAATGATTAAAGATAATTAATTTATAATTACTGAATCAATTAGGTAAAATTTTAAACAGTGAGACAATGAAAGAATAATTAATTGAGTTTTAAAATGCATACCTTTAACAACAAATACCAAAAAAAATGTAGCATAAGTAGTAAGTTTTAAATTTAAACTTCTAGTAAATAATTTTAATCTTTAGTAAATATATTAAGATAAGTTACTGTCGGAATGAAACAATTTTTACACCAATCCAATAGAAGAAAAAAAGAAGAAAAAGAGGTACGCCCATTATGTCCCCCACGTGCCGAGAAGTGCCAAATTGAAGTTTCATCGAAGAGTGGAAGAAAATACACCTTTTCAGCATGGGAGTTCCTCATACAATATTGTTATTTCTATAACAAACAACAAATTACAAACAAATTACATTGGAGATACAATATTATTTTATTTCTAATAAAGTAGTTATTTTGGCAGGAAGGGGTATAGTGGCATTTGGAGCAGAATTATGAATTGGAAATGAAATTTAGCAAATGTATCTAAGAGGTACGTCTTTCTCTTTTAAAAGCTTCCAGATTAGACATCAGGACTGAAAGCTTATGGAATTTGACGTCATTTTCAGGTTAGTCGCTGTATATTTAGTTTTCATGAATGAAAGTTTCCGCTTAAAAATAATCAGGCAATCCACTCTGGAATATCCGTGGTTAAAGATGGCTATATATTGCCCGTTCATAGCGCAGAAAAAAAATTGCTTTTAATTTAAAACACTAAAAGCTTTTTACATTTACTATATATTTTAAAATGCCCAAAAGGTAAGCCAAAAGAATTTTTGGTACTTTAGTACAAGCTGTTAATTGTGATTTATTTCTTTTTATGTTACTTATAGCGACCTTTATTAATCTGAAATTCTGAATATTCGAATTAATTTGTTTTATTTATTTTTTTTTCTTTTGCAAATTTTAATTTCGTTTGCCGATTTAGTTATGAAATATTGCACGAAAAAAAATGCTGAATTATTTACATTGTAAGAGCAATCGGATTCATCTTTTGTAATTGGGTTGCACGCATATTTATAAAATACTCATGCTTAAGAATTACTTTAAAATACATATAAAATCAGTATACTGAAGTACACTTTTCAGACAAATATCATTGAATGTACTTTTTGTTTTTCATTCGACGTTGGAAAAATATAAGGTTTATGTTAATGTTAATGTTGCTAAACAAATTGCAGTAAAAGTAAAATTTATTGGTGAGGTCATTTCTACCATAAATATGATTGCCAGCGTTACTCATGGGCGTGTCTTTACCTTATAATACTGCTTTAAGTGCAATCGGATTCATCTATCGTTATTTGGTTGCACACAAATTTTAAAATATCCATGTCTGAAAAATACTTTAAAATCCATTACAAATCAGGAACATGAGATACGATTTTCAAACAAATTTCATTTGAGAGTACATTTTTCTATTCGACAACGTAAAAAATTAAATCGGACAATTTTTAGAAATTAAGAAAAAATCCAGTAAAAACACAATTTATCGATTAGGCCATTGTCACCATCAGTTTGATTTCAGCGTTACTAACTGACATGTTTTTGCTTTAAAATCTAGATAGATGGTATGATAACGAGAATTTCACTAAATTGTTAATACTAAACTGTAACCAAAACTGCTACGCCATTTGGTTATTATTATTATTTTTTTGTATTGTCTTTAAAATAATATATTATTCTATTACACCCTCCAAAGTAAACGCGCATTGCGATTCTTAAAGTTGAGGGATTTTACTGCGACATAGTAACGTCATATTTTCTTATTATATGCTTTATATTTTATTGACAAGAATGCACAAGTTCCGTTATTGTGAATGCCATATTATTTCATTTTACTTTATTTTACCTAGAAGGGCCTCATGATTAACACGGGCAAAGCCGAGTAATTCTGCTAGTTATTAATAATACCGATTAATCAAATTGACCGTAACAAATATACCAATTTGAAAAACACTAAAAATAATAATTAGTATTTTATAATTGTACTAATAAACAACAACAATAATAACGATAAATACTGTAGGTGTTTATAAGCAAAAAACAGTAAAAAACTGAAAAAAAATCTAGCAGCACACTTTTTCAACACCTTTGCAAAAAATATCAAAGAAAAACAATTCCGGCTCAATCTTTTTTTATTTTACATAAAACTATTTAACTCATGATCATAACATACAAAACTACAGGAATAAGATACTAAAATTAAATAAGACTTACCTTTACGCTCCATAAACAATCGCTTTAATAATATCCTTATGTTTTAATCGTAAAATGACGGAGGCCTTTCTCTTATCTTAAAAAAAAGTCGTGGAATTGCTGTTCTGACTAGCTGATGAGTATTACGAATACCTACAATTAGACGTCGAGAGAAAATTCGGTTCTCGTCTCAAAATCTGAGTTGCGCCGAAAATTCGTTTTCGGTGAAAATCCTGCCAAATCTTCGGCCGGACCGAAATTCGCCCGAAACTGTCAATATTCCAGAAATCTCATTTCTTCCTTTGAAATTTTTCAATATTACCCTTTGATTTGAGCTGTATCTACTCAAATGAGACACTCTTTATTTAATACCATGAACTTCACTGTATATAATTATCAGTCATGACAGGCTCCAGACAGGTAAAAATAATAATGCATGCAATGCATATATGACTCAACTTTGAAGATTAATTTTTGCGCGCTCGGGAAAAAAACTGCAGACTTTGGTATAGAAGTTTGAAACCGAAAAACTGTTTCGAATGTTCAATCATTCTGCATCCTTTATGAATTAGTCACATTTAATTTTATATGACGATAAAAATTCCAATAAATAATCACTTTAATAATATCCGTATATTTTAATTCTAAAATGACGGGCGTCTTTCCCCTATCTTAAAAAAACGTCGTAGACAAGACTGTTCTGATTGGCTGATTATTAATACCCATACAATACTCACTACTGCTTAGAGTGAATAATCACTCTGCCATAGGAGTGAGTATTCACTCTTGAAAAAGAGTGCGTTTCAGTTTGTAATTTCCAAGGTAACATTACGAAATGGAGTTTTTGAAAATTAAGAAGTGACATATTTTGGTGCTTTTCGTTGTTTTACTCCATATATTGGTTCAAAGTTGAAAGGATTTTTTTTTAAACAGTATAAAGCCAGGATTTCACTCTCGTCAGTGGAGTGAGATATTTCACTCTCGACAACGGAGTGACATATTTCACTGAGGAGTGAAATATATCACTCCTTTCTAGGGAGAGGAAAATTTCACTCTTTAAGGAGTGTTTTTTATAAAATTCACTCCAAAAGGAGTGAAAATACCTGTCACTCTTTCAAAAAGTGAACTTTTTACTCCTCCCAATTTTAGAGTATTCAATTAAAAAAAAAGTTTTCGCCTATATTCTGTAACTTTGGAAGCCCAGGATTATTCCCTTGCCCATATAAAAATGTATTTAAAAGAAAAAGAAAGCCAACCTGAATATATCAAAATAAAACTCAAATGTTTGTACAGTAAAATTAATAACTGTCATAATATTTCCTCCAGGAAAAAATTAAACATAAAAATCAGTTTTAATGACGTTTTGAAAATTTATAATTCATTTTCTTTTATCATTAGGTTTTAATAAAATATAAAAACTTCTCCTTTTTTTTGTTTCAAATGTTATGTATGTTTTTCCTATTAATGAAAATATTTACAATGATCAGTAGATTGCTGCTAAGTAAAAGATAACTACCGGCAGAATTCGTTAAAAAAAAATCCTTCTACTAGCAAGTGCTCCTAAACGAAATTCTTTATTCTGAATTTTATTTGAAATGAGAATACCACAACTTACTATTTGAATGTAACAATCCCAAAACTTTCTTCTATCTCATACATGTTAATGCTTCAAAATTCGCTATCACAGTGCCAAAATTAAAGGGCAATCTATGCCCATCATCAAGATTCAAAAGATAGGAAATTCCATGCATTAGTTCTCGAGATATGACTATCACTTAAATCTCGTAAATCCTGCAAAATGCAGCAGAGCAGCGTCATCTATTGGGTGAGTAACGCCAAAGCCTAATAAGCAGCAACTTGACTCAAACTATAACTGAATCCTAAGTTAGAAGAAAATTTGTGCATTAGTTCTTGAGATAGAGTTAATACGGAAATCGTGAAAAATACAACATAGCAGCACCTGTTGGGCGATTTACAACAAAACATAATCAGCACCAATATTTATCAAGGAAATCCGAAATCTGAAGTTTGTTGAAAATTCGTGTATTAGTTCTTAAGATAGAACTATTGCGGTAATTGGTAAAACTGCAGCATGGCTGTGCCACCTGTTGGCGAATTACATCAAAGCGTAAACAGAACCAATTCATATCAAGGACTAACTGAATCTGCAGTTTGATGGAAATCCGTGCATTAATTGTTGAGATAGAGCTATTGCGGAAATCGTGAAAAATGCAGCGTAGCTGCGCGACCTGTTGGGCGATTTACGCAAAAACGTAAACAACACCATTTCATGTCAAAGAATAACTGAGTGTGAATCTATGAATTATATAGAAAATTAACACCTTGTAATAATATACTAATTTTAAATGCTAAAAGGTGTAAATTAAAACTTTAAAACCAGTAAAAATATGTCTATTTCGACTGTTTACATGATTCGACTCTCACCGAGTCATTTTCAAAACCAATTTGTTAGCATTCATTTAGCATTATTTTAGCATTTGAAATTAGTATATATGTGCATCAGTTCTTGAGATAGAGCTATTGCGGAAATCGTGAAAATTTCAGCCTAACAGCGCCACCTTTTGGGCGATTAACACCGAAAACTAATCCGCACAAATTTGTATCAGGGAGTAACTGGATATAAATTTTTATTAAATTCCTTGCATTAGTTCTTGAGATAGAGCGTCCACAAAATTTGTGCCACATACAAACAGACTCTCAGACTCACAGAGTCACAGACATTTTGTGAAAACATGTTTTCCGGATTGTCTGACCTTTAAAACGTGTAAATCCGCTGAAAACCGGATGTCGAAAATTTTCACGAATACTTTCTTCTTGTAAAGATATAAGAAAGTAAAATGTACATAATAAAAACAGAGCTTTTCTTAAAACGCATTCTATGAAACAAATACATTTGTCCCACTATGTCAATTACCTAATAATTAACTATATTATATACTTATTTGTATTTCAAACATTCATTGTTTGATTACGTGTGAATACTCATGAACATTTTTCGAATTAATTTAAGTAAAAGTTTGTAAAATGTACTCAAGCATTTAAATTTGTAAAAGAATAATCATATAAACTAATGTTAATTTAAAAAATAAATAAATCTCTTTCAAATATTTTAATGTCATAAAAATGTACCTTGATAAATCTCTGCCCATTCATCGCAATATAAAAGGTTTCTTTTGCGTGGTGCTGTAAAAGAAATATAAATGCCGGTTACATTATTTTGAATTGGGAAAACGCTGTTATGTGTCTATGACGTATATAAATTTGATGAGTTTGAATTCAAATTTCTCCATGTAGACAGTGCTGTATTTGAAATATTTTGTTCAGCCCTCTAAAATAAGTTTAAATGCTACGCACTTCAAACAATAATAATATTGCATTTCCATATGATTTACATATGTATGCAAATTTTTAGCTTGATCGGATAATAGGAAGTGAGATGAAATTAAAGTTGAAATTTTGAACCGGAAAGTCGTGCATAAATACGGAGGTTCTAATTGAAATAAAAGCTTGTATAAATACAATATTAAAATGCAAAAGAAAGACCAAATGTTGCCAATGTTATTAACTGTTTTCATTTATACCTCTAAATTGAAACAATGCCAATGTTATTAACTGTTTTCATTTATACCTCTAAATTGAAACAATTTGGAAATTGCACATCAAACGCAACGTAACGGAAAACTTTTGACTGTCCCTGTAATTAAACTATGCATCCGATTTTCATAAAATTTGAAATGACTCGACAAAATTTTGCAAAAATTATATATTTAAAATTTTATACCATTCGGTTGGGTGGTTTTAACTCTGTTATATACGGACGGATAGACGGAGGGAGAGAGAGACAGACAAACGGACGTGCTGAACGACAACTATAGGTGCTACGTATTTGCATAATTACGAGCGCACCTAAAAAAGGGTATTTTATTATGCTTAAAATTTTAGTTTCATATGTGATATTTAAGATATGTAGAGAAAATTAAGGCATGATTTTAAATGATCATCACTAAAATAACGTATTTTTACTTTCTTCTATCTTTACAAGAAGAAAGTATTGGTTTCATGAAAATTTTCGAATTCCAGTTTTCAACGGACTTACACGTTTTATGGGTCAGAGATTCCAAAAAACATATTTTTACAAAATGTCTGTCTGTGAGTCTGTCTGTCTGTCTGTATGTGACACAAATTTTGTGGGCACTCTATCTCAAGAACTAATGCACGGAATTTAATAAAAAAATTATATTCAGGTAGTCCCTGATATAGATTAGTGCTGATTAGTTTTTGGTGTAAATCGCCCTGCAGGTGGCGCTGCTATGTAGCATTTTGCAGGATTTCCGCAAAAGCTCCATCTCAAGAACTAATGCACGGATTTTTATAAAACTTCAGATTCCGTTAGTCCTTGACATGAATGGATGCTGTTTACGTTTTGGTGGAAATCGCCCAAAAGGTGGCGCTGCTATGCTGCATTTTGCAGGATTTACAATATTTTCGCAGTAGCTCTATCTCAAGAACTAATGCACACATTTTCATCAAACTCCGGATTTAGTTAGTCCTTCATATGAAATGATGCTGACTACGTGTTGGTGTAAATCGCTCAATAGGTGGCGCTGCTGTGCTGCATTTTGAACTATTTCTTCAATAGCTCTATCTCAAGAACTAATGCACGAATTTTCATCAAACTTCAGATTTAAGTATAACTTGATTAATATTGCTGCTGATTATGTGTTGTTGAAAATCTCTTAACAGGTGGCGCTTCTATGCTGCATTTGTCATGATTTGCGCAATACCTCTATCTCAAGAACTAATGCACGAATTTTCCCCGAACTTCATATTCAGTTAGACGTTGACATAAGTTGGTGATAATTAGGTTCTGGTGTAAATAACCCAATAGGTGGCGCTGCTATGCTGCATTATGCTGGATTTACACGATTTCAGTGACAGTCATACCTCGAGAACTAATGCACGGAATTTCATATTTTTAGAATTCTCATGATTAACACAGATTGCCATTTAATTTGGCACTGAGATAGTGAATTTTGAAGTATTGACATGTATGAGATAGAAGAAAGTTTTGTGATGGCCACAACATACTAGTTTATTCTAGAATGAATTTGATACAATTAATATTAATCAATATACTGCAAAAACTACTTCGTAATATTTCTGACAATTACAATCCGTAAAGGGTTCCTTTTATGTTAAACATGTTTACACGAATCTCAGATTTTTTTCCGTTTACAAAGTTTCTCATTTGTGTCTCTACAATGGTTTCTGAAGGAAAAGGAAGGGAATGTTTCCACCATTGCACGTGAATCTGAAGTCTTACGATGCTGTATTAAATTTTCGCAAACGTTTCTGAGAACTTTTATAGTAAATATCCTATAACATCCCAAGTAGAAAAATATTTTCTGGTTACATCATGACGAAAATTGAGAATATTGATATAAAATATTGCTATAACATTCCGTTGACATTTTCTCAATATTTTATCAACATCGGCAGGAAGTATTTGCCCATTTCGTTGCCAATATTATCAATATAAAAGACCATACTATTGGCAATATTGGTATCTCATTGCAAATATTTCTAATGTTGAGCAAATATTTCTGTAATTTGGTATTTCATTCTAAATATTTCTAATGTTAAGACAATACTGATGTTTCATTATATTCTGCCCAATGTTAAGCCCCCTGTTCTGTAATAGTTTTACTTCAATAAAATATTTCTACTATAAGACCAATATTTAAACGATATTGGTTTGGGAGAATCTCTAAGGAATGCAATATTGGCGCAATAATCGGCCTCAAAACAGCCAATAATGGTTTTCTAAATGTATTTGAATACTGAAACTCACTTTTCAGAAAAAACAATTTATAAGTGAAAGATTGCTGACATTCTCGTAATCGAAAATCATTATAATTTTATATGTATAAACATATTTACTTCTGAGAGCACAAATCTTCATTCCCATTACACAAACTGCATGTAATATAACTACATTAAATTTTGATGTATGTTAATATTCCGGATTCCTAATAAGCGAAGTAATTTACTAATTGTAGGGGATTTCTGTCTATTGTTTCAGCAAATCAACCTTATTATACCGGTTCTAGATCATTTCTAAGAATTTCAGGAAATAATTGTCTCAAAATTAATTTCAAAGGGATCCTTTGTAATGGTGCTTGAACGGTATGGGCAAATTTAACTCAAACTATCCTATTTGTAATCATGCTTTGTAAGTATTTTAGTCTGAAAAAAAAAAACTTCATTTAATGCAGTTTTTCTCCTTAAGTGATCTGTTTTCGACATTTTTACATGTATTTGAAATAGGTTCATCACTTAAATAATCTTGTATGCTGGTTTATACATACGTGTGTTTGCACTATAACTTTCGTAAATCTGTTTTGATTGCTAAGAAATTTAAATATCTTATTAAGGCTTTCTATAACAAGTTTCCAAGTGAAAGTAGTATACATAGCGTTTATACTTTTAATTAGTATTTTTCTGAGTACATTTTTAAAGTTAGATGTGAACAATTTTCGGTAAATAGTCTAAGGAGGAAATTTTGTGATTTTGTTGAAGTGTTATGAAGGCGCGAAACCGATATTCCTCTTATAGTAAAATTATTTTTAAAAAATAAGTTAAAAGCATTACCTTTATATTCTGTGCTTTATCCCATTAATGTAAGATTTCTTTTTATCATAAAAACACAAGTTTAATAAATTGAAGAATATCATACAAACACATAATACTACTAACAACCCTCACAATATCAAAACAGAAAATACATAAATCATGCATTATTTGCAAAACAGATGATGAAACAATTAGCTTAATATCGGTTATTAGTAGCATTAGCTGTATTCCTTTGGAATAGTAACATCTTATGTAGAATAAAAGATTTTATGGGATATTTTTCCCCACAGTTTTTTAGCTTGGTGCATGGTGGGAGCCATTTTTTCAAACAGAATTGATGAGACATTTTCTCTTTTAGAGTAATTAGCATATTTGGTGGTATTTCAACATACGAAAACTCTCTCTCAACAGCTTCCAAATAGATAAGCATACTATTACAAGATCCAACAATGCACAAAGATTTAGGCACTATGATCTCTTACATATGTTTCTTACTAAAATTACAGTTCTAAATAACAAAAGTGACATCAGGATGATATAAAAATGCATTTGATTAATATTGTCTTGATAGACTAGATTTGCAGCATTATTTTCTGAATCCTGGCCAATATTGGAAATTAAAAATTGAAATATAACCGCCATAACGGGATATTTATTTTTGTTTCAATATTGTAACGATATAGCAAAATAATATTTACAAATTTTGTGCCAAAATTTTTAATGTAAAAACCAATATTTCTGGAATATTGGTATTTCAAAAATTTGTTTCCAATATAAAGTCGATAATTCTGTAAAAGTTTACCGTTTTAGCAAGTACTTTCATTGTAAAGCCAATTTTTAACCGATATTCATAATTCATTGGAAGTATTTTCTAGGCGTGCAACGTTTGGCTATAAAAAAATCAAGATACGCTTAGAAATAACGTTTTGAAACATTCATCATATTTAACTCAAAATCAAGCAAAAAGTGTAACATTTCTATTTTTTTTAAAAAACGAACTTTAAATATAATGTAAAATTTAAAAATACATATTAAATCTTTGGATAAAAATATTTTTATGCTTTTTAATAAAATAAAACAATTTTAAAGAATTTTTCAATGCTTTGGAAATAATACAAGTACTAAAAATATTCATGTTTATGCGAAAGTTTCAAAACATTTTTAAACATTGTTAAATAAATATTTTAGTGATATATTCTTTAATTTAATATTTTTCTGGTGTATCTATGTATGTATAACAGATTTTAAGTATTAAATTGATAGTTTTTTAGAAATTGTTTAAATGTAATTTTTATTTCCGTTTAAAGTTACCTAACTAGGGTGTTATGTAAAAATACGTAAATATTTGTGTAACTGATGTTAGTCGTGTCTTTTTATACATCTTTCCGAAATTCAAATTATACAATTCACGTGAAAACTGTACAAAAGTTTGCACTTTTAAAATTCTCATTTTCTCTATTCTTAATAAACAAATTTCATTTTAGATATGTTTCGTGTTTTGTGCTGTTGGCATAAAAATATCTCGTCTATCCTAAAAGAAGTTATAAATTCTTAAAGAGCTCTAAAACAGAAAAATCTTAGCAAAAAAAATATTTTATCGTTTTGGTTTAAAAATACACTAGTTTTTTTTTTGGACATAATGAGAGCCGCTGCATGCAAATATGGGAATAAGATCAAATGAACGCAAGTTGCAGGTTCTATCTGAGGTTGCTCTCAAGAGTGACATTTCTTTGTGACCTTCATTCTTCTCAATTCTTTTCTGCATAAAATTTTATATCCATTAATCTTGAAATCATTTTTTTCAGACTCTCGTTGTGAAATTAATATATTTAAATTTATGTGAAAAATATTTGTATAAAACGTTTTACAGTGTTTTTCATTAATATATTTTTTAATTACCTACAGCAAAACTTTTTCTGAAGGCAATTTACAAAAATACGACTATCATTCTCATAATGAAAAGTTTACTTTTACTCTTTTGGTTTATTATTATTATTATTATTATTATTATTATTATTATTATTATTTCATTTTTTAAATAACTCTTTTTGTAAGTTGTAATAAAAGTTAGTATTTATTCTTATCAGAACTGCGAAAAAAATATGAAAAATAATTATCACTTCAAAGGATGTAGGGGTTTTAAAACACACGCTATGTTGAGAATTCGTACTAACCAAAATCTTAAATGTCGCCGTTTTCAGGTACGTTCGTAATTATATAAATACGTATAGCACCTATAGTCATCGTTCGGTCCGTCTATCCGTCCGCATATAACAGAGCAAAAACTACCCAACCGAATGGTCAAAATTTTAAATGTATGATTGTTGCAAAATTTTGCCGAGCCATTTCAAATTTTATGAAAATCGGATGTATAGTTTAATTACAGGGACATTCAAAAGTTTTTCTTTACATTATGGTCAATGGGAAAAAATTATTGCAAGTGCATTTTAATCATGTTACAGTCTTCCGAATGGTCTGAAATTTTAAATATATAATTGTTGCAAAACTTTGTTGAGTCCTTTCAGATTTTATGAAAATTTGATGCATAGTTTAATTACAGGGACAGTCAAAAGTTTTCCGTTACATTACGGGCAATGGAAAAAAAAATATTACAAGTGCATTTTAATGATGTTACAGACCATGCACTTATGAAGTGCAAAAAAATATACATTCAGTACAATATCGGGTGCAAAAAATATTTATAAAGCTAGTTATAGTACGAACGCACCTCATTTGCCACGTTTGACGATCAATTTCCTACTTGTTTTAATATAGGCTTTTTTATATATATAATTTTGCATTTTTCATCATCAAACTAAAATTTTTAATAAAACTAAATATCGCAATTCGATTTCTCATTAAATTTTGTATAGGAATCATGTGCTACATTTGATTATCACTATACTGCCAACGAAGTTACACGCAGTTGAAGATGCCAAATCTCAAATCGCACTAGTGTGGAGTCCGTGGCTGCTAAACCGAAGTACTTTAAAAAATTGTAGAAAAAAGCAAATACTCTGGAATTCAATTCAAATATGAAGTCCAATATTTTTCCTCATTATCTCTGTGTTATTCTAAGTGATATTCAACATTTTCTTTAAATGTTGACTGACTTTCTTTTTATATAAAAATGAAAACAGAAGAAGGCATAGAAAGAACACGCCACAACAGTCTTCGTACACTGAATCATTTTCGGATAATTAATAATTAAAATATCGTCTGTGGCTGTACTTTTATTTTTGTATTGAGGTACGATTTAAAAAATCGCTTGAGTTTAATTTTTGCTCGCTTTCTCTGTAATATTCTATTATTATTCTATTATTTTAAAATGGCTGGTAGTGGTAAAGAAACAACTAACAGCATTCGAAAATTTATTATCTTTCATCATAGTAGTGGTAAATCAGTTCGAAATATTGTTAATTTAGTTGATTTATCCCATTATACGGTGCAGTATGCGATAAAACGCATAAAAGAAGAAAATCGGATAGAAATGAAGATAAGAAAACGTCGTCCATCGAAGTTAACGCAACGTGATCAGAGATTTATAATTAGAAAAATTATGCAAAATCTGCGTTTAAGGGCTGTGAAAGTTGCTATAGAATTTAATGAAACATTTTCTACTTCAATTTCACCTGAAACTGTTCGACGAGTGCTGAGATCAGCTGGATTAAATGAGCATTCTGACCGTAGAAAATTTTTGATTTGCGTGAATAAGAAAAAGCTTCAGTTTTCCTTTGCAATATCAATGATAAAAGAAAACCCGAATGGTATTGGAATAATGTCTTATTTACAGCTGAAAGAAAATGTAACATTTTTGGTTCCGATTGGCGTATAGTTGTATGGAGAAGAAAAAGAGAAATGAATCCCAAGAACTTAGTTGGAACAGTTAAGCGTGGCGGTAGAGGTGTCCTTGTATGGGGGTACATGTCAGCATCAGACCGAAATAATTTGATATTTATTGATGGCATAATGATTCATGCTCTTTATTTAAATGTTTTAAAAGACAACTTACAGTTATCAGCCTACAATGTGGGTATTGGAAATAACTTTGGTTTTTATCAATATAATGATCATAAGCACACGGCTCTCAACGTTCGCCTCTGGTGTCTCCATAATTGTCCGCAAGGTCTGAAAACACCACACCAATCGCCGGATTTAAACACAATAGAACACAATTGTAGAGAACTAGAAGTTAGAGTTAGAAAAAACGACATTAAAACGAAAAGCGAATTAAAAACTGTAATGATCGAAAAATTTATGAACATCGATGCAAAAATTAAAAAAAAAAAAAACTACTGAAATTTATTCCCAGACGCTTGAAAGTTATTTTGGAAGCGAAAAGATATCCTATTAAATACTAATATAACGAAATATTACAATATTTACTAATATCTAGAGATATTTTTTAAGTGTACGAAGACTTTTGTGAGGTAAATTTATTGCTATTTTTTGATTATTTATTTCTTCAAAATGACATTTTAATATGTTTTTTAAATATTTTATGTAGTTTTGTTAAGAATAAATTATAGATCTTATCATTAAATTCCCATTCTTAAACATTAATTTTAATTAGTGGACAGAGCATTAATTCATCGAAAATCGTAAGTGTACGAACAATTTTTGGAGACACTGTATCATTCAAATTCAAAATTTTATTTTTTTTAAATGTCCAATAAGCTTGCGATTGCTAATTTTACGATCAATCGTGGTATTTATTACTTTCACAGTTTTCATATTCAGAATTGTAGCTGCCTACATGCAATTGCTATTCGTCTATTTTTTCCTTCAAATTTTAGCTCCTACGATTGTTGAATCTTGTTTTAAGTAATTTCCATAAAATTCTTAACACGCGCTCTTTAACGTAACTAGATATATTTCGCTCACCAGCAAGGAAAATAACACAACTCAGAAATGCTATATTTCACAAAAATATTACCAGTTTTTTTTTTTTTTTTTTTTTTTTTTTTTTTTTTTTTTTTTTTTTTTTTTACATGGATTTGATATTTGTAGAAATTTGAATTTTTGAATAATTTTTGTTGTTGTGATGCGATCATGAATTTGTTTATTACCCGTATGCGAGATGTACCTTTTGACAAAATTTGTTTTTTCATTGCTCTTTTATAGTGAAAACAATACAATTCGTCCTATAAAATAGTGTATATAATTTTATACTGCCGTCGAAGGCTTAACGTATGAGCATGTCAACTAAAGAAAAGCTTGCACTATTGCTTTTACAAATTCTCAAAACTAGGCCCGTACCTAGTACTCGGTATATATTCGGTACTCAGCATAGCGGGCCAATTTGCTGAGTACTCGATACTCGGCGAATACCGAGTATAGTTGTAAGAATTTCATAAGCGGTATTATCGTTATTAAAGACAAAGGAATTTATAACTGCTCTGTAAAAGTTATTTGAACATAAATGTTAATATATGCAATTATTTATAAAAACTATTTACTTAGTATATAAAAATATGTCTACAAAATATAGAAAATTTAAGAAAACCCAATGCAGTTCAAAATTCAGTTTTACATTTATACAAATAAAAATAGATCATTTTTAAAATTAAGAAAATACTATGATTTTGGATACAGAAACATTTTGTATAAACAGAAAATATAACAAATGAAAAAAAAGGAATATTAAATTTGTTATATCATAGATTTTTCTGCAAAGATGGCAATTTGTTTTATATTTTCAGAAGATGGGAGATTTTTCATTATTGTAAATTTGGCCTGCGTCAGAAAAAATGCCTTTGCTATACGCATTGCTTGAAGGTGCGAATAAGTATTTTCTTACAAGCTTGCACGTAATGAGAAAAGTTTTACAGTATTTTTTCCTTCATTGTAATAGACTGTCCGTTCTACCCCATAACTCTCCTGCTGAGAAAGTTTACCTCTTTTACTACTATTTCTTAATATTTATTTCCGACCTAGTGTTAGTGTCATAATTTTTATCCTATTCATTTGCAATCTCATCAAAAAACAGACAGACTTTTTCCTGCTGTCTTCTCATTTGGATCATCTACATCGACATCACTAGAGGTGTTTTCATGGCGTATTTTTCTTTTTTTGAGTGAACATTAAGGATTGACTTTCATGCAGGATGGCTACAGAAATTGTGAAAGAAAAGTCCCCTGAATTTTCCCTGAATACATTTATCAGATTTCCCTGATTTCCTTTATTATTGATACAGTTGCAGTATTTCTTAATGTATGCTGCTTCCTCGTTTCACGCTAATCCAGCTCCCATCTCATTTGGTAGAAAAAAACATAAATATTGCACAACCGCGTCCTATTATTGTTTTAAATATCGCGTGTTTGTAGATGAATCAGTTTCATTAGCAAGGAGAAAACGAAACTTTTTTCGCCCATAGACAAATTTCCCTGATTTTAGAGTATTTTTACGAAGTTTCCTGATTTTTCCCGATTGATACACTCCCTGATTTTTTACTGATTTTCCGAATCTGTAGCCACAGTTTCATGTATCAGTTCTAGATCTTTATTTTTTAAACCTCTTTAATTTCACATATATATTTTTGAGTGAAAAATGACAATTTAAATCGACGTTCAATAACATTTGTAATGAAATAATGAAAATGTTCTTGGATTTCGGTTTCAATAGTATCCTGCTGATTCTCATTTTCCTTGTTTTCATTTTTCACAAATGTGAATCTTTTCCCAGTTCAATTTTTAATGTTCCTTTCATTGTACCACAACCAAAATGATTGGAACTTTCTTTAAAAAACGGTAGCAATGTTTTAATTGATGGTATTACTTCTAATATGATCTATTCATTTGAGCTCATCAATGCTGCAAGAACTCTAATGGTAATAACAATTTCAATACACTTTCCAGTAATTTCTCCTAAACTGTGGTTAAAGTTTTTATCTCACTTTCAGTAGTATAAAGGCAAAGAGACAACTTTAATTCAGGCAATCTTTTCAACATATTATAGATTGAGTTCCTTCTCATGGTTAATTAAATTTAATTACTCTTATGCTTGATTTATTTTTACTCATGAACAAATGCACCTGAACCTTTTAAAAAATTGAGCATGCAGCTGCGGAGTGGTTATAATGTCCTACACTGTTTTTAGCTATAGTTAACATGTCAGAAATAGCATTTTGGGACAATAAACCCGATTTTATTATAAGCTACACATTTAACATCAGCCTTTTGCATTATTCAATGAATTCTTACAGTAACCAATAACTATTTTTGATAGACAAATTTCAGGTATCAGAATGAGTTAGATAAATTGAAGAATCAGTTTTAATTTTGCATTGGGGAATTTTACTTTTTATGTATCATTTGTTTCAATATAAAAAATCTAATGCTACTTTTTAAATTTTTTTTTAATTTCCAAAAATTGTCTATCAAAGATTTATAATTAAATTTCAAATTTAATTAGTTAATTTTAAAACTTTTTAAAAGTTAATAAAAAAATACATCATTATATGCTCAAGAAGTATGTATATATATATATATACATATACAGAGAGATACACAGACACGCATGTTATCTTAAGCTCATGTCAAGTGTGTTGTCTTATGACACAAGTACTCGTTATTTGGCCTCGGTACTCGGCTGTTCGGCTGAGTAGTAGATGGCGGAATACTCGGTACTCGGCCAAAGTGCTACTCGGTGCTCACCCCTACTCAAAACAAAACTTGGTGCCCTCGTATGTTTCTTCGAATACACTTTCGAATATGCCGTATCGAAAAATAATCTTTCGAACCGAATAAGTACCTTCCCTTGTGGTATTTAAAAATTAAAATTGTCGCAAACTTACTGACTATTATTTCATGCTACACTGTAAAAAAATCCGAACAGTATTCCTGTAGGAATCGGAAAAATAGTTGCCCTTATCCTACCGGAAAATTTTCCGACCCAGCTCGGAATAAAATCCGTAAAAAAGGAAACATTATTTAAAACGGTACTCTACGGATTTTATTCCAATTTTATGGATTTTATTCCGATTTTACTGATTTTATTCCGAGCTGGGTCGGAAAATTTTCCGGTACGATAAGGGCAACTATTTTTCCGATTCCTACAGGAAATCTGGTCCTTTTTTTTTTTTTTTTTTTTTTTACAGTGTAGATATGTCATAATACATGGAATCTTACTATTTCATTAATTAAAATTTAATGTATATAAATTACAGTTAATTATAAATGTGGAATTTTCTAAAGTACGTGTAAATGAGTAACAATTTCACATAAAATACAAGAATTTTAGGAGAAAGCATTATAATCTACATTGAAAGAACATTCAAGCAATAAAAATTCTAAATTCATTGCTCCATAAAAGATATAATTTCGAATTATATCTCATAAAAGATAAAATGTATATAAAGTTTGGATATTTTAATTATGAACGCGATATTATTATGAGAAATTTTAGAATTCTAAGTGAAAACAGCAATTACTGATAGATGTAACATTTACTGATTATTTTTACAACGGTAATTAATTTAAATTCGCATTTAATCTGTTAAAACCCATTTCATATAACATTTAATGTCTGTAATATATTTTACTTAGTATGTTGTCGTAAAATTCTTAAAATTTTAATTATGAATTCAACAATATAATGAGTAATTCTAAAATTGTATGGGTAGATACAAATTATTAATACAAATAAAAATTACATATAATTGTTACAACGATAAATAATGATAATTTGCATAAGATAAAGCTAGGAGAGCCAGCGCACAATTCAAAAGGATAATAGCAAATATTTAAATATTAATTTTTTGCTAAACTATCCAAGAATAATTTTGACTTCATTTTTTTTTATGCATTCCCATTGCTATTTCGTTGTTATGATGTAATTTAACAGGACAGTTGTAACAAAACCAATAAAGCTGTTTTGCGCAATCTGTCCTTACAGGGTTGGTGTGATTGCGTACATATTTAAGGAGAGACTGTTAATAATAATAACTACAATTAAATTGTTCAGAATAACATTTAAACTTAAATACATTGTTGGAAGGGTTTTACGATAGAATATTACTGTATTACGAGTGAATATTTCAAACTAATGTTTAAAGAATCAGAGAAAAGAAAAAAAATTAAGAACAATTTAAGAATTTTAATTTATGAAAAATAAATAATTAATCAGAAAAAGAAAGCTCAGATAATCTTGCAAAATGACCTTAAGTTACTTGATAACATTTTCCCCTTAAAATTAGTTCATTTTCATTTCCAGTTTCAATATTTTCGAGTTTGCGGACCAAAATTGTCGTCGTCCACAATCGATGCGCTTATTGTTGTAAATGGTGCAACTTTCCTGCAATCACCTGCTATAAGTAATACAATGAATCCAGTCACTGATTGAAGTTGTCTTCTGGTACAGTCCCAGACATTCAGTGCACTCATTTTCATCGTCCTTCGTCTTCTTTCCTTCATGATTTTTGTTCTATCCTTCTGCTCTGTCTCTGCTAATACCTCGAGCTTTCCCGACACTTAACTCAGGAGGTCTTCGCATAAACGAGGAAAACCAAACTTAACCTGCTAACTTATTGGCAAAAATGAAAAATTTATTTATTTGAAAATTTATCTTTAGTTAACAAAATTAATTTATTAGCAAATTAATTATTCATAAATTAACAATATGTATATATATAATTAATTTATTAACAAATGTACTATTAATCTATTTAAAAATATTTATGTGAAATTAATTTAATAACAACTGTATTATCACACTAGATTAATTTTAACACAATTATTCTAATTGGTAAATAAATCATATTAGATGTAAATTTCCAACTGGGCGAAAATTGTCTGGACCAGGATTCGAACCAGGGATCTGCTGGCTGAAGCCGCCAGTGCTCTGCCATCTTAGCTATCCCGGACAGATGGGTGGCAATTATGGTTAGCTGGGTCAATAAGATCCACCAGATTTGTCCGGGATAGCTCAGAGGGCAGAGCACTGGCGGCTTCAGCCAGCAGATCCCTGGTTCGAATCCTGGTCCGGACATTTTTCGCCCAGTTGGAAATTTACATCTAATATGATTTTTTTACCAATTAGAATAATTGTGTTAAAATTAATCTAGTGTAATTACGCATCCAGCGATTTCTGGAGTTCCATTGTCGATACTCGATTTTTCCAGAACCTCCCGTAACTAAGATAAAGTACCGAATTGCATTTGAAAGTTCATTTCTACGGTGTAAAGTTTGAAATTGTGCAATGTTTAAAAAAAAAAAATGCTATTTTTTATTGCTGTTTTTAAATGCTGAAATTTATTGATCAGACGTTGCCACTCTTAGTATTACTCCAACGTTACTCATGGACATGTTTGAGTTTTATGAAATAGATTCTCTCAATTAAAAATATATTTATACAATTTTTTTTTTGCAGATTTCAATTAAATTATTATGTTGGATTCCCAAGGCACTAATTACTTATTAACCGACTTGCAAAAAACTAATACGATTCTTTTCTATGCGTTTTATCTATATCTACGCATACATTATAAATGGATGATCATATTTCATAATTCTTTTTCAAGTAAAGCCCGTTTGGTAGTGACCGCTTTATTTCATCAAGACCCAAAAATTATATGCTTGTCTACTTGTCCGTATGTTGGTGTGTTATTACCCGACTGAAAAGAAGGGTTATGTGTTTCACGCGTATCTGTGTATGTGTATTTTTTTATACCCTGGAAACATCCCAACAGCTAGATGAATTTTAATGAATGAGGTCTCTATCAATTCGTCTTAACGGCCCGATGGTTATAAGTTAGGTTTAGTTTTTATAAATTCAGAATGACGGCCGTAAAATGAGAAATGGTGGTAGAGACGAACAAAAAAAAAAAAAATTACGTACCCTATTGAGTGGCATGTCATTGGATAGGTCTTTCAAAATGAAGACGATGTTTCATTGACTATTTTACAGTCAGGAACTCCGTTAAAATATTATGCAACCTGGAAGTTGTGTATGAAGGATCTCTAGTTTTACTGCAACTCTAACCATCATAGACATCTATAGACCTCATCAAAACAGTGTTTATAGATGGGAACTAACAATTAATCATAACTTAAAAGTCATCAATACAAGTAAATAAAAAAATAGGTAAGTAATATAAACAAGTAAAATAAAAAAATATATTTTAAGTCAATTCCTACTTAGGTCAATAAGAGATTTTTTTCCCTCCCATTCTTCTTTCCTCATCTTAAGTGGCGTTTAAAATGCCTTGATCAAGAAGAGGGCTCTCTCGGTCTTAAAATACCTTGATCAAGAAGGGGGCTCTCTCGATTATTGAAAATTAATTAATTTAATTTAATTAATGAATTAATATTTGAAAAAACTGGATTAACATCAAGTGTCATCCACTACAAGTTTTTAAAAAAATTACTTGAGCTTGATTGGATGAATAATAAGTATTTTATTAACGATTGAAAATTTGAACAAGATATATATAGCGAGAGTGTGAGCTAATAGTAGGAATTGAAAAAAAATAGTTTGACATTGATGAGAAATAATTAATTAGTTCGCTTTTTACGCAATTGGGTTTTTTGATTTTTTAAATTTAATTGTTTATTTCCTCGTGAGAACTGGCTAATACGTCGCAAAATATGTTGTTAAAATGCACCAGGTAGCTTTGAAAATATCAAACAAGAACGAAAAATCATGCATACGGCATAGATTATAAAATACTTTCCAACACATTTAGAATACCATAACAAAACTTTGTAGTTTATTAAGGTGAAAGATGAAGTCTAAATGATCAATTTAGAAAACGATAATCGTAATGCATTCGGAAACCAAATTTATGCTACTACCATGAATAGTTCAGAAAATTAAATTTTTATGCAGCCCTACATATGACCATTAATATGTATGTATACTACATAGTATGCTAAAAGTTAGTTCATTTAAACGTTTTTTGCACAATTGAAAACTTCCATTCACGTCAATAAACGGATGTTGTTGAAAACTTTTGTGCAGCTTTGTATATGACATACAGAATTTATACACACCAAGTAACATTAAAAAATAATTACATTTACAAACACATATCAGAACTGAAAACGCACTTTCAGCAATTATTGTTCGAGGGCTTCAATAGTTCAATTAATGTTCATTTTCTTCTGTAGCCAAGCTCTTTTGAGTGTCCCTATAAATGAATGATAAATTCTATGTTCACCATGCTCACCATGCTAGTAAGAACCTAGTAGTATACTTCAGTGATAAATACCAATTTCAATATGTTTAAAATAGTGTAATATCATTAAAATACACTGCAATCAATTTTTCGCCATAGACCGTAATGTAACGGAATTCTTTTGAGTGTACCTGTAAATGAACTGCAAATGATACATACTTCTTTTTCAATACCGAACATGCCATAATGATACCCAATAATATATATCCATTTCATGGCACGGACAGACAAACCGAATTCATAAGCACTTTTCAACTATGTTGGAAAGTATTAACAATCAAAATTTCTTTTAATAGCTGGTATTAAAATAAGATTCCTTAGAAACATTTTAAAAGAAACCCGATTGAAAAATTCGCTTCAGAAGAGTAGTTAAGTCCAAAACAGGTTCAGCTTTTTCTACATGACGAAGGGGTATTTTGATTTTTAAAGCCAATTTTCTCAAAATGGTGATTTTGGTCACTACGCGCATCACTGCTAAAAAAATTGCTAAAGGAACTTCATGAAAATTTCAGAGAAGGTATAAACCTTTCAGATGCATGAAAATACATGGCCTTCTATTACCTTCATCAATTAAAGAATTTAGAAATAATAACTATTTTTATATAAAAACAATTCAAAATTTTGATATATATATATATATATATATATATATATATATATATATATATACATATATATATATATATTTACATTTCTTTTCTTAATGGACTACTTTAATCACCTGGTCTCGCCCGCTAATGCTAATCCAATGGAAGAAATTTTTTAAGATATCTCGTTTGCATTTTAACATTTTTAAATTATTATTATTATTATTATTATTATTATTATTATTATTATTATTATTATTATTATTTGCATTTGATAGCTCATACTAATCCCTGCATATAAACTTTTTCACTTTTCCGATTTTGTTTTCAGATTTTTTTCAAGACGATGCTTTCAGTTTCGAAACCGGTTCCAAAAATGAAAGTGTCTAATTAAAAATATCTGTAAACAAAACGCCCTTTATACAGATCGATCTCAGCTAGCCAATGCAAAAAGAACTGTTTAAAAATACTGAAATGCAAACGAGATATTTTTAAAAATTTCTTCCATAGCATTAGCATTAGTGAACCTGTCTTTTCTCGTGATTGAAGTAGCTTCTTAAGAACTAATTACTATTATATTTTTTCCAGTGTCGATCATTTCAAACACATATTGTATCTCTACTCAATACAAACATTTTTGGATTATTGGGACAATGTAATTATCAGAAATCTTTTGTGCTATTCATATAAAGTGAATTCATTTAATAAACAAAACGGAAAAAGTCGTGCTTCAAGCATAGATTATGAAACACTTTCCAACACATTCAGAATAATGTAACAGAACTGCTCCGTTTAATAAGTTAAAATATTATATCTAAATCAACCATATGGAAAAGCATATCACACATAAAAACCCAATTTCGGCTGTTCCTATCTACTGTCGGAAAATTATCCAATTTATTTGAGCAGTCCTGTATATAGATTTGTATCTATTAACTACATGCATGCCAAAATTTAGTTCAGTTAAGAAATACATATATACATTAGTTGAAATTTCCCTTTCAGTAATTTCTAATAAGGAGAATGTCACGTGAATTATTTTGCGCAGCCCTGTGTATGGGGTATAGAATTTATATACAATTAGTAAAAGGCAAAAAAAAAATCTAAATTTAAAAGCGCATGCCGAAATTGAAAATGCTCTTCCAGCCATTATTACTCAAAGACAGTACTTTAATCGACTTATTTTGATTATCCCTGTAAATAAACCACAAATGCTATGAACGCCCTATTCCAGGGTCGGCGAACATTTTCACGTACGCGTGCCGAAAATTCACAAACAATATCTATCAAATATGTAATGTGCCAAATTTATACAAAAATAATTTTTAAGAGTATTATTTTTATACGAAACACTAGTTATAAAACCAGTTGTTGTCATGCATTTATAATTAAAAAACATTAAATATCAGAATTCGATTTTTCTATATACTGGAATCGGCCATTATTTAATTGCTGATTCCAGTATACAGAAAAATCGAATGAATGTATATTTCAGAAATAGAATTCATTTATGCGGTATGTACTGTAACCGCATAATAAGGGAGAAAATACGAGTTTTTATTTCATTCATTTTTAACTTAGACCAATGCCAGATGGGCGTCTTTTTTGCTTAAGTATTATCCATTCACAATACTATAGCATTGTGAATGGATAATACTTAAGTAAAAAAGCAGCATAAAAGACGCCCGTCTGACATTGGTCTTATTATTAATGCAACATCTTATAATTTTCCAAGTTGCATTAAACAATCTACTAATAATGTATTGATGAGATTTTTGCTGTTGTACGTTCGATGAAAAATGCTTTATATCTGGTTCGGATTTTGTTATTTTTACAAATATACATAGCTAAATTGCATCCATTTGCCATTCTATTGCAGTGACAGCTGTCAAAACTGTCAAACGAAATCCAATTGTAAATTGCATCTTTTTAAATTCTTATAGAAAGGTAAACGTGTCAAAAACGCTGCATAACATGACAGGAAAAGAAAATTATTCTGATGTGATAATTGATATTGCATTATTTGTGATCTGTCCATATGGATAAAATTTATTGGTTATAACAGAAATAAAAAATGGATTTTATCTGTATTACGATTACCAAATTAAAATTTTCTACGTGCCAGAAAAATTAGCTTACGTGCCAACTCAGGCACGAGTGCCATAGGTTCGCCAACCCTGCCCTATTCTATCGCAATCATCTTGTAGTGAAATATTTAGTGATTTATATTAGTTTCAATACATTTGAAATAGCGTAATGTTATTAAAATACTCTGCAAACGATTTTTCCCCATATACCATAATGTAATAGAATTTTTTCGGGTGTCCCTGTAAATGAACAATTAATCCCACATACTTCTTATGCAATACCAAACATCGTTAGGTTTTTTTAAATAACGTTTATCAATTGCATGAAAATCCGAGTATATTTATGGGAGTTAGGGCGTGGACTGTCGGACAGACGGACAGACAAACCGAATGCATAAACACTTTTCAACTTTGTTGGAAAGTGTTAAAAAGCATTAAATTAGAAATTAAATTGAAAATCGTTATATGCATCTAGGCTCTTTTTCAGAACATTAACTGCTAGTAGGATAAGAAAGAGTGTTTAAAATTTCACATCCAAAAGTCAGATCTGGAGTTATTGTAATGCATATTATTGTCACTTTTATATGAAATTTATCACTTTCAAAGGTACCTGACCAGATAAAATACACAGTACTATTTTATGTTTTAAAATAGTTGTAGCATCGCATAAGATACCTGTACCAAAAAATGCTACGTTTTATATCGCAATAAACTGTGCTGTATCAGAATTAAAATTCTAAATAATGTTGGGGGTAATTTTTTTACATATTCTTGTCTCTGATTAATAGTGGACAGAATAATTCAAAACAAAAGACATCTTAAAGGGGCGTTATTAGGAGTTATTAGGCGTTATTGTTGTTTTAAAAGAAATCATAATTTTCTAAATACAGGATTTAACTTTAATTAACGATATTTTGCAATATTACACCAAAATAGAATTAATATTCGATTGTTTACTGGGTGCAAGAAAGAGCTGTATTGTCAACAATTTGATTTTAAGACTGTTCTTAAATCGAAACTGTCTACTTTTTGACTCATTTTGTAATCCATTTACGCATAAAATTGTCACATGCTCTTATTCAGAAACTATGAAATCGAACAATTTTTCCTATTTTCCGTAAAAGTACAAGAATTTTTCAGAAAATGTTGTTTAATAGGGCCTTTTGAATCGCATTGACAGGAGAGTGCGGAAAAGGGAAAGCAGCTTTGTTGAGAAAACAGTAACTTCTAATTCAAGATGTAATCTATTTATCGAAAAATAGAAAACTATTAGATAACAAATCATTCAATAATAATGCCTGCAAGTGCCATCCTTTTATGTATAAAAACGAGTCCGTAAATGTGTGAAAACGTTTCGCGTTGTTGAAAGGGGAAGTATATATATATATATATATATATATATATATATATTGAGAATCGCCCTAAGTTTACCGGATCAGAATGAAGCGTTGTGTCTAACATTCGTATTCACCATTTAGCTCAAATATCAGTTAGCGATAAAACCTAGAGGTTGAACGATCAAATAGTATTCACCAGTAATCGGTTTGTACATGATCGCGGCCAAAGCCCAATCAGATTCGCCGAGAATACCATTGGAGATTTCGTCGAGGTTTTCGAACTTAACCGACAGTTAAGATAGAGGGAGAATGCGAGCGCAATACTCTATTTGGCGTGCATTAAGTAAATATCCATGCAATATAGTAAGAAACAATTCTTTGAAATCAGTGTTATTTTTTGTAATAATTTATTTATAAAAAATATGAAGTTTTAATTTAACCATGTAGATGGATAACACTAGCTATCATAGGAAATCGACAGAATTTATTGCCAAGCGAAAGAAACAATACTGCAATAAACCGTAAATGAAATTAATTTCTGTCAATTGACGCCAAACAATTTTACAAAAAATTTTAGCACTCTCTTTAATTTACATTTTCGTTTTCGTTTTCGCATTCGATCGAAACAGGATGATCACTGAAATTCGGTTTCGGTTTCGACCTTTAAAACCTGTTTCGGTCGATCCTTAATTATGAGTAACGATAGATTTTTGCACGGCACTCTGAGTATGCACGTCTATATCACTTCTTTTTATATGATATCAATTGTTTTTATGCCCGATATTTTAGATTTGTGACTTGGTGGGATCATTTGCAACGAGTGGTTTTTCATGAGATATGATTTTTGCTCCCTTGACAAGCAAAAATTCCTTTAGCAAATGATGAATGAGAAAAAATAAAATAAAAATTGCATTAAAGAATCTATTAACAGACGAATTTCAAATTATACAAAGAAAGAGGTGACTAATTTTAAAAAAAAGCATTAGTTGGGGTTGTTCTACATATTTTCTGCTTGTATAAAAATCTAGATTAACCAACATAGGAAATTAAAGAAAGAACACTGTAAATTGAAATGTCTGAAATTCAGACACATAAGTGTCTGAAACGGAGTGTTCAATTTTCAGACATTTTAAAGTGTCTAAATTTTTAAGACGCTTGTATGTGTCTAAATTTAAGACATTTCAAATGTCTGAAATGCATCCAGGTTTGACCACCTTTAATTTCTCTGCAAAAGCAGCCATTTTTTCGGAAAGCCTTATACACAGAAAAAAAAATCCTTTAAAATATAAAAATTGTACCGCCAATCAAGACGCCAGTACAATTTACGTATTTTAATGAAATTTTTCTTCAATTTCTGGAAAAAATTATTTATTTATTTATTTATTTATTGGAAAATTTCTGTATTTAAAAAAAAAAGAGAGAAGGGTACACACGTTTTTCAATACAAGGTCTCGCACATTTTACATGATTAACTACTTTTACTTAATTTACAACAACATTGTATTTAGCATATACCTTAACAACATAGCACCTACCCGTCGCGGGATACGAACTCGCGACCTTATGGTCAGTAGACTATGCAATAATCCCTCTCGGTCACGCCTTCAGAGTTAGAAAGTTCAACTATTGTTAGTTACTTGTGACTCACAATTTATTTTACGTAAACGGTAAATATTTTGTCTATCTGCTTATAATTTTGAAAGATTTCACACATCTTCTCTCTAGAATTTTGAATATTTTGCTTTTTAATTTCCTGCAATGTAAGATTAGCAGACGTTTTTTTCTACTTCTACCGAAGAAATTTTCAGAACAGAAATATTATTGTTAATACAGATGACAGACGTTATTTTTGAAATATTAAAATGTTTAAAATGTTTTAACAGTGCATATGTATATATATTACATATATATTTAATTAATATCTATATATATTTAATTCGGGCTTGTCCGGTTTCAGTTGTGTGTTTGGGGGGGGGGGGGGGCGTAATTCAACGCCCATTAAAAATAAAATCAATTTTTCATTTTAAAAAAATGCATATATTTTTGCCCAAAGCCTGTGTTTAATGTTAATGCGAAGGTATGTGTATATAAAAGTGTGTGGAGAAATACAGTGTTCTATTTTTTGATCTTTTTTTCTTTTTTTTCAGATCGGTTGAATATATGGCAATTTTTTTTTTAATTGGACTCATTAATTCCTATATATTCCATATTCCATATGCCATATATTCTGAACAAAATTTCTCAGTTATAAATATTGCATATAATTTTTCTTCAAAAATAATAAAAACCAGTGTTTTATAGTTGCGCAAATAATTTTTATCTTCCTTTTTTTCGATCGAAATACAGGTTAAAAGTTTTTGATGAGACTAATTTTCTTACGGTGAAATGAGATCATTCCTGAATTAAATCAATACTCAATCATTAGCTAAAACGTTATGTAGTAAAAAATTTCAGAAATATTCCATATAATTCCAAAATAATAGTTATAACGAACTAAAATAACTTCTCAAAACACCATCAAACACTTAAATGCGTAAATTAATAATAAGTTCGAATTTTCTTATTCAATATAGATGGCGCCACAGTTTTGGGATATATTTCAATTATTTTTCTTTTGCGAAAATTTCGTAATTAAACTTGACATTTTCTTTAAATTTCAGAGGGAAATAGCATCAGCATACGCTTTGGATATCACACAGATTCAGTGGTGCATCCAGAATTGCGATTTGGAGGGGACTAGCATATTTTAGAGGCAGTGTTATAGTTGTAAAAAAAAATGCAAGCGTCGTAACAAGCTGGAAAGTTTTGGTTGGTGTAATTCTGAATGCTTTTAAAATGTTAAATAATGAAATACTGTACTGTACTAATATATACCTTTGTTTTTACGATTTTTTTGGTGTGTTTCCGTATTTGGATAATTTTAAAGTGTGTTTGCAATCAAACAATTTAAAGTTTTATTTATAAATTATCAAAATATTATGGAGGCTAAAGTGTGCAAAAAGTTGCACTGGATCTTAAATTTATAATTATGTAAATAGTTTTTTTTTCTAAAGTAAATTTTAAAAACATCAATTAATTAGTTTACTTAAGTATAATTAAGTAATTAATGTTTATAATTAAGTAAATTTTAAACATGCTATAATTTCGAATTTCATAATAAAATTTAAAAAACAGAAAAAAAATGTGCGACAAAATTAATATCTTTTTAAAAATTTCGATTTTTTAAGGATCTATTAAAAAATAATAATATTCTTTCATAATTAAAAAAAAATAATATCTAGTCTAGTCTGGGAGAGGCTTCAGCTCCCTTAACTCCCCCGGCAGGTGTGCCAATGTACTAGTTTGAATATAAATAAATAAATCATCTCTGATATACGTGAGTTTAGAAAATTCTGATTGCGAAATATGTGGATTTGTCCTTGAAAGATTATATTATACATTTTAAATGGAGAAATATGCAAAAAATGGAAAATTTTCTGGAATTTACGGAAGAAAATTTATATTAAAATATGTAAATTGGCGTCCCAATTGGCAATATAATTTCCATATTGTAACGGTTATTTTTTACAGTGTATAAAGCTTACAAAAAACAGTGAACAATTGATTGCCTATAGCAAAACTTGCAGGGTGATCAAAAATGGATGCGATTCAGGCGTTTTAAATGTCTTAAATTCAGACATATACACGTGTCTTAAAAATTAAGACACTTTAAAATGTCTGAAAATTGAACACTCCAGTTTCAGACATTTCAGTTTACAGTGTTTATACCATTATCATAGAGTAAGACACTTAAGTGTCTTAATTTGAGACACCTATGATGTCTGAAATTCCATATTCAGACACTTAAGTGTCTGAATTACTCTTTCAGTCACATATGTGTCTGAATTTAAGACGCCCTTATTTGCAGTGAAAGCAGAACATTTATATAAACGTTCTGGTAAAAACACCCACTAACAAATTATGATAATATTTTTATTGAAATATAGGTAATTGATATTTGAATGCCATTAATGTTTTAAACAGAAAAAATATTTTATTGGACGGCTTTAGGAATAACATAGAAATATTTAAAACGTTACTGTTCAATCACAAAAAAAAATTACGTGTGTGATCTTTAAATTATTTAAATAAGTTTTAATGTACTAATTTTAATTGCTAAAACGTGTAAATTAATACTTTAAAAACAGTAAAAATAGATTTATTCGACTGTTTACATGTTTCAACTCTACCCGAATCATTTTCAAAACAAATAAATGAAAATATTCTAAAATTGCGTGATCTATGAAACTTCATTATTCAATTTTCCCCGTATTCTTTCATATTATGCAGCTTATTTTTATTTTTATTTTACTTGAATCTTTATTTTATACCTATATAAATAAAAATGTAAATGTTCGTTTGTTCAAAATCGTTAATCTCCGAAAGTTCTTCACCGATTGCTTTGAAATTCACGGGTTGGGTTGCATTCGAATATAGAAGGGTTTTTATACTTATTATGAACCTCGTTCCCGCCCCCCCCCCCATTTACCACCAACCACACCAGGGGACGCTTTCTAAATTTCTTCCAAAACCCATCATGTGATATATGATTAGAAAGCCCTTGGACTACTGCTTCATATTATGCGCCTCGCATCTTGTTTCCGCCACTTTCCCTATGTGGGGGACACATTTCTATGTAAATAAATATAAATGTTTTATTGTACAAAATCTTAAACCTCCGAAAGTTCTTCACCGATTGCTTTGAAATTCACGAAATGCGTTGCATTCGAATACGCGCGTGTTTTTATATACCTAACACGAGCCTCGCTCCTCCAATTTCCTCGCCACCACAAGGGGGCACTTTTTAAATTTTTTCCAAGACACGTCATGTGACATATCATTATAAAGCCCTTCGACTACTCTTTCATATTATGCTCCTACAATCCCCCTCATCCTACTTTTCCCCCGTGGGGGCACATTTCTATATAAAAAAGGTTCTTCACCGATTTCTTTGAAATTCACCGATTGCCTTGTATTTGAATGCGCGAGTGTTTTTATATTACTATTATGATCCTCGCATCCGCCTCCCCTAATTTCATCCCCCAGGGCACTTTTTTAATATTTTTAGAACCCATTATGTGGTATATCATTAGAAAGCCCTTTGACCACTCTTACATATTATGCATCTCCCCTGACTATGCCCTCCGGAGGGACACATTACAGAAATATTTCGGTTAGTGTTTTATATGATATTTCTTTTTTCTTTGTTATTTTAGTTCGCGTTGTTTTCTTTTTAGCTTAAAGCCTAAGAGATAATGTGCCCGAAGGTTCTGTATGCACGTATGTATGTAACGCGATAACTCTTGATAGAAATATCCGATTTGTTTCAAAATTTCTAAATAGTTTCATTCTGATAAGGCGCTTCCCTCATTAGCTTTGGGAGTTCATTGGTTAAGTATAAAAGGGAAAAGGGGCTAATCCTTCCTTAATTTAGATAAATGGGTTTTTGATGCGGAATTATCTGATTTGCTTCAAATTTTGTAAATACGTTTATTCTGATAAAGTGCTTCCCTGATTGGTTTTGGTGTTTTATTGGTTGTGCAGAATGGAACGGGGAGATACCCCCCCCCCCCTTTTATTTAGATGACTTGGTTTTTCCTGTAGAATTATTCTATTTCCTTCAAATTTTGTGAATAGGTTATATCTGATAAGGCTCTTCCTTGTTTTGTTTTGGGGGTTCGTTGATTAAGTATAAAGGGGCGAACGGGGGCTAAACCCCCTTAATCTAGATAAATGGGTTTTTCATGCAGAATAATTCGATTTGCTTCAAATTTGGTATACTGGTTTATTTTGATAAGGCGTTTACCTGATTAGAATTGGAGGTTCATTGGTTAAGTATAAAGTGGGGAAACGGGGGGTATTCCCCTTAATTTATTTTCCAATGAGCATTATTCTTTGAAATAAGAGTATAATATATAATTAGTGTGAATAGCCTGTGAGCTCAATGCCATAAGTCTAACTCGGCACATATCTTTTAAATTCACTCCATGTGCCAGGGATGCCACCGCACGTACTGCAATTGACAATCGGCCTGCCAATTATGATGTTGCGAGACAAATCTTTGCAACGGTACGCGGCTTGCAGTAAAAAAATAATGACCAACTTCGTAGAAGCAACAATCTTGACAGGATCTTTCAAAGTGAAGATGTCCTCATTCCTCGCATTTCTTTGATTCCAATGGATGTGTAATTTCATTTTAAGAGATTGCAATTATCTATTTGATTGGCGTTTGTAATCTCCATCAACAAAGCTTAGGACCAAGTTTCAAAATTCTGCGGTTTAGATCTAGACACGAATTGCTTCTCACACAGGCAATTATATGTTTCGTGTTCTAGAATCAGAAAATCAGACAATCTCTATATCTGCACGAACAACGTAACAACAAAAAATATTGTATCCCACAAGTATTGTGAAATTAAACATATTACAAACGTGCACTTTCTCTTTTCTTTCTTTTCCATTTAGCCAGACTGAGCCACTGCAAAGCGTGGCCGGATAGAGCTAGTTTCAAATGAAAATCAAATTTCTAAGAAAAAATTAATTGCTTAAAAGGCAACCTAGTGAAAAAGATTCCACGCCGGCACTCGAACCCGGGCCATCGGTATAACCTACTGACATTCTGCCGACTACACCACATGGAACGACACCCAGCCTTGAACTTCTCACTATTACAAGTTGGCAAGTCTACAAACGCAGCACAAGATGGAATATTTTTCCGTGAGCCACCGACATGGGGCAAACACGAAACTTAATTATATCCAGCATCGATTCAATCTATATTAATTCTTGAAATTTTTTCATGAGAGAAAATATTCGCTTTGCATACACTATTTCAAATGAGAAAAAAAAATAATTGCTTAACCCGTTGGGGACGAGCGACACGTATACGTGCCGCATGAAGCGCTCAGAATCCTTGTTTTTCTTCACCAGTAAAATTTTACTGTAAAATTTCCCTTATTTAATCAGCGTATTTTCTTGGTTCAAGAATACACAAATTTCTGTTTTTAAAAAACGGTGACAAAAGAGTAAAAATTTCGTAAAAGGCTCCCGTCCCGAAGGGGTTAAAACGCGTTGCACCATTTAAGTAATTATTATTATTTTTAATTTGATTTTCATTTGAAATATTGTATGCAAGGCGAATGTTTTCTCCCAGGAAAAATTTCCAAGTATTAATAATGTTTATTTTATTTGCGCTACAGTTGTGTGGCTCGAACCATAATTTTCGTAAGTTAAATAATGCTGCATCATTACATATTGAATTTTTGCGTGTTAAAATATCTATGGTTTCTCTTATAATGGACAAATGGCTCGGGTAGAGTGTGTGTAAACAGTCGAATAAACTAATTTTTACTGTTTTTAAAGTTTTCATTTGCACCTCTTAGCAATTAAAATTAATATATTATTACAAGTAGTTAATTTGTTATACATTTAAGTTTTAATGATTTCGCAAATTAAACTGAAATTTTCTGGAACATTTAAAAGCTGTATGATTCTAGAAAAATGGAAGATAGAAATCATCACATTCTTCACATTTTTTTTCAACTATTTCAATGGAGTTGATGAAACACACAAAAATATATTTGCTTCGAACAGTATTAATGTGGTAACAGAACTAGCTTTGAATTAGTGTGCAAAGTTTTATTCTAGAAATTTCTCTGTTCAAAATTTGAACGCATCTTTACCAAAATCGCGTTCGGAAAAATGAAACACCATGTATATGAACTCATTGCTGTTTTGGTGCAATTTATAACTATGAACTCTTAATCTGAACATAGATCCTTGAATTGTAATTCTCTAATTAATTTACATTCACATATAGTACAAAATATATTTATGAACCATTATTTTGGTATTCATTCCTCAAATAAAGAAATGGATAAACAAATAATGAGCATAAATATTACTTATGATTGCATTTATATTTAAATTAATAAATAATAAGCCCAAGACTCTGCCAATAGCTGTAAAATATAAATAATTAATTCTATAAATATGGCATATAATAGCGCGCACAAGCATCTATTCAAACTTATGTAAGAGATGCATATTTTACCTTATTTTTTCGTTTACGTAGTATTGAAATAAATTTGATCGAAAATGATATTTTCATATTTATTTATTCATAACAATATATTTATAAAGCGAACATATACAAACAGCAATACCGAAAAAGAATATTACTCCGCAGTTTCCCATTTTCTATTTTCGTTTCATATTTCTTTAATGTTGAAATATGTATGTTCTTTTGTATTTTGTATTCTTTCTAAACAAAATAGATTTATTTTAAATTAAAATTCGAAAAAAAAAAACGTATTTTATAACAGATATATTTCTGAAAATGCATAAGATGCATATTTAAGATTACGAAATATATAGTTATGGATGTTTTATTTATTAAATATTAAATGTCCTGATAGCTAAAATTTGGGCAATCTTAACCAAATTAAACTTTTCTTGTCTATATTTTGTAATATTTCTCCTTATGTATTATTTGTGTTGTACTACTATCTCTGAAATTATATAATTTATTATCACAGTATGAAAACAAAATTTTTCACATTTCAGATCAAAATACTTGAGCAGCATGTCTATATTTGGATTAAAATTACATGTATTTTTAGAATAAATTATTTTTTTTACCGAAATATATGAAACATTATAGAGATACATAGACAATCATTTCACAAAATTTAAATTTAAAAATTTAAATTTAAAAATTTAAATAGTTAAAATCAGTTTATACATAATCTTAACCAAATTAGTATTTCCATACGTTTTTTTGAATTTATAAAAAAATTCTTCTTATAAATATTGCTTCTATTTTCATTAAATCCATAATACGAAAAAACGCAATTTATCTTCACATTTTTTTTTCTTTTTTGCGATTTCACATTATGATTTAGGAGCATACATACTTTTACGTGATTCTACAGTAAACTTCACTCCCTGAGCGTAAAAAGTTGAATACAATTGATTTAGAGTAAAGTAAAAAGTTTAAAGTAAAGTAAAAATTTGATTTAACATTAAAATTTGTAAAAAGTGCAATAAAGTTGATTTAAAGTGAAGTAAAAAGTTTAAAGTAAAGTAAAAAGTTGATTTAAAATTAAAATTCCAAGAAATGCTATTGAAATTTGAACTTTTCGTACTTTAGGTGATTCTAGTGTAAACTTTCCTTTCTGAGTGTAAAAAGTTGATTTAAAGTAAATTAAAAAGTTTAAAGCAAAGTAAAAAGTTGATTTAAAATTAAAAAGTATAAAGAGTTGAATAAAGTTGATTTAAAGTAACGTCAAAAGTTTAAAGTAAAGTAAAAAGTTGATTTTAAATTAAATTCCAGGAAATAGTATTGAAATTAGTAGAGAAAAGTATTTTATAACAGATACATTTCTGAAAATGCATACGATGCATATTTAAGATTACGAAATATATAGTTATGAATGTTTTATGGATTAAATTTTAAATGTTCTGATGGCTGAAATTTGTGCAATCTTAACCAAATTAAACTTTTCTTGTCTGTATTTTGTAATCTTCTTCCTTATGTATTATTTGTGTTGTTATGCACTCTCTAAAATTATCTTCCTTTTTTGAGCGTAATTAACTTTTTTTAATTAATGGAAAGTTTTATTAATTAACTTACATTTCTGAGCCTAAAAAGTTGAATAAAGTTGATTTAAGTTAAAGTCAAATGTTGATTTAAAATTAAAATTCCAGGAAATACTATTGAAATTCGTAGGAAAAAGTATTTTATAACAAATACATTTCTAAAAATGCATAAGATGCATATTTAAGATTACGAAATATATAGTTATGAATGTTTTATGGATTAAATTTTAAATGTTCCGATGGCTGAAATTTGTGCAATCTTAATCAAATTAAATTTTTCTTGTCTGTATTTTGTAATCTTCCTGCTTATGTATTATTTGTGTTGTAATACTATCTCTAAAATTATCTTCCTTTTCTGAATGTAATTAAGTTTTATTAATTAACGGAATGTTTTATTAATTAACGTATCTTTCTGAGAGTAAAAAGTTTAATAAAGTTGATTTAAAGTAAAGTCAAAAGTTTAAAGTAAAGTAAAAAGTTGATTTAAAATTAAAATTCCAGGAAATAGTATTGAAATTCGAAGGAAAAAGTATTTTATAACAGATGCATTTTTGAAAATGCATAAGATAGATATTTAAGATTCCGAAATATGTAGTTATGAATGTTTTATACATTAAATATAAAAATGTTCTTGTAGATGAAATTTGTGCAATCTTAACAAAAATAAACTTTTCTTCTCTTTATTTTGTAATCACTCTCCTTGTGTATTGTTTTTCTTGTAGCACAATCTCTAAAATTAAATAATTTATGATAACAGTATGAAAACAGAATTTTTTTTAGATTTCAAGCAAAATACTTGAACAGCATATTTTCGAATTAAAATTACTTTCACTTGTTTTTTAAATTAATACTTCACTGAAATATATGAATTATTATAGGGAGATAATCATTTCTCAAAATTTAGATTTAAAAATGTAACTAGTTGAAAAAGGTTAATACTTAATCTTAACAAAATTAGTATTTCTGTACGGGTATTTATAAAAATATTCTTCTTATAAATATTGCTTGGCTTTTCATGAAATCCATAATACGAAACAACGTAATTTTTTGTTATCACAGTTTAAAGTCACGTTTTTTCTTTTTTAATTTCAGATCATGATTTAAGAGCATGTGTATTTTGGGGTGATTTTACTGAAAACTCTCCTTTCTGAGTGTAAAACTTTGATTAAAAATATATAAAATAATGCGTGAAAATTACTTAAAAATCATCCAAACTAAACTTAAAATTGCTACACGTATTATAAAATTTATTAAATTTACATTGGTAATAGAATAGAACGATACGCTACCTTATTTAGATGTATTAATAAATCGAAACGCACAAAGGAATAGAACATACTGTTTGCAGAAAACCCATAGCCAGTCAATCCATTATCCCTCATAATGCTCCAAGCACCTTTTTCATACAAAGTTTCTGCATTTAGACATTCTATTCAAGGGCCTTTCACAGTCTGTACCCTTAGCAGTTAAACAACGAAATAAATAAAGTATATGACATTGCAAGAAACAATGGATACAAAGAAATTATTATAGAAAGATTAATTATGAGCTTGAACAATAAGAAGAAAAGAAAGTTCAATGCACAAAATTCCAAGTTATGCACTTTACAATATTTTTTTGGTTTCTTCGAAAGATTGAAATATAAACTGAATAAATTTAATATCCCCGTTATTGCCAAACCTTCCTTAAAATTAAAAAATATACTTTGTAAGAAAATAGATCCAATTGAACCGAACAAATTATCGGGAATATATGAAATACCTTTCACCAAAGAAGATGGAACAATGCAATTTTATATAGGTATGAGAAGCAAAAAACTTAAAACTAGAATCAAAGAACATATAGAAGACACCAAGTACAACAAGAGAACTACATCTTAGGCTAGATTATGTAGGAAAAACCTTTACAGATTGATTTTTTTAAAAAAACTAAACTAAACTATGTGGTTATGCGATCTATGAAGTATCCGGGCCGACAATGCCTATCCCTGTTTTCTTGACCCTGGGCTCCAACAGGACTGACCCGGCCCAGCCAGGAGTAACTCTCGACCTGCGGCGCGGCAGTCCGATGCACTGACCACTACGCCACTGGGCTTGATTTAAAAAAAATAGTAGAAAAATGTATCCATCAAGATTTTATTTACCATCCATTATCCGGAAAAAAATTTAAATCTTTTTACGCAGACAGAATATTTGCAATGACTCAGCTTCCACCGAGTTGCCTAAAATTTAGAAAGAGATCCTCTGCGGAATAAGAAACGGTAGCCGAAGTTAATTCACGTTCACAAATATCCATTTTTGTTTTATTTTATTTTTGCATTTGTTTTTCCTTATATATGTAGTTTTGTGATTTTGTTTACCAATTTCTTGTTTAAAAAAAAAAATGCGAAAATATTTATATATAATATGAGCAAAGATTTTGAAAATGTCACCATTTGAACGAAGAAACATCGATCTGAATAAAGGTATTTATAGCCCTTTTAAGTGTATTTTTTATTACTTTTAGCGATTTTTAGCTTTTTTGGATAAAGAAATTTAAGCCAAAATATTTTATATTAAGGCTTGTTATGAGACAACAAACGGCCCTCTCTAACCTGTGGGTTTGGACTGGCACAAGAATTTTTCTAATTTCACGTCGGAATAGTAAAATGCTTGTATTCTTCTTCCTGTATGTTCTTGAAGTTTGTTTCTTTCATTTTTACTTGGCAAAATGTTTCTAAAATACATATTTAGTTTAATTTCAATCATCTTATGTACAACTCGTCTTCTATACTTAAACATGAATAACATATAAAATAAAGTATATATTTTAAGGTACATTTTTTCAAATAGAAAAGAATGAAACAGCCTTCAAGAACAGAATACAGAAAAAAAAATTTAAAATAATTTTCCAAGGAGAAATTTGAATAATACGCCATAAATTCTAAGTCATATGTTTAACATTAGAGAAAGGAATTTCTGGTCTGACAAACGAAAATCGTTAATGTTCATATTTACTCTTTCACCGCTTTTATGGATTACAGGGACGCACAAAAGAATTTGGCTACATAATAAAATAAACAGTACTATGGAAGCCTACGAGCAATAAATACTGGAAGTGCGTCTTAGTTGTGGTATGCGTTTTTAAATTTAATTATTTTTAAATATTACTTGGTATGTATAAATGGTATAGATCATATACAGGACTGCACAGAAGTTTTCAAGAACATCCGTTTTTTGTATGTTTTGTATGTGTTTGTTTTTTTGTATGTGTATGTAAGTTTTGTTTCTGTTATTTTGCCCGATATTACTGCAATTAATAGTCCCAGATTTGTCATTAGATTATATAGAAATCTGAAGGACTGCGAAATGTTGAATATACATAACCTTATAATTTTTTTAAAAAATGAAGTTGAACGTAGATAAAGGGTATTAACTTTCCATGATTTAGATGCTAAACAAAAATTTTCTAATGGTAATAAAAATGAATATACACTAAAATTTACAGATAAACAATCGAAATATACATCAAAATATCAATGCTCTACGAAAGGATATAAACAAAATATTGTTCCACCTATTGAATTAATGCTTTCCATAAATATGAATTTGTATTTCTTCTGTAATACTGTTGATCATAATAGTGAAATGTGTGATTCTTTAACTATAGATCAGAAAAGAGAAATATTAAAAGTCAGAGGATGCTTTTTATGCTTACAGTGTAAACACAAAATTAAAAACTTTGAAAAACAAAAACAAAATATGCAATATTTGTGGTTGAAAACATACTAGGACTATCGGTTTTCAACTTGAAAATGATTCAATGGTAAATGTTGATAAAAGCGTCGTATCTATTTCCCATTGTGATAACAATTCCACTAACAATGTTCAGAATGAAAACTGTCATTGCAACATATTTTTGTAGACTTGTTCTGTTATAATAAAAGATCCGAAAAATAATGAAAAATGACCCAGTTCGTGTCTTATTGGATAATGGTAGCAAGAGAATATTCATAATTCGCAACATTTCCCAAAAGTTACAATTGCCGGTTATTAGAACGAAAACTTTATTCGTTTGTGCTTTTGGAGCCGAAAAGACAACTGAGAAAACGTATAATGTAGTACAGTGCGTCCCAAAAGTTTATAGACAACTGGTTTTTTTTTAATTTTACAATTTAAAAAGAGGAGTAACAGTTTCAAAAGAATTTACAATTATAAATAACAGCAAGATAATAATAATACTATACACAAATAATGATACATGATCACAGACTTTGTGAAAAAAATAAAAATAAAAATTTGAATGTCCCAAAAGTTTATAGACAACTCAATTTTTTTCCTTTAACGTTCTAATTTTTAAGCCTTTTGCTCTAATCAAAAACTCGATTAGGCTTACTCAAAACAAGAGTTTGAAGATGTTCTGACTTTAAAGAAAGCCAGCTTCGTTCAAATTGCAGCTTTAGACCTTGAACCGTTGCAAATTGACGCCTTTTAGCATATAGATATCTAGCTAATCTTCCCCAGAGGTTCTATATTGGGTTCATGTCAAGACTAAGGGCTGGTGAGTCCATAGTAGTTACTTGGTTTTGTCTAAACCACTGAATTGTAGAGTTGGACAAGAGAATGGAGCAATGGCCTTGCTGGTACATCCATTTGCTTCCCCCCTAGCAACTTTCCAAATGCAAGTAACTGTACTTCGCAAGTACTGTACTGTAGCAAGTAATTTTTTGTAATCTTTGGAAGATTGATGACCTTTTAAAAAAGAAATATGGGTTGTTCCATATGAAAATGGTGCCCACACCATGACATAATCCCCTCCTTGTTCTCTACTAAAAAAAGTTCCTTGCAAATATCGTGCCAGTAATATGCCAACCATCAGCGCCATCTAAATTGAAATTCTTTTCATCACTGACAAGAACAGCTAACCATTCATCTGACCAACTTCTGTGATTTCGTGTCCACTGAACACGAGTGCCTTTATTCCGTTTTGTAAACTTTGGTGAATGACGCATTTTGAGAAAATAATGAAATGTAACTGCCAGCAGCCGTCGATGGACCGTAGATATTGGTACCGGAATCTTTACTTCTATAGACACTGACCGTACACACAGGTTTTGGGTTGAAATTAATGTCAAAATTTCTTTTGGTCGTCTAGAACGGGATTTTGTTTCAGATTGTCACCTTTTGACAGAATTTGGTAAATACCAACCCTGCTGCGTCTAGTTTTTCTTGAAACTTCCACAAATTTCCGTCCACGAGCCAAACGATAGATTTCCAAACTTTCCCTTTTGGAAAACTGCACATTGCGAGGCATCTTTGCAGTCAGTCGGTAAGGGAAAGACTGATTCGATTTTATCTCAGAAAACTATTACGCCACAAGTACACCTTGGAATATGTAAATTTTGGCTATCAGTACTTAAATAAGCTTTTAACATCAGTTGTCTGCATATTTTTGGGACAGCATTTTTTTTTTTTTTTTTAATTTTTTATATTAAATCTATGACTGCAAAATGTTGTTTGAATATTTTATTATTTTTATTTCATCATTATATATTTTCATAATATATTTCGTCATTTTTACTCGTTTGGTTTAGCTCTTAAATTAAAAAAAAATGGGCGTCTATAAACTTTAGGGACGCACTGTAAAGGTAAAACTTACAAATAGAGAACAACCCTCTTTACATATTGAAGTTGAAGCTCTGGAAACCGATCAAATTTCAGCAGCTTGCTTAACCACTCCTGATAAATATATTCGGAAAACTCCTAATAATTTAAAAGGTTTACAACAAGCTGACAGTTATGAATGTATTAATATAAAATTGCAGTGTTAATTGGCACTGATAATTATTATTATTGTCAGAAATCGAATAAAGGAAATCGGAAATCTTAATGCTCCATAAAATTAGTTTCGCTGTCCTGGACAAGAAAATTCCGTCGATATAGTTACTAGATGTTTCACATTTGAAAAATAACTATCTTTGGTGGTAAGATCCCTAAAGGTCAAAACAAGACTGATCTCTTAGGCCCAAATTGGATAATGCATTTGTTAAATTAAATTTTTCTGAAGTTAAAGATCAGTTAAAACTAAAGAAAATCACTGCTGTAAAATCAACTATCGTAGATAAAAATCAAGCAAACATCTATTTCATAAATTGATATTTTTCATTTATCAAATTAATAAGAATTATGCATGGTGTCTAAGATTCCTGAATAATTATAAATTGGAACCAGGAATTAGAAAATATGATATACTTATGATATACTTCTGAGTTACAGAATGCGGCCAAAAAGCAAATAAAAATTGTGTGAAATTGTGCATTTGAAACTAAAATTCGATCTTTAAAAGAAAAACGTCCTCTTCCAACCAATGGTAAAATCTTGAATTTAAATGGATTTCTAGATGCAGATGAACTGTTAAGGGTCGGTGGAAGACTGACATTGTCTAATGTATCAGAATCTTAGAAACACCAAACACTTTTAACAAAGTCAGAATATTTCACTGAACTCTTGATTGAATATTATCAGAAAAAGGGCTTACATTCGGGTATTGAGACAATTTTGTGTTTATTAAGACAATTTTATTGGATACCATCTGGTCAAAGTAAAGTAAGGAAAATCATAAATAGGTGTGTTACTTATTTTGGAACAAAATATAAAACTCTTCAATAAACGATGTGTGACTCGACCCTTGAAATCTTTTTACCATATAGACCGTTTGAGAAGACAGGTGTAAATTTAACTGATCCTATCAAAACAAAGCTTAACTGAAAACGATAAAAAATAACACTAAAATCATACGTTGCTGTATTTATCTATGTTTTTACCAAAGCCGCTCATTTGGAAGTTTTTTCAGGGTTGACCAAAGAAGCATTTTTAGCCTGTTTAAGAAAATGCTCGACGATCTAAAACCCATGTCATATGGAGTGATAATGCCACAAATATTAAGGTACTTATGATCTTTTGAAATCCTTCTATGAAATTTATACTTCGGAAGAAATTCAGCTATTTAGTGCTGAAGAACGAATACAATGGAATTTCATACCCCCTGCATCTGCACATTTCGGAGGATTGTAAAAAACGAATTAAAAAGCCATGAAATGAATTATTTTAGAGATAATTAAATATTCTATGTTACATTTTGAAGAACTGATAACACTTGCGACTCAAATTGAGGAAGTTAGGAATTCAAGTCCATTGACAGCTTTGTCTGCAGATATTGTTGATTTATAACCACTGACACCTGGTTACTTCCTTATTGGATTCCCTCTTTTGAATATTACTGAAAATAATGTTGTTAGATTTCTTACGTTTTTCTGCTGGATTTTAAAGGTATTTCAAAAATAATAAATGCAGTTTTGGCAACGCTGGAACCGATAATATTTAAATGAGCTAGTCTGCAGTAAATGCAAAAAGTCCTCGCAAAATCTTGAAGTTGCTAAGCTTGTGCTATTGAAGAAAGGAAATGTCAAGTTTATAGGCTGGAAACTTTATAGGATTATGAAAACTTATAAAGTTGATGATGACATGTCCGTGTAATCGATCTAAAAACTTCCTTGGGTATATTACTTAGAAATATTTGGCCTTTTATGATGATGTTGGACGGCAGTCCAACGCCGGGTGGGATGTTCCGGCTAATTCTAAAAACTTCTATTTTCCTAAACTCCCATTCATTGTTTCACTGTTTGAATTTTTTCATTCTTTTTTCAATTCATAATAAATGAAATTGGGTCACATCTAATTTTACAACGGGTACTCAAAGCAGCTAAATGTTTAAAATATACTAAGTTAACAAATTACCATAAATTTTAACAAAATTCAATAATAGTTTCGAAGTAGCAGGAATCTTTTGGAAGCTTCATCGCCCCAAACCGCCGACCTTTTCTGTGTCTTTAATTTGTGTAATTTCACTTTTAAATTTGTCCGGTTTAAATTTTTGATTTTTTTTTTCAATCTGGCTTTCGCTAGAATGTATTTTACTTGGGACGTGGCTGGAGAACTCTGAACCTTGCTTCCGCAAAAGAGTCGGACTAGAGTAGAAGAATAAAGGGCTGCGGACGAAGAAAGGCCCCTCGCCGCGGCGGTTTATCCAGCGCCTGCGCGGTTTGAAGTCTCTACTTCCGAACGTAAAAGAAGTAATTTGTTGTTGACATGCAGAATTCTTTAGATGTATCACATCGAATAGCACTTAATTCCATTTTATGTTCTTTTCGTTATTAAATGTGTGTGTATCGTCAAAATTTGTTGAATTCATGACACTGAACAACATAAGATGCCAGATTAGAAATGAAATAAATATTCAGATTAATCTCAGTAGAATAGAACAAAATAATTACCTCTTTTTTTTCACATACCACCTTTATCATCTGAGCTCTTCAATTAATAATAAAGAAACATTAAGATTATTTCGTAAAACTACATATCAAACATGATTTACTGCGAGAAGGTACAGATTATTAAAAAAATCTATTATTTAAAAAATATAATCTACACTGCTCAAAACAATTAAAGGATATTTGAAGTTTTATATAAAATAAAGATATAAACGAAATTTTTTTTGCCGAAAATAGAAGAAGAGAATCACAAATGCAAATTTTTCTGGTTTTCAAACTGTGGAGTATGCAAATTTTGAGTTCGACGTCAAAAACGTCGCTTCAGCGGCAGCGAATGAAATTTGACTTTCAACTGGATAAAAGAGAATGAAGACAAGGATGATCGGCATTCAGTGATTGCTTTGTTTCGATGAGTACAATGTCTCAGCGAAGTCATTTGACAGATTCAGAAGTTTTGAGAATTGTTGGTAGGTTAGAAGAGGGCCAAACTCAAGCCGAAGTAGCGCAAGCCATTGGAGTGTCACAAAGTGTCATTTCCAGGATCTGGAACCGTTTTTTGGAGAGTGGATGTGCAGGCCGAAGACCAGGGCAAGGTCGTAGACGGGCAACAACGCCCAATGAAGATCGGTATTTAGCGTTAACAGCTCGGAGACACCGAACCATGAACGCTACTCTTCTCCAACAACACCTTCGCTCGGCTACAGGCATCACGATTTCAACTCAGGCTGTCCGAAACCGGCTCCATGCTGTAGGTCTGTATGCTCGCCGACCGATGGTATGTGTTAGATTAACATCAAGGCATCGTCGCGACCGCAGGGAGTGGGCAACCGAGCATGTCAACTGCAGGAGAAATGAATGGAGCAATATTCTGTTTTCTGACGAGTCCCGTTTTTCTGTGCATCCGGATAATAGGCGTATTTTCGTCTGGAGGGACCGTGGCAGTAGGAATAATCCTGCGTTCGTGCACGAAAGTGTCAGATTTGGCGGTGGAGGAGTGTTGGTGTATGGTGGCATCTCCATTGACGGGCGCACTGACCTCTACATCATTCGAGATGGAGCTCTGACTGGTCGCCGATATAGGGATGAGATCCTCGGACCTATTGTAGTCCCTTACGCTGCAGCAATTGGAGATAACTTCATTTTAATGGACGATAACTGCAGGCCACATCGTGCAAACCTGGTGGAGGATTTCCTTTTCGAGGAAGGAATCGTTCGAATGGAATGGCCAGCATGTTCTCCAGACATGAATCCAATCGAGCACGTTTGGGACGCTCTAGGAAGACGAGTTTCTGGCCGCCAACAACCCCCACAAACTCTCCAAGAACTGGAAAGAGCTCTTCTGGAAGAGTGGGGCAGAATACCCCAACTCGTCATTAATAGCCTCATTGAGTCCATGCCTCAAAGGTGTTCAACGTTGCTGGCCGCCCGTGGAAACCATACCCCCTACTGAAAATGATTTTCTTTGAAGAAAACACCTTTTCTTATTCTTTTTTTCTCATATGCACAAATTGTGTTTTTTTCCTTTAGTACACAAATGCGCAATAAAATGCATTTTTTTCTGCCAAACATGTGTAATTTATTCTCATATAACCTACTATGTCTGTCGACCATGTATCAATCAGCTAAACAGTTTACCAGATACAAAATCCACCTAAAACTGCAATATCCTTTAATTGTTTTGAGCAGTGTAGTTTTACCGTCTACATTTTTTGCAATTTTTTTTCTGAAAAAAAACTTTTAAACCATACAACTTTTTCGTTTCTATCACGTATGATGTATTCTATTTTATCTCATTTCGTATTATCCATACAAATATGTAAAAAAAAATATATTCGGCTCTTCGTGAAATATATATTGAATATCATTTCATTTTTCCAGTTTTGGAGAAAATTCTATCAAATATATATATTTTTTTCAGATTATGTAAAATAAAAAAAAAATTTCACGTAAACTCATCAATTAGATTATAACAGAAATAAATATTTAAAATGTTAATTAGTTAAAAAAAAAATATATATATTTTACAACGACCAATCGAAACAAATTTAACAAAGACCGCAAATCCGCAAAGAAAACCGGTGGAACCGTTTTAAATCTGAAGGTAAAAGTTCAATTGAGGAATAACAAGTAATATAAAAATTTTGTTTTTAAAGTCAATTCTTACTTAGGTCATCAAAGAAAAATTTAATATAATCCCTTGAGCTAATATTAGTTTTTGTTGCATTAAAATATCTCAATTTGTTGATTTTCTATAAGTAAGTAGGTTTACAATGGAAATCTATGGGAATTCGACGAAATATTAGAGAAATCCCCAAGTTGGCCTCACTTTTGGCGACTCATTTTGGTCGCCAAATTTGGCGATATATCGCGAAGCTGGCTATAAGCTTGGCGGTATTTGGTGACAGAATGAGGTCCCCCCTATGGTAACCCCCTTATAGATATGAAGATGCATTAAATGCTGTTCAATAACCAATGGCCGCCATTTTGTCTCACATGTAAAACTAAAATTAATTAATTAAAACTTTATTAATGAGTTAATATTTGAAAAAAACTGTATTAACATTAATTGTCATCCAGTACAAGTTTAAAAAAATTATTTCAACTTGATAGGATGAATAATATTTGATTAACGATTGAAAAGTTGAACACGATATATAAATAAATAAATAAACATAGGGAGAGTGTGAACTAATAGTAGGAATTGAAAAAAAAATTACCTTCAAGCAGTTTCACTGTAATATTTGAAAATGGTTTAAAAAATGTCACTTTGGCCATAAATTTTGTGCTTGCGCCTCTGGCTGAAAGCGAGCATAATGTACAGTCCTGGAAAAAAAAAATTAAACACCCCCCTACTAATTCCTGAACAAATTATCGTAGACGAAAGTTACTGGTACCGAACGATTGGAAATAAAGTCTACTTTTAAATGATGTATATAAAATTCGCTTTGGGGGCCATCTACATATTAAAACGAATCAAACTTTAATTTTTTCAATAGCAATACCCAATTTTAACGAGATATTTCAAAAATTCGGTTCACACTATGCCTAGACACCAAATTTCAAGTCATTTGAATGATAAGTTTTTTAATTATAAACAATCAAAATTTAGTGCTACTAATGTTAAATCACATTTTCATATTTTTATTTATATCTCCTGAAATTATGCTCCTAATGTGGTAATATTTTGTGTAGTAATAACACTATTATAAACAAATATAAATACGCTGAATTTGCAATTTTTAAAATTTTAAGATATGAATTATGAAGTATGAAATCAATATGATAAAAAATTATGAATTGCAACCTACAATTTTTTTGATGGATTTAGATTTATTAAGTCCTGCTTTATAGAAATCCAAAATTTCACATTTTTCTTCTAAGTAGTTTACAAATTATGCTTAAAATGCAGCAAAATGATTATTTAAGGGGCCGTCTATGATAGAAGTGACTAGATATTTTGAAATTTCTTCAGTTCTCCTGTAATCTAGCAGGCTTCATTGGCTGCTTCAGTGGCGCTTACAATGCCTTGATCAAGAAGGGGGCTCTCTCGGTCAACAATCGGGTACCGAACTTCTACTGGGATGCAGCCCCTAAAATATGCTCGTTTTAAAATAATTAATTTCTCGGAAACTTATGGTACGAATTGCATAAAAATTTGTTTTGGGGCTAATTGCTGGGTGTAGAGTTCATTTATGCTGTCAAAATTGGGTCTTGCCATTGAAAAAAAGGAAGTTTGGGTTCGTTTTAATATGTAGATGGCCCTCTAAGCAAATGTTATATGCATCATTTAAAAGTAGACTTTCTTCCCAATCTTTCGGTACCAGTAACTTTCTTCTACAATAATTTGTTGATGAGGTAGTAGGGGTATTTACTATTTTTTTCCACGACTGTACATTCAAAGGTGAACTCAACTGCAGAATGAATAAATTTCGTTATTCAAGAGAAGACCTCTTTATATATACTTCTTCATATTTCTGCTAACATTTTCCCGCAACCAACTTTTTACCCTCAACCAACCACAACAACAGCCTTTGGTTGGATGCAATGATTAAATTTGTATAAAAATTTCAGTTTAGTATAGTTTCATATTAATTATTAACGGTGGCATAACAGTAGTAGTGTGCCTAAATATTTTTTATAAGGATACTCTAGTAGTGGTTTGAGTTTTGTGATTTTGCGTCCGATCGTGGTGTCCTTAATTCTAACATGGTCTGCGGGAATGACATCTATTCTGCCATTTTTCTAAGTTTTGCAATGTACATATGTCACCGTTATTTTTGAAATGATATTGTAATTGTAAATTGTTGTTTTGTTGTAGATATATTAAATGCGATATTAGATGATTTCAATGGATCTGCTACACATTTTGCCCTCGGGTCTGTGAGTTCGATCGCGAAATTTCAGCTACGAGTTGACTTTAAATAAACTTCTCGGTTAACAGTTTGGACAGAAACTTCTAATGTCAGTGTTTATTAATGTTGTGAGAAGTTGAGCTATCTGTTTGATAAAGATCCATCGGAATCCACGGGATTCTGTTAATAGTCATGTTACAGAGAAATTATTAGGTTCCTCTAGAACGAACGGTAAGTTAATTTGGACTGAGTTAATCGAGTTGAATTTATTGAATTTGAGGAAAGGATTTTTCCTTGTCAGTCTTTCATAAAATGCAGCTTATTTTTGATCGTCTGCTTTTAAAATGCCTGTATTTAAAGTTTTTGAAAGATGAAGTGATCGTAATTGCTAAATAACTTAGAAATAAACTTAACCCGGAATCGAAGAATTACTCTTTTCCCCTAAAATCGAAGTATTAGGAGTCAGGTTATCGCCAAATCAAAAATTCATTTGGCTCTCATTTTGACTAAGGTGAAATTCGAAGCAAATCATAATTGGGAGAAGACGTCTTCATCCCCCCATCTCGGCACACCCCGTCATTTATAGTTCGACAAGGTAACAATATGACTTGCTCTTTCAGTCCCGGATTAAAAATGTTAAAGTCGAGGGTCTTCCTTCGAATTATATAGTGTATATTTTTCACTTTGTGCTTCAAAGTTTAAAACCACTGCACATTTGTTCAGTTAAAAGATGGAACAGTTACTTGTATCAAATTATAACAACATAATCAAATAATTTATTTCAAACAGTTGAAATAAAAAAAAAAATCTTGATTTATTACTTGTAAATTTGTATGATAATTGTATATAAATTTTATTTCTTAAAAAAATATAAAGATTTATTTTTTTTAACACTGCCTATTCCCAAAATTCTATTACAAATATAAATCATGATAAGATAATCATAATGGGAATTTACATTTACTTAGTTTTTTTAATGGTACTATCGTAAACTCATTTGCAAAAATAAATTATCTGAAGAATCAATAAACGCTCATTAAACAAGCGACAAAATTTAATTTGAAGCACTTAATCATTCCTATTTCAATGCAAATTGTTTCATCTTTTTTTCGTTGCTGTGGTAACGTTCAGTTATTCCGTTTATCCTGTAATATATTTCAAAGCTATATCATTTTAATTACGGAGAAAACTTGAGAAAAATGCAATTAAAGAGTACATATATTTTTCATTTTGTGTAAAAACCAGTAAACAAACATGGAATATATTTAAATATGAAATGTTGATTTAAAATAAACGAATTTTTACAGAGTTTAGGAATTTGCACTCATTTTTAACACTTTCCAACATAATTGAAAAGTGTTCATGAATTCTGTTTATGTATCCGTAGTGGCGCACGTACATATACTTTTATTGGAATGTAATTATATATATTATTAAGGTTTTCCATGGCATGTCCAGTATTGAAAATGAAGTGTGTCGCATTCATAGTTCATTTACAGGCATTGGCGCACACACGGGGGGGGGGAGGGTTAAGGGGGCTAAAGCCACAACCCAGACCCCGAGAATAGACTAGTGGAGTAATGATATAAATTTTTCTTAAAATTATGAAAAGTAGTTTTTATTATTTTTAATAGGTCTTTAGGAAAATGGAAATTTTGTAAAATATTGATTTTTTTCAAAGTTTTCCTTATTTTGAAATTTCTTATTAAATTTAATGTATTAACATGTTTAATGTTTGATAATTAAAAAAATAAAAATTTTATATATGCTACGATTTGAGAAAGAATAGATTTACTTTATGTCCTTTGAAATCTCATTTTACGGTATACAATATTGTTGGTAGAAATAGTGCTAGTAAGATAACTTTCATTCAAGTTTACGAATGAATCCTACATTTAATTTTAAGAATACACATTTATTACATTCAGTGTCCATTCATTACTTTCAAATGCCCTTTGATTTACTTCCATAGGGTCTTTGAACCTTCTAAAGTACAGTTGTAATCTATATATGTATTTGTATACAACTTCACTTCTTCCAATATTTTGGGATAAGTAAATAACTAAATACTCAAAACTTTTGTATCTCAGTTGTTTGCCATTTTCGACACACGTAAAGTGTAAAAACTAAGAATTATAGCAGTACTCTTCGATTATCTGAATCTCCAAGTTCTCATGCACCTAGTACTTTTATCACCCATATCCTTATTGGGAGCGGTCAAGCGGCTAGGGGTCCAATGGAAGATGATATACTTCTGTGTAATGGACATGACCCTTACAAAATTAACAAAAACTTCACGGAATAGTCGTTTCCTTTTTTTCTTCAAATTCTCACATTTCTAATAAGGACAATCTGGAATTTTAAGTCTTTTAATTGCTTTATTTTTGTGTTATTATGGATATAATATCGCTTTAAAATACTTCTAAGAATATCTTTTATTAGAATGTAAAAAAGAAAATTGCATTATATAACATTAAATAGAAATATTATTGTGCGGACTGCAGTTTCCGTATTTTGTGATATTGACCCGTATACATATTAAAATACAAAATGTAATCTTTTATGCGGTTCCACTTTTCCTATAACTTACATTTATAAAACTGTTGCCTTGCGTCTAATAAATACATCTAACCTATTCGCATTCGAATTTTTTTTCAATATCAGTGGGGATAAAATTACAGTTACATTAAGGCGATTCTCAAAAAATCTTTTTCTTTGTTCAAGAACACGAAATATTCTAGCATATTTTCTGACACTTTTTTAAACACAAAAGATTATCCTATTATGGAATATTTAATGATATCATCACACCTAGTGGCGATATTCTGTAATCATGTTGCCATGCATTTCCCTTTGGCTAAGGGATTTGTTTGCGATTCCCAAAACTGCTTCCATCGCTGTTGCAACAGCTGAGACTGGTTTTATGATTAATTAAGAAAGATCAATTACACATTTTAAAATCAGATTGTATAAAATGATTGAATAAAAAATGTCGCTTCTTCTCTGACTTTTATAACATTTAGAATAAAAGTATTTTTTTAGACAAATCATAAGACAAAACATAAGAAAATCGTTTTAAATCTGATGTTTTAAATAGATATTAAACATGACGCATTGTCCCTCACTATGCGCTTTTCGCACGTAATAATTTAATTCTTTTAAAGTCTTTTCTTTTTCAACATATGCGTGTAAATATATTTTTTAATTGAAAAGAGTTTCGAAATATTATTATTTGGTCTTTTTAAAATTTGGCAATATACAAAAACATCTGTACTAACAAAAGGAAGTTTCGCTGTATCTGACTGTGTGTGTATTTCTGGGATGGCTAGCGAAATCTACGGCATGTGCGAGGCTGAAAGTTTTTGTGAAGATAGTCGAAGGTCTCTCCTAATGCAACCGAGTCTCTGAATTTTAAAATTTTAATAATTACAATCCATGATAGCATGCAAATTTTCTTGTTAATACTTTTTTCTTAAACAAAGTTTTTAAAATTTATTGATTTTTCATAATGTTAATTAATTAATACAAGAATACTTTATTTTTCTGTAAATACATAGCAGTAAAAAACCGTTCACATTGAAGGTAAATAAACTAGAAAACATGAATTCTGCTTTTTCAGAATTTAGTGTCGTCCCGATGAATATATATATATATACATAAATAGTACAAAACATATTTACATTTTAAGACTTAAAGCACACACTTTTATTTTATGTAAAATGACGTCATTTGCATCCGCTTAAGAATTCCACATTTACGATCCACTCTTAAACATCTAGAGTAAAGCATGCATAGGACGTCACTATCGCAAAATAGTACACAAATGCAGCAAAAATATGCCGTCATTAAAGAAACTCGACAAAAAAAACGGCTATCTAATGATTCATAGGCATTCGTTTGTTTGTAACACTAATATAGACGATTTCAGTCATGAAGTTTTGGTTGGAAACTGACTCCAAACAAACGGTTGCTATGTTGTATTTCCTTTTTTTTTCAAGTGTTGCAGCTATATCTTATATCTATATCTCACATCTCAGTGTTTTAATACTTGATATGTACTAGTAAAATTTTCCACGATTTATATTTAAAAAGAAATGACGCATAGCAACCGTTTGTTTGGAGTCTGTTTCCAACCAAAATGTCATGACGGACGTCACACTGAAAGCGTTTACAGATACTTAAAATTAAATATAGTTTATAATAGCTCAATGTTATAACATAAATTATTCGTTTATATTTTTTCAAAATAGCACGTATTTTAATTATATTTTCTTTCGGTTGTTATGAGAAAATGGCAACAAAAAGATATAATTGCTATTTTTCAACTATTTTCCCTTTACTTTCTATATAAATGGAGTACTTGAGTTGCCAAAATTAAACAAATTGTGCTAAAAACTACAAAAAAAATTAATATTTCAAAAATAAATGGAGATACAGTTTTCAAACAAATTGCATTTAAAAATACTTTTTCTTTTCCAATACGACAGTATAAAAATTGAAAATGTGCGATGCTTAGAAATTTTAAAAAATGCTATAGAGCATTTAATCGTACAATGGTGCATTTGCTTTGTTTATTGTTGGCTTCTGTAAGGTAACGTTATTTTTTGGAGACAAAATAAGCTGGGAGAAAGAAATAGCATACTGTACCGGGGGCTAATAAATAAGGTTTCGTGTTGCAACTGGGCCATGATTTTAAAATGTGACTCTAGAGTTTCTGGCAATTCAGTTTCCGAAAGCTAATGTTCCAATGAATTAAAGTCAAAACCTTTTGTAAATGTGCTCAGTTTGGTTCACTCTATCAGACAAAAATTTTCAAAATTAAATTTTAATGTCGAAAAATAAATATTATATATTTTTCATCTTACTTTCTTCATGGGCCCAGTTGCCCCATTTTCATAGGCACACGCTTTTTTTATGGGGTATCTTGTCCTTTTTACCCTACTGAAAAGAAGGGTTATGTGTTTCACGCGTATCTGTGAATGTGGATTTCTTTATACCCTCGAAACATCCCGACGGCTGGATGGATTTTAATGAATGAGGTCTCTATCAATTCGTCTTAACGGCCCGATGGTTATAGGCTAGGTTTTGTTTTTATAAATTCAAAATGGCGGTCGTAAAACAAAAAAGGTCTGTAGAGACGAAAAAATTTTTTTACGCACCCTATTGAGTGGCATATTGTTGGATAGGTCTTTCAAAATGAAGACGATGTTTCACTGACTATTTTACAGTCAGAAGCTCCGTTAAAATGTTATAGAACCTGGAAGTTGTGTAGGTAGGATCTCTAGCTTTATTGCAACTCTAACCATCATAGACATCTATAGACCTCATCAAAACAGTGTTTATAGATAGGAACTAACAATTAAACACGACTTAAAAGTCATCAATACACGTTAATAAAAAAATAGGTAAGTAATATAAACAAGTAATATAAAAAAAAAAATATTTTAAGTCAATTCCTACTTAGGTCAATAAATTTTTTTTTTCTTCTTCTATTCTGCTTTCCTCTTGAAATGCCTTAAAATGCCTTGATCAAGAAGAGGGCTCTCTCGGTCTTAAAATACCTTGATGAAGAAAAGGGCTCTCTCGATTATTGAAAATTAATTAATTTAATTTAATTAATTAATTAATATTTGAAAAAAAAATGAATTAACATTAAGTGTCATCCACTACAAGTTAAAAAAAATTTATTTGAGCTTGATTGGATGAATAATAAGTATTTTATTAACGATTGAAAATTAGAACAAGATATATATAGCGAGAGTGTGAGCTAATTGTAGGAATAAAAAAAAAAGTTTCACATTGATGAGAAATAGTTAATTGGTTCGCTTTTTACGCAGTCGGGTTTTTTTATTTTTTAAATTTAATTGTTTATTGATAAATTGTAAATAAATCAAGAGGAAACCATTGAAATAAATTTCAATGAAAGTAAAATAAGTTCCCCCTTCAGTCTATACTGTCCATCATTATAAGAGAAATCATAGAGATTATAACGCGCAAAAATCCAATATTTAACGATACAGCATCCTTTCACTTACTAAAAATATGGCTCGAGCTTCTCAATGGTTTTGAAAGTAAAATATAAATTAAATATTCAAGTAAAATAAAGAGTAACTTGACTAATATGAAAGAATATGTGAAAATTTGAATGGTGGCGTTTCATAGACCGTGCAATTTTAGAATAGTTTTATTTATTTGTTTTGAAAATTATTCGGGGAGAGTCAAAACATATAAACAGTCGAAATAAACGTATTTTTACTGGTTTTAAAGTTTTAATTTACACCTTTTAGCATTTGAAATTAGTGTAAATAACTTTAAAAAAATTGAATTGTCAGATCATGTAAATTGTATATCAAATAAAGTGCGTTGTAAGGTAAACCTTTGCTGTCAAGGTGTCTAAAAAAGCACCAAAATGAAATTATTAGATTTATTTATACAAAAAACATAAGAATTAAGTAAGTAATTTATGTACTTTATTTAATAATTATAAAAGTTACATGGATATTTTAGGGAAAAAAAATAAAACAAGATTAATCTACGAACAAATGGATATGTAAGTATTTAAGTATCTCATTTTCTTTTTTATTTACCTCAATGAAAGTTCGATAACTTCAATGAATTTCTGCAGAAGGTATAACCTTGTTTTTATATCAAACAAAACTAATTTTTATTGGTTTCAATAATTTTTCTAATAATGTCACTCACTCAGAGGAAGAGGCGTACATGAGTACGTCTCTTCCTCTGTACAGAAAAATTTCGAGCTTTGGCTATCTCAGGTCAGAAATTTGGCTTGATACCCACCAACATGCTTTTTTAAATTTTTATTATGTAATTTTAGTAAGGTATTATATAATTTTCTTTATTTCAAGGAAAAGGACAATTGAGAAATTATTTTCTCGCAGTAAGAAAAACTCCAAAAAAATATTTATTGGGTAAAGTAAGGACAGATCCGCCAGTTTTACTTTTCTTCTTGTAAAATGTACAATAAAGCAAAAAACAACAAACTAAGTACCTGAAATCATTCTTCAAAGTCTTTAGAATCTAATTTCTATGTTAAACAAGTTAAAACACTTTTAATAAAGTAGGCATAATTATTATCCCAAACGTCATTTTTTAACATTATTTTTATGTGCTGGGTCAGATGCCGCATGGGATGTGAGACAGATGCCACATGGAGAAAAACTATTCTGTTTCTTTTTTTCAAGCAAATCGGATTTTCATATTCTAAAACTACTTAAAATGAAAATAAATAACAGTAAATTCACAAAAATTATCTATATCACTAAATTGTGAAAAGTTTAACGAAAATGCAAAAGTGTAAGCTCAAAAAATAAAACTTAAGATAAAAAATGAAAATAAAAACATTTGAATTGACATGAATGCATAGCGTAATTACTGGAAACAATAGACAGCATAAATACAAAAAAGATATAAGTCACTGGTTTACATCCAGGCGAGCAATGCAGTTTGTTCTTAATGTAAGAATTAGTTCTATTCTATTTAGGCCCCAGTCTGTTCATTTTTGGCCTTTCTTCTCATTTTTTGATTTTGTTTTTCTATTCGCCCACACCACACTTCCCGTTGCAAAAGTAAAGTGAGAATTTTTAATGCAGCCACCGATTGGATTTGATGCACTGAATCTTGTTCGCTTTAGGCTTTGTTTCTTGATAAGACTCCAAACACTCAGCACATTACTGCCATTAGAATGTATAAGCGGAGCAATTTCGTCTTTGCCGGAAGATGACTCATGTTTCTGTTTCTTCTTGACGTAAGGTGTTTTCAAGTTGATCTTTCCCTTCCTATTTTTACACATTTTACTTCCACCAAGATGTCGTTCTTTGACGCTTTCTATTTTCTATTTTCTTTTGCTTTTTATTTCTTTCTTCTATTTCTTCTTTATAAATTCTGTGCTTGTAATATTTGCATTCTTTTGCTTTCTCTTACTTGGCTTTTGACCATTGGAATAGGAGATATTCTGTTTAACAGTTTACATGGTGAGAATTGTAAAAGGCCTACGTTTTCCTTATTCACACATGGTGAACCATCATTGTTGCTCAGAATATTTTGATAAGTAGCAGAATGCGTTAATATACGTTGATTTAAATATTAAGTTCTACTTAGATCGCAGTGATGAATTTAATGAACCGAAAAAGAAAAATATATTTTGCGGCACCTGTCCTTTAACATCTGTCCCATAATGGCAGGTAAGATGCTGCGCCACAATTTTGTGTCATGTGAGAGACGCGAGAGAAATGCAAGCACGTGTCTGTGTTCTACGAGGATCTAGTCTACCGTTGCAATCGGTTTCGGGATGAAATCTCTGTTTATTTTGCTTAAAATATGTAATAAAACTTCGTTAGAATAATTTTTGCAACTTACCACGGAGGTTGGAAGCATAAAAACTGGCATAAATTTGTCAACACGTACAATTAAGCTGTGGAAACGCATAAAACACAGCACACAGAACAGAGGAACACTACGAACTTCTTAAATTGGTCTAGGGAGCGCTTGTGTCGCCCATACAATCTCTGCGGCATTTGTCTCACCACGGCGTCTGTTCCTACTTTACCCTAACTGTTGGGGTAAATGAACCTCAGATGGTCCAGCTACCTTTGACACATATCCCAGTTACCTCATTTTCGAAAAATTATGGGATAACTGGAACACCGGTCTTACATTTGAAACATGAAGTAAGTATGTACATATATCTAATATTATAAATGTATTTATATGTCTAATCTTTAAAAAGAAAGATTGTTTGATTGTTTGAAGTACTTGCAGTATTTTAATAAAAATACGAGGAAGTTCCACCAAATTGACATTGTATGCAAAAAGAGAAACTTAATTTTTTCGGCGACATATCAGAGGTAATACAGAGTTATAGTTGATGTGACACGTTTTGTTTTAAGAAGTAGAGATGGAGAGGATGCTTACAAAAGCTAAAACTTAAAAGACATCAACGGTTTTTCATTAAATAGCCTATGGCCCAGTTACCTCGGCTTACCTTAGATAAATATTTCGTTCAAATTTCTATTTAGAATAAGAGGATAAATATTTTATTATAAAATCATATTCCAGCATTTCCTTCACATAATGTTTTGTTCTGTTCATTTATGATAAATAATATTTGTTTTACGTATGTTCCAACTCAAAAGATATCGAGTTACTGTGTTACTGAAGATAAAGCAATGATGCATAAGAGCAGTCATCTCAATTTCCTTACGTTGCTGCACTGCAGTGAATACAGTACTAAGTACACATAAAACATATTACAGAAATAATGTATGCTTGATTTCGTAAAATAAAACATTTTTGTAACATTTTCCAGTAATCTTAAAATACGGAATTCTGTTTGTAAAAGAATGAAGTAAAAGATCTGTACAAAACTAACAAATGTTGTATCATTGGTTGATATTAGAAGTGGTTAGAGTAAATTTAAGCGACTGTTCAGTGGGAAAACGCGGCTGATTACTGATTGTCTGTTTACAGTTACAAGTCTCATGCGAATATATTAGTCCCCCCCCCCCCCAAAGTGAAATCCTGGGTGCGCCACTGTTTACAGGGTTACTCAAGAGAATTCCGTTACTTTATGGGGAACAGAGAAATATTGTTTTCGGTGTGCTCCAATGATATTACACTATTCTAAACATATTAAAATTCATATAAATCACTTACGAACACTATTGCAGATGTTTAAGAATATGGCGTTTATATCATTTATCTTTCAATTACAGGGACACATAGAAAAATTGGATTACAGTATTGCTTATGAGCAATAGAACCACGCTTTCAATTGAGGGATGCGCTTTAAATTTTAAATAATTTTTTGAATACCACTTGGTGCGTTTTATTCGAAAGATCATATACAAGTCTGCACAAAAGTATTTTATTAAATTTCCGTTTATTGGCGGAAACTGGTAAAGGCGAATTTTCAACTGTGTGATGTGTCTCGTAATTGAACTAAATTCGTGCATACTATGTAGTGTAATATACAAATCTATGTAGTACACGTTCAAGTCTTAATATTAGGTTGCACAAAATAATACAGATATTTTTACGACTGTAGATAGTACTTGCTGAAATCGGTTTCTCAAATGTGTTATGCGATTTCGAATTTGTTTACTTAGACACAATCTTTCAATTTATTAAACGGTGAAGTTTTGCAACAGTATTTTGAATGTGTTGAAAAGAGTTTTATAATGTATGTTTGACGCAGGACTTTGTTTCTTTTATGTGTCATACAAATAATGTGATTAGGCGTAAAAATAGTTATACAGTGGCACATTATACTTAAATACAGTTAATATTTCTTGAGAAACCGTATGCACATTTACTTTTATGCGAACTATATAGTACGCGTTCAAGTCTTAATATTAGGTTGCACAAAATAATACAGATATTTTTACGACTGTAGATAGTACTTGCTGAAATCGGTTTCTCAAATGTGTTATGCGATTTCCAAATTGTTTCCTTAGACACAATCTTTCAATTAATTAAACGGTGAAGTTTTGCAACAGTATTTTGAATGTGTTGAAAAGTGTTTTATAATGTATGTTTGACGTAGGACTTTGTTTCTTTTATTTGTCATACAAATAATGTGATTAGGCGTAAAAATAGTTATACAGTGGCACATTATACTTAAATACAGTTAATATTTCTTGAGAAACCGTATGCACATTTACTTTTATGCGAACTATAAAAATATCATTTTAACCTCTATTTCTTTACTTTCATTTCCTTTATCATGCCAATTTTACTCTGAATATTAATTTCTATTTCTGAAAAAACTTAGTAAATATGAGCCAAAACGAGATTGTGACTATCTTATAATTGAAAAACTCATTTTCAATATTAAAAGATATTTGGTCTAAAATTACTAAAATAATGTTTTAAGAATTATTGGTTAGTAAAATGAACAATTTTCATTTCAAAATCCATATATGTGGCAGACTAGTATTTAACTAGCATGATTTGGCATAAACGTGGTAACATATTTAACACCTTAACGCTCGAATTAAATTACGGTTTAAAAATTCAAATTGCTTATTGGCACCACTTGTATGAAAAAGAAATATTCACCTTATTTAATGACAGGCAAAATGATACTAAAGTATAGCCAATTTCACTATTTTATAAAACTGGTGGGAATCAAACAATCTGAATAAAAGACACAGCCCGTGAATATGACGGAAGCGTGAATTAAGGGGTTAATCTAGAGATTCTACAGTATTGATACCTTCAAATTATCCATTTTACATATTTCCTCTTAACCTAAAGTATCCTTCCAAAGACCTAAAATAATCATAAGAAATATTTACAGTGCTCATAGAATGTATTATGGAACATAAAATATATGTTACTCTTTTACCCAGATTTTAACATTAAACAGCAAAGAATTATGGAGTGCAAAATTTTTGTATGCAACAAAACCCCATTGTAGAAAAAAGGCAAATGATTCTTGATCTAGGGAAATTACAGTATAACCATGAACGAAAATACACAGTAACCATTTCCGAGTTACCCACGAGTTACCTTTAGAAACTTAGTGAACCAATATGTTTTTGAGATTTAGAGACGTGTTTACAAAAAAAAGTTTGGTTAAAAATTGGTTAAGATTTTTTTTATATATACAATGAAGTGAGATACCTATTTAAATTGTTTAAAAAACACATAACTCAGTAACAATCCATTTTCAGCAATTGATGGTCATAGTTGGTAATGTTTGTGTGTGTATATGATTTACACACCACGTAATTCACTAAGATTTATTTAAGTTTAAAATTGCGTACTACAGTTGAAAACGCAAACACAAGCGGTAGTTATCGGCTCATTGTCACTCCTGTAATTGATTTATCTGGTAAATAAACGTTAATTTCTAACCACCCAATAATCTGTAGAAAACATGTCCTGTTTTACCTCAGTAATGTATAACAATTTCGTCATGTTTGATGTAATGTAATATCACTAAAATACGATGAAAATATTTTTCCCTTTAGAAACTTTAGATCATAATGTAACGGAAATATTTTATGCTTCCTTGTAAACGAACTATACATGCTACTTACTATATACTCTAGTTATCGAGACTTCGCAAAAAAATTAATTTAATTAAATCATCAAATAAATTCATTTAATTAAAATAATATGAGACTTTTTCAAAATTTTATGATTTGTCATGTGATTGGAGGTGTTCAGCTATAAGCTTGCAAAATTGTAGGTCTCTATCCTATGTAGTTTCTCAAAACGAACTCGTCAGGTGAACTGAACCCTTAACTGCGTTATCTGAGATTTATTTAGACATGAACGCAGTGACTACAAGAGGTCTGGATAACCGTATTTAGTATTACTACGTGGCTAAGTCATTGTATCCTTCAACTTTTGAAAGATACACCAAGGAGTCTTTTGCGACACTTGTGAGAACTGAACATGAAGAAAAAAATCATGCGTACGGCATAGATAATGAAGCACTTTCCAATACATTTAGGATACTGTAGCAAAACTGCACAGTTTACTAAGGGGAAAGAGCCTAAATGAGCAAATTGGAAAACGCATAATGCATATGAAAACCCAAATTCTGCTATTAAGATGAATACCCCGGAAAATATACGATTTTTTGTGCAGCTCTATATATGATCTATAGATATGTATGTATGCTGCACAGTAGGCTAGAAGTTAGTTCAGTTAAACGCATAGCACAGATGAAAATTTCCATTCGGCAATTTCCGCCAATAAACGGATGCTGTTGTAAAATTTTGTACAATCCTGTATAGGATCTGTAGAATTTTCACATGCCAAGTAATATTTAAAAAAATAATTAAATTAAAAAACTTATACCACAACGCACTTCCAGCAATTATTGTTGTTGGCTTAAACAGCTTACTTAATATTCATTTACTTCTGTCGCCAAATACTTTTGTGTGTTCCTGTAAATGAATGATAAATTCTATGCTCATGACGTTCTACAAGTAAGAACCTTGTAGTGCACTTCAGTGATATATATCAATTTCAATATGTTAAAAAAAAACATTGGTATTCTAATAAAATACACCCCAAACGATTTTTCCTTGTAGAACGTAATGTAACGGAGTTCGATTGATTGTCCATGTGAATGGACAATGTGTAAACGCTACACACTTAATTTTCATAACCGAACATGCCATAGATAACTACAATAACATATATCAATTTCATGACAATCGTATTATACTTATGCGAGTTACAGCACGGACAGACAAATCGAATTCATAAACATGTTTCAACTATGTTAGAAAGTGGTAAAAATGATTAAGAGCCCTCTTCAGCCTCGGGAAGAAAGTAAAATGTTCATGCTCAGTCTATGAGACCGTCATTTTCAAATATATCTCTCAAACTTTAATATCTTTGCAAGATTGGTTTTTGAATAGGACAGCTGAGGATGATCTACAACCGCGAATGTCTTAACTTTTTTGATTTCGGTTTCAGATTCTTTTTAAAAAATTACTGTTACTTTTGGAACCGATTGAAACAGATTCCGAAATTGAAACTATCCTATTATAAAAAAAAAATTATAACTAAAATCGAAAAAGTGAAAACCATCCCGGTTGTAGATCATCCTCAGCTATCCTATTAAAAAAAAAAATCATTCAAAACTATTAAAATTTGAGCGAGAAATTTGAAAATAACGCTCCCATAGACTTACCATCAGCATTCGACTTTCTGAGTGACTAGTCTGTGCTCTTAAAAGGGCAGGTTACCATCCATCAGTATAAAAACAGGTGGACTTCGGAAAATGCTTTTCGAATAAAGTACCACAAATACAAAATTTTTCTTCTTAGTATTCATAGTTTATACTATCGGAAATATTTTTATTGTAGAAAAGTTATTAAAATTAATGGAGATATTGCGAGTTGCATATGGGTAGAGATGTGCGCTCATCACTAATGTAGTGCACAGCTTGTCAAAGTCATCTGGAAAAACAAAATCAGGTTGAAAGTGGGTGGAGGGGAGCCATGAACTTGTTTTTAGGGAAACTAAACAAACATTTCTAAACTGGCATTTGTTTGTAAGAAGTGTAATTTTTAGACCCTGTTTCCTGTAACTTCAACATGGCTTCTTTAAATATATTTTTTTTTAATTCTCATAATGAAAGACTCATCGCCGCACAAAACAAATAATCTATCATTTTTCTCAAAATAAAAAAATGATCAGTTGATCAATTTAAATTTTAAACGCTACTTTAGGACACGTCTCTCTGTGACGGCAAAAAGCTAATTTAATGAAATGTTTGTAATTTTTAAAATCATTAGAAAACTATCAGCACTATATATTTCTCGTTAAAATCATAGAAGTTATTTAGATGAATTTTATTCCTTAATTATGTTTGCGAATAGTCTCAAACAAATAGAAACGAAATAAAGTAAATATATGTATTCAAAATTTTGTTAATGCATCATTATCTTTACGCGCATATGTAAAAAGAACATACTAGAAGATGTTTATTCACAATGTCACTTAGTATAAAGGTCCGAATTTTTAATCATTCTAGCGACAAAAAAATACAGTTTAACTCAATTATCTCTCCAAATTTCAAAAATCCGGAAGACAGGAATTTAGAAATAAAACAAAATTGCGAAATCCGTTATGTAGGAATGTGTGTATAATAATGTTCATTGTTGTTTTTATTAATAACTAGGGGGCTCGGCCCCCTACGAGCTATGCTCGCCAACCCCCGTCCAGACACCGCAGACTCAAAATGCACGCTAATGTGATCGGCTTTAAAAAGATTTCGAAAGATTGAATCATAATTTAAAAAACAGCGTCGATCTCCCTATAAACGGATTTCTATTCATTTCTCTTTGATTCGGGAAATTTTAACGCCAAATCCGCTGCTGTACTACTTGATTATCCCGTCGACTAATTTCGCCAAATTATATAAATCGACAAACCACTCGCCAAAATATACAAATTGACATAATTTTTATTTTAAATAACGAAAGAACAAATAAATTAGTACAACATTAATAAAAAAACAAATAAAACGTCGAAATAAAAATAACTTGATGACGTAGACACGTGTAACAACATTTCAAAATAAGCTAATATAAAAGGAATTAAGTAAACAGAATCTTTGTCTCCCGGTGTTTTTTAACAAAGCGAAAAGAAAGTTCTTTTAAATGAGACATTTTAAATTAATCGTTTTTAATCTGATCTAATTTTGACCAAACTATTCTTTCTCTTTTTAATATTCACGTGAAAATACTTGTGTTAGGAATGAAATATTATTTGCGCTTTCCTAAGAAAAATAGTTGAAAAGTATCCTCTCAAAATATTAAATAAATGTCTAGCGCAATTTCTAAATTTAAACCGTTTTGCAATATTATTTTGTGTTCATTTTATGTAATGTGACGTAAATATGACGTAATTTCTCCTATTTAAGACTTCTAACGCATGTTGATAAATTTATTATTTTACAAATTCCTTTCTCTCTTAAAATTCACGTGTAATTATAGTTTTTATGGCGTAATTTTTAATAAGTTCCTGCTTTTTGTACATAATTATTTAATTCTAATTTCAAATATTTTTTCTGTTTATAATAGTCACGTGTAAATAATTTTTTTTATTTATTACACGTATAAATATTTTTTTTTTGAAGCAAACATTATTGTTTCCGCTGTTTATACAGTTGGCAACAGTTTAAATTAATATCACTTTCTAAAATCTGTAAAAAATATCTCTAGAAATGCTGAAAATTTGAATTTAAAATAGAAATAAAACCTCAAAAAATTAGCCAAATTAAAAAAGAAATACAATCTGCACACCGAGAACTTCAAACGTATAAAATGATCTAAAAAGGATTAAATTCCCATGAATAGTTTTTGCTACTATAAAACTTTTTTAGTGGAACGATTTTGTTCAACTTTAGCATTAAATATTTCTTAAAATAATTCTTCGATTTAAAAACTGTCTGCATCAGCGTATTTAACAAACATTTCTGTATAATACTACCGATTTTCATATTTTTGTATGCATTATTTTTCTTAATATTAACGAAGAAAGACCTCCGGTCACAAAAAAATTAAAACCGGCGGCAGCGGTGACAGCGGTAGTTACTTTTTTTTAGAATAGAGAGAAACTCGCTCTAATAAAGGCATTAATTAGCAAAGCGAAAAGGAGTTTAATTTTGCAGAAGTCTGCAAATATGTAGCATCATTAGATTATGCTGCTTATTTCGTTTTATATTATATTACTTTGACAATAAAATTATATTTGATGTAGAAAAAATCTTAAAAACTTATTTGTATAAAGTACATTTTATGGATAACGAAAAAATTTCCTTAGATTATATAAAATTATATATAATATTCTAAAACTAAATAAATATATTTTGCAATTAAAAGAAATACGGTATTCAACATAAACTTCCCGGGTTACAAAATATAGGTCAAAACACTGTTTTCTAAAAATATCTAATCGATTTTTTATATTTAATATATTTTTAGATTGCCCGTTAACAACACTAAAAAGGATTTTATATGAAAAATATTAATATTGTATTTAAATGAAGTTTTGAAAGACAGTTTTGATTTATTAAAAGAAGAGCTTTCGTATTAGCTGTACGCCAGGAGGACCTTTCTTTAATAGAAAAAATATTAATATTAAGAAAGTTATAGAGTTCAATTTTAAACATTTATACAGGAATGAAAATTTCAAATAAGTAAAACGACTTCGGAAAATACAATACTCATCGTCAATCATAATCTATAAAATAGATGTTGCATATTTCTATTAATGTATTAGTTATTGCTAAGTTTAGCAGCAACAATTAACATTAAAAAATATTTATTAAGTATGCAAGTGCTGTTGATTATAAATTTTAAGTGCTTATAGTGCGTATACCAACGAAATACGTCGATCAAAACGGATTCTATAGGTCTAAGTAGAGTTATTTTAATCAAGCAGAAATCAATTATGCTAAAATGTTAAATTTTAAATTTGAATGTTAAATTTTAAATGTTACGTGCTCTATGTTGACGATACTTTATTTTTTGTTGATAATCCTTTTGATATTTCCACCATTGTTCATACTGTCCATTCCATCAACCCACACATCCATTTCACTTTTGACTTAGAAAATAGTAAAAACCTACATTTCCTTGATGTTTTAGTTACTAGATGTGATTCGTTTTCAAAACTTGTGTTTATAGAAAACCTTTTTCTGTTTCTAACCCAACTTATTCTCTTTCAAATCATCCTGTTAACCAGAAAATCTGTGTATTTTACACATATGTAAACCGTGCCCTCAAATTTTTTTAGATGCTGAATTCCTTAAGAACGGACTTAATTACTTAAAATCTGTTGCTGTCAAATGTGGCTTCAACCTGTCTGTTATCAATAAAGCTGTGAAGAAATTTAATAGACCCTCTAGCAATTCTACTCTTTCTAAATTTGAGAAAACCAAACCTGATAATTTGATTGTTTTTCCTTTTTATCCTCCTTTATATTTCAAATTAGTTAAAGTTTTAAAACGTTTTAACTTTAATGTTATTCTTAAACCTGTCAATAAATTCGAATTTTCCTCCACTGAGTCCCTGATTTCTCATTTTTGTAAGTAGGGAATCTATAATGTTCCTTGTAATAGTTGTCATTTTTCTTATATTGGTCAAACTAAAAGAAATCTTGAAATCCGCTTAAAAGAAAACTCTCGTTATGTTAATAATCAGGAAATTTCTAAATCTTATATGGCAAAGCATTCTTGGGATTCTGGCCATAGTTTTAATTTTCAAAATGACAAAATTATCTTTAATGCCAATAACACTTCTGAATTGGTCTTTCTTGAAAATTTAGACATTTATCTTAATCGTGAAATTATTGTTAATGAAAAATCTGATTCTACTATATTCTCTGCTGCTTCGAAAAACTTGTTCACACCTACCATATAATTCTTACATTTTAAAATTACTTATTATGAGTTTTGGTATTAATATATGTATACACACACATATATATCTGTATATATTTTTTTCATATTGATATTTATATAATTTTTCTTATTTCTTATTTTAATTTTTTTATCATTTATTTATTTAAATTAATTTTCATACATTAGACAGACTTGACTACACTTAAATTAAAAAATATATAAAAACATTTAATTAAAAACTAAAAATACAAAAAATACAAAAGACGTTTTGATGTGCAAACGCACAGCCTCATCAGTACAGAATCAGCGACAGCAGAATATGGAAACATGTCCTGGCTACAGTCGAAATCAAAGTTAAAGTTAGTCATTTAAAAACAAAAAAATATTCCATCGGGATCGCACCGGATTCGTTGAGTGTATAAGGGTATAATTTTGTAAATCAGCTCTCCATGAGCAATCTGAATGATAAGTGTTGCAATTTCTCTTCAAATTAAAGAATTTTTGAAGGCTGGGATGTGGTCTGTTTCATACGCGTGTTGTACTAATTTAGAGTACAATCTTCCATTTTTAAAGTCGCCGACATGTTCTTTAAGTCTGATATCCAACGATCTGCTAGTTTGACCTATATACACGTTATCACAGTTACTACATGGAGTCGTGTAAACCACACCGGCTGATTTTTTTTACGTCATAATTTGTTTATGGCTATTTAAAAAAGAACTTAATTTATTTACTGGTTTAAAAGAAACCCCAATGTCATTTTAAAATGTTTTAAATGACATTGTGTCCCCCAATGTTTTTAAATAGCCATAAACATAATTATGAGGTAAAAAAATCAACCGGTGTGGTTTACACGATTCCATACAGTAACTGTGATAACGTTTATATAGGTGAAACTAGCAGATCGTTGGATGTCAGACTTAAAGAACATGTCGGCGCCTTTAAAAATGGAAGATTGAACTCTTAATTAATACAACATGTGTATGAAACAGACCACACCCCAGCCTTCGAAAACTTTTTAATTTGAAAAGAAATTGCAACACTTATCATTACAAATTGTTCATGAAGAGCTGGTTTACAAACAGTGGCGTAGCTACATATTCAGTGCCCTGGAGCAAGTAAAGTTTGTGCGCCCTCTTGTCACTCAAAAAAGTTCTGCGTAATTTTGTTTTGAAGTTACATATATACATACATATATATGTAACTAGCTGATCTATCCGGTGTTGCCCGGGCCCTTTATAATAACGTAAACAAAACTCAAGTTCGTATGATTTTATATATTCCGAAAGTAGTTCAAATGAACCTGGTCTTAGGGGTGGCCCATTGGCTGCCATCGGCAGCGTCTAGTGTGTTCCCGACAAACCTCTTTCTGAACAAACTTTTGTCATGGGTCCCCGCTACCAAAGGCAGTGTATGCCAGGAGTGTTCCGTACGCGCCCGAGACAATCGAAAACCAAGTTGAATCAGTCAAACCCCGTAGTAATCGAGCTCATAGAACGCGAGATAAGAATGCGAATCCTGGCGGTGGAACTATAATCTTTAAAACAATCGTAAGCTAAGTTGAATGGACCAATTTCCGTTGAAATAGAGCTCATAACAACCGAGAAAAGAATACGCCGTTAATGTTCCAAAATGGTGGTAACAGAATTCTAAGATAAACTTTCATAATGCACAAAGTAGCTGAATAGTAATCTAAGTTTAATTATCCAATTACCGTCGAAATCGGGCATATTGATCCCGAGAATAGAATGCACCATTAATGTTCGAAAATGTTTATAACTGAAGTCTAAGACAAACTTTATAATACAGAAAGTAGCTTAATCGTTATCTAGGTTGAATGAACCAATTCCCGTTGAAATCGAGCCCCCAGAACCCGAGGAAAGAATGCGCTCCCAAGCAGTGGAAGGTGCTTGTGGCTCCCACCCCCTGTAAATTTAACGAATTACATTTGACATTAACGCGATATTTAATTTACGGAAGAAATTCCACCCCTCTAAAGTTAACCACTTATATTTAACAGTAACGCGAATTTTAATTCCCGGCTGCAGTGAATAAACGTAAGTTGATGCCGAAAAAGAAGATTAATATTCGAAAAAGGTGGTAGCTGGAGTATAAGGAAAGTTTTAGTAGTTTATAAAGTAGCCGGAGGACCCTCGAACTATGCTAAAGAAAATTGCAAGACAATCGGATAATTTTTAAAGAAACTGCACCAAGGATTCTAAGGAGGTGATTAATATTCAAAATTGGTGGTAGCTGAAGTGTGAGTAATTTTTTTGTTATTCATGTAGTAGATGGAGGACGTAAGAAGTTGTTAGGGAAAAAATCCTATTGAATCGGACCATTTTAAAGAGAGCTATAATAGGTAGACAAAAGGAGCCAACTGATAACTGAGAGCAGGGCCTAAGATGAAAACATGTTACAACGTCCTAGTACTTAGCGCTTTAGATTTTAAGTTTGTCGAAATTAAGTACGGGGTATAAGTACTAATCATTAGAAATTTTTTTTAAAGACATGCTTAAAAAAGAGCCCTAGGGTCCCAATAAAAATATGAAGGTGTTCTCGGGGAGGGAAGTCCAAGCTCAATTTTGAAGTTATGCAATGAGAGTGTGACACAATTAGGGGGTGAAAAATGCATCGCGCACTTAAAGTTACCCTAGGGGGCCAGTGTCTTAACTGAAATGTAAAAGTGGAAGAAAAACTAAATGAAAAAAGAGCCCCCAAAACGAAGATCGGATTAAAAGAAGGCAATTTATTAACAATTTAGGGCACAAAAACTTCAAGTGGCCCTGTATCATGCCCCAGGGCCCCAGGGTCTCAACTGGAATGTTACTGGGCATAAGGAAATTTTTTAGTATTTTATATAGTAGTCAAAGGACGATAGAACAACGTTAAAGAAAATTGCAAGAGAATCGGATCATTTTTAAATAAGCTGCACCAAGGGCCCCAATAAGGCGATTAATATTCAAATTTTGTGGTAGCTCAAGTCTAAAAATTTTTTTTGTCGTTCGCCTAGTAGCTGGATTTCCTAAAATGTTGTTACAAAAAAAAGTTAGTGAATCAGACCATTTTTAAGGGAGATATAATTGGAGGTCCAAAAGGGGCCAACAGATAGTTGAATTGGGTTGATTTTTGACGGCCAATTATCTACACGAGGGATATAGGCCGAGGGGGAGTGCCTTCCGTGGAGGTCTTTCTAAGGGAACCTAATCCGTATTAACGCATGGAAATCCACGGTTCGAAGAAAACCACGAAAACTCCGAACGATTAGGCCGACGGGCGCGATTGGGTTCGAACCCAGCACCTCCCGTCTACCAGCTTCGAGAGCAGAACCTCTCAGCCACTGGTGGGGCCACAGATAGTTGAGAGCAGGGCCTTAAGATAAAAACATGTTAAAAGGTTCTAGTACTTGCCGCTTTAGATCTCAATAAGTCGAAATTAAGCATAGGATATGTATTAATCATTCGAATAAAATTTTAAAGAAGGGCGAAAATAAGTGGGGAAAATTCTTTAAAAAGAGCACTAGGTGCACAATAAAAATGTGAGGGTGCTGGCCCGGGGAGAGGAGTCCAACTCTCAATTTTAAAGTTATGCACTGAGAGGTTGACAATATTAGGGGGTGAAAAACGCATGACGCACAAAAATTTCAAGGGGCCCAGGATCTTTACTGGAATGGAGAAATGGGGAATAACTAAATGGGAAAAGGGCCCCCAAACCGAGGAAGATCGGATAAAAAGAAGGCAATTTATTAACAATTCAGGGTATAAAAACTGAAGAGTGCTCTGGGGGGGGGGGAGGGGGCGATCATAAACAATTAAAAATCTCAGCTCCAGGCGCATCAGGACCGGTCTTGGACTACAGGACTACCCTCACCCAAAATTTTCAGACTTCTACGTGCAGTAGATTTCGCTAGCCGCCACACAAAGAGCGAAACTTTCTTTTATTAGTATTGACTAGCTGACCCAGCCGGTGTTGCCTATCCCCGTGATAATATTCTTAAATGAACTTGAAATGTGTAGGATTTTATTTCTTAAGGCTGTTCTTAAATCCAAAGGAGCAACTTTATAACATACGTTTTAATTAATTTTTGCTCGAGAACGCATTAAACTGGCAAGTATTGTTATTCAGAAACTTTGCAATCGAAAGACGTTTTCCGTATTTTTTGTAAACACAATAGATCTTACAGAAAACACTGTCAAAGTTGGCATTTTCAACGGAATTTCCCGATGAAAGCAGAAAAACCAGTCAACGAAGGGAGAAAAACGTCTTGTCAACCTGTCATAGATCTTTAACATGATTTTGTCTGAAATACGTGCTCGATGACTGTGTGAAAAATTGGTTAAAAAAAAAACAGTCCTGTTCTAACGTATATTCAAAATTGCTGACCGCCGCCGTTCTGATTATCACATTTATAGACAATATTGAAAAAAGCTCGTTTTCATATTAAAATGTATTGTTTTACAAAAAAGAATGTTTGACTTAACATTTTCTTTGCCGAAAATATTTTTTATAAATATTTTTGTATAAAGCGCAAAAATCAATATAACAAAATTTATTATTGAGGAAATTACAATCACAGCATTTTGTACTAATACACGAAACCTATACGCATTTCAAACAAATGCTTAATAAATGGTTTTACAAAAAAAAAAAAAAAAAAAAAAAAAAAAAGCTAAATAAAATAAAATATGTACATATATATATATTAAAGATAGGCCACGCTCTTTGGTACAAGACAGGCTAAAAACTCTTGGGGCAGACCATGTCGCTATTGGTAACAGACAAAATTACAGAATACATAAGTTTTAAACGATTTAAATGGTCCTCTGAAGCAAAGAAACTTTCAAGAAGAAAAATCAATTCTTCTGCCTTGCAAAGAGAAATAAAAATCATTAATAAAAAATGCTTCAAATAAGTGATTTTTTTTATATTATTAAATGATTTAAAACTTTTCATATCTAATGCTTAGCAAATTTTAAAACTATTAGCTTCACCTGATGGAGGGAGCAGCTTTACCTGGCTTAGGGCGCACCGACCCGCAGGTTGGTTGCCCGGCGGGCCAGTCTTAGCCTGCCAGAATGTGACTTAATTTAGTAAAATTCTATTTTTTTCCTTTTTTTAATTTATAGACCTTGTTTCGGCATTGACAGAATGAAAATTTATTGAAAATTATGTCATTAGAAAAATGTTTAAGCTTTATGAATGAAAGTGCACGTTTCCTTTAAAACACGACGTCCATACACCAGTGGAAATACTTCGCTTCTCTATAAAACTAGGAACTAAGTTTTTATTCATTCTGTTTTGAACAAACAGTATTTCTGTAAACTGTTCAGAAAGTTGAATGGAGTAACTCCAAACATTTTTTTTCCCTTTTTTTAATCGAAAATTCATTGACTATAATATGTGCTATCAGATGGTGGTGGAGTGTGCGTGTGTGTCGGGGGACTAGGCACAGCCTGATTACGGCTTAAGCAAACTCACATTACTATGTTCGAAAAATATGTTTTGCCTTATTTAATCCTAAAATTTTGCAATTAAATAAAGTTTAATGTGGAAAATTACTGTTAGAAAAAAGTGGTGTAATTCTGCATAGGCTATAATCAGGCCCTAAAGAACACTGAATTTGGTACTTAACTTTTCTCTCTTTTTGAAGCTTATCGATTCGACATTTGACATTTGCAATATTTTCAAAATCTCAAAAACAATACGCACAAAATTTAAGTTGCTGCTTCCTCCTCAACCCCCCCCCCCCCCACATATAAATTTTGTCGCCGTGGGCTGATGTAGAATATGTTTAAATCAAGCTCTTATTATTGTTTTGTAATCTGAGTTGATGCATGTTTAGTTTCCACACAAAAAAAAAAAAAATCTTCAAAATTTTTCTTTATTGGTTTTTATTTGTAAAATGGTCAATAATTTTCTTCAACTTGTCAGGCTATTTTTTTTTTCCAAATCGTAAAATAATTATCGCAAATTACTACTGTTACATCGTACATATAGGTTTCTCTGCTGTGAATTCTTTGGCTACAATTATTTCCGTACAGTACATCATGATAAATGTCTAAACATTTTTAATACAAATGTACCAGAAAGATTACTGTTTGGAAATAGTAGTAGCTAGTAAAGTGGCCGATGAGAGTCCTGTTAAATAAGTTTTGATTACTTTAATATCTGAAAATCTTCAACAGTCGTCTACGGAAAAGTTGCAGAAAAAAAATCAGGCATGCTGAAACGGTGTTGGAGAAGTTACTTGAGGCTGCAATATGGTACGAATTAAAATTAAAGCTTGATGAGTAGAAGTCATTTCATTCAACTGTGTATGAAAACATGTTTTAAATCGAAATAGATGAGGTTGAACACAAGGTAAAATATCCTGATTGTAACAAGATTAATCTATAATGTCTGATTAATAATGAAAAAATATGCAAATGTATTAAGAAATCTTTATTTCGCTTTTTCTAATTTTGCGCCCTTAGGATTCGTGCGCCTGGAGCAGTTTGCTCCAACTGCTCCACAGTAGCTACGCCCCTGTTTACAAAATTATACCCTTATACACTCAACGAATCCGGTGCGATCCCGATGGAATATTTTTTGTTTTTAAATGATTAACTTTGATTTTGACTGTGTCCAGGACATGTTTCGATATTCTGTTGTAGCTGATTGTGTACTGATGAGGCTGTGCGTTTGCACAGCGAAACGTCTTTGGTATTTTTTGTATTTTTAGTTTTTAATTACATGTTTTTACATATTTTTTAATTTATGTATAGTCAAGTCTGTCTAATGTACGAAAATTAATTTAAAGATTTTCATTCAGATGTTAAAATGTATGTGTATATTATTTATTTATTTATTACTATTATTATTTATTTATTTATTTCCTAATTGCAAATTTTTATTTTAATAAATTATGTATTATTTGTTTTTTGGCATAGTTTTTATTAAATTGCTTCATTATTCTCCTGTAGTGTGTGTTCTTCTCTTTGGGTAATGCTGTTGTGTGATTGGCTGATGCCTTTTTATTTTCTGTTGGCTATTTCTTACTCATGTTTCTGTATTGGCTGTTTCTTCAACTTGCTTCTTTCCCTTACATGTTCTCTATCAGTCTTGCTGCTGTTTTCAAAATAGTAGAACGTTTTATCTGCTCCTGATGAAGAAAGGTTAGTTCTTTCGAAAGGCTTTGCTCATTTATTAAAATTTATATGGTGTTTTTAAAAAGTCTTATTCATCTTCTTTCCGTCTTATACACTTTTTAATAAATTCACTTGCTTCCGCGTTCTACTAAGTGTAAAAGAAGCATTTAATTTTTTATCATAATCGTGTTGTGCGCCCAGGACAAATTAATATGTAGTAACGCATTTTTTTTGGGGGGGGGGGGGCATAAATTTAAGTGAAAATGCTAAGCGGCATTTTCAAGATGATTAATGAATGCTTATAAAAGAGAATTTTTTAAGAAAACTATTTTTACTTTTATGCTTATTCATTTTGTAAAAACTACTAGACTTCTAATATATACAGAAGGTCATGTTTTCTATGTTACATTTATACGCCTAAATATACCTAAAGGAGAAAAAAAATAATAATTTCTCATTAAATCAGCATTCCCGTTAAAAGCAATAATACGATCAGACGTCAAACACGATGAAAAAATGCTATTATCAATAAATAATTTTTACTGCTTCTAACACATTTGTTCTAGCATGACGCTTTAAATTGCTGCGTTTAATCATTCCATAGCGAGCTCATAAAATTTTATATCTACAAATATTTTGTTGGCGAAATTCCAGATTTGAATTATCTTGGCATTCATTTTTTCATTTTGCTGAGAATTTAGATTCGATTCTTAAGAAAAAAATATTCCTCGGGAATAGCATGGATTTAGAGTCATTTTTCTTGCGTGGATATGAGAAAAATATTTTATTTATTTTTCCGAAATAGCTTAAAAATAGAATTCCAATTCATTGTTCAGTTATTTAAAGTTCAGTTGAATTGCAGTTTTCATGCTGATAGCAAAAAATAAACTTACAAAATTGAAGTATGTGAATTTGTCAATAAAGATTCGATATTAATTTTTAAACATTTTGAAGCGAGTGCTATTTATTAGTGTAGAATTTCAACTAGTTGCTTTACTAGTCAGTATTCTAGCGAAAATAACCCACAATCTTTCTAAACAGAAACAAATCCTATAAGGCACTACAAGGTGCGACAGGTAATCGAGAAAACACACTTTAAGTGAAATACCTCTCTGTACATCATAGTTACAAATCATTTTCTGTTGCATGTAAACATGTCAGAACTTACAAGGCTCATTCAAATGCTTGTTTTCCGGCCATTCAACAGTTTTTCAGGGACAGTATTCTTTATTACCCTTCAGTGGTTTATTCTTAAAAGGACGGGGACATTCAACAATGGGTCAGGAGATAAGGAGATTAGATTAATCTCAAGGAAAGACTCCCATTTTGCAGGACGTCCAACACTTTCCTTGTGAAGCCATTAAAGATGAAAACTCCGCGTGACTACAATAAAGCACCGCCTGACCACAACAAAGAGTGCGCGAGTAGAATGAAACTCCTATCTGGAGCTTAACTGAGGAATTGAAGAGGTATGCTGTCAATGTCTCATTGGCTGAAGAACACTGGATTAAGAGATAGCAGCATTTTTTAAACTCGCCCAGTCATTTGATTTAAAGTGAAGAACAAAAGGAAGGCTGCCAGGGTTAAGGTAGCGATTGTTTCATACAGAAAATGACATTGTTAACGATATGACATTATGGAGACCGTGGAATTCATAAGTCGTGTCGATAAAAATCCTAGAAAGTCGGTGAAGAGGGGAGCTTCAGGTTGATGAGGCCGATATGTGATTCATGAGAAGATTAGTTAGAGGTTGTACATGATGTGGAAGTTCTTGCACAAGGTAACCAGAAATAACTGCCTGACCAGCGCCTGCTTAAACAGTTGAAACATCAAGAGGAGCCAGGAATGCTGTTGTTTCCTTCCGACAAGAAAAACTTTCGCCAGGTCCAGAAAGTGAGCCGCAAAAAGATCGATTGCTGTATTAAATCCTCGGAGAGGTTCCGATCATCATACGCAGAAAATTTCTAGCCTCACTGGTGATTCTGGTCCCCAGGGACTGCACTAAAACTCTAAAGCATTTGCGGATTCCCTGGGTGGCCATCCCTGGCCGTGAACAGCGAAAGCGACCTGATGCCACCACATTTATTTCTTGCAGGTGCCAGACGTAACGCCGTTGCTTTTAACGAGGTGGCAAAGCTCTGTATTACTTCTTCAGCACGTGGGAAGCTGTATGTTTTTCAACAAGACTCTGCACCATCCCATACAGCCCATACAAACCAGTAATGGATGACCAAAAACTTTCATGACCATGTCATCCTCAACTTGTTGCTTCCTTGCTCCCGAGAAATTAACTCAATGGGCTATTACGTATGGGGCGTGGTTGAGAGGCACTCCAACAGTCATCCACACAGCACTGTTGCGAATCTCAGGGCAGCATTGTGTATTCAATGACTGACATTCCCAACAAACATCTGATTATTGCCTTCAGTCAGTTTCGACAGCGTGTAGAGGCCTTTATTGCAGCTGGCGGTGGTTTCAGTGAATGATTTTATCCATATCATGTACAATCAATGTATCCAGTGTATCCGATCACTTGTACAGAACGTTAAATTGCAAAAAAATTATCTATCTCTACTGTCTGTTCTTGTTTGAAAGCAGGCGTTGGTTTGTACTCAAATACCTGCCGCACCCTGTATGTTGCCAAAAATCGCCGGCCAGTTATGGTTTTACAAATTATACCGAATGTCTAGAGAAATATTTGACGAATTCTTCTGGAACTTTGGAGCTATAAAGAAAATGTCTGACTTCATATTTTTCAGTGAAGATTTAATTACGGGGTCTATTATGAGACGAAACTCAAATTGAAAAGTAATATTTAGGATTACCGTATAAAATAAAATTCTCGAAATTATATGAAACTGCATTACATGAACATGTGAATATTGTACGAAATTCATGTTCATTTGAATAAGAATAGCATGTATATTTATGGAGATGAAAAAGGTTTCTTTAAAAAATTCCAGAAATTTTCGCATACTTCTGGAACTTTGAAAAAATATGAGGTCCAATGTCTTCATTACATTCTTATAGTTCTAAAAGAATTCATCTTTACATATTCGATAAAACGCCTAAAATTTAAAGTGTCCGGTGATTCTTGGCAACAGTGTAAACTCTTGATATTCAGACAAATTTACATCATTTGAAAAATGTTCCATATAGTCGGTTATTTGAAATTGAATGTTTTATTAAAAAGCAAAGAAAATGAATAAAGACATGAGATTTCTTTCCCACTTTTCATCTTGAATTATCCTTATTTATGGTAGTTTTTAATTTTATAAACCTATCGCGCCTGCAGTGATACAACAGTCCTATATTACGGGATATGTATGAAGAACTTGGTGAAAAAAAATGCTATGCTCGCATTTTCTCAAAACTTGTTATATTACGTGGATCAAGGAGCTATCAGATAATATATTATATCGCAAAGCTAATTAGTCTAAATATATGAGATATTATTTTTAATATTTCATATATAAATTTCAATAAATAATAATGTTTTGCCATCTGTTAGCCCTTTCCACTCTTTAATTATTTAACCCTTTCCATTGAAAATTTTTGTTTCGAAATAGCAATCATCATTTTGCTACCACTATTTCTCTATTGCTATCTTCCAGGATCTTCCTATTAGAGTCCTGTATAAAATCGGGTATCCCGAATATCCCAATTTGGGTGTGAGCGGGTCGATGCTAATTATTTTCATTGCATGTCTGTTGTTTTGGTTGACCCATGTTTTGAAAAGAAAGTCCTGAATATTTGTTAATTGAAAAAAAACTATATATTTGAATACTAATAAGTATATATATCTTCATTCTTATTAAAAAAAGGATAAAATTATCGTAAACTGTTTTTCCATAATTGTATTAAAATATGGTCTATTTTCTTTCCCTGTGAGTTCGAATTTGAATATTTCGGATTCAGGTCGGGGTCGGGTTGACATTAATTAAACTTTTCGAATTCAGATTCGGAACAATTGAACTTGTCCGACGGGTGAAATCCTGACCCTATTACAAATGCTGTAAAAATATATACTAAGAAGATCATTTTATTTTAATCAGTGGTAGCCAAAGCTTAATTCTGAAGTAGCGGTAGCGACAAGCCTTCTTGAGTTAATCTCGACAAAGTGCAAAGGTTAAAAATTTCAAACATGTACTGCCCAGAAAGAAAGAAAGAAAGAAAGAAAAAAAAAAAAAAAAAAAAAAAAAAGACCTTTTACTTCAAGTTTCCCGAACTTTAATTTTCGTTACATAACATCTTCTTTTACTAATCTCTTCGTGTGTTATTCTAGAATATGCCCAAATGACTGAAAACAGAATAGTATTTCTTATTAAATTATCATTCTTTCCAAAATCAATAGTATGATCATATGATGAATAAATACCATTAGCTATAAATTCTTTTTATGGATCCTAACATACTTACTTTTGCACAACGCTTTAAATTTCTCCGTTTAATCTTTACTTAGCAAACTCACAATATCTGCAAATATTTTATTGGCAGAATTCCAGATTTGAATTATCTTACCATTTCTTACATTACTATTTTAATAAGAACGTAGATTCCCTCTCTTACTCTGCCTGTTTAGATCTTTTTTTTTTGTTGTTAAATTTTAGATAAAAGAGTGTGGATCGAGAATCATTTTTCTTGTGTGGATATGAGAAAAATATTTCATGCATTTAATTTTTAACAGCCCATAAAATTGGAATTTCAGTTCAGTATCCATCTACTAAATTTTGATGATGAATGGATTTTTTATATTGAAAGATTATCATAATGAAATTTGTAAAGTAGTAACTTTGAAAAGCAGAAAACCAACGTTTAAAAAGGCACAAATAATAAATGAGAAAGCAGCAAACAGCTGTTTTGAATCTACTAACAAGATTTTCGAAACAGCTGTTTGCTGCTTTTTCATTTATAATTTGTGCCTTTTTAAACGTTGGTTTTCTGCTTTTCAATATTCTTGCACGAAGGCTTTAATTACTATTTTAATAGTAACTTTGAGTTATGCAGGTGAGGATGTATACGTGAGAATTTATAGCTCCAAAAACCAATATTCTGGTTTGAGAAAAACGATTAATAAATAATAAAAACTCTTCGGAAACGTTTTCGAAAATTAGTGGCAGCAAAAGAAACGTTGTTTTTATAAATTCTTCTTTAAATCTCGAACATTACTTAGTTTATGAGGTTTCTAAAGATAAAGAACTCTTTTCAGAAACGTGGACAATACAGATTAGGTAATGGTATATTTTCATTCGTATACTATATTTTCGTAGATTAAAAAAAATATGCTTCTTTTACAGTGCATAAAAATAATAATTTATTTTCGTGAACGTAATGATTTTTTTGTGCCTTTATGCATATAAAACAACTTATTTCTACATGGAAATTATTCCAGAGAGAAACATTCGCCTTGGATACAATATTTCAAATGAAAATCAAATTTCGAAGTAATTGCTTAAAAGGCGCAAAGGAGAACATAGTGAAAAAGATTCCAAGCCGGGACTCGAACCCGGGCCATCAGTATAGCGCACTGACGTTCTACCAACTAAACCACTTGGAACGATACACAGCTCGGAAATTTTCTCACTATTATATGTTGGCAAGGCTACAAACGCAGCACAAGATGGAATATTTTATCGTGAGCCACCGACCTGGGGCTAACACGAAACATAATTAAATCCAGCATCGATAGAAACTATATTAATACATAGAAATTATTCCAGAGAGAAACATTCGCCTTGGATACAATATTTCAAATGAAAATCAAATTTCGAAGTAATTGCTTAAAGGCGAATTGCCAAGGCGAATGTTTCTCTCTGGAATAATTTCCATGTATTAATATAGTTTCTATCGATGCTGGATTTAATTATGTTTCGTGTTAGCCCCAGGTCAGTGGCTCACGATAAAATATTCCATCTTGTGCTGCGTTTATAGCCTTACCAACATATAATAGTGAGAAATTTTCCGAGCTGTGTATCGTTCCAAGTGGTTTAGTCGGTAGAACGTCAGTGCGCTATACTGATGGCCCGGGTTCGAGTCCCGGCTTGGAATCTTTTTCACTATGTTGGCCTTTGCGCCTTTTAAGCAATTACTTCGAAATTTTATTTTCATTTGAAACAACTTATTTCATTTTCTGTATATTAATAATTTGTATTAATATTTAGCATTCTAATAGAAAAATTCGATATCGTTTATAAAAAAAATATATTATAGAGGAACAATTCTTAATTATTTAGCAATATCAATTCTATCTGAAATATATTCACAATTTTCTGCATTTAAAAAGGAAATTTTGATTAAGATATAAAGAAAAATTATAAGTACACGAGCTTTATTCCTCATTCTTCCATTTTCAGTATCCCAACATACGATAGATTATCATTTAATTAAAATGATTGTGAAATTAAACGACAAACACAACAGTCTTGTTTAATGTGAGATATTAGGCGTTAGGGATTTTAACCTTTAAAAACAGATTTTTTGTAGCAACATGAAAATACGGGCGTGTTACTGTATGAGGCAATGCGTTTTAAAGCATTAATATAAACTCTTATTAATATTCTTATATAATGCAATGTTTAGTAATAGGTTATAAACATAACAAGTAGGAAATTGCTCGTCAAACGTGGCAAATGAGGTGCATTCGTACTATAACTAGTTTTATAATTATTTTTTGCACCCCATACTGTACTGAATGTATATTTTTTTGCGCTTCATAAGTGCATAGTCTGTAACATCATTAAAATGCACTTGCAATATTTTTTTCCCATTCCCCGTAATGTAACGGAAAACTTTTGACTGTCCTTGTCATTAAACTATACATCCGATTTTCATAAAATTTGAAATGGCTGGACAAAACTTTGCAACAATTACATATTTAAAATTTCAGACCATTCGGAGGGCTGTAACATCATTAAAATGCACTTGCAATATTTTTTTCTGATTGGCCGTAATGCAACGGAAAACTTTTGACTGTCCCTGTAATTAAACTACACATCCGATTTTCATAAAATTGGAAATGGCTCAACAAAATTTTGCAACAATTATATATTTAAAATTTTAGACCATTCGGAAGGCTGTAACATCATTAAAATTCACTTGCAATAATTTTTCCCATTGGCCGTAATGTAAAGAAAAACTTTTGAATGTCCCTGTCATTAAACTATACATCCGATTTTCATAAAATTTGAAATGGCTCGACAAAATTTTGCAACAATCATATATTTAAAATTTCAGACCATTCGGTTGTGTAATTTTTGCTGTTATATGCGGACGGACGGACGGACGGACGGACAGACGGACGGGCAGACGGACTGAACGACGACTATAGGTGCTACGTATTTACATAATTACGAACGCACCTAAAATAAGACGAATTTAATTAGAATAAATACAATATTGACGGTTTGTAATAACATAAGAACATCGGGTGCAGTAACACTATAGTCAATTATTAAAAATCATTTTCAGTGTATGTTAATGACATTACACTGTTTCAGATGTATTGAAATTGATATAAATCACTGCAGTTCACTACAAAGTGCTTACTATTCAGTAAGGTCTCCATCGTAGCATTTATCGTTCATTTACAGAAACATACAAAAGATTTTGGATACAGTACTGTCTTTGAGTTATAATTTATCGTCGTGTGTTTTCACTTTAGGTGCGCGTTTTTAAATGTAACTAATTGTTTCCACGTTACTCGCTGAGTAAAAATTCTATAGTTCGTATACAGAACTGAAAAAAAAATGTTAAGTACATTTCTCCTTATTAGCGGAAATTGCTGAAGGGAAATTTTCAACTGTGGTATGTGAACTAAACCTAAACTGAACTAAATCTTCTCATAGATGTAGCTTATAGATACAAATCCATGTATCATATACAGGCTGTACAAAAAGAATTAGGATAATTTTCTGATAGTAGATTGGAATTACTGAAAATGGATTTTCATATGTTTTATGGGTTTTCCACATTGTTCAATTAGACATCTTAATCGTAATATCTTAAGATATGGTACAATTCTGTATTGAAAATGCAAATATCGTATGGTTACGAAATTTGGTTCAATGATCTTAGATACCACGGTATTTGGCGACTACCTTCGTATCAAAGGCTTTGTCTATTATCCATAATACGTGATTATAGATTAGTTTCAACTGCTGCTCTGTGTGTCTTATCAGGATTACCACCAATTGAGACCGAATTAAAACAGTTGGCTCTTTTTTATGATATTGTGAAAAATAACAGGGCAGATTGGATAGGTGAAACCTATGTTTCTTCAGATCGTTTAGCTAAAAAAGTAGTAATGTTTTAGTATCCATATTTTTCTTATACACATTATATTAATTTTGTTGGTCCAGTTACAAAAAGTGTTCCACATCATCCACATCCTGTATTATACACTGATGGTTGAAAGATACAAACGGGAGTCAGCGCTGCCTTTGTGGTATTCATGTCAGACTAAAATTTACTAGAAAATCGAATTACATATCAATCTTTTAATACTGTGTATCAGGCAGAACTTACAGCCATTTATTTAGCTATAGAATGGTGTAGAGACTCTACTTACATTTCATAGTACATCTCATATTTATACAGATAGCCTATCTTCAGTTATGGTACTTAATAATTTTTTCCCGAATGATAAAATTTTATTCAATATGTTTACAAGCTTGCGTTTGTTGAAGAACAAAATCATAAATCTTGACTGGATTAAATCGCATGTTGGCTTCAGAGGCAATGAGCATCTCGATTCTCTTGCTAAATCTATTATCGAATTGGAAATTTATGACTTTGAGAGAGCCACACCAATTCCTGTCTCCTTCGAAAAACGTTATTGTAAAGAGAATTATGTTAAATTGTGGCAGAATGATTGGACATATAGTGATAAAGGCAGAGACACATTTAGTATAATTAAAACATTTGATATCTCATTTGTTTGCTATTCTAAAGTCAGCGCATATTTTATAACGTCTTACGGGTCTTTTCTCAGTCATCTGTTTAAGTTTGGAAAGCACCAGAACGATAAGTTTTTGTGTGGTAGCATGGATGATCCAAAACATTATCTTTTCGGACGTTGTCCACTTAAGCTCGTCTTATTTGATTTTATTCGGAAGCCCACATTGATCTGAAATATGAATGAAAAATATCTTACTGTCAAGATCAAATTATAATAAACTGAGACAAATATATAATGAGCTCAACAAACATTTCACTTTTACAAAATACAAGTTCTGATTTTGACTTTGATTTTATGGCATAAGTTTTTTACTATTCATGGTTGACTTTTGCGAGACATTTATTAATTTGCTCAGAATGTTGCCTGAAATTTTCATTGCGCTTCATTAGCCATTGGGCAGCCAGGACTTTCTACGTCTGCTAGTATTTTGTATGTCTGCTTTAAGATTTTATTGAAGTTTTCTTCTCTTTTAGAGTCATATGTAAATGTGTACATGACTCTATGCATTGTATATAATTCTTTTACATTCAGTCATATGTCAAACCTGTAAATTACTAATTTTCTTTTTATTTCATTCCCTGGTGCCGGGGCATCATAATTTTAAAGATAAAGACCATTGGTTTTCTGGGGCTGTTCCTTTCCCCGTGGCTTTGCAGAGGGGATTTTCCTGCCGGGGATTTTCTGTCTTTGCCATTTTTGTTTGTCTCCCCGTTAGGGTGTTTCTGTTCCTGTTCCTTGTTCAATTAGACATCCTATTTCACCTTATTAAACTATGAAGTTTTCTTGCATTATTCTGAATGTGTTGGAAAGTGTTTCATAACCTATGTTTGATGCATAGTTCTTTCTTTCCTGTTATAAATATAACATGGAAGACTGTAGTAACTTGTGCAATCTGTTACAAGATCCAGTTAGCTTCCAATACACCGAAATTTGCTTCATTATCCAAACTGATATAAATATAGATGTGTTTATTTTCGAAACTTCTGATTCTCGAAACTTTTGTGTTCCGAACTCACCCTTAATCTCCGCAAAACTTCCTATATTCTCCAGAACATGCGTAAAAGATAATTTAAAAAATATTTCATTAAAATATTCACTAAAAACATTGATACGACCATAATTCAAACTCTAATAAATGCTGTTATCTATAAATTATTTTTATGAATATGGACGTGACGCATTTTTTCTAGCATGGCAATTTAAATTTATGCATTTAATAAGCTCATAGCGAACTCATAACGTTTTATATCAACAAATATATTGTTGGAGAAATTACAGATTGAACCATCTAAGTATTTTTTCGTTTTGTCATTTTTCATTTTGCTCATAATGTAGATTCATTTACTGAAAAAAAATTGTCCCTTATTTATGGAAGAATATTGAATTCCAATAATTACATTAACGTTTATATGAGAAAAATATAATTTATGTATATTTTAGAAATAGCTTATAAGAAGCATTTCAATACATTATTTAGTTCCTGAAATTAGAGTAAAAATGAATTTTATGTTGAAAGATTGCCATAAAGAAATTTTTGCTTTATTGATTTTAAAAACAGGTCGTTACTGATATATTTACAGTTATTCCTATTACCGTAAATTTGTTTCAATCACATTCAATACATTGATATTTGTATTGCGCATTAGTATTTTAATAAGCATTATACAGTCACCGATTTTAGAAGGTTTTTGTACGTACACTTTTGAGAGGCTCCTTTCTATCTACTTAAAAAAATCTAAACTACGCTTTATCTAATCGCTCATCTGAGATACTTTTTGTCTAGGGGCCTTTTGAGCAAATTCGGTCCCTGCAGCTGCTGCTAATGATAGGAAGAAAACGCAACACTTCAGTAAAAACAAGTTAGGACCAATATTGATTGTATTGTCTATATGTTGGACAATTTTGGAATGAAATATAACTCCAATATTATAATGTCACCATTTTACTTGGATTTAAATAAATAATGTACACTTTCTTAACCAACATTGAATCAATTTTGTTATTTTATTGGGAAAATGTCCGATGAATTATATATTAGAGAAATAGTGGGAGCCATTAATATTATTGTATCCAATATTGGTGGGATTCTAAGAATGGTATGTTTTTCCTGATTATTCAGCTACGAAAGCACAATCAAATATTAATTTTAACATCTAGCCAGTAACGGTCTCATTATAACATGGTTAAATGAATTTTTATCATCTCACGATTTTTGGTAATTAATTGCTTATCATAAATATCAAAAAAAAAATTTCCTATCTTCATTCTACTTTTTTTAATCAACTCTTTTTTTTTATTTATTATAGTTCTCTTCAAAAATGAGTGTTTTCTCTCTCTGTTTTGATCCATAACTATTAAGAATTTGATCCAAATTAATTTAACATATATTTGTACGGGATCCAAAATTCGGAAAAACTGAGTTATAAATGAACTGAAATATATTCACAAAATAAGAAGAAAATTATGTTTAATAATTTTGTTCCCGTAACTTAAAGTTGAGTTTTTATTTTGTAAATCAATTAAAAAATTTAAAATAAAATAGAAATGTGAAACCAACAGTCCCTTTTTATAAACCAAGGTTTAAGTGAAAATAACATTTTTTATGGATTTTAATTATAAAGGAGGTTGCTTTGTTTTATTTGTTGCTCAATTTAGTGTTAAATTTATTTCTTATATATTTAGCTTTTACTTTCTTATATGCATTTTCATAGATTTTTATTATTTACGTATTATACTGAATTAATAAGCAATCTTTAGAGACATAAAACTGCAATATACAGTTGTTCTTTCTTATTTCTGACTTTTTCTGTATTATTAATTGCTTTCCTACTCTTCGTACATGCTACTCTTCGTTATTTGATGCATTCTGGTCATGTATGTATAGTGTATCGTTTATGCATGATGTGTAGCTGTATGTATAGTGTATAGTTTATGCATGATGTGTAGCTGTATGTATATGCATGTGCATCGAAGGACTTGCATATGTTTTAAGGTAATGTTCTGAGCATCCACTTATTCATGATTAATATATGTAATTTTACCGAACATGGCCTAGGTGCGCTTACCTCTGCAGGCTTTTGCATATTGTATATAGATAAAGTTTAATTTTTATAGTCTACAATTTCTTTTATCCTTTTACAATTTCTGATATAGAATGCACCAATTTTTCAATGCAACAAATTACCTTTTTTTTAAATGTCAGTCACATTCATGCATCTTCAAAAACAATTAAATTTTGTATATGTTTATAAGTGCTTTTAGTATTGAAATGCGAAATTCGCAGTAAGTGTAATCTATGATACTCAGTCAGTGACAAGCCTAGTAACAAATGTCTAAAAGGTGGTTTATCAAATTGTAGTAAACACAATTATAAAAGGGATATTCTTCATGTATCTCTTAAAGAAAAGTTTTCAGGCGATCTTATTACCAGAGCGAAATCGGTTCAGACTTAAACATTTCTTAAATTTTGCTCCCCACCCAAATACACCTTTTCCCATTCAGAAACCACTTTCCAAAACTGAAAAAAAAATTCTGAAATCTTGTACATTCCACTTACAAAATTTCCTAATTCTTGGATATTTGAAATTTTTTCTACACCATTTTCCTAATATCAAATAAATATTGGTTATAATAGTTATAATAAGGTTAATATTGCACAATCAGAAATACTGTTATTGAAATAACGATATTGATTATTAACTGATAATATTGGCTATTAACTGAAAATATTGGCTATTAATTGATAATATTTCCTTTGAAACGTTTGTTACGGCAATATTAAATATTGGTATTATATTAGGAATATAACACAATTGCAATGAAACGCCAATACCTCAAAAATATTACACTGAAAAAGTTAAAAATGAATTGGCAATTTTTTTGTAATACTGGTGTAATATATACATATTATATTACACCCGATATACTGGTGTAATATGGGTAAAAGTAACACGTTTATGTTGCGGCAATATGCTTTGGCAAAAGATTGAAAAGATATAGATAAGACGTGTCTATATATGTCCTTAAGTTTTCAATTCATTTCCAAATATCTAGAAGTGTTATCTTATTCCATTCATCAGTTTTAGCTATGAATACATCCAAAGAGGGAAATGTCTTTTACATTCAACCTGTAGAAAATTTAATCAAATAAAATACAAAATAAGATTTAATTTATAAATATAATATTATTAAAATTTTAAAGAATATTTAAAAAAAAATCTCTTCTGATGAAAATTAAATCTAGTGTTTTAGTGACTTAGAAAAATACTAAGCTTTAAACATTATCTTTAGCTTGACAATTATTAATGCACTATTAGAATTCTCAGAAACATTGGAAATTGCCTAAATCATGAATTCATTAAATTTAACCCTTTCGGGTCTGATGTACTATTAATAGTACACATCTTTTTATCGAGTATTATTTTGTCTTAACAATTATTTTCGTTACTATATACATGTAATAATGATAGTAGATGGCTATGTATTTCTTATTAAGACTTCATTTATGTTTTGATATTTAGTAATAACATTAATAATAAAAGTTTTCTTAATTCTCTTTGCACCGTTGGCAATCCCTTTACTTTAAACACATATTTCACTGTTTAAATTTAAAATATAGTTTATATTTCTGAACGAATCATGTTTGATGAAACGTAAAAAAACATTAGAAAGTTGTAATATCTGTTAAATCCTGTTGTAATAGATATTTTCCAAGCGTCTTCAAAAACTATTCCTTTATCTATTACCATATAAATATGAATTGAATAGTACACAAAATCGGTACATTCGTTAGATTTCAGACAATAAGATAATCTTTAAACTCCAGTTCACACTATTTGATAGCTACGATTAACATTATTAAAGTAAAACTAATTTTGTTCTCAAACTTAAAAAAAAATCGGACTCGTAAGGGTTAAGTTACCATCCTTCATCATTTATTAAACAATATAATATGTACGTTCGAACATTTGGAGCTATGGTTTAATCAGAATTCCAAATGTTGAAACGAGATTTTACCATCTAATGGTTGGAATTACTGCAGTACCAAAAGTTGGTAAAACTTACAACGAAATTTTTAACAGTGAAGGACAAATGCTTCAGATGACTATAAAATATATAAATTTCGCCGCCTTTCGTGTCAAAAACTCTGTAAAATGTCTTCCAAAATGACTATAAAATTAGTTGCAACAGATTCAGAGCACGTTAGTTGATACAATAGAACTTAGTTTGTGCTACCCTGCACAGCATTTACAAGAACATTACACATCATTTTCCACTGAAAACATACACTTTTACAAATCTGCAGCCAGCAGCCATTCTAATCGTTTGACCGTTTTAAAAAATAACGGACACTTGACCATATTATTAATCGTATCTGACCATATTATGGCTAGAATAATGTTAAATTATTGTTATGTAACCGTTTTCTATAAACACGGTAGAATGGTTGGACAGTGTACTGAAAATGATTGTATGTGTACAATCCATAAAAAAGGACCATGTTCTCCCTCTGATCAGTTTTAGTGCCAAACAGAGAAATACGAAAATATCCATTCCATAAGGAATTTTGACTTCTTTATATGTATATATTTTTAAAAAGCTTAGAGGGTAGAGTTCATTGTGAAGTTGTATCAGACTTTTAAAATTAAAATACAAACACCAAATTTTGATGTCATATTTGACTTTTTCGGCAATTGGTACCTTGGGATACAAAATGGAAAGTCATTAGGTATAGATTTTTAGGAATTATTCAGATGTAAAGCTTGAACTCATAAATATTACATTACAGATCTTTAGTTATTCAAAACAAGCTGCAATGTTCATTGTTTTTAGGCCTAACTCTAAAACGACTTAGCGGAATGAATTAAATTCTCCTTCCCCCTCTAATCGATGTCACCACCAAATTTGACACATTTAAATTCAATAACACGATTTCCGTACAGTGGCGGTCAAAAGTGTCCGGCCAGTTAGTTTCTTTGATTTGTTTGACAGAATGTTTCAGCGAAGAAGAACCACAATTCCTCCAAAAGTTAGAAATAAGCAAATTACCTCTGACCACGTGATCATTTTGATTGGACACTGAAGATACTTGATGCAAAGGGAAGAATTCGAAATTCGTGTGTTCAAAAGTATCCGGCCATTAGTCATCAGTTAGTTTTTGCTATCTGTAAAGTGTTTTGTTTTGGCCTTGTTTGTTAATTAATGAACGTGAATAACGTATTTGAAATTAAAAATGAAAAGTTGAACAATTTATTGTTCCTAAACGAGTGATTTGTTTGTCGCTAAAGGAATAATCCTCTCGTGAGATTGCGGCAAAGTTGTGGATAGGAAAATTTAATGTGGACGATATTTAAAAAAATATAACGATAGTCATGGACTTCGGAACTTGCCATGGTCCGAAGGACCCCGAAAAACGACTATTCTTGTAGACAGAATTATCAGGAGAAAAGCAGTTCAAGACCCGCATAAAAATGCCACTGCAATTCCCCGAGACTTACGGTGTTAATATGTTGCTGAAATAAGTCTGTGTCAAGACGCTTACGTAACATAGGACTTTATCGAACAGTCGGTGTTAAAAAAACTTTCATAAATAAAAAAAAAATCAGAGTGCCCAACTGGCGTTTGCGAAGGCATACAAATACTGGTCAAGTGAAAATTGCAAAAAAGTAATATTTTCCGATGAATCTACGTTAAATCTTTTTGGGATTGATAACGGACGCTACAACCGACGATCTAAAAACAAAAGATAAGATTTGACATATGTTATCCTCACAATGAAGCATGGCGGAGGACACGTTATGCTGTGGGGAGCATTTTCTGGAAAATATGCTTGTCCGTTATTTGAAATCCGCGGCAAGATGAATAGTGCAATGCATAAGGATATCTTGCAAGATCATTTGCTAACATATTGGAGAAAAATTGTGGTCGCAACTATTTGTTTCATCATGATAACGGCCAAAAGCATACATGCAAGCTTGTCAAGCAGTGGTTTTGCAACACAAAAAATTCCGCTTTTGAAATGAACACCCCAATCACCCGATCTGAATCCAATAGATAATTTTTGAAACTAACTTGAAACAGTGCGTGGAATTATAAATATACCAATTCAGCAGCATTTTTACAAAAATTGGAAGAACCGTGGAAAAAACTTAATATTGACGATCTGCAACCGTTCATTGAATCGGTGCCTCGTTCCTGCGCCGCAGAACTTATTGCTAAATGTATGAATACAAAATACTAATTGTAAATGTTGTTGATCACTGTTATTTTCTGTTAGAACACTATTTTTTTCCAAACTTGCCAAGGTGGTCGGAAACTTTTGAGAATATGCGTTTTCTTTTGCAATTAATTTTGCCAATTAAATTTATTAATATTTATTTTTTATTCCATAAATATGTTCTTAACTGTTATGTCAATAAAGTGTATATGTATCACTTTGAGATTCCTCTTCATATGGGTATAATTACAAATTAACCAAAAATTTTATGCTGGCCGGAAACGTTTGACCGCCACTGTATATGGTGTATGAGAGAGCAATGTTTGGATGGAAATTTTCATAAGATTGAAAATCTCGTTTAAGCAAATTTAAAACTTTAGTTCCAGGAATTATCGATATCTGGTCTTTTCCATAGCAATTTTTTTAGCGCCATCTATGCTTTAAATCTACAAAAAAAAACCCTCAAAACCTCGAGATACAGACGAGTTTTTATTTTGTATAATCTACTAGCATATTTGAACGTGTGCAACAGTTGTAACACGAACCAAATCCAAATAGTGTACTCAGTTTCATTCTACACATTGGAATATACTAGTGGATTGTAAACATAAATAGATTGTAGTTGCTTATGCTGTGTTTTTGCCGCTCTGAAAGAACAGTTACATTTTGACAAATCTTGTATATCTACAGAGTATCTCTTCTTATGGCTGAACAACAGGTATTTTCTAATATGTTTGGTTTAAAAGCGTTTCTCAGTGAGATCTCAAATTCATCCCGCTAATGTTAAACATATTTGCTTGTAAAGAATTCGTATTTTTAAAACATCATTTCTGAAGATTATTATTTTTAACTTCTTTTTCCTTGGTACTCTTCTTGAAGTATGTCTCCTTTATTTCAGTTGACAAAATATTTCTGAAACATATACTTAATTTTATTTGAAGTGTTAAACTCTTACTCAGTTTCGCTAAGATTTCAAAACAAAATTATAAATATATTGAAATATTTATAACTAAAATACAGGAGGCATCCGTTAATAACAGTACACTGAAAAAAATAAGTTATCCAAGGAAATAAATTTTTTAAATTTATATTATTAAAATACTATTATATTTTTAATTATTATTACATTTTTAAAATACGAATGCGTCTCACGCCTATAGATTTTACATTAGCGACGGGAATTTGTGATCTCACTGACCTGAAATGGCAGATTAATTCCTCACCAATCAACAAAGAGCAAATTTCAACAACATTGTTTGTTTAAATTTAGTATTTCGATCTTGCCTTAACAACTTGCAACCCTTAAAGGTATGCTTAAAAATCCTAAAATATCTTAAATGTAAGTCTCCAATTGGTTTAAAGGTTATTTACATAAAAACAGCTATTTAAACGCTTTACAGTAAACAATGACGTTCCAAATACATGCGATAAAATAAATCATCTGTATATATTTCAGTCATTGTATATGTTACCGTTAAAGTGTATAATTCAGTTATTTCATAGAATACCTAGTTATTTCATGAAATAACTAACCAAGTCCGTTAAAGTGTATAATATTATTGGATTCTACACTTTAACTAGTTATTTTATAGAATAACGATTCCCTATCCGTTAAAGTTTAAAATAAACAATTTGACAATAAAACAAATCCATTGTTTTATAAATTAACTGATGATAAATAGTTAAAGTCACTCGAAAAATACATTTCATATTACTGATAGATTAACTGATGAATAATAAATAGAAACAGAATATATTATATAATTTTATTTTTTATGTTTTTCTTAAATAGTAATACAAAATAACAGAATGTAGTGAGGAAATAGTTATATTTAAATTTTTACAACTTATAATTACATAAATTATTAGACTGCTTAGTTCTATTGGCAAAAAATGTTAAGCTGTTTAAAAAATATTACAAAATTTGTTTATCCAAAACTCAAAATATAAATAATACTTACAAAAGAAATAATAATAATAATGTTGAATATTGTTAAAAAATGACATGCTCGAGGGAACAATTATGTTATTTAATAAAAACATAAATATTTAATAAATCATAATTTTTTTCCCAGAAGGAGGGAAGTGTGTGTAAATACCACAATGTGTTAATACTATTAGCAATTAGACAGGTATTAACAATCACATTAGCACTTTGTGATTGGTATCTGGGCAAGTCCATGGAGAAGTCCCTGGTGCTAGCTTTTAGCAGAACTGACCACAGAAAAAGGAGAGCTCAGTTTACCTCAGCAGTTTTTGTCTTTAAGTTAGTTAAAATATTTAGCCTGGAAGTAATAAATTGTAGGCTGAGAAACAAAATTAACAATATATAATAAATTATAATATATATTAACAATATATAACTCTAATAAATAATGGAAAATAAAATGAAGGTATTTCCTAAATTTTTAAACTAATATGATCTTTCATTATTGTTTTGAAAAAAAAATTATGAATTTTTAAATATTTATGTTTTTATTAAATAACATAATTGTTCCCTAGAGCTTGTCATTTTTTAATAATATTTAACATTATTATTACTATTTCTTTTGCAAGTATTATTTATATTTTGAGTTTTGGATAAACAAATTTTGTAATATTTTTTAAACAGCTTAACATTTTTATATAGGACTAAGCAGTTTATATGCTGTTTAAAAAATATTACAAAATTTGTTTATCCAAAACTCAAAATATAAATAATACTTACAAAAGAAATAGTAATAATAATGTTAAATATTGTTAAAAATGACATGCTCGAGGGAACAATTATGTTATTTAATAAAAACATAAATATTTAATAATTCATATTTTTTTTTCAAAACAATAATGTAAGATCATATTAGTTTAAAAATTTATGAAATACCTTCATTGTATTTTCCATTATTTATTAGAACAAGAATTGCTGTGATGACACTTAGAATTACATTGCATATTATTTTTAAAACAAGCACACATTTTACTATCACACAGTGTTTTACACGAACTCTTTTTAAATCCTTGTCCAGTGCCGCAACTTTGAGCTGTTGCAATAGATCGCAAAGTTGCCTCAACATTTGGAACTTCTTCAATGGAAATTAATTCTTGATCGCATATACTGAACTGAGACCTAGAGTACAGCTGCTTTATTTGACCATTCCGTGATCCTAATCTAAAAAATCCATCGCTAGTTTTTCCATGATGACAGCTAAAACCGATCTAACATCTCCTCTTCCTCTGTCTACTTTAGGAACTGGAATACGGACTGTAATGCCTATAGATGCCTCAGAATAAGATTTGTCAGACATTGATTTCATTTTCGTAGCTTGAATTTCTAAACACTCTTTAGCTCCTTGTTTTTCTTTCTCGATATTTATTTTATTTAGACACAACATGCAGACTTTCTGTACCATTTTGTCGTCTGTGTAACAGACTTCTAGGCATAAAGCATGGATAGGTTGCTCACATTTACAGCAAAATAGGCCGTCTTCGCAATTTTCGGAACACACAACACACAATTTTACAGTTTCATTCGAAGGGGTATCTTCGATGGAAACAACATTATCATAACGCTCGAAGGACACTTTCCCAGTTTGATTCAAAAGTGTTTCCTTGACGGTGCCTTGACCACGTTCAAAAGATGCACTTAGATCATTTAATGCATTTTCAAATTGTTGTTCATCCTCTATTGAATCAAACACTTCTCTTGGAATAGGAGTTGTTAACAGTCCAACTCTAGGAGCACAACCAAACATAGCCTCGTAAGGTGTTCTCTTTATACCAGAATGAAGTGCTCTGTTTTTCATGAATTGGATAAATTTAAGCCCGTGACTCCATGACGTAGATTGGTTGTCTTACATCCAAGTTGTCAACATATTTTCGATGTCTTGGTTGGCCCTCCCAACGCTACCTTGACTCTGACTATGTCTGGCTTTACCATGTACGATCTTAAATTCTGGCCAAGTTATTTTTAAGTCTTCAATTATTTTGTTGCAGAATTCTTTGCCGTTGTCGGATTGCAGAATACATGGAGCACCAAATAATAGAAATATATCGATCAACTGTGTGGCGACTTCTTCTGCTCTCTTTGTTTGAAGAGGTCTTAAAATCACAAACTTCGTCAAATGATCTTGGTAAACTAAAATAAATTTATAGCTTCCATCAGGTTGTGACTGGAAATCTATAAGATCTACTTGACATCTTGAATTGAGATGAGAAAACACCATGGGTTTCAACACAATTCCTTTCTTTCCCGTATTTCTTTTTTGTTGACAAGGTTCACAAACCTCAAAAAAATCTTTATGTCATTCTGAGTGATGTTTTTATATCGCCGATTCAGTTCTTTTATCATACGGTCTCTACCACCATGTCCAATAGATATATGAGTTTCATATGAAATATCGAAAAGCAAATCACTTGAGCAATAAAATATGACGTCTGGTTTTACATCTGTTACTGGCACAATTAACTTTTCTACGCCTTGAATTTCCAGGACATCATAATGCTGGATTAACCAATAGTCACGTGGTATTTTTTCTGTGCTGTTTTAGCCTTTTTTACTTCTGCTATTAAATTTAATAATTTTCCTTGAGTAAGTATAACACTGTTTTCCTTTGTCTCACGCTAATTTAACAAAGATTCAAATCACTCTCGCATTAAGTCTTTCTTATTTACCAATTGATCTCTTATTTCTGTAGATCTCATCGTTAAAAAAAAGATAGGAAAAATATTTTTAATAATCTTACATGAAAAACTCTAACTTAAATACACCGGTTACAAATTTATGCAAGTTCAATACACATTCGACAAAACATGAACTGTGAATGACAAATGAAGAAATGCAGAATGCACACTGATTGCAAACCAGCCATAACCGATTCAAAACTGACTAAAACCAGCCATAACCGATTCAAAACTGACTAAAGCTATAACCGGTTCAAACAGCTTTCGCCTGCCGTCTTTAATATTTAACGGTTAGGCAATCGTTATTCTATAAAATAACTAGTTAATGTGTAGAATCCAATAATATTATACACTTTAACGGACTTGGTTAGTTATTTCATGAAATAACTAGGTATTCTATGAAATAACGGATTATACACTTTAACGGTAACATATATATTCATTCATTAAAAAATTCGCGATCTTCACGATCTGCCATGATTTAAACTATCGTAATGGTAAAGATGTGACAAAAATATTACCATTAAGAAAAACAGTTTTCATATAGGGAGCCGAATTTGGACCACTTCACGTATTTTCAGGTGTAACTAACTTAATTTTTGGAATATCTGCAAAACATAATTACAGGGTCAATCTATTCATCTACTAACTAAATAAATTTTTAGATCAATTTCTTTTTGAAAATCTTAAATTTTATTTTAAATTGAAAAAATTGTCAAAAGTGGTCCAAATTCAGCAACTGGTCGCCTAAGTTGGATCCCCCAGTCTCCTAAATTGGACCACATAATGTCAGGTTGTTTAACGACTAGGGAATATAGCTAATTGTATTAAAAGTAAAGTTTGTGATTAATGAAACAATCAAACAAAATAACAGCAATGAAATATAATGAAATCAAATATCTGAAAATAAGAGTAATTGTTTTAAATCAAAATGTATTCAAAATATAAATCAAAGTTATCAGTAATTAAGAATAGAAATTATGGGACTAATTGTCAGTTACTTAAATATCATGTAAGGTGTGATGCAAAGCTTACACAAGAATTTCGTTTATTAATTTTTTTTTCCAGCGCACACAACATGGAATCGTATTTGGCAATCTGAACTCTGAATCATTTCTGCTATTTTATTTTTCTTACAAATTAGGCAAAACCAATCACCACTGTCTAGATTTTTGTTTTTAGATTCTGAATTATAAGATTTTTTTTTTCAAGAGAAGTTTTCTTTACATTATGTTTGTAGTTCTTCACTTTCATCATTTTCCTGCTAATTGCATTACGCCCATTTTTTAAAACTTGATGTTCCGATTATAGCTTCCTTTTTGTCGTTTTTATTTTTTCTATTTCAAGGTTTAATTTATATGTCGAAGATGTTAACACAACTGTTTTTTGGCTCCCTCTGTACTTTAACTTAACTGAATTTAGCAAGGGAAATAACATTTCTTGTGATTTTTTGGCTTTTGGGGAGGATTTGTAGCCGCAGCCTTCTTTCAGGTCAATTTATTCACAACTTAAACTCTGCTTTTTGTTTCCTATATCTTTAACAGCTTTTGCTGTCACGGGTGTTTTCCTTCCAGACAGTTTGTCTGTGTCTTTTTCAACATTATATTAAAAAAGTGATTACAAACTATCCTGTATTGAAAAATACGCTACGATTGATCAAATGCAAACATTATACATTCAAACAGTGTTGGATTCAGCCAACTACCCCGGAGCCTTGAAATGACCACTCCCCCCGGAAGGTTTGAGATTTTATTCGTTTTAATGGGAAAAAGTGCAATTCCACCCTCCAGAACGGTGAAAAGTCAGCCATCTCAAATATCCCCCAGTAGGAAAATGTTTGAATTGAACTCTTTAAGCCAAATACGCCGTAGGAATAAGGACTTCAAAGAAAATAAATACAAATACATACAAGATAAAAGAAATTGCAAACAAAATTTATTGCATAAAAATGTAAAAATATTTTTATGTTTATATGGGCCTAAACTGTATTAAAAAATTAATCCAGATTTAAAAAAAAAAAAAAAAAAAATCTTGCATGGAGATAGTAATCTATTATAAATTATAAAAAAAAAATAGTGTACAAAGCGTACCGTCCTCGAAATTCATTACTTACTTTTCAAATTTATGATCCCATATCTGGTCCAATTTAAGCAACTTAAATTGGCCCAATTACGGCAACTGCGCCATTTTTTAAAACAGTTAATTTCAAGACTAAGAACAAAAACGAAATCAAATATATCCGCCTGAAAAATATGCGCAATAAACAGACGAATACATATATGTATATGAAAACATAACGGCTTACCTTAGTTTTAAAATATTCACTTACGTTTAGTAGGAAAAAATTAGATCAAAACAGCTAATTTTAGGTTTTATTAAATTGTCTGAAAACAGCACGTGGTAGGCGGTTGCTTCTTCTAATCATGAGTGACGTCATTCTGATGAGTAGGATTGCAGCGGTAGATAGAGTCTCTTCCTGTAATTAACGGCAGAATGGCAACGGTCCAATTAAAGCGGCGGTCAAAATATGGCTACTCTCCCCTAATAAAATAAGCATGCAAGAATACAATAAAGGGAAATTTTTCAGTATTAATATTACCCTCAGATTTAAATATTGAAATAAGTAATGGAAGTACAAACGCAACTTAACTCATGATTGGTTATTGATGATTGGTCACAATATCACAGTTTAACTGATTAACAGTCAACATAGTGTAAATTTCAACAACATAGTATACTTAAATTTGGTCTTTTTATCTCGCCTTAACAACTTGCAAACTTCATTTTATCGAACTGTATGCAATTTACAGAATTGTTACTTAATTAATATTTTTAAATCCTTCCCTGTATCTATTATGTATAACAACATCACAAAGACCTTTTTAAAACTAAAAGCTACTCTAAATAAATATTATATCTCTGATTTTTTTTATTTGTGTGTGTCACTAAAATTATTTTTCTTAAAAAATGCTTAAAATAAAATACTAAACATAAAACAAGAATGGAACAAAAAGGTCAAACTGAAAAAGGATCTCATTATTTTTAACAAGGTAGATAAAAAATATTTTACAAAAACATATAAACTATGAATTTATACTAATGAGATGAGTTTGTTTTGAAGATTTCCAAAAATTCATTTATGTTGGAATCTATACAGTATATACAATTGTAGGAATTTCTAAAATAAATTTTTATCGGAATTTAAATCAGAAAACTTAGCTTTAGCTGTTCCTGGAAGAATTATTATAAATTAAGTTTTTGAAATATTTTGATTAAAAAAATAATTTTTCAAGGTATTCGATTACGTTCAGAGAGGAGATTTTTAATATTAAAATTTTGAATTATTTATTGTATTAAATTGCAGATTATTATAAAAGGTTTAAATATGGTGCTAAACAACTGTATATGTTTAACACTTTTGATATTTTTAAAGAATAAACTGAGCACAAAAAATACGTTAAGTAGTCAGGTTTTGCTGGTTATACCACAGTCATATATTCGAGGCAACAACGTCATGTCTTTGATTTCTCCAGTGTTAGAATTAGCCATAGTGCATGCAATATAAAGAAATGAGCATTTTTAGAAAGTTTAACAACTTGTTTTAGTTTAGTTAAAATTGTAAACGAAAAAGTTAAAACAAACACTTTTTTAACTGCTGTGAAAACCTCGATCGAAAAATAACATTTATTTTCAACCAATTATTTTTTTTTTTACATTAACTTATTACATTCTAAATTTACTTAGTTCACTAATAATTTAGAAGTGCTGATCTATTAATATATATATTTTTTAATTTATATCTGTATTCTTCCTGATTTAATAATGTAACTAACTCTGGAGTGGGGTGGAACAAAATCAACCTTGATCTTTTAAGATAAGTCCTTTTATCTTGGAAAGCATTACGCAACATGAGGGCAACAAAAGGACTATCACAGGGAACATATTAGATAGAAAATATGATTCTTATCTTTGCTTAATGTGAAACCCCAATAACTGACACTTTAAGGATTTTTGCTTGTTCAGATCACTATAACAAAATTTTAAATCCATTTTATTCTATCTTTGTTTTTGAAAGGATAGTAGGATGCATTAAAAAATATCATTGACAAAATTTTGAAACATTATGCATTCTATTATTAAAAATTATTTTTTTTTCATTAACATGGTCAATGATTTCAGTAACTGACATCAAACATACTTTGAAAAATCAATAACTCTGACATAAAGTGAACCAGTGTCTGTCGTTTCATTTTCAAAGATTAAAAAAAAAAGTTGTTTTAAAAAATGTCTGCTTTTAAAATATTTTAATAATTATTATAAAAATAATACTTAAACCTTATTTATATATGCTAAGTTATACAGTTATAACTCGGTTACGGCCTTAATGAGCAATCCAAACATAAGCGGTGGAGGAAACAGGTAAACCTTCCCTTCTTACCTTAATTTTATCGATTGCAGGTAGTCAATTAATAATCAGGATCGTATAAGTTCCTAGTTGAGAGGGAAAAGTAATTAAATTTGAATGAATAAAATAAAATTAATTTAGCAATTACTTGAATTACTAAATTAAATTAATCCAAATGCTTTGTGTTACTTTTGGAAGGCTCTCAACTCTTTGGAAGAGACTGCACTAGAATTTAAAATTGTCAAATCTAGGAGGTTAAGCTTTAATTCTAGCCAAACACCTGCGTATTAAAGAGGGATATAAACAAATAAGATACCACTCAAACTTGATGCGAAATCCAATCAATTAAAGTATGTAGACATAAATAATGAAGAAAAAGTTATTATTATTTAACAATTATTTTATTTCCATGCATTTATTAAAAAGTACAAACATTATGATAATAAAAGAAATTAAAGTAGGTAAGTTTTGTTTTTTATAAATTTTAATAATAAGCATATTAATTTATATAGATTCTCTACTTACTGTAGACAGAACCTGTTGCATTTGCTTTAAATATTTCATTTGCATACACACATGAAATATATAAGAGGCTACCTCTGATTCCATAACTTGCTACAGTCGCATTTCATAAGATTCGTCAAACTATCATCACAGTCCATACAAATTAGGTTTTGGATACAATCCATTTTAAGCACTGCATCTTTTATGCAATTTTAGTAGTCATTCTAATACCTAAATCTTATTATAAAAATCAATTTTTTTAAGTGTCAATTATGACAAAACATCGGTATCATATCACAAGTCTGATAATAGGATGGGCATAATATTTTTTGAAGCAGTAATATTTTAAACCATTCACTAAACATCATCATTCGCAACGAAACTCTAGATGAAAAAAAATTCCTTTTTTTTTCTCTAGAGATGGCACGGAATTGCGGGACTACAGGGACCGTTTTTTTTCGGCGCGCTCCGTCATTGGATTTGGGGCAGCCTCTGATCTCGCCCCCTTGCAACTTGAACTTGACCTCAGTGCCTATTCATTGGTCATTTGTTCACAACTAACATTGCTTAGGATAGGATAGTGAGTTCCCCCACATCCTCAGCCCTGCGTACCTTCTCTGCTGTACACAAGCTTTTTATTTACGGCTGATTTATATTGCCGTCATAAATAAGTGTTCGCCGTAAACGTCATCTTATAGTGCCACTGAGTTTTATCGGCATTCCTGTAATAAAATCAGGTCGTAAATATGTCTCCTTGTGTGGTCTAAGCCCCTGAACTTGACCTCAGTGCCTATTCATTGGTCATTTGTTCACGATGAACATTGCTTAGGATAGGATAGTGAGTTCCCCCACATCCTCAATCCTGCGTGTCTTCTCTGCTGTACACAAGCTTTTTATTTACGGCTGATTTATATTGCCATCATAAATAAGTGTTCGCAGTAAACATCATCTTATTGTGCCACTAAGTTTTATCGGCATCCCTGTAATAAATTCAGGTCGTAAAGAAGTCTCCGTGTGTGGTCTAAGCCCCCGAAATTCCCATATGCGGGCAATACAGTGTCAACTTATTGTGTCACTGAGTTTTATTGGCATTCCAGTAATAAATTCAGGTCGTAAACAAATCTAATTGTGTGGTCTAAGTCCCTGAAATTCTCATATGTGGGCAATACAACATGTACACTTTATACACGTATACATATTCTAATCACTAATCACTAATCACCCACTCGTGGACAGCCAACCTTTCGGTATAGGAGCTGAATAGTCCACGAGGGGAAAACACATATCTACTACCCCGCGGAGACTCCAGTACTTGCGAACAAGCCCGAAAGCTCCAGCAGGCTGGAAAACCCTGCTTGATGAAAATTACATGATTATTACAGGTAATTCACAATGGGTTGCACTATTGAGCAAACCCGAGAAATTTTACAGTTATAGTTGATGATGAATAGTTAAAATTATGTTATAAAATAAAGTTAATATAGGTACTTATTTACATCTCATTATTTAGTAATTTAACATTTAAAAAGTGAGTATTTACACTTAAAATTTAAGATAGGAGAATTTTTTAAGGTAAACAATAAATAGTAGGATAATATGACAGAGCTTGATTAAAATGACAAAACAATCAAAATGATTATTAAACAATATGACAAAATGTAATGAAATAAAGTAAAATATTTAAACTAAGTGACTTGAAGTAAAAAGTTCATCGTACAGATGAGCGTTAAAAGTCTTTTTTATGAATGAAAAATGTTTGTTTAAAATATTATAGTTGGCTCTTAACTTAGCATAATTTGTTGGATCAAATAGGGTCCTTTTAAGGTTGAAACGTACAGTTTTGTTCCTTTTAAAGTCAAAGGTATGTGTCATTAATTAACATTTTGAGAAAAGGTAATGGATCGGGTCTCCTATCCCCTTGCGGCATGGGCAGGATGCAGAGTCTCGTTTCCCTATTTTATTAATAAAGGCAGGAAAACTGCCGCGTCCACTAACATAATATGGAATAATATGACTTTTGCAGATAAAATCAGAATCCACTTTATTCAACATTTTCTAAGTAAATCGGCCTTTGTCAGATGAAGTCCAATAATGTTGCCAGTCTGACAACAATTTATCCTTGAGTGCTTTTTTGATATACATATTCTTGAAAACAATGTTTAATTAATGTACATTATTTATATTTAATCAAGTTTGCATTTTTTCTGGAAACTTGAGATGCGATGTAAACACGCCAGCAACATATGATATCATAGTGTAGATGCATGTGTCTCTTTTTTCATGTTTTAAATTATCATTAATGTATATCTGTACCTGAGAACCAAAGTATCGTAAATCAAATATGACAGATTTTATGTCAACAGCTTTCTATACTAAAGAAACTGTTCTCTTTCGAGCCCAACCATCACTTTTCTCAAATAACGATATAAAATACATCAAGATAAATTTGGTATCAATATGCAAAAATAGCGTTGTACTGCAAAGTAATGATTATTTTACTTCTCCTGAAACATAAGCGAAATGCGATTTAGAACAGTTTGGCTCTCGGGTACAGATATATCCAATAAAGGACATTTATGAACCACTACCTTACAAGTGGTGTCAGACGACGGTAGAGCAATTTAAATTTTAATGGTATTTACTACAAGATAAATTTAGCTTAATATTGTGTTTTTTGTTAAACAGTTCATATAATAGATTTCAATTTTCTTTAATGTAACGAATATTTGACTCCTCTGTCTGTGTTCACAACGAACATTGCTTAGTATAGGATAGTGAGTTTCCCCACATCCTCAGCCCTGCGTGTCTTCTCTGCTGTACACAAGCTTTTTATTTACGGCTGATTTATATTGCCGTCATAAATAAGTGTTCGCCGTAAACGTCATCTTATTGTGTCACTGAGTTTTATGGGCATCCTGTAATAAATTCAGGTCGTAAATAAGTCTCCTTGTGTGGTCTAAGTCCCTGAACTTGACCTCAGTGCCTATTCATTGGTCATTTGTTCACAATGAACATTGCTTAGGATAGGATAGTGAGTTCCCCCACATCCTCAGCCCTGCGTGTCTTCTCTGCTGTACACAAGCTTTTTATTTACTGCTGATTTATATTGCCGTCATAAATAAGTGTTCGCCGTAAACGTCATCTTATTATGCCACTGAGTTTTATGGGCATCCCTGTAATAAATTCAGGTCGTAAATAAGTCTCCTTGTGTAGTCTAAGTCCCTGAACTTGACCTCACTGCCTATTCATTGGTTATTTGTTCACAACTAACATTGCTTAGGATAGGAAAGTGAGTTCCCCCACATCCTCAGCCCTGCGTGTCTTTTCTTCTGTACACAAGCTTTTTATTTACGGCTGATTTATATTGCCGTCATAAATAAGTGTTCGCAGTAAACATAATCTTATTTTGTCACTGAGTTTTATCGGCATCCCTGTAATAAATTCAGGACGTAAATAAATCTCCTTCTGTGGTCTAAGCCCCCGAAATTCCCATATGTGGGCAATACAGTGTTATCTTATTGTGCCACAGAGTTTTATTGGCATCCCTGTAATAAATTCAGGTCGTAAACAAATCTAATTGTGTGGTCTAAGTCCTTGAAATTCTCATATGTGGGCAATACAATATGTACACTTTATATACGTATATATATTCTTGAAAACAATGTTCACTTAATGTACATTATTTTTATTTAATCAAGTTTGCATTTTTTCTGGAAACTTAAGATGCGGTGTAAACACGCCAGCAACATATGATATCATAGTGTAGATGCATGTGTCTCTTTTTTCATGTTTTAAATTATCATTAATGTATATCTGTACCTGAGAACCAAACTATCGTAAATCAAATATGACAGATTTTATGTCAACAGCTTTCTATACTAAAGAAACAGTTCTCTTTCGAGCCCAACAATCACTTTTCTCAAATAACGATATAAAATACATCAAGATAAATTTGATATCAATATGCGTAAACAGCGTTGTCCTGCAAAGTAATGCTTCTTTTACTTCTCCTGAAACATAAGCGAAATGCGATTTAGAACAGTTTGGCTCTCGGGTACAAATATATCCAATAAATGACATTTATGAACCACTAACTTACAAGTGGTGTCAGACGACGGTAGAACAATTTAAATTTTAATGGTATTTACTACAAGATAAATTTAGCTTAATATTGTGTTTTTTGTTAAACAGTTCATATAATAGATTTCAATTTTCTTTAATGTAACGAATATTTGACTCCTCTGTCTGTGTTCATAACGAACATTGCTTAGTATAGGATAGTGAGTTTCTCCACATCCTCAGCCCTGCGTGTCTTCTCTGCTGTACACAAGCTTTTTATTTACGGCTGATTTATATTGCCGTCATAAATAAGTGTTCGCCGTAAACGTCATCTTATTGTGTCACTGAGTTTTATGGGCATCCGGTAATAAATTCAGGTCGTAAATAAGTCTCCTTGTGTGGTCTAAGTCCCTGAACTTGACCTCAGTGCCTATTCATTGGTCATTTGTTCACAATGAACATTGCTTAGGATAGGATAGTGAGTTCCCCCACATCCTCAGCCCTGCGTGTCTTCTCTGCTGTACACAAGCTTTTTATTTACTGCTGATTTATATTGCCGTCATAAATAAGTGTTCGCCGTAAACGTCATCTTATTATGCCACAGAGTTTTATGGGCATCCCTGTAATAAATTCAGGTCGTAAATAAGTCTCCTTGTGTAGTCTAAGTCCCTGAACTTGACCTCACTGCCTATTCATTGGTTATTTGTTCACAACTAACATTGCTTACGATAGGATAGTGAGTTCCCCCACTTCCTCAGCCCTGCGTGTCTTTTCTTCTGTACACAAGCTTTTTATTTACGGCTGATTTATATTGCCGTCATAAATAAGTGTTCGCAGTAAACATAATCTTATTTTGTCACTGAGTTTTATCGGCATCCCTGTAATAAATTCAGGACGTAAATAAATCTCCTTCTGTGGTCTAAGCCCCCGAAATTCCCACATGTGGGCAATACAGTGTTATCTTATTGTGCCACAGTGTTTTATTGTCATCCCTGTAATAAATTCAGGTCGTAAACAAATCTAATTGTGTGGTCTAAGTCCTTGAAATTCTCATATGTGGGCAATACAATATGTACACTTTATATACGTATACATATTCTTGAAAACAATGTTCACTTAATGTACATTATTTTTATTTAATCAAGTTTGCATTTTTTCTGGAAACTTAAGATGCGGCGTAAACACGCCAGCAACATATGATATCATAGTGTAGATGCATGTGTCTCTTTTTTCATGTTTTAAATTATCATTAATGTATATCTGTACCTGAGAACCAAACAATCGTAAATCAAATATGACAGATTTTATGTCAACAGCTTTCTATACTAAAGAAACTGTTCTCTTTCGAGCCCAACCATCACTTTTCTCAAATAACGATATAAAATACATCAAGATAAATTTGATATCAATATGCGTAAACAGCGTTGTCCTGCAAAGTAATGCTTCTTTTACTTCTCCTGAAACATAAGCGAAATGCGATTTAGAACAGTTTGGCTCTCGGGTACAAATATATCCAATAAATGACATTTATGAACCACTACCTTACAAGTGGTGTCAGACGACGGTAGAACAATTTAAATTTTAATGGTATTTACTACAAGATAAATTTAGCTTAATATTGTGTTTTTTGTTAAACAGTTCATATAATAGATTTCAATTTTCTTTAATGTAACGAATATTTGACTCCTCTGTCTGTGTTCACAACGAACATTGCTTAGTATAGGATAGTGAGTTTCCCCACATCCTCAGCCCTGCGTGTCTTCTCTGCTGTACACAAGCTTTTTATTTACGGCTGATTTATATTGCCGTCATAAATAAGTGTTCGCCGTAAACGTCATCTTATTGTGTCACTGAGTTTTATGGGCATCCTGTAATAAATTCAGGTCGTAAATAAGTCTCCTTGTGTGGTCTAAGTCCCTGAACTTGACCTCAGTGCCTATTCATTGGTTATTTGTTCACAATGAACATTGCTTAGGATAGGATAGTGAGTTCCCCACATCCTCAGCCCTGCGTGTCTTCTCTGCTGTACACAAGCTTTTTATTTACTGCTGATTTATATTGCCGTCATAAATAAGTGTTCGCCGTAAACGTCATCTTATTACGCCACTGAGTTTTATGGGCATCCCTGTAATAAATTCAGGTCGTAAATAAGTCTCCTTGTGTAGTCTAAGTCCCTGAACTTGACCTCACTGCCTATTCATTGGTTATTTGTTCACAACTAACATTGCTTAGGATAGGATAGTGAGTTCCCCCATATCCTCAGCCCTGCGTGTCTTTTCTTCTGTACACAAGCTTTTTATTTACGGCTGATTTATATTGCCGTCATAAATAAGTGTTCGCAGTAAACATAATCTTATTTTGTCACTGAGTTTTATCGGCATCCCTGTAATAAATTCAGGACGTAAATAAATCTCCTTCTGTGGTCTAAGCCCCCCGAAATTCCCATATGTGGGCAATACAGTGTTATCTTATTATGCCACAGAGTTTTATTGGCATCCCTGTAATAAATTCAGGTCGTAAACAAATCTAATTGTGTGGTCTAAGTCCTTGAAATTCTCATATGTGGGCAATACAATATGTACACTTTATATACGTATACATATTCTTGAAAACAATGTTCACTTAATGTACATTATTTTTATTTAATCAAGTTTGCATTTTTTCTGGAAACTTAAGATGCGGTGTAAACACGCCAGCAACATATGATATCATAGTGTAGATGCATGTGTCTCTTTTTTCATGTTTTAAATTATCATTAATGTATATCTGTACCTGAGAACCAAAGTATCGTAAATCAAATATGACAGATTTTATGTCAACAGCTTTCTATACTAAAGAAACTGTTCTCTTTCGAGCCCAACCATCACTTTTCTCAAATAACGATATAAAATACATCAAGATAAATTTGATATCAATATGCGTAAACAGCGTTGTCCTGCAAAGTAATGCTTCTTTTACTTCTCCTGAAACATAAGCGAAATGCGATTTAGAACAGTTTGGCTCTCGGGTACAAATATATCCAATAAATGACATTTATGAACCACTACCTTACAAGTGGTGTCAGACGACGGTAGAACAATTTAAATTTTAATGGTATTTACTACAAGATAAATTTAGCTTAATATTGTGTTTTTTGTTAAACAGTTCATATAATAGATTTCAATTTTCTTTAATGTAACGAATATTTGACTCCTCTGTCTGTGTTCACAACGAACATTGCTTAGTATAGGATAGTGAGTTTCCCCACATCCTCAGCCCTGCGTGTCTTCTCTGCTGTACACAAGCTTTTTATTTACGGCTGATTTATATTGCCGTCATAAATAAGTGTTCGCCGTAAACGTCATCTTATTGTGTCACTGAGTTTTATGGGCATCTGGTAATAAATTCAGGTCGTAAATAAGTCTCCTTGTGTGGTCTAAGTCCCTGAACTTGACCTCAGTGCCTATTCATTGGTCATTTGTTCACAATGAACATTGCTTAGGATAGGATAGTGAGTTCCCCCACATCCTCAGCCCTGCGTGTCTTCTCTGCTGTACACAAGCTTTTTATTTACTGCTGATTTATATTGCCGTCATAAATAAGTGTTCGCCGTAAACGTCATCTTATTATGCCACAGAGTTTTATGGGCATCCCTGTAATAAATTCAGGTCATAAATAAGTCTCCTTGTGTAGTCTAAGTCCCTGAACTTGACCTCACTGCCTATTCATTGGTTATTTGTTCACAACTAACATTGCTTACGATAGGATAGTGAGTTCCCCCACTTCCTCAGCCCTGCGTGTCTTTTCTTTTGTACACAAGCTTTTTATTTACGGCTGATTTATATTGCCGTCATAAATAAGTGTTCGCAGTAAACATAATCTTATTTTGTCACTGAGTTTTATCGGCATCCCTGTAATAAATTCAGGACGTAAATAAATCTCCTTCTGTGGTCTAAGCCCCCGAAATTCCCACATGTAGGCAATACAGTGTTATCTTATTGTGCCACAGTGTTTTATTGTCATCCCTGTAATAAATTCAGGTCGTAAACAAATCTAATTGTGTGGTCTAAGTCCTTGAAATTCTCATATGTGGGCAATATAATATGTACACTTTATATACGTATACATATTCTTGAAAACAATGTTCACTTAATGTACATTATTTTTATTTAATCAAGTTTGCATTTTTTCTGGAAACTTAAGATGCGGCGTAAACACGCCAGCAACATATGATATCATAGTGTAGATGCATGTGTCTCTTTTTTCATGTTTTAAATTATCATTAATGTATATCTGTACCTGAGAACCAAACAATCGTAAATCAAATATGACAGATTTTATGTCAACAGCTTTCTATACTAAAGAAACTGTTCTCTTTCGAGCCCAACCATCACTTTTCTCAAATAACGATATAAAATACATCAAGATAAATTTGATATCAATATGCGTAAACAGCGTTGTCCTGCAAAGTAATGCTTCTTTTACTTCTCCTGAAACATAAGCGAAATGCGATTTAGAACAGTTTGGCTCTCGGGTACAAATATATCCAATAAATGACATTTATGAACCACTACCTTACAAGTGGTGTCAGACGACGGTAGAACAATTTAAATTTTAATGGTATTTACTACAAGATAAATTTAGCTTAATATTGTGTTTTTTGTTAAACAGTTCATATAATAGATTTCAATTTTCTTTAATGTAACGAATATTTGACTCCTCTGTCTGTGTTCACAACGAACATTGCTTAGTATAGGATAGTGAGTTTCCCCACATCCTCAGCCCTGCGTGTCTTCTCTGCTGTACACAAGCTTTTTATTTACGGCTGATTTATATTGCCGTCATAAATAAGTGTTCGCCGTAAACGTCATCTTATTGTGTCACTGAGTTTTATGGGCATCCTGTAATAAATTCAGGTCGTAAATAAGTCTCCTTGTGTGGTCTAAGTCCCTGAACTTGACCTCAGTGCCTATTCATTGGTTATCTGTTCACAATGAACATTGCTTAGGATAGGATAGTGAGTTCCCCACATCCTCAGCCCTGCGTGTCTTCTCTGCTGTACACAAGCTTTTTATTTACTGCTGATTTATATTGCCGTCATAAATAAGTGTTCGCCGTAAACGTCATCTTATTACGCCACTGAGTTTTATGGGCATCCCTGTAATAAATTCAGGTCGTAAATAAGTCTCCTTGTGTAGTCTAAGTCCCTGAACTTGACCTCACTGCCTATTCATTGGTTATTTGTTCACAACTAACATTGCTTAGGATAGGATAGTGAGTTCCCCCATATCCTCAGCCCTGCGTGTCTTTTCTTCTGTACACAAGCTTTTTATTTACGGCTGATTTATATTGCCGTCATAAATAAGTGTTCGCAGTAAACATAATCTTATTTTGTCACTGAGTTTTATCGGCATCCCTGTAATAAATTCAGGACGTAAATAAATCTCCTTCTGTGGTCTAAGCCCCCCGAAATTCCCATATGTGGGCAATACAGTGTTATCTTATTATGCCACAGAGTTTTATTGGCATCCCTGTAATAAATTCAGGTCGTAAACAAATCTAATTGTGTGGTCTAAGTCCTTGAAATTCTCATATGTGGGCAATACAATATGTACACTTTATATACGTATACATATTCTTGAAAACAATGTTCACTTAATGTACATTATTTTTATTTAATCAAGTTTGCATTTTTTCTGGAAACTTAAGATGCGGAGTAAACACGCCAGCAACATATGATATCATAGTGTAGATGCATGTGTCTCTTTTTTCATGTTTTAAATTATCATTAATGTATATCTGTACCTGAGAACCAAAGTATCGTAAATCAAATATGACAGATTTTATGTCAACAGCTTTCTATACTAAAGAAACTGTTCTCTTTCGAGCCCAACCATCACTTTTCTCAAATAACGATATAAAATACATCAAGATAAATTTGATATCAATATGCGTAAACAGCGTTGTCCTGCAAAGTAATGCTTCTTTTACTTCTCCTGAAACATAAGCGAAATGCGATTTAGAACAGTTTGGCTCTCGGGTACAAATATATCCAATAAATGACATTTATGAACCACTACCTTACAAGTGGTGTCAGACGACGGTAGAACAATTTAAATTTTAATGGTATTTACTACAAGATAAATTTAGCTTAATATTGTGTTTTTTGTTAAACAGTTCATATAATAGATTTCAATTTTCTTTAATGTAACGAATATTTGACTCCTCTGTCTGTGTTCACAACGAACATTGCTTAGTATAGGATAGTGAGTTTCCCCACATCCTCAGCCCTGCGTGTCTTCTCTGCTGTACACAAGCTTTTTATTTACGGCTGATTTATATTGCCGTCATAAATAAGTGTTCGCCGTAAACGTCATCTTATTGTGTCACTGAGTTTTATGGGCATCCGGTAATAAATTCAGGTCGTAAATAAGTCTCCTTGTGTGGTCTAAGTCCCTGAACTTGACCTCAGTGCCTATTCATTGGTCATTTGTTCACAATGAACATTGCTTAGGATAGGATAGTGAGTTCCCCCACATCCTCAGCCCTGCGTGTCTTCTCTGCTGTACACAAGCTTTTTATTTACTGCTGATTTATATTGCCGTCATAAATAAGTGTTCGCCGTAAACGTCATCTTATTATGCCACAGAGTTTTATGGGCATCCCTGTAATAAATTCAGGTCGTAAATAAGTCTCCTTGTGTAGTCTAAGTCCCTGAACTTGACCTCACTGCCTATTCATTGGTTATTTGTTCACAACTAACATTGCTTACGATAGGATAGTGAGTTCCCCCACTTCCTCAGCCCTGCGTGTCTTTTCTTCTGTACACAAGCTTTTTATTTACGGCTGATTTATATTGCCGTCATAAATAAGTGTTCGCAGTAAACATAATCTTATTTTGTCACTGAGTTTTATCGGCATCCCTGTAATAAATTCAGGACGTAAATAAATCTCCTTCTGTGGTCTAAGCCCCCGAAATTCCCACATGTGGGCAATACAGTGTTATCTTATTGTGCCACAGTGTTTTATTGTCATCCCTGTAATAAATTCAGGTCGTAAACAAATCTAATTGTGTGGTCTAAGTCCTTGAAATTCTCATATGTGGGCAATATAATATGTACACTTTATATACGTATACATATTCTTGAAAACAATGTTCACTTAATGTACATTATTTTTATTTAATCAAGTTTGCATATTTTCTGGAAACTTAAGATGCGGCGTAAACACGCCAGCAACATATGATATCATAGTGTAGATGCATGTGTCTCTTTTTTCATGTTTTAAATTATCATTAATGTATATCTGTACCTGAGAACCAAACAATCGTAAATCAAATATGACAGATTTTATGTCAACAGCTTTCTATACTAAAGAAACTGTTCTCTTTCGAGCCCAACCATCACTTTTCTCAAATAACGATATAAAATACATCAAGATAAATTTGATATCAATATGCGTAAACAGCGTTGTCCTGCAAAGTAATGCTTCTTTTACTTCTCCTGAAACATAAGCGAAATGCGATTTAGAACAGTTTGGCTCTCGGGTACAAATATATCCAATAAATGACATTTATGAACCACTACCTTACAAGTGGTGTCAGACGACGGTAGAACAATTTAAATTTTAATGGTATTTACTACAAGATAAATTTAGCTTAATATTGTGTTTTTTGTTAAACAGTTCATATAATAGATTTCAATTTTCTTTAATGTAACGAATATTTGACTCCTCTGTCTGTGTTCACAACGAACATTGCTTAGTATAGGATAGTGAGTTTCCCCACATCCTCAGCCCTGCGTGTCTTCTCTGCTGTACACAAGCTTTTTATTTACGGCTGATTTATATTGCCGTCATAAATAAGTGTTCGCCGTAAACGTCATCTTATTGTGTCACTGAGTTTTATGGGCATCCTGTAATAAATTCAGGTCGTAAATAAGTCTCCTTGTGTGGTCTAAGTCCCTGAACTTGACCTCAGTGCCTATTCATTGGTTATCTGTTCACAATGAACATTGCTTAGGATAGGATAGTGAGTTCCCCACATCCTCAGCCCTGCGTGTCTTCTCTGCTGTACACAAGCTTTTTATTTACTGCTGATTTATATTGCCGTCATAAATAAGTGTTCGCCGTAAACGTCATCTTATTACGCCACTGAGTTTTATGGGCATCCCTGTAATAAATTCAGGTCGTAAATAAGTCTCCTTGTGTAGTCTAAGTCCCTGAACTTGACCTCACTGCCTATTCATTGGTTATTTGTTCACAACTAACATTGCTTAGGATAGGATAGTGAGTTCCCCCATATCCTCAGCCCTGCGTGTCTTTTCTTCTGTACACAAGCTTTTTATTTACGGCTGATTTATATTGCCGTCATAAATAAGTGTTCGCAGTAAACATAATCTTATTTTGTCATTGAGTTTTATCGGCATCCCTGTAATAAATTCAGGACGTAAATAAATCTCCTTCTGTGGTCTAAGCCCCCCGAAATTCCCATATGTGGGCAATACAGTGTTATCTTATTATGCCACAGAGTTTTATTGGCATCCCTGTAATAAATTCAGGTCGTAAACAAATCTAATTGTGTGGTCTAAGTCCTTGAAATTCTCATATGTGGGCAATACAATATGTACACTTTATATACGTATACATATTCTTGAAAACAATGTTCACTTAATGTACATTATTTTTATTTAATCAAGTTTGCATTTTTTCTGGAAACTTAAGATGCGGTGTAAACACGCCAGCAACATATGATATCATAGTGTAGATGCATGTGTCTCTTTTTTCATGTTTTAAATTATCATTAATGTATATCTGCACCTGAGAACCAAAGTATCGTAAATCAAATATGACAGATTTTATGTCAACAGCTTTCTATACTAAAGAAACTGTTCTCTTTCGAGCCCAACCATCACTTTTCTCAAATAACGATATAAAATACATCAAGATAAATTTGATATCAATATGCGTAAACAGCGTTGTCCTGCAAAGTAATGCTTCTTTTACTTCTCCTGAAACATAAGCGAAATGCGATTTAGAACAGTTTGGCTCTCGGGTACAAATATATCCAATAAATGACATTTATGAACCACTACCTTACAAGTGGTGTCAGACGACGGTAGAACAATTTAAATTTTAATGGTATTTACTACAAGATAAATTTAGCTTAATATTGTGTTTTTTGTTAAACAGTTCATATAATAGATTTCAATTTTCTTTAATGTAACGAATATTTGACTCCTCTGTCTGTGTTCACAACGAACATTGCTTAGTATAGGATAGTGAGTTTCCCCACATCCTCAGCCCTGCGTGTCTTCTCTGCTGTACACAAGCTTTTTATTTACGGCTGATTTATATTGCCGTCATAAATAAGTGTTCGCCGTAAACGTCATCTTATTGTGTCACTGAGTTTTATGGGCATCCTGTAATAAATTCAGGTCGTAAATAAGTCTCCTTGTGTGGTCTAAGTCCCTGAACTTGACCTCAGTGCCTATTCATTGGTTATTTGTTCACAATGAACATTGCTTAGGATAGGATAGTGAGTTCCCCACATCCTCAGCCCTGCGTGTCTTCTCTGCTGTACACAAGCTTTTTATTTACTGCTGATTTATATTGCCGTCATAAATAAGTGTTCGCCGTAAACGTCATCTTATTACGCCACTGAGTTTTATGGGCATCCCTGTAATAAATTCAGGTCGTAAATAAGTCTCCTTGTGTAGTCTAAGTCCCTGAACTTGACCTCACTGCCTATTCATTGGTTATTTGTTCACAACTAACATTGCTTAGGATAGGATAGTGAGTTCCCCCATATCCTCAGCCCTGCGTGTCTTTTCTTCTGTACACAAGCTTTTTATTTACGGCTGATTTATATTGCCGTCATAAATAAGTGTTCGCAGTAAACATAATCTTATTTTGTCACTGAGTTTTATCGGCATCCCTGTAATAAATTCAGGACGTAAATAAATCTCCTTCTGTGGTCTAAGCCCCCCGAAATTCCCATATGTGGGCAATACAGTGTTATCTTATTATGCCACAGAGTTTTATTGGCATCCCTGTAATAAATTCAGGTCGTAAACAAATCTAATTGTGTGGTCTAAGTCCTTGAAATTCTCATATGTGGGCAATACAATATGTACACTTTATATACGTATACATATTCTTGAAAACAATGTTCACTTAATGTACATTATTTTTATTTAATCAAGTTTGCATTTTTTCTGGAAACTTAAGATGCGGAGTAAACACGCCAGCAACATATGATATCATAGTGTAGATGCATGTGTCTCTTTTTTCATGTTTTAAATTATCATTAATGTATATCTGTACCTGAGAACCAAAGTATCGTAAATCAAATATGACAGATTTTATGTCAACAGCTTTCTATACTAAAGAAACTGTTCTCTTTCGAGCCCAACCATCACTTTTCTCAAATAACGATATAAAATACATCAAGATAAATTTGATATCAATATGCGTAAACAGCGTTGTCCTGCAAAGTAATGCTTCTTTTACTTCTCCTGAAACATAAGCGAAATGCGATTTAGAACAGTTTGGCTCTCGGGTACAAATATATCCAATAAATGACATTTATGAACCACTACCTTACAAGTGGTGTCAGACGACGGTAGAACAATTTAAATTTTAATGGTATTTACTACAAGATAAATTTAGCTTAATATTGTGTTTTTTGTTAAACAGTTCATATAATAGATTTCAATTTTCTTTAATG